>CM037157.1:13062352-13662352 GCA_020921065.1 Vaccinium darrowii
GTTAGAGCTTTTTAAGAGGGTGCAGTTCCCTATTACTCTGATGGAGGCGATTGAGTCTTTTCCCCAGTGTGCGAAGGTTCTGAAGGACCTTTGCACGACTAAGCGCAAGAATCAGAACAACGTGGTTCTGACAGAGCAAGTGAGCTCCATCCTTCAGACTGAGATTCCTGCCAAGTGCAAGGATCCAGGATGCCCCACCATACCCATAGCAATTGCAGGTCAGACTTTCGACAAGGCATTGTTGGATTTGGGGGCGAGTGTCAATTTGCTTCCTTATTCAGCATTTTTGAGACTGGGCCTTAGCAATCTTAGAGAGACTCCTGTCATGCTACAATTGGCAGACCGGAGTGTTAGAGTGCCGAAATGAGTGGTGGAAGATGTGTTGATTCAGGTGGGTGAGTTCCAATTTCTCGCTGATTTCATTGTCCTAGATATTAGCCTAGGTCCCGAGGTTCTAGAAAAGACTCCCATTATTCTAGGTCGCCCTTTCTTAGAATGGAGGTGGATATTTACAGTGTTAGTACTCTAGGCGAGGATGATGAGGAGTCAGAAGAGCTGTGTTTGATAGACACGCTCATTCAGGAGCACATCGATACAGTCCTGTATAAGGACCCTTTGGAGGTTGCTCTTACCATCGAGGTGGTATCATTCTTAGAGTCAGCAGAGGTAGGAACCTTCCGAGATATGTTAGAGATCGAGGATGAGTGCGAGGAGTTATGCGGGGTCACTCATGACCCAATGTTCGAACCTCTGGGCAACCCTCTGCCCAAGGTTCTTCCGTCCTTGGTCCAGCCGCCTAAACCAGAGTTAAAGCCTCTCCTGAACACGCTCAAGTATGCCTTTTTGAAGGACAATGATACTTATCCGGTTGTGATTTCCTCAACCCTTGAGGAGGATCAAGAGAGGAAGTTGCTTGACCTACTGAGAGAGCATATAGGCGCACTTGGTTGGACCATAGCTGATTTGCATGGTATAAGCCCCACGGTGTGCACACACCGAATCATTTTAGAGGATAGTGTGAGACCTTCTAGGCAACCTTAGAGACGCTTGAATTCCAACATGAAAGAGGTGGTTCGAGCTGAGGTTCTTAAGCTTTTAGATGCGGGTATTATATACCCAATTGCCCATAGCGAGTGGGTAAGTCCAGTTCAGGTTGTGCCTAAGAAGGCTGGGGTCACTGTGGTTACCAACGAGCAAGGTGAATTAGTGCCGACCCGGATTCCTACAGGTTGGAGAGTGTGCATCGATTACCGAAAGCTCAATGCGAGCACCCGAAAAGACCACTTCCCTCTCCCTTTCATTGATCAAATTCTGGAGAGGGTGGCTGGTCGAGCTTTTTACTGTTTCTTGGATGGGTATTCAGGGTACAACCAGATAGAGGTCGCGTTAGAGGACCAGGAAAAGACCACTTTCACGTGTCCGTATGGTACCTATGTCTACCGTCGCATGCCCTTTGGGTTGTGCAATGCACCTGGTACCTTTTCCAGGTGTATGATGGGGATCTTTAGCGACATGGTTGAGAGGATTGTAGAGGTCTTTATGGATGATTTTTCGATCTTCGGGGACTCATTTGATGGGTGCCTCGAGAATTTAGGGAAAGTGTTACAGAGGTGTGAGGAGAAGCACTTAGTGCTAAATTGGGAGAAGTGCCACTTCATGGTGACCCAAGGGATTGTGTTGGGGCACATTGTGTCCTCTAAGGGTATCGAGGTGGACAAGGCTAAGATAGACTTGATTCGTAATCTTCCTACCCCTAAGTCTGTCAAGGATGTGCGTTCATTCCTTGGACACGCTGGTTTCTACCGGCGGTTCATTATAGATTTTAGTGCTATCTCCCGCCCATTGTGTCAATGGTTAGCTAAGGACGCACCCTTTGTGTGGTCCGATGCGTGTGAGGAGGCATTTCTTAGGTTAAAGCGGAGTCTCACTACTCCGCCTATTGTGCAGTCTCCTGATTGGAGTCTTCTCTTTGAGTTGATGTGTGATGCTTCGGACTATGCAATCGGAGCTGTTTTAGGACAGAGGATAGGGAAAGACCCATTTGTGATTTACTATGCAAGCAAGACGCTCAATGAGACACAGATGAATTATACCACTACTGAGAAAGAGTTGCTAGCGGTGGTGTTTGCCTTAGACAAGTTTCGATCCTATCTGGTGGGTTCGCAGATCACGGTATTTACCGATCATGCAGCCCTGAAGTACTTGATGACCAAACAGGATGCGAAAGCTCGCCTTATTCGGTGGATTCTGCTTTTGCAAGAATTCCATCTCATCGTTAAGGATAAGAAAGGGGTAAAGAATGTAGTCGCTGACCATCTATCTCGTCTGGAGTTTGAGGACCCCACCTCAGATCTTCCCATTAGAGATTCCTTCCCAGACAAGCAGTTGTTCGCTGCTAATGAGTGCCCATGGTACGCTGACATTGCCAATTATTTAGTGACTGGGCAGATCCCTTCTCATTGGTCTACCCAGGAGAAGCAGCAGTTTTTTAGGAGTGTCCGGCAGTATATATTTGATGACCCTTACTTGTTCAAATACTGTGCGGACCAGATTGTGCGTAGGTGTGTCCCCGAGTCTGACCAACAGGGAGTCATAGAGTTCTGTCACAGTGAGGCGTGTGGGGGTCACTTCTCTGCGAAGAAGACCACCGCCAAGATTCTGCAGTGCGGGTTCTGGTGGCCCGATATGTTTAAGGGTGTACATATTGTAGACACCCCAAAATGAGACGTTTGTGTACATTTTTATCCCCGATGATGAAAGGAAATACTCGAAAAGCCTCTCGGATTGAAATTCTTCAAGTCAACAAAGTCAATAGTGCCGCACAACACTCATCTCTCATGCACGAAGCTTCAACAATCACGCACGGTAGCTTTTTGAATTTTGGCGGTCAGGTGTGCCGTACGGCACAGTTGGTGTACCGTACGGTACAATTTGTGTGCCGTACTGTGCCGTACGGCACTGTCATGCATAAACTGACTTTCAGCCCTTTTTGTTGACTTTGGCAGCCCTCCTTCATCACAATTTCGTGCAAGGATCAGAGGCTACCTCCTAGCCATCATCACCATGTGTGGGCACCAAGCAAACTTGGGAGCCAAGTTCTCCTCTCGCCTATAAATCCCGATTGAGTTCAACGGAAATAACATGGAAAAATTGGGGAAGGAAAACCATGAAAAACCCCTCTCAAACTCTATCCTAATTCTACCTTCAACCAAAACTACCTATTGCTAATACTCTCAAAGTTCCAGAAACCATTTCCATATTCTCAAAACAAACCCAGTTGCAACCCGTAACCGCTACTCTGTTATCAGTCCCAAAGCCGTGAGGTTACCATTCAAAATTTGATCAAGTTTTGGTCGCCAATCATCATAGCCGCAGTATCAAAGTGAAGTTCGAGTCAAGAGGAAGTCCAAGCTGCGTTCAAAAGATCAAGAAGGAATTTCAATCTGTGAGTTTCCCGCCGGAGGTACGATCTCGTTTCGCCAAACTTCTTAGCTTTGGTATCCTGAGGGGAGGGGTACCAAGTGTGGAATGATCTTCCATATCATCTCCACATTTGGTATGCCCATGTTACATCAAAAATCAGTTTGATTCGTGATCTCCCGGTTGCGTCATACGGTGAATTTTACGCATCGTATGGAGCAACCTAATGAGGAGGAACAATTTTTATTCAAACATATCATCTTCCAGTTCAAAGTAATTAGTTTTGATCAAGTTTTCATGCCTTGAATGTGCCTACATTTCATTCTTTTCGAAAAATCAAATATCAAACTGTTTGTGAAGTAAACAGTGCCGCACGGCACTCCTTCTGTACCGCACAGTACACTTAGTGTGCCGTACGGCACACTTGGAAAATCAAAATTTTTAAATCATTTTCCAGTAACAGTAGGGTTATTTCTTGTTGGTTTCTTGGTTATTATTGCTGTTTTTAGTCATATATAATTGTTTATTGTTTATTTACTCAAAGTTCGGCAATAAAATGTTTTCTATAAATCCCACAAATGTTTAGTAAAGACCGATTTTTAATCGGGCGAACGGGGTGCATTAAAACCCTTCCCCGTTCGTAACCTGGCTCCCGAACCCGAAACGAATCTCTGGTTTTCAAATTGTTTTCTAAAGTCATTTTCTCAATCATCCTTCAAATTGGTTTCTCGGGTCCCAAATCATTTTCCAAAAACCCGGGTGGCGACTCTATTTTCAAATCAATCATCAACCAAACCGGCATGGGAGGTCGACCGTCCACAAAATGGCGACTCCGCTGGGGATTCTCAAATTAATCTCTGGTTTGGTGTTTATACTTATGAACTTCCCGAAAGCTTGTCAAAACGAAAATGCCTAGCGCTATCGCAAGGAAGGAATGGCGGACTAACAGGGCCTCGCCCGGCCATCCTGACTGGAGCTTTTTGGTTGTTTGTCTGTGTAAAGATATCAAAGAAGAAATTAATTTGGACAGCCAAGCTTGAAAAATATTTGTGGGATTTTTTAAAACAATTTTATTGCTGAACTTTTGCATCACTTGCATCGATGTTGGATAAACCCCGCTGCCGCGTCTTGGTTACCCTACCCAGTTCACTGGTGTTAGGACATCCCCGGATGCTCAGCAACCTTGGACCATTATGAGTTAGCCTGCCGCTTGACCTTTGCCATGCAGTACACTTGGCACTGGGAGGCAAATATTGGCTCTAGTCTGGGGGACCCCTTCAACCAAAACTGGCCTTTGCATATAGTAAACCTAGAACCTTCCAACGTAGGACAGAGACCCACAGGTTAGGATTACGTGATATATCTTGTTACGTGTTTACTGCTTTCCATATATTGTCATCATTTTGCATGCATTGGTATTATCATGGTTAGTTAGACCCCATGCTGTCACATTTCCCCGCGATCTCAAGAGGTTGCCCTGTCCGATGATGAGTCGTGCATTCCAATGCACATTTTTCAGATTAATTCTATCATTAGAATAGCGGGACTTAAGAAAATCAAATTAACTTGATCCTTAGCAATTCCTTGGCAATGACCTAACAGAAATTAGGAACGATTGACCCAAGCTAGGGCTATTGTCCCTAAAATCAAAGTTAGACCCTTGAAAAGGAATCATCAAGAACCAAGTTGGTTTAGTTTTCTCAAATCCTGCTATCCTAAACAAAGGATACTTTGTCAAAAAAATTTTTTTTTTGAGGATCGGGGCAGCCTTTTTTTTAGACCCATTTTTCTATAGTCTAGGAGACTTTAAATCTTTGGAGTTTGGAACACCTCCAGTGCCAGTCGTGCTCGAACGGCTCCTTGTGATCTAATCACATTTCTTTCCAGATTTCGACAGCCTTATTGCTCTACCTTGGATGGTCACGAAAGTTCATTGGCTCTGGTTCCAACACACGAGAACTTAACCTACTGAGTAGTCGACCTACCCATGGCTGTTGAAAACTTTTGAGACTTAGGGTGTGACATACACGACACAAAAACGACATTCTCCTTTCTTTGAAATAAAATGGTGGCACTTCTAAGTCTGCTTTTGCTTTATTGTCAGAACAACATACCCGGTTGGACCCGACCTCCTGAACAACGGTTAATTCGAACTCAGTCAGAAGCCGCACATTAGGTCCTTTAGAGATGTCAAAAGAACCAACAAATAAGAATGAAGTTGAGGCTCTCAGGTTAGCCTTGGAAGAACAGCGGGAACATAGTGATAGTCAGATGGCTGAATTACTACTCCTGATAGAAGGTCTGGCCCTTCAGAACAGGCCACCACAGGGTCCCGGGGAGCAACCACCGCCTCCGCCTCCACGAGAAAATCCAGAATTAGAAGCAATGATGGCAAAGATTGCCAAACTTGAACAGTCTGTCCAGAAACAAGAAAAGGTAGCTGCCACAAGCGCCGATATGGACAAGTTGTGTCTATTTCCCGACGCCAAGCTCCCGGAAGGATTCAAACCAATAGCCTGGGAAAAGTTCGATGGAAGTGGGGATCCAAAAGCTCATCTGCAAACGTATGTGGGCACTTTGTCCATGTATAACATCGAGAAGAATGCCATGGGTCAAATGTTTCAGCAGACTCTGGCAGGACCGGCACTGCGATGGTTTCTGAGTTTAGACATTTCAAAGAAAGGAAGCTGGGAAGATATTGGGGCAGCTTTCATGGCCCAGTATAATTACAACATCCAACTTGAGATGACCATTCGGGAATTGGATGCAACGAAGATGGGGGCAAATGAGTCATTTGCTGACTTTATCAAAAGGTGGAGAGGAAAGGCATCTGAAATGATTGACCGGCCTTCTGAAAAGGAACAGATGAGAATCATTACTCGCAACCTGTCGCCAGATTTTGCCAAACACCTAGTGGTATTTCAAGCTACTGCAGACTTCAAAACCTTCTATGAGGCAGGCCTTGCTGTTGAGGAGGCAATCCAATCCGGCATTTTTAAGGAAAAGGAACTTGTTCCAAATACCAAACAGGTGTACCCTGACAACACCCACACATTGTTCAGCGAAAATGATCATACCCAAGCCTCTTTCAGCTCCACAAACCAAAATTTCAACCAAGCCATGCCTATCAACAAAGTCAAAGCTCAAACCAACCACTCTCAGAAGCCACAAAGAACCCTTTTCCAATTCTCCGAGCCACTGTCCTTGATTTATGAAAGGCTCCTCAAAAGCAGCCATATCAAACCACTCATTCCAACCCCTCTACCTCAGAAGCTTCCATCTTACCATAACCCAAATGCCTTTTGTGCATTCCACCAAATGCCCGGTCACGCTACCGATGAGTGCCAGCGCCTCCATCACAGAATTCAGAACCTCATCGACAGCAAAACCATTATTTCTCCACCAACAAAAACAAACACCCAGGCAAGTCCCAATCCTCATATCAACTCTGCCATGTTCGACACCGAACCCATGGGGGATTACTGATTGATGTCAAGGCCAGCAAAAGAAGAATGAACCGCCAAGGACCATGTAATAGACGAATCTTTCACGAGTCTTGGGAATTTTCAAGTTTCGAGTCAGAGTCTTCTCTTTTATTGAGTCAGTTTGTGTTTCTATTCCTACTTTGGTGTCTGTCTTCAAAATTCAAGTCTGTAATGTTCTGTTGTCAAAAAAGAACAAAAACCAAAAATAGAGTCAGCATTGTAGTCCCGAACTACGCACGACCTGATTCCTTGCACAGGGATACGTAGGCAACCCTCAGTGGTTCGGTCGCAACTTTCATGAATCGATGTCACGCTCTTGTGTTAGAATTGTCATAATAAACTTGAGTTTTTGCAATAATCCTTGAAAATGAAATTGTTTTTCACCATCATTTGAAATTCATGATAATCACTTCCAAACACGGGATGATTTTTGATTGAACCCCCAGCTCTCACAAGAAGGAGTTCCAGGTGCAATTCTCCAATGTCATCAAAAAGCAATGCTTTGACCAAAAAAAAAAAAAAAAGAGAAGAGCCTGCTAGGTTGAAAACCCGCAAGGGCAGCCTAGGCAAAAGTTAAGGCAAAAAGCTCGCTGGATCAAAACTTTGAAGTACGATTCAGGCATAAGTTAGAGCATGTACAGATTATTTCTATCAAGTTGTACAATTCAAAATGAAGAAAGGCATTCTTTGTTTTTATTCCCCAGATAAGTATATCCCTTGATAGCCCTTTTGAGCCTGAATCATTTTTTCTGAAAAAGAACCCAGCTAGGCTGCTATCCCCCACACTGGGGAGAATTAAGAGAAACAAAAGTGCCAAGTTATCGGCATTTAGGAGCCTCAAGCAGGGGTGCCACGCAATGTAGCGGTTGTTAGTCCAATAAAGCTTTGGCGCGGCTCTGTGTGACTAGCTGTGGACCTCTTTAGGTCCGAAGGAGCGAATTCTGGGAGTCGTTCTGATGACGAAACGCAACAATGATGCCAAATTCCCCATACATCGGCCAGGGTCATGATGGTTGGCTGCCATCAGACGGTCCATCTCTTTCCCTTATTCGATGTTTGTCTTCATGCTCTGAGGACAGAGCAATTTTTAAGTTGGGGGAAGGGGTGTACTTTGTACATGTTATTTTTGTTTTGAGCGTTGTTAGTAGGTTAGGGGTCATTTTTTTAAATTTTTGGTTAATTTTTGAATGGGGGGGATACGATTGTTATGCTTGTTTGTATGAGTTAGGTGAGCATGCTAGATTTTTGTCTCGTTGTTTGCCTGTTTAACTTGTTCACATGCATATATATCTGGTATCCATGTTTGAGCATTCTCCGCACCATAAGCAAGTTTGAGTAGGTGTTCCCACGTTGTGCACAGTATGTCCTTAAAGCATCCCATGTTTAATTGTTCTTCACTTTCCGCATTCGCATAAAATAGTAGGCGTTTGTACCACATATCATAGTTTAAATATTCTACAGGCATGTGGGAGAGTTGGTGACGTGTTTAGGGGATGAGACAAGGCCATCTTTGCATGATTAAACCACTATATGTGTCCCATTGATCCCATGTTAAACCAGTCTGTGTTAGTTCCTGTGTCAAACATAGGAAACCGGTGTTTGGCTGGTGTGTCAGTTTGGTGGTCCAACTCTGTGCAAGTTTTTTAGAGACCTAAATCAAGGAGCATTGTTGTTGAGGAAGAATTTAAAACTTTGCTTGTGGATGCCATGATCTTGAAAAACCTTAAACCTTAATCCTAGCTAAGATCCCAACCCTCGTAAAAATCAATTTTCCCCACCAATAAATTCCTTTTCAAGAGAGAGAGAATGGATTTTCGGTCCTTGCAAAAAAAAAAAAAAAAAAAAAAAAAAAACCGGTAGCGCTACACCAAAAGTGCTCTGTCCAAAAAAAAAATATCGGCCTTATCCCACGAATTCTCTCTCTTCCCCACTTTTCCACCTTCTTCTTCATCTTCCTTCTTTCTTCTTCTTCTTCAACCTCCATTGCCATCAAAACCCTAAACCTAAAGCTTCCATAACTCCTTCAAAACTTCACCAATCTTCACCAAAATTTACAAAAACACTCCTCTCACTCTCCTCTACCATAATACCCAAACCAAAATCTCTCTAACCCAACCGATATCCCAGATCAGAAAACCCAAAAACTCAAACTTTTTAACCCAAAAACCCTTCAAGTCATGGCATCTAAAAGGCAACACATTGGCAGAGGAAAGGCAGTGGCTGGGTCCTCTAGTGGAGTGGAGGAGATTCAACCGGTTCGGCCCAAACGTAGGGACCGTCATCAAATAGAGAGGGATAATCAGGCCAAATGGGAGGCCTCAATTAAGCAAAGGGGTGTGAAGAACGAGAGGCACAGCATAGATGATTGTTTATGGCCCGAGAACTTCCCGCCATTCCAAGCCATCCGAGATCAAGGTATGAGTTTCTGGTTTGAGCCTAATCCCGGATTTAATGTTGCTTTGGTTGAGGAGTTTTATAGAAATATGGTTGTTCCGGAGCTGGGTACCTTTTTGGCTCCAGAGGCACGGATTATCTCTAAAATAGGCAATACCCCCGTGTTTATCAATGCCAGAGAGATAGCCCTTGTATGGGGATATGTGAGGCCTACGAGGCCCACAAACTACCCTAGGCCGGAGTCGGCTTTCAATGATGATGAGGTGAACGGTTATTTGTATGATGATCGTAGGAATGCTAGGACTCCCCACTGGCATGGTCAATTCACGGAGGATTATCGGTTTATGAACCAGGTGGTGTGTTACAACCTATATCCTAGGGGTAAAGAGGGTGCACCCCAGAAATATGTGGGGAATCTGATGTTTGCATTCATGGGGGAGGATACCGTGTGTGATTGGGCCCTGTTTGTATTTGGGCAGATGTGTGATTTTAGATATGCCCCTACCTCGCTGAGAATGCCTTTTCCATGCTTGGTAAGTAAGATCCTGAGAAGTAAGAATGTCCTGGCTCGGAAATACCATAGCAATGATCCATTGAGCCCCAAGGACATGGAGTCTTCCATCCTCACCCGGAGTAGGGCACAAGTGAGGGTTGTTGAGAGGTCGTTGCTTACTCCACCGCCACCTAGTGCTAGTACCAAGACTTGGCTTGAAAAGATATTTGGGTGTGTAACATGTTTAGCAAAGAGCAACCGGAAGCTGAAGAGAGGGTAAGCGCAGTTGGCTAGGAATCAGATGGACATACTTGATAGGCAGCGCCACTTGGAGGCGCAGATTTCTGGTCAGAATCCGGGACCTTTCCAACCCAAACAGTGGCCGGAGTTGGAGGTGAGTGATGACTTCGCAGATGCACCGGCGGAGGAGGAGCATTCGGATGCCGAGTTTGGAGAGGAGGATTGAGCATGGAGTTGGACATGGGTCGTGGTGGTGGTGTTAGTTGTATGAGCTGTTATTTCATGTGTTGTTTAGGTTAAAAACTTTGGTATTTTATGTGTTTGTTTCATGTTGGTGGCGCGACCGTAGTATGTGGGTCGGTGGTTTGTGTCGAACTTTATTCGTTATGTTGTGATTAGTACGGTGCTATGGTATTAGTTGATATTATGTGTTGATCATTATTATGATATCTGTGTTGTGGTGGCCAGTCTGGGTAGACTGTCCATGAGCTTCTATAGGCCGTCACCCTTTGCATGTTATCTTTCTTTTGTGAAACCACGGTCATTATAAGCCTAACGAAGTCCTTAGTTGACCCGATGCACGCCGTTTAACTCTCCTGCATGCATGTGTTATATTTAATTATGAATGTGTGGTATCTTGATTTGTGAGCTTCCATTGCATACTTCAGCGTTGTTTTGACTGACACGTGGTGATTTTGTTCATTCCACGTTGTTCGCCAGGCGCCTCACATGGGATGTAGAGTGTTCTGGCGAGTATGAGTGATATTGTGACACGTGGGAGTCTTCTATCTGAAACCTGGTTGAGGAGTGGAATATATTCGGCTGTTTGCTAGGGCATGCATGTGACCGAGTTGTGGGTAGTAAAGAGATGATATTTAAATTGCTCGTTTTATTTTGTACAGGTTGCATAACCCTCGTATCCCTGATTGAGTCGTTGTATTCATTTCGTTGTTTTCATTTCGTTCGTTACTAGGGACTAGCAACGCTCAAGTTGGGGGATGTGATAGGCGCGTGGAAAGCTTGCTTTTGAGCGCCTAAGTAGGGTGATCAAGCATGTTAGACGTGCGATTTAAGCTTCATTTTCCACTTGATATATGCACGTGGTGTTTTTGTGTGTTGAGCATAATTTGCAGGTAATCTAGGGACGTGGGCGCAAATTTCGGGATATTGAGAATACATGCACGTAGGTTGAGGAGGCTGAGTGAGAATGAAGGGGATTTTGCATGGAAGTGATTGTAACCCGTCGGGAGCGCTACCCTATTTCTCTGGAGCGCTCAAGTTTGGCACAAAAAGGGCTAAAAAATGAACAGAGGGTTTAGGAGCGCTACACCAAAAGTGAGGTAGCGCTGCCGCGTGGTCAAAGGGTCAACGAGTCAACAGCCGAAGTCCACGGACCAGTCAAGATAGAGAAGCGGTAGCGCTACAGGTAAAGCTAGGTAGCGCTACCGAGGGCCTTTTACGGGTCATGGAACGGCATCGTTTAGCTCATCTCGTCGGATTGTTTGTTGATCTTAATTAGAATTACGGGATTTAATAGATATACTTGTTTTTTTTTTTACTTGTATGAGGGTTCCAGGCATTTTTTTACCTAGGTATTATTGTTCTTCGTTTTTTTCGGCTACAGTTTTCTTCAGCATTCTACATTCACGCTTGTTCCAGATTTTCAGAGTTACAACTTTTTGATTGATGTTTCGTATTGATAATCGAGTTTGATTTCTCCTTGCAATCATCGGTATCGTTCTCTATTTCTGTTTTTAATCCGTAAAGCATGTCTAGATCTAGGTTCGTTATAATTTCTGTTATCATTAGCATCATGAGCGAGTAGTCGTTTAGAGTGCGGCTGCGGGCGAAGGCACTACACAGCTAGGCTAATTGATGTTTCACCTTGGGGCCGAATTAACTTGATTTTCGAGCAATTTTAGGAAACAAAAACTCTTCTAACAAACAAAAACCAGGCATCGCCGGAATTCGAATGCGCACGGAATCTGGTGACAGGTGGTGCGCATTTGTTAGGGATCCTCTTCTTATTCTAAAATCAGTAAAAAGAGAAATTGTTGCCCGAGTAAGTATCGGTTAGACTAGTCGCGGTCGTTGGGTTCCCTCAGCTGTACTGTTTTTATTAATCTGCATTAAGTACATTTGTTTAACAACTTAGTTAATTAATCTCATCACGTCAAGGGGTGGCTACCTAAGAGCCAGGTTAAACTGCACTTCCACACTTTTTGAGTCAAACACTGTTAGTCGTCTCTGTGGTTCGACTCCGGTACTTCCGGATATTGTGCTGCACTGGTCGAGTGTTCTACGCTTGGGACGCGTCTTATTTTTAGTCACCTGGTCGGTCAAGCAGTGAGGTGGGGTGGTGGTTGGCCAGAGGTGGGGTGGCGATTTTTTGAATTTTATGTACGAATTTTGAAATTTTGAAAATTAGTGATTTGTCTTTATGTTCTATGGTAAAAGTTTATTGTCCTTCCCTTTAAAAATGTCAAATATTTTTTGTTTTTATGTTCGATTGAAAAAGTTCCTTGTCCTTACCCTTAAAATGATCAAATGTTTTGGGTTTTTGGCAAAGTGGCCCAAAAAATTATTAACTAAACAAAAAATTGGGATTACGTTTGTCTTTAATGAGCTTTTTAAATATTTTTATATTTGACTTTTTAGATTCCTCTCATTGTGACAAACCAATAATATAAAAAAAATAAAAAAATCGACGCAAAACTAACAAATGTAAATTATTACTTATTTTTTAATAAAAACAAAAAAAAATCATTTCTTTTATTTTTGCCAAAACTCAAAAATAAGAAAAAAAAATAATCGAATTGGTTTATTTTAATCTTTTCATAAATAAGAAAAATCATTATTATGTGTATCTTTCTCTTACACTTTCTTTTACGCCAATACGTTTTAGTTAGAGGCCAATTATTCCATGGTCTTGCAAGGTACCATTATATGATGCCCAAACATGTTTATCCATAAATAAGGGTATTGTTGAGACACCACGTTGCAACAAGACTATAGAATAATTACTTCAAAACAATTCCATGGTCTAACAACAAAATTTGTTTGCAAGCAATTAATCACTTTTTTTTTTAATACTCATGAGTATATTAATACCAGCATCCGTGTCGTTCGATGCAAGGAAAAGCGATTAATAAAGTCTTTTATCACAATGAACAAATAAATTATGCATTTATTTTTTTTTTCAAAATTAGAAGAGCTAAAAGTGCCAAAATACTGTTGTGTAAATTCTTTTTAACAAACATAAAACTTATTACTTTGCTCATTGAAAATATACATATAACAGATTTGAGTTGTTATATTTTTTGAGGAATTTTGTATATGATCAGATTTTTAGATCATTCTTCTTTTTTTCATTTTCTTTTTTTTGGGGTGCGGCACACATTTTGTGAACATTCTATTCTACATGAAAACATGCAATTCATCTTGAATCTTTCGATGTGTGTGTTTATATTTTGAATGCACGATTCAGATATATTCAAGTGAGCGATAATGTAAAATTTTCATTTGTTAATTACTATACAGCTGGACTAACGATCGAGTTTCATTTAATGTTTCCAATTTTGTAATTTGCGATTGTTACATACTTTACCGTTAGTTTGTGATGAATGACTTGAGCTGCAAGTTTCTTTAGGGAGCAATGATAAGTGGCTGATCTCATTTGTTATCACTTATAACTTGGAATTTAATTGTAGATTTTTTTGTTATTAGTTGCTAAAGAGACTTAATATAATTTTAAACATCCAATTTTTTTTTTTTTTTTTGTGATCAAATTGTAGACATCCATGTTTGATATACCTTTTTATTTCAATAGAAGTTCAAACTATTTGGTTATAACCTAAGACGAGTAGTCCTCTTCCTTCCTAATTCGGTGTTTGGTAGCGATTGAGAAGTAGGGATGGGCATGCGGAGCGTAGGGGGTGGATACCACTACTTCCACCCCCAATCTCCAAACTCATATCAATCTCCATCCCCTCCCAAATCTCCAACGAGGATTTGTTTTTAGCCTTCATCCCTGCCCGAATGCAGGGAGCGGGGAGTCCCATGGAAAATTAGGGATATGAAAGTTCACTCAAATTATCAAGGGTGGATGTACAGTGGGGCTGGGGTTGGGCCCTGGCCCCCCACACTTTTTTTCAAAAAAAAAAAAGGAATTTTTTTTGGAACAAACAATATAAATATTAAAGAAGGGAAAGTTTCAAGCAATAGTGGGCATTGGCTTGATAGTTGGAGCACCCTTCTCCATGCTTATCAGCCTGATATCAATTCTCCCAAGGCTCATAGTTTTGTTTTGTTTTAATTGCCAACTATATACTCATCTCTCTCTCTCTCTCTGTGTGAAGGTTTGTAAATTTTTTTTATTAAATAGAGAAAAACATGACACCTTTGAATATTAATTATTTTTCTCAAAGTTTAGCATTTTTATCGCATGTTTTTTTACAGACAATGGTGAATTAATGTACAATGAAAGTGAAATTATAAACATGTTGATTTACATATTTGTATGAAAAAATTACAGATTACTCATCTTTTTATACGTAGAGTGAAAGAGAGATATCTCTTTAGCTCCTGCATCCATGAAACCTGTCAATTTATTTATTTTTTGTGGTGTTTGCCAAGGAAAAAAGCAGAAAGCGTCGACTGATGGATCTACTGATCAATTTTATTCTATGACGGTGCTAACATAGAGAGGGGTGAATAGGTGTCACCATGTTTAGCATTTTTATTGCATGTTTCTTTACAGACAATGGTGAATTAATGCACAATGAAAATGAAATTATAAACATGTCGATTTACATATTTGAATGAAAAAATTACAGATTACTCATCTTTTTATACCTAGAGTGAAAGAGAGATTTCTGTTTAGCTCCTGCATCCATGAAACTTGTCAATTTATTTATTTTTTGTGGTGTTTGCCAAGGAAAAAAGCAAAAAGCCTCGACTGATGGATCTACTGGTCAATTTTATTCTGTGACGGTGCTAACATAGAGGGGCGAATAGGTGTCACCAAGTTTAGCATTTTTATTGCATATTTCTTTACAGACAATGGTGAATTAGTGTACAAGGAAAATGATATTATAAACATGTCGGTTTACATATTTGTTTGAAAAAATTACAGATTACTCATCTTTTTGTACGTAGAGTGAAAGAGAGATTTCTGTTTAGCTCCTGCATCCATGAAACTTGTCAATTTATTTATTTTTTGTGGTGTTTGCCAAGGGAAAAAGCAGAAAGCGTCGACTGATGGATCTGCTGGTCAATTTTATTCTGTAATGGTGCTAACATACAGAGGGGCGAATAGGTGTCACTCGGACTTTTGAATTTACAGATATAAAAAAAAAATCTAATACATTTTACAAAAAATGAAAAAATTGCAATTTAGAGCAATGTCGGTTGGGATCAAGAAAAAATTAGTATCGTAATATCTTGTATTTGAATACCATAAAGGAAGTTGGAGGAAGCTTGGATTTATTTTTCACAGAAAAAGTCTATAACAAAACTTAATTATATATAATTATATGACTTCCTAGTAATTTATTTCTTCATATTTTTCCATACAACATGTAACTAGTTTTTCATTCAATGGTACCACCCCCGTGGCCGAATTCGGGCTCCGTCCCTGATTTCCAGTGTCTCAAATTATCGATGTTTTCATAGCCGTCAAGCTTGCAATTGTTAAGCTAATTTGGCAACTGTTATAACTGATGTTTTTAAGGATCAAGGATGAAGGCTGGTCCTCTCTCCGTAATGCCACCCATGAGTGGGCAATTGTAGCCATTTCGTAGGCATCGGCGGATTTGAAAATCTTGGCTCTGCCACTGCAAATTATTCAAGTGAATACCAAAGAAGTTGTATTTAAATCCAAAGCTAATGACAAAAGTGGTTCCTAAAGATAATTAAAACGTACCAAGTCACTTAAAGGTGCTACTCCTGTTCTTGTTCTTTTTCGTTTTTCTTTTTTAGTTTCTAGGTAGATAAAATACACTCAAAAGTGCCACATAAAACAGAAGTGAAGGAGACCTTCATTATACAACCAACCAACAGGACTCAAACCAAGCTATAGTCTTTGCCAGGGCAAAGTCAAACAACCAAAACAAGGAGTATCAACAGCTCCAACTAAATCATAAAATAGTTTAAACCAAAGAGAAATCATAAGTAGCGAAGATATCTCCAACAATCACGGCTTTTCACCCTGAACTGAGAGATAGATTGAGATGAGAGAGAGAGAGAGAGAGAGAGAGAGAGAGTACCAGACTTTGGTCCTTGAAAGTTGAGAGACAAGATGGGAGCAGCTGGGGAAGAGTTGAGATGAGATAACCCTAACTTTTACAAGTTATAACTTATAAACCTATCTGGGGGAAAAAAAAAACTTATAAACCTAGAATATAATGTACCTATATCTGTGAAGGGGGATGCGGGGACGGGAGGGGAACGGAGAGGGGTGGGGAACGGAGAGGGGATTGACTATACCATCCCCTATCCGATCCCTGAATTTTTTTGAAAGAAATTCCCATACCCTACCCGATCCCCGAAAAAATCCTCGAATCCGCTACCCATTCCAGAAGGAGACGGGTTGGATAAGAGCGGGGTGGCCAAGATGGCCATCCCTATTGAGAAGGGGGTTAAAATAGTCCTCCTCCTCATGGACTGTTTAATCTCACCCCATCTCCTATCACTAATTTATTCCCTTGCCTCTTAGCTGGCTAATTATTACGAAATTGACATTCTTTGCCTGTAAGTTCTTCATCCCCTCCTTGACTAATCATCTCTTATAACATATTCATCCTTCTTTCTTATCCACTTAAAACATTAGTTGTCCGACAAATGTGCTAATAGTAAACAATTCGAATGCATTTATGTGAGTGGGAGCACTAACGCGAGCATGCATGAAAGTGTCTTTGAATCACATATCGAACTACTTAAATCTTGAAGTTGGCATATGTTATTGCGAAGGATTTAATACAGAGTAGAAGGATTCTAGCATGGGGGCGAGGCCAATCGAGTGGAGATAGTGATGACGAAGGGGCATGGAAAAGGGTATGGCACATGAAGGCACCAATGAAGACAAAGATGTTCCTTTGGCGATGTTTACATGGGATTATACCTGTCAACACGGCGCTAGCCCAGAGGAAAGTTCCGGTGGACCCGATTTGCTCCTTGTGTGGAATGGCGGAGGAAACACCATCTCACATGTTTTTTAATTGTGTTAGAGCTACGAAAGTTTGGCTGCTATCTCCCTTTAGATATCGCCCAGAAATGACAAGCGCTACACATTTGAGGGAGGTGTGGAAGGAGTTGGGCACTACGACTAATGGTGTGATACAAACAGAAGCTGCAGGGTTATTCGCTATGATTGGTTGGCACATTTGGATTGCAAGGAACAAGTGGGTTTTTAAGCAACAGTGGATGAAAGAAACGGAAATTCTTGATCGTGCCTTGGAGGAACATGATATGTTTGTACAAGCCGTTCGGAAAATACGTGATGTTGATCAAGGTGCTGCTGCCGAGGTTCAACAGTGGCATCCACCTGAGGCAGGATCGTTTAAAGTTAATGTGGATGGTGCATTTGATGTGGCTAAAAGTAGGGGTGGTGTTGGCGTATAGTGGTACGTGATCAGTATGGGAATATTATGAGTGCTGCTGCCTTACCACTCATATGTTGTATGTCTGCTGAAATGGTTGAGGCCGAAGGTATCCGATTTGCTTTGGGGTCTGAAATATGCTCTCGGGATAGAAGTTATGTGATGGAAGGAGATGCACAAACAGTAATCAAGATGCTTCAAGGCCAATCTCCAGTCAAAGCTTGCTTGGATGTTATCATTGAGGATGCACTTGTGCTAGCTAATAAGTTTGTTTCTTGTTCTTTTAATTTTGTTCCCCGTAGTTGTAATAGGGTGGCTAATGCGATAGCCAAATTTGCCCTATCTTTGGACGGCCCTCTAATCTGGAAGGAATGTGTTCCAAACTGGATTAGTAGGGAAGCGACCCTTGATGTTTCTAGTTTGCAGTTGAGTTAAATAAAGTTATTAACGATTGACAAAAAAAAAACTACTTAAATCTGAGAGAGTGGGGATTGAGAGCGGAGCGCTGAGCATTTTGAAGAATTATCTGATTATGATTATACTAACTCGTAAGATGAATTGTGGAGTAGCTTAACCCGAATAGCTTGGTTTAGTGGTCAAGGCTTGGGACTTAGGGATTCTAAGGTCTCAAATTCGGAACCTCTCATGTGTTACCAACTCCTCAGGGGCCAGTCCATACAGAAATTTGATTTGGCTTTAATTAGGATCCACGCAAGTGGCCGGTGGAATTGGTCTCTCATGATTAGTCGAAGTGCACGTAAGCAAGCCCAAACTGAGTTATAAAAAATAAAAATAAAGTGGAGAATAACTTATTGTTGAATAAAATGTTTAAATTGTTTTTAATCATTCTATGTAGGTACTTTGTAATTGATGAGTTTTTGGTCCATCCGTAATTTTGTCAACTTAAAATAAGTATAAAAAAAAAACCGAATTGAATCTTCAAATAATCTCACATTTTAGGGCAAATTTACTAAAAACGAAACAAGTAGTTGTTTATATTTGCAAGCAAACACTCTTTATTGGTTTTATTTAAGAAAATTACAAGCTAAAAAAGTTAGCTTAATTATAATTTATATTCGTGATTATGTTCATGCTCACCCTTTCGTTCACGTACACACATTTACTAGTAGTGTGTTTGGACTAAATTACTATTTTGTTAAATACAATTGGTACTATTTAACTTCGATGAGTCAACTTGTAGTCTTGTAGTATATATTTGAAGTGGGAAAAAATGAGGTTAAGGAGAACAGACGGTGGGAGGAAGAAGCTGGGGTTTGTTTTGGTTTTAGAGTTTTGAGGGTTATATTTGGAAAGATCACAAGGGCATAATTTTAAAAGCCTTTTTGGTTGGTTTTGTTTTAAGATTGGTTGATATTTGTGACTAATTGTACAGAGTTTGGGGTGTTACACTCACCCTGTTCTATTGTATGCGTATCAACTGCTCAGAGGCCTATTGTTCTTTTTAGTTTTTTTTTTGTTTTATCAGCAAAAGTAAAATTTATTAACTTATAACACGAAGTACAGAGTTAAAAGGATGTTGGGTACACCGGCCTAACCACCCAAAGCACTCGTCTCCTAGCCAGATGGAGGAACTGATTTGAGCCCAATAGGCTGAGTCCAAACCAGAAAGAAAAAGGAACCCAAATGGCCCTAAAATATCAGTCCACCAAAAAAACCAAAAAAACCCAAAACCTAAAAATAGCCATCCCACACCCAAAGAACCTGAGCACGCCGCCACCCCGCATCGCTGGCCAAGAAGACCAAGCGACACCGCCAACAAGCAGCAAAAGCCACATCATCGCATCACCGCCGACAAGCCCACAGACATTGCACCTCCACCAGTAGGAGCACCAAACGATCACCGAACACGGGATACCTACTGAAGACGCCGACGAGATCGAAGGCACAGAACCGCTGTTGCAAACATGCCAAATCCACCGACCTCCGCAGCCACAACAAACATCAACCAACAAAAACAAATCCCCGCCACCGCGAACAAACGGGCGAAGAGGATTCGCAGCCGCCCAAAGATCACGGAACCCATTGCCAGCCGCAACATCACCACTAGCCGTTAGGCTGGAAACCGGTATCAACCAACAAAGACAACCGGCGTGGGAGTCTGGGAGAGGTATGCCAAAACCTACACGCCGTTAAGCAAAAGATGGGGGTGAGAGAGAAAGCCAGGGCAAGATCGGGGAGAGGAGAGGGGATGGAGGAGAGACAAGTAGAAAGAGGGGAGGGGAGGAAGAGAGGCTAGGGGCAGGAGAAGAGCCCACAACCCACCCCCCCGCGCTGAACCCTAAAGGAGAAGCAAAGGTAGAAGAGGGAAGGGAGAGTGTCAGAGAGAGAGAGAGAGAGAGAGAGAGAGGAGAGAATTTTTTCATGGGGTTCACTTTGAACCCACTTTAATTATTCAAACGTCTATTGAATTATTGTTCTTTTTTTTTGGCAAACTTTTCTATTATGAGATCCAGAATTTCATTTTTAAAACCTCAATTTGTCCTTTAATTTTTTTAAGGATCTGCTATTGCTACTAGCCTACTACTACCACCACCACCACCACCACCACCCACACCATCGCCGCAGCTATCACCACCACTACTATTGCATACCTCTGGGTATGTTCTTCTTGTGCCATTCCCGGTCTCAATCTAAGGGAAATGGAGGCGGTCGCACCCAAAAGTTGAAAATATCTTATGTTGTACCAACAACTTATAGAATAATAGCGAAAAGATAAGGTTTCAAACATTAAAATTAGTATTTGAAGCCATGAATTTAAATTCTGGTCTGTTGAATGATTTGATCATGAAAAATCAAGAGAGTACTTAATAGGGATGCACCAAATTTCAATTAATTTGAGATTTGAGAAATCCACAAGAATGAAAATATGAAGGTTTGGGAGAAAAAAAAAACCCCGAAACAAAATTTAGTGGACTGAAATGCTCGCTCCATCTCCCGTACTCCATGACATTTCCTTTGTAGACCGATTCTAAAGTACTCACAAAACAAGTCTATGAAGGCAAAGGAAGCTCCCTTGTCTCGAACTTGCATTTGCCAGATAAGAGGGCAAACGCCTTACCGCTGGGACAAAACTCTACATGTCTTGTATGCACTAACATATTCAATTATTACATACTTTGTTAAAATTTTTATTTTTTGGTTGTCCCGTGGTGGTGGGTTGCCCAAGCCCGGGGTCTTGTTAGGCTTACCCCAGGGCCTGTCTTGATTAATTATTTGTGACAACATTGAGGTACAAGAGAATCACAAAGTACCCTTTTAGTTCCTATTGCCCTGTAAGCATGTCTGAGGAATGTCTAAATGTGATTGTGCCAATGACAGCAACTGCTGCACGTGTGGCTGTTGTCGTGTCCAGTGTCCCCAGTGGAGCTAAGATGTAGGACATAAGGAAAATAAGGTACCTATAAAGATAAAAATGCCCAGAATTTGAAATCAGGGGCACGTCTAAATTGAAGAAAAAAGATAAACTAATGCAGTCCTTATTTGGCACCCAACTAATCGGTGGTTCATACGCATTTGTTATTCCAATGACTTCATTTCTACATGCTAAAAGACATGGGCAGTAATCTCGATCTGTCATCTCCGGAGCCTTACAGAGATTATTGCCCATGTCATGTAGTCTTCTTTGATCTCTCTCTTCCATTTTTAGAACAGTTTCATAGAGATTTTCTTTGTTTTTCTAACTTTGAGACTTCGAGTGATTTTAAGAAGTTTGAAAGGACAATGAGAAAGTAGATGCTCATTGACTTCTTAAATGTTAGAGAAATGTTGTATGGTTGTTATGGCAAGTCACAGCTTTTTTGTATAGCTTTAGTTACAAATAAACTGTTTGCTTATTAAGATCAATTTTTTTTGTCAGGTTTCTCATTTTGGATATCTTTCTCATTTGTTTTAGGTTTCTTACCCTCTTTCCATGGTTCCTCTCATGACATTGACTGGACTTGGGCTATATTATCTTGATTTTCCAATGGTAAGATTAGTTGATTCTTCAGCATATGGTTTCTCACTAATATTCGTTTTTCCAGTTAAGAACTGATAGCAATTCTTTTTTACTTTTTTTTTTATGGGTTCACCTATTCAGTTTTTAATGCTGAAAAATAAAGTTAAAGGCCCTTCCGAAGGGACTAAAATTCTAAGATCCAACTTATTTGTACAAATTTATCATTCCCTCCAACTCCACCTCCAAAACTCAGCATTTTTCACTTTCTTGATTTGTCAATTGGTCAATGATGCATTTAAGAAAGTTTCTTGGTTTTTCTCTTAAACATAGGCCTAGTCACCTTAAGTCTTTTAGAGTTTCGATTACGCCTGCATTTTGTTATGGATCGACCCAAACAACACACACCAACACACACAAATAAATTGAACAAATAACACAAACGAATTTACGTAGTTCCCGAAAATCGGGTATGTCCACGGGAGAGAGAACACCTTTCACTATATTGGATGAGTTACAATGAGATAAAATACCCAACCCAAGCCCACGCTCACATGTATTTTTGCCTCTCACACACTCACCAAATATTCCCTCAACACGTCCACACTACAAATTTTCTTTTCTCTCTCTAATTTTTTTTTTCCCCACATACACGGCACATGCTGCCCTTTAAATACATGGTACGCCAAAACACAAAGACCTTTGAGATTCTTGAGGAAGCAACAAATGGCTTTGGACAATGCACAGCCAACTTAACTCCCATTTTAACTCCAACTCTACCGAACTTCACAAATTTCCAAAGCCAAACTAATGTTATTTCCTTTACTTTTTTCAAGAGTACTAAAGCATGTGCAAAATCCCAATAATCACCCCATTTGCACATGTGAACTCGCACCCCCTTACTCGGGCACCTCGCACCCTCTCGCCCAGGTGCCTATCTGAAAACATCGGAGACCAAATTTGGTGCGAAAGTGACCCTTTTTCTTGCGCTCAATTTTTCTTCATCAACTTTTTCAATCATGGCTTCATGCACTTCCTTTTTGTCATTGCTCTCCACACGTAGAGATTCATTTTCATGAGCCTTTGCACGCCACACTTGTGTACCCGATGCCCATAATTTTTGCTTGTTCGGTGCCCAACATTTGTACACCCCATGTCGACGCGACCTTAGAGCTTGTATAAATTTTCCACTAACTTTCCTTGTAACACCACTTTCTCATTCTAGAGCATCTCAAGAATTCCATCGCTTGATGCAAGGCTACAACCATTGGAATCTAATATTCCCAACGAAATCAAATTTTTCCTTAATCCCGGCACATGTCGGACTCCGGTCAATCTCACAAGTCTTCCATTAGCCATCCGAAACCGTACCATACCCATGCCAACAACCTTATTCACCGTGTTGTTCGCCATCCTCACATTACTTTTATCACAAGCCTCATACGAGTAAAAATAATTTTTATTTGAACACATGGAAAGAACAACTGGAATCTATGACCCAACCAAAATGATCCAAGCTCAAAGTCAGAGGCGGCTTAGTAGGCCTTTTAGCAGGAAAGGAATGCGAATGGACCAAGATAATGCCCCACCGCCCCAATGAACAAAATTGGCCATGTATGATTCTTAAAGAGAGTTTTCAAAATAGAATGACATCGGCCATTTTAAAGAGTCGAACAAGAAAAACAAATTGAGAATCAATATACCTATTACTTAGTCTCGAGGAATTCTAAAACTAACAGTTGAGCTTCCAATAAAGCTTTTTTTTTTTTTTTTTGATAACCAAGTGTCCGGGCTAGCTTTCGCACACCTTGACTAATCCTAGGAGACCAATCCCACCGTCCACTAGTGGGGCCCCATTTAAAGCCAGAGCAAAGCTTTGTATGGACTGACCCAAAGGAGTTGATAGAACCTACGAGGTTTCGAACCTGAGACCTTAGGAGGGAGCAAACCCTTAAGTCCCTAGTCTTGACCACTAGGCCAACCCCTTGGAGTTCCTCCAATAAAGCTTCTGCTAGTGGAAATTGAATATTGGCAAATGCACGCCTACTTCCATGAGTTATTTGTACCATCAATCTACATCCGAAACTACTTCTTTATGTCCAGTGACCAGTTGAAACGACCAGCGTGCCTATAGGGTACTCATGAACAAGAGAGATACTTTAAGACATCTGAACACATCAATGGAAAATAGGAAATAATTATAGGCGTCAATTAGCACATGTTCGAAAATATTCGGAAGCCATACAATCTTGCATCCTGGTATGAACAAGCAGTGCATACAATTGATGGCTTAGCAACCCTTCACACAACTTTTGAGGAGCATTAGGAAGAAAATCGCAGCCCCCATCTGTTAATAATTTCCTTTAGAATGAAATCTTTGTTGTTGTTGTTTATGTAGGAACAACATCTACGCAGCCGGTGTTTTCATTCCATTCTTGACAATTCCACCAGATATCATTTCATTGGCGTAATAGCTAGATAGCCAAATCCTGTTGGTGTAAACTATCATTTGATAAAATAAATAACAGAGTGATGCTCCCATTCCTTTGTCATTGTAGCGGTTGTGTGCTACAGCCTACATACCGTACAAAGAAGCAAACGAGGCAAATGGAGCACCTTCCTCTCTATGAGTCTAGCTCGAAATGCTTCCGAATGTTAGGTTTGGTGTGATAAGAATATGAGTGCAAAATGAAGCACCTGCCTCATTACCAAGAAAGACACTCTTTTATCTTTGTCCACTGCGTCAATTTTGATCACAAGAGAAAATCAATTAGCAAAAGGATATGGGGTCCAAAAATAAAGATTGCGAGAGTTAAGCCAAAATTGAGAAAGATGGAATCTGATGACGAAGTGGTTAGGGACTTTCTCCCTCTTGAGTTAAAAGTTCGCATTGAGGAATGTGATGCAATCAATTGAGTTTGATTTTTCAAGTTTCAATTCAGACACTAAGTGAAAATGGCCAGCAGTGCAATCAATTGAGGAAAAATTTCACAACGATGGTGCAATGGGTTCCACTTATGCATTATCAAACACTAAGTGAAAATGGCCAGCAGAGTATTTTCATCATCCACGCCAATAATCACTGCATCTCTCTGTCATTATCCCAATCAAATGGCTTAAAAATGATTCTTAAAAATGCAATGAAACTCAACTCACCCCGAACTGAAATATGAAATGTGTCTGACTCTATGTTATGCAAGACAGAACAATTGTTAATGGCAGTAAAACATTTTCAAGTCCTAATTTTTTGAAAATTGGGGAAAATCAACAAAATTGGGAAGAATGGAGAATACAACTGAGAATCAGGGTTGTAGTATTGGAATGGCAGGTCTGTTACAGCTAGTGTGTTCAAGCTAGCACTCCCGGGATCTATGTATCACAATGGGGGAATAGAAAAGAATAATCTTTTCGAGGAAAAGCCTTTTTTTTTTGGATCGGTAACAAAATTTATTGAAAAGGGAGTGATATTATAAACTTATAATATCATATCATAAGTCAGAGGCGGCTCAGCAGGAAAGGAATGCGAATGGACCAAGATAATGCCCCACCGCCCCAATGAACAAAATTGGCCATGTATGATTCTTAAGAGAGTTTTCAAAATAGAATGACATTGGCCATTTTAAAGAGTCGAACAAGAACAACAAATTGAGAATCAACATTCCTATTACTTAGTCTTGAGGAATTCTAACACTAACAGTTGAGCTTCCAATAAAGCTTTTTTTTTTTTTTTTGATAACCAAGTGTCTGGGCCAGCTTTCGCGCACCTTGACTAATCCTGGGAGACCAATCCCACCGTCCACTAGTGGGGGGCCCATTTAAAGCCAGAGTAAAGCTTTGTATGGACTGACCCAAAGGAGTTGATAGAACCTACGAGGTTTCGAACCTGAGACCTTAGGAGGGAGCAAACCCCTAAGTCCCTAGTCTTGACCACTAGGCCAACCCCTTGGAGTTCCTCCAATAAAGCTTCTGCGAGTGGAAATTGAATATTTGCAAATGCACGCCTACTCCCATGAGTTATTCGTACCATCAATCTACATCCGAAACTACTTCTTTATGTCCAGTGACCAGTTGAAACGACCAGCGTGCCTATGGGGTACTCATGAACAAGAGAGATACTTTAAGACATCTGAACACATCAATGGAAAATAGGAAATAATTATAGGCGTCAATTAGCACAGGTTCGAAAATATTCGGAAGCCATACAATCTTGCATCCTGGTTATGAACAAGCAGTGCATACAATTGATGGCTTAGCAACCCTTCACACAACTTTTGAGGAGCATTAGGAAGAAAATCGCAGCCCCCATCTGTTAATAATTTCCTTTAGAATGAAATATTTGTTGTTGTTTATGTAGGAACAACATCTATGCAGCCAGCATTTTCACCCACTCAACAGCCTCATTCCATTCATGACATTTCCACCAAATATCATATCATTGGCATAATAGCTAGATAGCCAAATCCTGTTGGTGTAAACTATCATTTGAAAAAATAAATGACAGAGTGATGCCCCCTATCCCTTTGTCATTGTAGCGGTTATGTGCTACAGCCTACATACCGTAGAAAGAAGCAAACGAGGCAAATGGAGCACCTTCCTCTCTATGAGCCTACCTCGAAATGCTTCCGAATGTTAGGTTTGGTGTGATAAGAATATGAGTGCAAAATGTGTTTTGCAAAATGAAGCACCTGCCTCATTACCAAGAAAGACTCTCTCTTTTATCTTTGTCCACTGCGTCAATTTTGATCACAAGAGAAAATCAATTAGCAGAAGGATAACGGGTCCAAAAATAAAGATTGCAAGAGTTAAGCCAAAATTGAGAAATATGGAATCTGATGACGAAGTGGTTAGGGACTTTCTCCCTCTTGAGTTAAAAGTTCACAGTAAGTGAATGAATCTGTTAGCATCCAATTAGTTCAGCTTCTACAAGAAATTCCAACCATATTAACCGGGATAAAATAAAATGTGTCAAAAAAACAACTAGAGAGTTCAAATTTTTTTAACAAGTTTTTCAATTTGTCACTCCATCAAAATTAGGAGTCACAACTGAATGTAACAGCCATCTCTATTTTTGAACAGGAGCTCTCACATAAGTCTTTTTCGAGAATCCTTCTGTAAAATCCCTGCATTGCCAATCCCCTACTAATCGTCAATTGTGGTCTTCTTCCCTGCATCAACAAATAAGAGTAACATACGATAAAATGAAACATGACACAAATGAATGAGAGTATAAATAAGAGAGATCCGGTGGAGAAATATTGCATTATGACTGAAACAAGTACGAAGCCAACATACTGGTATCAGGTTTAGCCATCCTATGCCTGCTAGGCCCTTCACTCCAGTTCTCCAACATTAAAAAATATGTACCTCTTTTGACTGCATCTTATGTCCTTCAAACTTACATGAATATACTAGTGATCCCATTGGGTCTTGTTATTCTCATTGAGGAATGTGATGCAATCAATTGAGTTTGATTTTTCAAGTTTCAATTCAACACGGAACAACTTCACAACGATGGTGCAATGGGTTCCACTTATGCATTATCAAGTTCCAACGATTGTGAAATGAGTTGCATCAAACACTAAGTGAAAATGGCCAGAAGAGTATTTTCATCATCCACGCCAATAATCACTGCATCTCTCTGTCATTAATTATCCCAGTCAAATAGCTTAAAAATGATTCTTAAAAATGCAATGAAACTCAACTACCCCAAACTGAAATATGAAACGTGTCCCACTCTATGTTATGCAAGACAGAACAATTGTTAATGGCAGTAAAACATTTTCAAGTCCTAATTTTTTGAAAATTGGGGAAAAATCAACAAAATTGGGAAGAATGGGGAATACAACTGGCCATGAGGCATGAAAATGAGATATGCTTCGTAGTATTGGAATGGCAGGTCTGTTACAGCTAGTGTGTTCAAGCTAGCACTCCCGGGATCTATGTATCACAATGGGGGAATAGAAAAGCATAATCTTTTTGAGGAAAAGCCTTTTGTTTTGGATCAGTAACAAAATTTATTGAAAAGGGAGTGATATTATAAACTTATATGGAATCTTGGAAGAAGGTTTCATCTTTTTGAAGTTTTGGTTTAATGTACATGGTGACCGTTCGAGATCAGGGTTGCGACTATTGTAGGTTGGATATTGGCTCCTAGCGCCATTGGTATTTGTTTTTCTTGGTTCTTGGTTGTGAGGGTTCTCCCCTGTTACTTTAGGATTTCAAAGATACTCCCTTGCCTCCCGAGAGTGAAAAATAACTAACGACTTTAATCAAGGAAAAGTTTGACAGCAGCAATAATACTTCAAAAAGGAAAAAAAAAAAAAAACAGCATCGGTGCTTTGAGCTCCAAACAATTATTACAACGATGAGCTGATTTCCACAAGATGAAACAAAGCAACAAACATTCATACCACTTTCAAGGAGCATTTGGTAACAAGGAAATTACTGCGCCTATCAGTTAAATTTTTTTGCTTCAAACTGAAATCTTTCTTTCAAGTAACAGAAAAAGCATGCATGCGTACGACGTATTCGCCCACTTAATAGCCCTATTCCATTCATCACATCGCGACTGGACATCAATTTATTTGCAGCATAAGTGATAAAATCCTGCTGGCATAAACTTCCATGAGAGAAACAAGAGACAGTGACTCCTTTCTTTACGCAAATAGAAGAAGCTCTATATTGATTAAAACATTCATAGTTAAATATAATGAATGGGTTCAAGGAATTAAATACAATGATCCTTTGGACTTTGTCTAACATTATATTAACAATCCAACTCCAAAGCAATTTGGCTCTCCACTCCATAAGTTCTCTTCATAAGGCAGATCTGGCTCCAATAAGTAAGTCAAGAACACTTCCCCATAGTCTTGAGAAGTGTCTTCAGGAGTCAACGGATTATAGCCAAAAATATCAAAATCAACATCGAAACTTGGTTGCTTCTCCGATCCCAATAGAGAAACTGGTTCTTGAAAATAGCCAGCCACCATGTCTTGAGAAGTGTCTAGTGCCACTAGTGCTGAAGAGGCTAAAACATGGCCCGACGGAATAACTTCGGGAGTCAATGAATTATTGCCATAAGCATCACAATCAAGACCCAAACTTGGTTGTTCCTTCGATTCCAGTAGAGATATTAGAGATTCTAGTTCTTCAAAATCACCATCAACCATGTCAGAAATAGAATGCATCGGTGGATACACTTCTTGCTTCTCCACTTCCAAAACTTCTTCTGAGAAATGAAGACCTTCTGTTGCTGGCGCCGCAGCAATATCGCAAGCCATCTTCTGTTCTTGAACAAACTCTGTTCTAATTCGCTTTGCGGGTTTCGGGACTATAACAACATCACCAACGTTCTTTCTTTTCCCAAGGGATTTCTTGGTGGACTTTGAATCGTCTCTTTTTATCCTACAAAGAACATATTCGGTATTGTCACCGCCACCGCTTAGTGAGTACTCATGCATAATCCAGTGGCCTTTTGTCACACTCTTGTCCATAAGTCCAGATTCATTTGTAATCTGAAAGCACAACAATCTCTTGTACCCTAATACATGACTGTAATCATCCACCACTTGTTCAACAGCGGTCTCAGCATGCCACACACCACAACCGGCTATCCTAGCGATCCGGTTCTTGCTAGCCTTGATCAAGTTCATGAACACATAGATGGTACCTTCTGTCTTCATTCCGTTCTTGCATATCTCCCACGGATCTTCGTCGGAAAACATCTGCCATGGTGCTTTGTCGCTAATCCCGTAGATGTCACGCTCGATAAACACATCACAAGGCAGCGGCAGGCCCTTAATCTTTCTCCCAAGATAGAACACAAGAAGTTCTTCATCACTAGGCCTGAAATGATAGCCCGGTGGTACAATCATGACTCCCGGAGACGGCTCTCTGTTTGCTCTCTCTGATCTTTCTTCTGCTACTCTCTCTTGTACTTACGCTCGATCTCACACGTTGTTACTTGAGAAATTGTATGAGACGCTAGGGTATATTTATACACAATCTGAGGCGGCAGATTTGTGTGAAGATAGACATACATACTTGTTTCCTAAGTTAGTAAACAAACATATTTGTTTTTGTAAACAAGTACAAAACGAACGGCTGTCATTTGTTTTTGTGTATTTGTAGAGGATCACGCTCCCAATAAAAAGAAATAAATTAGTTTGGAAAAAATAAATCATACGGATTTTTTTTGTCTTTATTTAAAAAAATTTGGCATTTGTTAATTTTGCGTCGCTCTTTTGTGAATTATTGGTTCGTCTCAACGAGCGAAATCTAATGAGTAGAAAATTATTAACTAAACAAAAATAAGGGTAATAGGTCAAACAACAAAACCTGGTTGGTCTCAATGGGTGAATTATTGGTTCATCTCAACACGTTTATCCACAAATAAGGGTATTGATGAGACACCAAGTTGCAACAAGACTATAGAATAATTACTTCAAAACAATTCTTTGAAAGCTAATAGGTCTAACAACAAAACTTGTTTGCAAGCAATTAATCACTTTTTTATTTTATTTTTATACTCATGAGTATTTTAATACCAAGCGTCCGTGCCGTTCGATGCATGGAAAAGCGATTAATAAAGTCTTTTTTCACAATGAACAAATAAATTATGCATTTAATTTTTTTTTTTAAATTAGAAGAGCTAAAAGAGCCAAAATACTTGTTGTGTAAATTATTTTTAACAAACATATGAAACTTATCACTTTGCCCATAGAAAATATACATATAACAGATTTGAGTTGTTCAATTTTTTGAGGAATTTTGTATATGATCAGAATTTTAGACAATTCTTTTTTTTTTTTTGGTGCGGCACACATTTTTTTAACGTTCTATTCTACATGAAAACACGCAATTCATCCTGAATCGTTCAGGATCTGTGTGTGTGTTTATATTTTGAATGCACGATTTAGATATATTCAAGTAAGCGATAATGTAAATTGGTGACGAAAGTACGGTGTTGTAAAGCATTTCATATATTTTGGCAATAGGCTTAGTTTAATTATTTTTTGAATGGTATTGAAATCAAATCCAGCATCAATGTGATAGAAAGAAGCATTTTCTGTAAAATTTTTCTCACAGAGTAATTATAACTTTATACAATTTTGTGTACCTCTATCTATTTTAATAGCAAAATAAAACTTCAAAAAATAAAATTTTGCTAAAATTAACATTAGTTTTTGAAAAGCTCTTAGCTGGGCGAGTGTGGAATTTTTCAAAACGATATAGGCGTTTGACCATCCGTAATTTTAAGAGGATTGAGAAAAAATGATTATAATAATTTCAATAAAAATTTAGAATGCGGGTAGAATGACAGCGACTAGCATTAACAAAAGGTGGGAAAAAAAAGTACACGAATATAACTGCTTGTTCGATTATTGAGTCTGGCTTTAGGTTTAGGGTTTCCTAATATCACATAGATCAGCTGGACGAACTTTAGTTACCGTTAGTTTGTGATGGATTAATTGAGCATCAAGTTTCTTATTAGCAAACTTTAGTTACCATTAGTTTGTTAAGATTGGCCTCAATTTCCAATTTACCTCTGGTATAATTTTTCATTTGGTTGGTATACAGCTGGACTAATGAGTTTCATTTAATGTTTCCAATTTTGCAATTTGTTATTTAATTATTGTTGTACATACTTTACCGTTAGTTTGTGATTAATGACTTGAGCTGCAAGTTTCTTTGGGGAGCAATGATAATTAATTAATGGCTGATCTCATTTGTTATCACTTATGATATGGAATTTAATTGTACAGTTTTTGTTATTAATTGCTAAAGAGACTTAATATAAGTTGTAAACATCCATGTTTGATATAACTTTTTATTTCAATAGAAGTTCAAACTGTTTGGTTATAATCTAAGATGAGTAGTCCTCCTCCCTCCTAATCCGGTGTTTGGTAGCGATTCAGTAGGGATGGCAATTCCGGCTGATGCGATCCGCTCTGATCCGTCCCCGCTCCGTTCAGGTTGGAGTTTCGGGGATTTTTTCGGGGTTCGGATCAGATTTAGAGGAAAAAATAAAAATAAAATCAGGGATTGGGTTGGAGGCGGTTCTACATATACCCGATCCGTTACCCGACCCGTTTTTAATTGCTTATCTATTGTGTTATTCACATTTAGGCCCCTTGAATTATTGTTAATTGCTAGGGTTTCTTCAATATATATATTACTATTTTATACGTAAATATACTTTATTCTTCACATTCTTAAACATAATTAAACATAATTTAGTTGGTAATTCCAGCCTTCAAAGTTGGAATCCTTGACTATTATGTAATTTTATTTGATTGGTTGAGATTTTTGGTGGAAAATTGTAAATTGTTGTCATGCTTTGCATAATTTGATGGTTTAGATATCAACTATGTTGGTAAAGTCTAAGGGGTATTTTTCTAGATTTTTTTATTTTTTATTGGTTTGGTAACTTTCGGATCGGGGCGGGGATCCACGATCCCCGTTAGGAGTGGGGATGGACGGTGGAGATAATTCCCCGTTCGGGGATCAGGGCGGGGACGGAGGTAGATATGAGGTTCGGCGATTGGACGCAAGGATGACCAAATCCGTCCCCGTTGCCATCCCTAAGCGATTGAGGAAGGGGGTTAAAGGAATGAGGGGGGCTGTTATCCATGAACACCGCAGTGATTCCGGTCTACTCCGATATCGTTCCGATGATCGGGAACAATCACTTTGAAGAGCTCGTCGAATCGAACAAGTGTATCAAAAATTAGCTCAATCGGATATCATTAAGTACCTAATCCGAACATTTTTATCTTGAAAAGAATGTATCCAAAACACTAGATCAAACCATTGGAACCCATTATAACTTAGAATTTAATTGTACATTTTTGTGTTATTCGTTGTAAACATCCATGTTTGATATAACTTTTTATTTCAATAGAAGTTCAAACTGTTTGGTTATAACCTAAGATGAGTAGTCCTCTTCCCTCCTAATCCGGTGTTTGGTAGTGATTGAGAAGTAGGGATGCGTATGGGGAGCATAGGACCACTACCTCCAAAACCATATCAATCTCCATCCCCTCCCCAATCTCCACTGAGAATTTTTTTTAAACCTTCATCCCCGCCCCAATGCGGGAACGGGGATTCCGATGGAAAATTAGGGATCCAAAAGTTCACTCAACTTACCAAGGGCGGATGTACAGTGGGCCCTAGTCCCCCGCACTTTTTAAAAAAAAAAAATAGAAATTTTTTTTTTGGAACAAACAATATAAATATTAAAGAAGGGAAAGTTTGAAGCAAGAGTTAGCTTTAGCTCGTTGGTTGAAGCACCCTACTCCATGCTTATCAACCTGATATGAGATCAATTCTCCCCAGGTGCATAGTTTTGTTTTGTTTTAATTGCCAACTATATACTCATCTCTCTCTCTCTAAAGGTTTGTAAATTTTTTTTATTAAATGGAGAAAAACATGACACCTTTGAACATTAATTATTTTTCTCAAAGTTTAGCATTTTTACTGCATGTTTCTTTACAAACTATGGTGAATTAATGTACATTGAAAATGAAATAAAAAACATGTCGATTTACATATTTGTATGAAAAAATTACGGATTACTCATCTTTTTATACGTAGAGTGAAAGAGAGATTTCTCTTTAGCTCCTACATCCATGAAACTTGTCAATAGAAGTTCAAACTGTTTGGTTATAACCTAAGATGAGTAGTCCCCTTCCCTCCTAATCCGGTGTTTGGTACTAATTGAGATGTAGGGATGCGCATGGGGAGCGTAGGGGGTGGATACCACTACCTCCAAACCCATATCAATCTCCATCCCTCCCCAATCTCCTCCGAGAATTTTTTTTTTTTAAACCTTCATCCCCGCCCCAATGTGGGGAACGGCCGGGATTCCCATGGAAAATTAGGGATCCAAAAGTTCACTCAAATTATCAATGCCGGATGTACAATGGGGCTGGGGTGGGCCCTGGCCCCCCTCACTTTTTTTCAAAAAAAAAAACAAGAATTTTTTTTTGGAACAAACAATATAAATATTAAAGATGGGAAAGTTTGAAGCAAGAGTTGGCTTTGGCTCGATGGTTGAAGCACCCTACTCTATGCTTATCAACTTGAGGTGAGATCAATTCTCCCTAGGCTGATAGTTTTGTTTTAATTGCCAACTATATACTCATCTCTCTCTCTCTCTCTCTCTCTCTCTAAAGGTTTGTAAATCTTTTTATTTTAATGGAGAAAAACATGACACCTTTAAACAGTAATTATTTTTGTCAAAGTTTAGCATTTTTATTGCATGTTTCTTTAACATTGAAAATGAAATCGTAAGCATGTCGATTTACATGTTTGTATGAAAAAATTACAGATTACTCATCTTTTTGTACGTAGAGTGAAAGAGAGATTTCTCTTTAGCTCCTGCATCCATGAAACTTGTCAATTTATTTATTTTTTGTGGTGTTTGCCAAGGAAAAAAAGCAGAAAGCGTCGACTGATGGATCTACTCGTCAATTTTATTTTGTGACGGTGCTAACATAGAGAGGGGCTAAAAGGTGTCACTCGAACTTTTGAATTTACAGATATAAAAAAAAAATCGAATACATCGTACAATAAATGAAAAAATTACAATTTAGAGCATTGTCGGTTGGGATCAAGAAAAAATTAGTATCATAATATCTTGTATTTGAATACTATAAGAAAGTTGGAGGAAGCCTTGATTAATTTGTCACAAAATAAGCCCATAACAAAACCTAATTATATGTAATTATACGACTTCTTAGTAGTTTTAATTTTTTCTTCACATTTTTTGTTTTTCATTCAATGGTGCCAGCCCCGTGGCCGAATTTGGGCTCCGTCCCTGATTTCTAGTGTATCAAATTATCAATGTTTACATAGCCATCAAGCTTGCAATTGCTAAGCTAACTTGGCAACTATTGCTCCATCCGTCCCAATTTAAATGTCTTCAACGGGAAATCGAGCTTTTTAAGAAGTTAAAATTTTTGGTCTAAGTTTCCAAAAGTAACCTTAAAAACTGTGAAGTCAATTAAATGTATTTAAATTGTTTATATCCTTCAAGATGAATCTCAAAAAATATGTCATATGGATCTTGTTTGATAGATTTCAATTAATTCTATTATACAAAATTTTCAAAATCATGAAAAATATTATATGTTGAAAGATATTGTCAATTTAAGAATGATATAAATATCAACAACTGTCAAATCAATGAGTACTTTTTAGGGATAGAATTGAAAGTTTGGTACGTTTTGTTGGTTATTTATAGAAAGTGGACACTTATTTTGGGACATCCCAAAATAGAAAGGTGGACATTTAAAATGGGACAGAGGGAGTATAACTGATCTTTTTAAGGATCGAGTATGAAGGTTAGTCCTCTCTCCGCAATGCCACCCATGAGTGGGCAATTCTGACCTTGTCGTAGGCATCGGCGGAACTATCAAGTGAATACCAAAGAACTTGTATTAAAATCCAAACCTAATGAAAAAAGTGGTTCCTAAAGATAATTAAAATGTACCAAGTCACTTAGAGGTGCTACTACAGTTCTTGTTCTTTTTCTTTTTTTATTTTTGGTTTCTAGGTAGATAAAATTTTACTCCAAAGTGCCACATAAAAACAGAAATAAACGAGAAAACCTTCCTTATACAACCAACCAACAGAACTCAAACCAAGCTATTGTCTTTGCTAGGGCACAGTCAAACAACCAAAACAAGGAGTATCAATAGCTCCAACTAAATCATAAAATAGTTTAAACCAAACAGAAATCATAAGTAGCGAAGACATCTCTAATAATTACGACTTTTCACCCTGAACTGAGAGAGAGAGTACCAGACCTTGGTCCTTGCGAGACGAGATGGGATAACCCTAACTTTTACAAGTTATAAACCTATCCGGGGAAAAAAAAAAACTTATAAACTTAGAATATAATATACCTATATCTATGAACGGGGATGTGGGGACGGGAGGGGACAGAGAGGGGTGGGGAATGGAGAGGGGATTGACTATACCATTCCCTACCCGATCCCTGAAATTTTTTAAAAGAAATTCCCATACCCTACCCGATCCCCAAAAAAATTCCCGAATCCCCTACCCACTCAAGGAGGAGACGGGTTGGAATGAAGCGGAGCGGCCATGATGGCCATCCCTATTGAGAAGGGGGTTAAAATAGTCCTCCTCCTCATGGACTGTTTAATCCCATTCCATCTCCTATCACTAATTTATCCTCCTGCCTCTTATCCGGCTAATTATTACGAAATTGACTTTCTTTGCCTTTAAGTTCTTAATCCCCCTGCTTGACTAACCATCTCTTATAACATATTCATCCTTCTTTCTTATCCACTTAAAGGATTATTTGTCCGACAAATGTGCTAATAATAAATAATTCAAATGCATTTGTGTGAGCGGGAGCACTAACGTGAGTGTGCACGAAAGTGTCTTTGAATCAATATCGAACTACTTAAATCTATGAGAGTGGGGATTGAGAGCAGGAGCGTTGAGCATTTTGAAGGTATATTTGATTATGGTTATACTAACTCGTAAGATGAATTGTAGAGTAGCTTAACCCGAATAGCTTGGCTTAGTGGCCAAGGTTGTGGACTTAGGGATCCTAAGGTCACAAATTTGGCTTTAATTAGGATCTATGCAAGTGGCCGGTGGAATTGGTCTCCCAAGATTAGTCGAAGTGCACGTAAGCTAACCCAAACTGAGTTATAAAAAATAGAAATAAAGTGGAGAATAACTTATTGTTGAATAAAATGTTTAAATTGTTTTTAATCATTCTATATACGTACTTTGTAATTGATGAGTTTTTGGTCCATCCATAATTTTGTCAACTTAAAATAAGTATATTAAAAAAAAACGAATTGAATCTTCAAATAATCTCACGTTTTAGGGCAAATTTACTAAAAACAAAATAAGTAATTTTTTATATTTGCAAGCAAACACTCTTTATTGGTTTTATTTAAGAACATTATAAGCTGCAAAAGTTAGCTTATAATTTATATTAGCGATTATGTTCATGCTCACCCTTTCATTCACGTACACTCATTGACTAGTAGTGTGTTTGGACTAAATTACTATTTTGTTAAAAACAATCGGTACTATCTAACTTTGATGAGTCAACCTGTAGTATATATATAAAGTGGGAAAAAATGTGGTTCTGGAGAACAGACGGTAGAGCTGGGGTTTGTTTTTGTTTTAGAGTTTTGAGGGTTATATTTGGAAAGATCACAAGGGCATAATTTTAAAAGCCGTTTTGGTTGGTTTTGTCTAAAGATTGGTAGGTATTTGTGTCTACTTGTACAGAGTTTGGGGTGTTACACTCACCCTGTTCTATTGTGTGCATACCAACTGTACTTAGGCCTATTGTTCTTTTTTGTTGCCAGGCTTTTCTATTATGAGATCCCAAATTTCGTTTTTAAAACCTCAATCTGTTTTTTAAGGATCAGCTACTACTACCACCACCACCCCCACCCCCACCATCACTGCCACTATCACCACCACTACTATTGCTATACCTGTGCATATGACGTTCTTCTTGTGCCATTCCCGGTCTTAATCCAAGGGAAACGGAGGCCGTCGCACCCCAAAGACAAGGTTTCATACATTAAAATTAGTATTTGGAGCCATGAATTTAAATTCTGGTCTTTTGAATAATTTGATCATGAAAAATACGAGAGTACTTAATAGGGATGCACCAAATTTCAATTAATTTGAGATTTGCGAAGTCCAAAGAATGAAAATATGAAGGTTTGAGAGGAAAAAACTCCGAAACAAAATTTAGTGGACTGAAATGCTCGCTCCATCTCCCGTTCTCTACTCATAATTTCCTTTGTAGACTGATTCTAAAGTACTCACAAAACAAGTCTATGAAGGCAAAGGGAGCTCCCCTGTCTCGAACTTGCATTTGCCAGATAAGAGGGCAAACGCCTTACTGTTGGGAGAAAACTCTACATGTCTTGTATTCCCCGTGGTGGTGGGTTTCCCAAAGCCCGGGGTCTTGTTAGGCTTACCCCAGGGCCTGCCCTGATTATTTGTGTCAACATTGAGGTACAAGAGAATCACAAAGTACCCTTTTGTTTCTTATTGCCCTGTAAGCACATCTGAGGAATGTCTAAATGTGATTGTGGCAATGACAGCGGCTGCTGCACGTGTGGCTAGCTGTTGTTGTGTCGACAGTGGAGCTAAGATGTAGGACATAAGGAAAATACTAAGTACCCATAAAGATAAAAATGCCTAGAATTTGAAATCAGTGGCTCAAACTGATTTCAAAATATTATAGGAACTTTTCTAGGTAATTTTTCTGTGTATGTAGCACTGCTGAGGACATAAAGCCACACCCAAGGATGGAACAGCTCCCAGGAGTCCACTATTGCATCAATAGTCCTCCTTTGGTCCTAGGGTTGCAAACGAACCGAGCTGCTCGCGAGCAGCTTGTGGCTCGGCTCGTTAAGTAATTAAGCCGAGATCGAGCTCAATTTTTTGGCTCGTTTAGTTAACGAGCTCGCTAAGGCTCAGCTCGGCTCAACTCATAAAAGCTTGGCTCGATTGTATAGGCTCGGCTTGTTTAAGGAGCCTTGTTAAGTAAATTACCCTGGCTCGGCTCATTAAGGGCTCGGGTCGTTTACAACCCGAGCCGAGCTCGAGCTCGATTTTTTGGCTCGTTTACTTAACGTGCCGAGCTCAAACACCACAAAGCTTGGCTCGGCTCGTTTGCACCCCTATCCATGGCTTTCGTTTCTCTCCCGTCAACTTTTTTTTCCCTTGTCCATTGCAAAATCAAGATGTAAATTATTAAATACGTAACAATTACGATTTTGATTATGAATAGTTTTTTCCCTCCCTAATGCAATGGAAGTTGTAGTTTTGGGATTCCAGCATTATCTGATGAACCTAGGTACCCCTGTCTTTGATTTTTGTCTATGGACTCAATCTAATGGAGTCTTTTCTTTGTTAAAGGTTGAGAAGGCTAGGGTTATACAGACCTTACTATTTGTTTCAGGACTAAACACACTAATGGTCCTTATTTGGCACCCGACTTCCCTCACTAATTGGTGGTTCATACGCATTTGTTATTCCAATGACTTCAATTCTACATGCCAAAAATATGATCTGTCATCTCCAGAGCCTTACGGATAGGGGTGCATATACACCGGGCTGGGCCAGGTTCAGGTCGGCTTATACTAGATAATAACAAGATTTCTGCATTCCCAAGCCCGGCCCATTTATAATCAGGCTTCATTTAATTTGCCCAAGCCCAACCAAAATAAAATTTTAATTTCCCAAACCCATCCAAGAAGGCTATTTATTTTCCTAAAGCATAGTATGATAAACATAAATTAAACAACCATAACGATCACAATTACAATTCACAACAGTAATAATATATTTAAAGTTCTACATTCTTACAAAAATATTAAAAACAGACCTATAAATTAAAGTGCAATTAAAATACTCTAAAAGATAGAACTCTCAAATATTTCCCTTGATCTCTATATATAATATTATAATAAAATATTTTTTTAAATCAGGCCAGGCCAGGCTTCAGAGAAATTTTCCATACCCAGCCCATTTAGTAAATAGGCTTTAAATCTTAACCTAGCCTGGCCCTATGGGCCTGAATATTTATCCCAAGCCCTAAAAAAGCTGGGCTAGGCTAGGCGGGCTACTGGGCCGGTGTGCACCCCTACGTACAGAGATTATTGCCCATGTCATGTAGTCTTCTTCGATCTCTCTCTTTAATTTTTAGTACAGTTTCATAGAGATTTTCCTTGCTTTTCTGACTTTGGGCCTTCGGGTGATTTTCATAAGTTTGAAAGGACAATGTGAAGTAGATGCTCATTGGCTTCTTAAATGTCGAGAAATGTTGTAAGGTCGTTATTGCAAATCGCAACATTTTTTTTGCATGCAAATCGCAACATTTTTTTTGCATAGCTTTATTTACGAATAAACTGTTTGCTTATTAAGATTATTTTTTTGTCAGGTTTCTGATTTTGGATATCTTTCACATTTGTTTTTGGTTTCTTACCCCTCTTTCCATGGTTCCTCGCATGACATTTACTGGATTTGGGCTATACTATCTATGTTTTCTAATGGCCGGTAAGATTAGTTGATTCTTTAGCATATCGTTTCTCTATAATATTCGTTTCTCCGGTTAAGACCTGGGAGCCACTTTTTTTTTTAGTTTATGGGTACACCTATTCAGTGTTTAATTCTGAAATATAAAGTTAGAGGCCCTTCTGAAGGGACTAAAATTCTAAGATCCAACTTATTTGTACAGATTTATCATTCCCTCCACTACCTCCAAAACTCAGCATTTTTCACTTTCTTGATTTGTCAATTGGTCAATGATGCATTTAAGAAAGTTTCTAGGTTTTTTTCTTAAACATAGGCAAAGTCACCTTAAGTCTTTGAGAGTTTCGATTAATTACGCCTGCATTTGGTGGTTTTGAAGACCCTCAAGATTGGGTTAAGGTAGGATAGAATAGGATTTTAGTATAGATAAGAAGAAGATCCTTGTACTCGCAACCTCGATCTATTGTCCTTGAATACCAACAGATTGTCAGGTTCCATGGCCCCCTCTTGACAAGTGTCCCTATCACATGGGAATCTTGAAAATCACCACACGAATATCTCCAGAGTACTACAAAGGTCAATTGTTATTGATCTAACCTCTAGATACCATTAAGAGGAGGTCAGGTGTTCAGATGGCCTAAGCGTCCTAGGCGGATGAGATTTCTAGGTTGAGAACTCAAAAAGAAAATAAGGACCATTTTGAAAACCACCCAAGTTATGTCTAAACCACCCAAGTTTTGGAAGGGAAGGGAAGGGAATGAACCAAGCTCAAAGTCAGAGGCGCAGAAGGCCTCTCAGCATGGAAGGAATGGACCAAGATAATGGCCCACCACCCCAATGAACAAAATCGATCATGTATAACAAAGTTTTTCAAAATAGAATGACATTGGCCATTTTAAAGAGCCGAACAAGACCAACAAATTGAGAATCAGCATTCCTATTACTTAGTCTCGAGGAATTCTAATACAATTGAGCCTCCAATAAAGCTTCTGCTAGTGGAAATTGAATATTGGCCAATGCACGCCTACTCACATAACTTATTCGTTGTATCAATCTACACCCGAAACTACTTCTTTAATGACCTGTTGAAACGACCAGCGTGCCTATAGGGTACACATGAACAAGACAGACACTTCGAGACATCTGAACACATCAATGGAAAATAGGACATAATTATAGGCGTCAATTAACACAGGTTCAAAAAGAATCGGAAGCCATACAATCTTGCATCCTGGTTATGAACAAGCAGTGCATATAATTGATGGCTTAGCACCCTTCACACAACTTTTAAGGAGCATTTACGCAGCCCCTATCAGTTAATAATTTCCTTCAGAATGAAATCTTTGTTTCTATTTATGTAGGAACAACATTTACGCAGCAGGTGTTTTCACCCGCTCAACAGCCTCATTCCATTCATGACATTTCCACCAGATATCATTTCATTGGCATAATAGAAAGCCAAATCCTGTTGGTGTAAAATACAATTTGAAAAAATAAATGACAAAGTGTCTTGATGAATTAATGTCTTGTAAATTTCTACTCTATATGTCGTTTAATGTACGTGGTGACCCTTCGAGATCAGGGTTGTGACTGCTGTAGGTTGGATATTGGTTCTTGGCACCATTGGTATTTGTTTTTCTTGGTTCTTGGTTCTTGGTTTTGAGGGTTCTCCCCTGTCACTTTAGGATTTCAAAGATACTGCCTTGGTTCCTTTTTTGGTTGTCCCTTAACGGTATTAACTTCCCACGAGTTAAAAAAAAAACGATATTAACTTCCCGAGAGTAAAAAATAACTAATGACTTTAAACAATGAAAATTTTGACAGCAGCAATAACACTTCCCGAGAGTAAAAAATAACTAATGACTTTAAACAACGAAAATTTTGACAGCAGCAATAACACTTCAAAAAAAAAAAAGCATCGGTGCTCCGAGTTCCAAACAATTATTCCAATGATGAGCTGATTACCACAAGATTGAAACAAAACAACAAACGTTCATATTCAAGGAGCATTTGGTAATTACGAAATTACTGCCCCTATCAATTTTTTTGCTTCACACTGAAATCTTTCTTTCAAGTAACAAAACCAATAGGCATATACAAGAAGCTGATTTCCATTCATGCGATGTATTCGCCCACTTAATAGCCCTATTCCATTCGTCATATTGCGAACGAACATCAATTTATTTGCAGCATAAACCATAATAAATAAGTGACAGTGACTCCTTCCTTTCCCTTTGGTATTTAACAAAAGAAGCAAACCAATAGGCATATACAAGAAGCAAATCATTAGGCAAATAGAAGAAGCTCTATATTGATTAAAACATTCATAGTTCAATATAATGAATGGGTTCAAGGAATTAATTACACAATGAGCCTTTGGACTTTGTCTAACATTAAGTTAACAATCCAACTCCAAAGCAATTTGGCTCTCCACTCCATAAGTTTTCTTGATACGGCAGATCTGGCTCCAATAAGTAAGTCAAGAACTCTTCCCCATTGTCTTGAGAAGTGTCTTCGGGAGTCAACAGATTATAGCCAAAAGCATCATAATCAAGATTGAAACTTGGTTGCTCCTCCGATTCCAATAGAGAAACTTGTTCTTCAAAATAGCCAGCCACCATGTCTTGAGAAGTGTCTGGTGCCACCGGTGCTGAAGAGGCTAAAACATGGCCCGACATAACAACTTCGGCAGTCAACGAATTAGTGCCATAAGCATCACAATCAAAACCCAAACTTGGTTGTTCCTCCGATTCCAATAGAGATATTAGAGAATCTAGTTCTTCAAAATCGCCATCAACCATGTCAGAATGCATCCGCTAATTCTCTCCTTGCTTCTCCACTTCCAAAAGTTCTTCTGAGAAAGGAACACCTTCTGTTGCTGGTGCCACAGCAATATCACAATCCGTCTTATGTTCTCAAACAAACTCTGTTCTAATTCTCTTTCCGGGCTTCGGGACTGTAAGATCATCACCAACGTTCTTTCTTTTCCTAAGAGATTTCTTGGTGGACTTTGAATCGACTCTTTTTATCCTACAAAGAACATATTCAGTATTGTTACCGCCACCGCTTAGAGAGTACTCATGCATGATCCAGTGGCCTTTTGTCACACTCTTGTCCATAACTCCAGATTCATTCGTAATCTGAAAGCACAACATTCTCTTGTACCCTATTACACGACCGTAATCATCCACCACTTGTTCAAGAGTGGTCTCAGCATGCCACACACCACAACCGGCTATCCTAGCGATCCGGTTCTTGCTAGCCTTGATCAAGTTTGTGAACACGTAGATGGTACCTTCTACCTTCATTTTGCTCTTGCATATCTCCCATTGATCTTCGTCGGAAAAAATCTGCCATGGTGCTTTGTCGCCAACCCCGTAGATGTCACGCTCGATAAATACATCACAAGGCAGCGGTACGCCCTTAATCTTTCTTCCAAGATAGAACACAAGAAGTTCTTCATCTGTAGGCCTGAAAAGATAGCCCGGAGGTATAATCATGTCTCCCGGAGACGGCTCTTTGTTTGCTCTCTCTGATCTTACTGCTACTCTCTCTTGCAATACGTACGCTTGATCTCACACGTTGTTACATGAGAAATTGTTTGAGATATTGTTGAGAAACTGTCATGTTATAGGGTATATTTATACACTATAAGGGCGGCAGATTGGTGTAAAGATAGACGTGTAACAAATTATAAGACGGCATAAGACATACGTACTTGGTTCCTAAGTAAACAAACATATTTGTTTTTGGAAACAAATGCAAAAACATACGTGCAGCAAGTATGTATGGATTTTTTGGAAACAAATACAAAAACATATGTGCATATCCAACGGAAGTACTTGAGGAAAGAAAATATAGGAAACCAACGGCGGTCATTTTGTTTGTGTATATGTAGAGGATCACGCTCCCAATAAATAGAAATAAATTAGTTTGGCAAAAATAAATCCTATGGATTTTTTTGTCTTTATTCAAAAAGAAATTGGTGTTTGTTAATTTTGCGTTGTCTTTTGTGAATTATTGGTTCGTCTCAACAAAATAATCAAACAAGAAAAAACTTAGGAAAAATTAGTGAAAAATGCAACATCTTTTACCTTTATTAAGCCAAGGACACTGGATATTTCCAACTGATTATAAGGACAAGGTAAAGTTCAAATAAAGAAAACACCCCCCGCTCTTAAATTGGCTGACAAAGGCTCCAAAACATTGACGATAAACATTAGGAAAATCTTCTACCTAGTACCCACTCCTCCGACGATCTACCGCCTCAATTCTCTATGAATTTTAGAGGGAAACGATTCCCGCCCCAACAAGATCTTAACCATTTACCCAATCTTTTTGCCCTCTGGTTTTCCTTACCCATTCCCGATTGCGACGTCACTGAAATCAAAATTGAAGAGGAAGAGGCCATGATTTGTTGAGTTTGATTGGGTGGTGAAAAAGTGGATTGGTGAGAAAAATGGTCTGCTTTTGTTGATAACAGGTCTGTGCAATCTAGTGATTGCATTTTCGATGAATAGCCTCTGTTCTAAACAAACAAAAAAATAATTCACAATCAAAGGAGCCTTCAATTCCTTTATATACCTGAATTGGAAGATGAAAATATAGTTTTATTTTTTAGTGACATCAACAAAATTGGGTTTTTTCTGATTAGTCTGCAAGTGGAATCAAGTTTGTACAACTAGTGACGTTTCAAAATTAGAATTTTCAAAAATTAGTGATATTTCACTAATTTTTTTGGTCACCGGAAGTGGTTGGCTTGAGGTAGGGTGATGGTCGGCCGGAGGTAAGGTGGTGACTTTTTTGAATTGTATGTTCAAAATTCAAATTTTTAAAAATCAGTTAGATTTCACTAATTTTTTTGGTCGCCAGAAGTAGTCGGCCAAAGGTGGGGTGGTGGTTGGTCAGAGCAAGGGTGGTGATTTTTTTTTTTTTGAATTTCAAGTTCGAAATTTTAATTTTTAAAAATTAGTGACATTTCACTATTTTTTCTGGTCGCTGGAAGTGGTCGGCCAGAGGTGGGGTGGTGATTTTTTTTTAATTTCATGTGCGAAATTATAAATTTTAAAAATTAGTGACATTTCACCAATTTTTTTGGTCGCCAGAAGTGATTGGCCAGAGGTAGGGTGTTGGTTAGCCGGAGGTGGGGTGGTGATTTTTTTTAATTTCACGTTCGAAATTAGAACTTTTAAAAATTAGTGACATTTCACTAATTTTTTTGGTCTCCGAAAGTGGTTGGCCAGAGGGGGGGTGTTGGTTACTCGGAGGCGGGGCGGTGATTTTTTTGAATTTTAGGTTCAAAATTAGAATTTTTAAAAATAGTGTCATTTCACTAATTTTTTTGGTGTGGGGTTGTATTTTTTTTTATTTTATGTTTGAAATTAGATTTTTTTTAAATTAGTGGCATTTCACTAATTTTTTTGGTGTGGGGTTTTGATTTTTTTTTAATTTTATGTTTGAAATTAGAACTTTTAAAAATTAGTGACAGTTCACTAATTTTTATGGTCGCCGGAAGTGGTCGGCCAAACGTGGTGTGGTAGTTGGCTGAAGCTAGGGTGGTGATTTTTTTGAATTTCAAGTTTGAAATTTTAATTTTTAAAAATTACTGACATTTCACTAATTTTTTTTGTCGCTGGAAGTGGTTGGCCAGAGGTGCGGTGGTGATTTTTTTGAATTTCACGTGCAAAATTAGAATTTTTAAAAATTAGTGACATTTCACAAATTTTTTTTGGTCATCGGAAGTGGTTGGCCAGAGATGGGGTGTTGGTTAGCCGGAGGTGGGATGGCGATTTTTTTGAATTTCATGTTCGAAATTAGAATTTTTAAATATTAGTGACATTTCACTAATTTTTTTGGTTGCCGGAAGTGGTTGGCTAGAGGTGGGGTGTTCGTTAGCCAAAGGTGGGGCGGTGATTTTTTTGAATTTTAGGTTCAAAATTAGAATTTTTAAAAATTACTAACATTTCACTAATTGTTTTGGTGTGAGGTTGTGATTTTTTGAATTTTATGCTTGAAATTAGAATTTTTAAAATTAGTGACATTTCGGTAATTTTTTTAGTCAGTGGAAGTGGTCAGGCAAAGGTGGGGTGGTGATCGGCTGGAGGTGAGGTGGTGTTTTTTTGGAATTTTATGTTCGAAATTAGAATGTTTAAAAATTAGTGACAGTTCACTAATTTTTTTGGTCACCGGAAGTGGTTAGCTTGAGGTGGGGTGGTGGTCGGCCGGAGGTGGGGTGGCGATATTTTGAATTTTATGTATGAAATTTGAAATTTTAAAAAGGGCCACTTAAATAATCATCCTCCAGACACTTTGAAATTATGTTTTCATCCTGTGCTTTTTTTGAAGTTATGTTTTCATCCCGACATTCAAATAAACCCAAAATTGCCATTTATTATATATATATTAAGAAATTGAGGACTAAAACGAATGTTGCATATAGGAGGGGAGAAAAGTGGACTAATTTCAATATTTTGAGGTCCTCTCCTGCAATTAAGGGATTTGGGGATAATTGTCAATCCTAATATTACACTTTACCACTGTCATTCAAAATCCCATGATTTTCTCTTTACTCTCATCCTATTTATACGTGAGAAATAATCTGTAACGTCAAAATTGATCAGGCATTAACGTCCAAAATTTCAGCTCTCGGTGTTCAAATCAATCGTCCCAAACTTCGTCCATACCGATCCTAAATCATCGCACTACAGTCCTCCATCCCAAATCGACAAACCTTGTAGCCCCAAATCTACATCGATGCCCTGCTCCACAAACGTCATCGACTTTCTGAAGGGGTTTCGTGAAATTGCGGTATTGTTCGGAAAATTGTGAATCTCCGATTTTCAAACAGTAGTCTTGCTCTTTTGAAGTGGAGTATCTCGACTGTGACCCAAAAATGTAATACGGTGTCGTTCGAAGACCTCGATCAATCACAAGTGTGTTCTTATATCGATTGCATTAATTTTGATATTGTACCCATAAGTTTGGTGGGTAGTTCAGTTGTATTTTCAAACTTGACTATTACAATGCATATAGTGTAACCAGGGATATGGTAAACAATGAATGCATTTGTTTACCGTGATAATTGAAAAGCTCAATCATAGTAATGATTTTCAGAAATCATGGTAAAATACGAAAGATTCGACTTTTTTCGATTGTAATCTTGCATCATATGAACTTGGTTAGTTTGGCCTTTGACATTTGTACTATGTTTTATTTGGTTGCGGCTCAACTGTGGTATAGTGCTTTGTTACGTTATCAGTTAGTATTTTCGCAATCAACCAATTTTCCGAAGGTTATCGAAAACAGAATGCGGGCAGTTGAGAGCTGACATGGTGCATGAATTTCTCAATGATGAAGTTTAATCCCAAAGCTTGGAGAAAACAACTACAAGTTTAATACGACGTCAATTTTTTTTTACCATGATCATTAGAATATACTGTGGCTACATATTTTACCAAAATCTGAATTCATAAGTTGTCTAAATTTACCATTTTTTTTGGCCTGGGACTATTTTTAACATGATGATTGGAAGGTAATATGGCCATATATTTCACCATGATCCAAGTTACACATATTCGACCAAAAAAAAAAATAATTTATTGTTAAATCAACAAATGTAACTATAATAGAAAAGTATTTACCATGATGCAACTTGTTAGGAAGAATAAACTTAACATGATTTTGATATTTTTGCCATGATTTTTGCTCATTTTTTTATTTTTAATATAAAATGTCGATTATGTGGTTGATATGTTTTACCACGATTCAAGTAATTGTGGTAAAAATCAAATACAAAACATAAAATATGGTAAAATCGAGTAATCATGATAAAAATTAAAATTATGGAGATAATGAGCTAGTAATCATGGTAAAAATCAAGTACAACGCATAAAATATGGTTAAACATGATTTTAACAACAATTATGATAAGAATTTTTGGTTTCTTAAAAGAGGATAACAATTGAAGAATTTTGAATTTCGGTTTGAGAAAGGAATAAATCATGATATATAGGTATTAGATCTTCTTTCTTAATATTCGGCTAGAATTTTTAAGTTAAGGCCAACAGAATGTTGGTTAGTTTATTGTGGGGCCTTCATGGAGGATAAACATTACGTAATCTACACTATATAGCGGAAGTTAACATTTGAAAGAGCATATCTATCACTCTATCCATATCAAGTTCATATTAGTGTTATATATGTATGATTTTTTTTTTTTTTTGAAAAGATTAACATTTCATATTAGGGGTAGAAGTAGGGGACACATGGCACACTCATAGTGCTCCTTTTGAAAACACATCCTGCAAAAGGGTAATTATGACAAATCACATTACAGGAGGATGAAAACATAACTCCGTAAAAATATGAGGATGAAAACATACATGATATCCAAAATCTGGATGGAAATTTAATTACCTCTTTTAAAAATTAGTGATTTGTCTTTATGTTCTATGGTAAAAGTTTATTGTCCTTCCCTTTAAAAATGTCAAAATTTTTTTGTTTTTATGTTCGATTGAAAAAGTTCCTTGTCCTTACCCTTAAAATGATCAAATGTTTTGGGTTTTTGGCAAAGTGGCCCAAAAAATTATTAACTAAACAAAAAATTGGGATTACGTTTGTCTTTAATGAGCTTTTTAAATATTTTTATATTTGACTTTTTAGATTGCTCTCGTTGTGACAAACCGATAATATAAAAATAAAAATAAAAAAAATAGACGCAAAACTAACAAATGTAAATTATTACTTATTTTTTAATAAAAACAAAAAAAATATTCATTTCTTTTATTTTTGCCAAAACTCAAAAATAAGAAAAAAAATAATCGAATTGGTTTATTTTAATCTTTTCATAAATAAGAAAAATCATTATTATGTGTATCTTTCTCTTACACTTTCTTTTACGCCAATTATTCCATGGTCTTGCAAGGTACCATTATATGATGCCCAAACATGTTTATCCATAAATAAGGGTATTGTTGAGACACCACGTTGCAACAAGACTATAGAATAATTACTTCAAAACAATTCCATGGTCTAACAGCAAAATTTGTTTGCAAGCAATTGTAGGGAAGGTCAGCGCGTCTAGCAAATAGACTATTGACCAACTTATAATAGCTTGCCACGTGGGAAGAAATGCTACAAAGGACACGTCAGATATCGGTTAAGATTAACGGATAGCAAATAACCACTGCGAGGGTCAGCTCTCGCGGAATTGCATATCCAGGATATGATTACCTTGGGGCCAAGGATGCCCTGAGTAAGGGAGCCCCATCCTAGGGGGAATAACCCATCACGAAGCCCACTTAAAGGGGAATTGACGCGACGGGAAGGAGACAAAACTCACACTTGAGCTCGCGACTAATCCTGGCCACAAGGCAGGGGCAGGAAGGTCACTATGAGCCTCGAGTGAAGCATTGGCGCGAGAAAGGGGGCTCGCGATCATGATTAACATTGCGGAAATAGGGGAGATACAAGTGGCTTGGTGGCTTTAAAAGGATTAAGTATCGCCGCGAGGGAAAGACGTGCAATGGATGAGCCAAGGGAATCTTCCTAACGGCCAGTGACGTCACCCACATCGCCCAGGTATACAGAGAGAGCACGTGTCACCATATTATTAGGGGAATGTCTGTAGCCCAATGATTGGGCGCAGATCCCTATAAATATGAGACACTCCTTCACAAATTTCAGGATTGATTGATTCACCTTAGGACACGAAAATCCTATAGCAAAAAGGAATTCGGAGCTCTGGAATCAAGAACATTGTTCTTACCAGTCCTCGCAAGCCTACTTTTCTTCTAAGACTGTGCTATGAGGATGATGATGATCCAGAGAGGAATAGGTGTCATTCGGACTTTTGAATTTACGGATATAAAAAAAATCTAATACATTGTACAAAAAATGAAAAAATTGCAATTTAGAGCATTGTCGGTTGGGATCAAGAAAAAATTAGTATCGTAATATCTTGTATTTGAATACCATAAGGAAGTTGGAGGAAGCCTAGATTTATTTTGCACAGAAAAAGTCTATTACAAAACCTAATTATATGTAATTATAGTAATTTATTTCTTCATAGTTTTTCATACCACATGTAACTAGTTTTTCATTCAATGGTGCCACCCCCAAGGCCGAATTCGGGCTCCGTCCCTGATTTCCAGTGTCTCAAATTATCGATGTTTTCATAGCCGTCAAGCTTGCAATTGTTAAGCTAATTTGGCAACTGTTATAACTGATATAACTGATGTTTTTAAGGATCGAGGATGAAAGTTGGTCCTCTCTTTGTAATGCCACCCATGAGTGGACAATTCTGGCCATTTCGTAGGCATCGGCGGAATTGAAAATCCTGGCTTTGCCACTGCAAATTATTCAAGTGAATACCAAAGAAGTTGTATTTAAATCCAAACCTAATGATAAAAGTGGTTCCTAAAAATAATTAAAACGTACCAAGTCACTTAAAGGTGCTACTACTGTTCTTGTTCTTTTTCGTTTTTCATTTTTAGTTTCTGGGTAGATAAAATACACTCAAAAGTGTCACATAAAATAGAAGTGAAGGAGAAAACCTTCCTTATACAACCAACCAACAGAACTCAAACCAAGCTATAGTCTTTGCCAGGGCAGAGTCAAACAACCAAAACAAGGAGTATCAACAGCTCCAACTAAATCATAAAATAGTTTAAACCAAAGAGAAATCATAAGTAGCGAAGACATCTCCAACAATCACGGCTTTTCACCCTGAACTGAGAGATAGATTGAGATGAGAGAGAGAGAGTACCAAACTTTGGTCCTTGAAAGTTGAGAGACAAGATGGGAGCAGCTGTGGAAGAGTTGAGATGAGATAACCCTAACTTTTACAAGTTATAACTTATAAACCTATCCGGGGAAAAAAAAAACTCATAAACTTAGAATATAATGTACCTATATCTGTGAAGGGGGATGCGGGGACGGGAGGGGGAGGGGGACGAGGAGGGGTGGGGAACGGAGAGGGGATTGACTATACCATCCCCTATCCGATCCCTGAATTTTTTGAAAGAAATTCCCATACCCTACCCGATCCCCGAAAAAATCCCCGAATCGGCTACCCATTCAAGAAGGAGACGGGTTGGATAGGAGCGGGCTGGCCGAGATGGCCATCCCTATTGAGAAGGGGGTTAAAATAGTCCTCCTCCTCCTAAACTGTTTAATCTCTCCCCATCTCCTATCACTAATTTATTCCCTTGCCTTTTATCTGGCTAATTATTACGAAATTGACATTCTTTGCCTTTAAGTTCTTTATCCCCTCCTTGACTAATCATCTCTTATAACATATTCATCCTTCTTTCTTATCCACTTAAAACATTAGTTGTCCACAAATGTGCTAATAGTAAATAATTCGAATGCATTTATGTGAGTGGGAGCACTAACGCGAGCATGCATGAAAGTGTCTTTGAATCACATATCGAACTACTTAAATCTGCGAGAGTGGGGATTGAGAGCGGGAGCGCTGAGCATTTTGAAGGATTATCTAATTATGATTATACTAACTCGTAAGATGAATTGTGGAGTAGCTTAACCCAAATAGCTTGGTTTAGTGGTCAAGGCTTGGGACTTGGGGATTCTATGGTCTCAAATTCGGAACCTCTCATGTGTTACCAACTCCTCAGGGGCCACTTTCTCATTCTAGAGCATCTCAAGAACTCCATCGCTTGATGCAAAGCTACAACCATTGGAATCTAATATTCCCAACGAAATCAAATTTTTCCTTGATCCCGGCACATGTCGGACTCCGGTCAATCTCACAAGTCTTCCATTGGCCATCTGAAACCGTACCGTACCCATGCCAACAACCTTATTCACCGTGTTGTTTGCCATCCTCACATTACTTTTATCACAAGCCTCATACGAGTAAAAATAATTTTTATTTGAACACATATGGAACGAAACTGGAATCCATGACCCAACCAAAATGATCCAAGCTCAAAGTCAGAGGCGGCTCAGCAGGAAAGGAATGCGAATGGACCAAGATAATGCCCCACCGCCCCAATGAACAAAATTGGCCATGTATGATTCTTAAGAGAGTTTTCAAAATAGAATTACATTGGCCATTTTAAAGAGTCGAACAAGAACAACAAATTGAGAATCAACATTCCTATTACTTAGTCTCGAGGAATTCTAACACTAACAGTTGAGCTTCCAATAAAGCTTTTTTTTTTTTTTTTGATAACCAAGTGTCTGGGCCAGCTTTCGCGCACCTTGACTAATCCTGGGAGACCAATCCCACCGTCCACTAGTGGGGGGCCCATTTAAAGCCAGAGTAAAGCTTTGTATGGACTGACCCAAAGGAGTTGATAGAACCTACGAGGTTTCGAACCTGAGACCTTAGGAGGGAGCAAACCCTTAAGTCCCTAGTCTTGACCACTAGGCCAACCCCTTGGAGTTCCTCCAATAAAGCTTCTGCGAGTAGAAATTGAATATTTGCAAATGCACGCCTACTCCCATGAGTTATTCGTACCATCAATCTACATCCGAAACTACTTCTTTATGTCCAGTGACCAGTTGAAACGACCAGCGTGCCTATGGGGTACTCATGAACAAGAGAGATACTTTAAGACATCTGAACACATCAATGGAAAATAGGAAATAATTATAGGCGTCAATTAGCACAGGTTCGAAAATATTCGGAAGCCATACAATCTCGCATCCTGGTTATGAACAAGCAGTGCATACAATTGATGGCTTAGCAACCCTTCACGCAACTTTTGAGGAGCATTAGGAAGAAAATCGCAGCCCCCATCTGTTAATAATTTCCTTTAGAATGAAATATTTGTTGTTGTTTATGTAGGAACAACATCTATGCAGCCAGCATTTTCACCCACTCAACAGCCTCATTCCATTCATGACATTTCCACCAAATATCATATCATTGGCATAATAGATAGCCAAATCCTGTTGGTGTAAACTATCATTTGAAAAAATAAATGACAGAGTGATGCCCCCTATCCCTTTGTCATTGTAGCGGTTGTGTGCTACAGCCTACATACCGTAGAAAGAAGCAAACGAGGCAAATGGAGCACCTTCCTCTCTATGAGCCTACCTCGAAATGCTTCCGAATGTTAGGTTTGGTGTGATAAGAATATGAGTGCAAAATGTGTTTTGCAAAATGAAGCACTTGCCTCATTACCAAGAAAGACTCTCTCTTTTATCTTTGTCCACTGCGTCAATTTTGATCACAAGAGAAAATCAATTAGCAGAAGGATAACGGGTCCAAAAATAAAGATTGCAAGAGTTAAGCCAAAATTGAGAAATATGGAATCTGATGACGAAGTGGTTAGGGACTTTCTCCCTCTTGAGTTAAAAGTTCACAGTAAGTGAATGAATCTGTTAGCATCCAATTAGTTCAGCTTCTACAAGAAATTCCAACCATATTAACCGGGATAAAATAAAATGTGTCAAAAAAACAACTAGAGAGTTCAAATTTTTTCAACAAGTTTTTCAATTTGTCACTCCATCAAAATTAGGAGTCACAGCTGAATGTAACAGCCATCTCTATTTTTGAACAGGAGCTCTCACATAAGTCTTTTTCAAGAATCCTTCTGTAAAATCCCTGCATTGCCAATCCCCTACTAATCGTCAATTGTGGTCTTCTTCCCTGCATCAACAAATAAGAGTAACATACGATAAAATGAAACATGGCACAAATGAATGAGAGTATAAATAAGAGAGATCCGGTGGAGAAATATTGCATTATGACTGAAACAAGTACGAAGCCAACATACTGGTATCAGGTTTAGCCATCCTATGCCTGCTAGGCCCTTCACTCCAGTTCTCCAACATTAAAAAATATGTACCTCTTTTGACTGCATCTTATGTCCTTCAAACTTACATGAATATACTAGTGATCCCATTGGGTCTTGTTATTCTCATTGAGGAATGTGATGCAATCAATTGAGTTTGATTTTTCAAGTTTCAATTCAACACGGAACAACTTCACAACGATGGTGCAATGGGTTCCACTTATGCATTATCAAGTTCCAACGATTGTGAAATGAGTTGCATCAAACACTAAGTGAAAATGGCCAGAAGAGTATTTTCATCATCCACGCCAATAATCACTGCATCTCTCTGTCATTAATTATCCCAGTCAAATGGCTTAAAAATGATTCTTAAAAATGCAATGAAACTCAACTACCCCAAACTGAAATATGAAACGTGTCCCACTCTATGTTATGCAAGACAGAACAATTGTTAATGGCAGTAAAACATTTTCAAGTCCTAACTTTTTGAAAATTGGGGAAAAATCAACAAAATTGGGAAGAATGGGGAATACAACTGGCCATGAGGCATGAAAATGAGATATGCTTCGTAGTATTGGAATGGCAGGTCTGTTACAGCTAGTGTGTTCAAGCTAGCACTCCCGGGATCTATGTATCACAATGGGGGAATAGAAAAGCATAATCTTTTCGAGGAAAAGCCTTTTTTTTTGGATCAGTAACAAAATTTATTGAAAAGGGAGTGATATTATAAACTTATATGGAATCTTGGAAGAAGGTTTCATCTTTTTGAAGTTTTGGTTTAATGTACATGGTGACCGTTCGAGATCAGGGTTGCGACTATTGTAGGTTGGATATTGGCTCCTAGCGCCATTGGTATTTGTTTTTCTTGGTTCTTGGTTGTGAGGGTTCTCCCCTGTTACTTTAGGATTCCAAAGATACTCCCTTGCCTCCCGAGAGTGAAAAATAACTAACGACTTTAATCAAGGAAAAGTTTGACAGCAGCAATAATACTTCAAAAAGGAAAAAAAAAAAAAAAAAACAGCATCGGTGCTTTGAGCTCCAAACAATTATTACAACGATGAGCTGATTTCCACAAGATGAAACAAAGCAACAAACATTCATACCACTTTCAAGGAGCATTTGGTAACAAGGAAATTACTGCGCCTATCAGTTACATTTTTTTGCTTCAAACTGAAATCTTTCTTTCAAGTAACAGAAAAAGCATGCATGCGTACGACGTATTCGCCCACTTAATAGCTCTATTCCATTCATCACATCGCGACCGGACATCAATTTATTTGCAGCATAAGTGATAAAATCCTGCTGGCATAAACTTCCACGAGAGAAACAAGTGACAGTGACTCCTTTCTTTAGGCAAATAGAAAAAGCTCTATATTGATTAAAACATTCATAATTAAATATAATGAATGGGTTCAAGGAATTAAATACAATGATCCTTTGGACTTTGTCTAACATTATATTAACAATCCAACTCCAAAGCAATTTGGCTCTCCACTCCATAAGTTCTCTTCATAAGGCAGATCTGGCTCCAATAAGTAAGTTAAGAACTCTTCCCCATAGTCTTGAGAAGTGTCTTCAGGAGTCAACGGATTATAGCCAAAAATATCAAAATCAACATCAAAACTTGGTTGCTTCTCCGATCCCAATAGAGAAGCTGGTTCTTCAAAGTAGCTAGCCACCATGTCTTGAGAAGTGTCTAGTGCCACCGGTGCTGAAGAGGCTAAAACATGGCCCGACGGAATAACTTCGGGAGTCAACGAATTGTTGCCATAAGCATCACAATCAAGACCCAAACTTGGTTGTTCCTTCGATTCTAGTAGAGATATTAGAGATTCTAGTTCTTCAAAATCACCATCAACCATGTCAGAAATAGAATGCATCGGTGGATACACTCCTTGCTTCTCCACTTCCAAAACTTCTTCTGAGAAATGAAGACCTTCTGTTGCCGGCGCCGCAGCAATATCGCAAGCCATCTTCTGTTCTTGAACAAACTCTGTTCTAATTCGCTTTGCGGGTTTCGGGACTATAACAACATCACCGACGTTCTTTCTTTTTCCCAGGGATTTCTTGGTGGACTTTGAATCGTCTCTTTTTATCCTACAAAGAACATATTCGGTATTGTCACCGCCACCACTTAAAGAGTACTCATGCATGATCCAGTGGCCTTTTGTCACACTCTTGTCCATAACTCCTGTCACGCCCTGGATTTTTAAACAATAAAAAGTAAACATTTTTAGAAATAAAGTGCCATGTTTCATAAACCTTCTTCTTTTGTCCCATTGGAAAACATGAATGGAGATAATAAATTGATTACATTATTCCAAACAAAGGGAGATTTTTAAAGAAAGTATAAGGTTACAAACCCATCTTGGTTTTTAAAAAAAAATACATGATCATCTCCCAAATGAGTACCTACTAAGTTTCAATAAGAAACAATGATCAATGATGCCTTCAAAAGATTTCATGCACTCCCGATGCACTTCACGCCATGCTCCTCATCGAATACCTGAAAATTGATAGGTTGAGCTACACTAGCCCAGTAGAAAAATCCCTCACAAACCCTATATATATATGCAGTGCACCATGCTTGTGAGTGAACCTACAAGGCATAGGCCCAATTTTAAAAGTCATTCTTTCTTTAAATGCATGTCTCGTCACACACATACATACACATACATGTACACACACATACATACACATACATGTACACACAATAAATACACCCTCGCGCATACACAACACCACATATACATATCCACGCTTGAAGGTTTCCAATCGATCGTAAGTACTCTTTACCATTTAGTTTCCATTTCAACACCACATCAGGATCACCACGACTTTATCCCAGTCTTTTCACTGACAATCAATTCCCCTTACTTCTCATCACACCCAAAGGCTCCAGTTTCTCAACATAACCACGCATTTTGATTTCTTCGATAGATACTTCCTCAATATCGAGACACATTTCATAAAATGTACAACGAATACCGCACAATTCCCAATTCCACGAACACAATCAAATCAACTAAGAAATGTACAGGATAATGCACAATAAGCAACACACAAACAACCACACACAACAAGCAACATATAACAATAACACGCAGCCAACAACACACCACAACAAACAACACAACATGTCCGATTCCACAAGCCAACAACTCAATTAAGGAATGCAAAAGACTAAAAGATTAGACCCTCAAAACATCCCACCAACAGTTTCACTTACCAAGAGCTCAACATGTCAAACATTCCCAAACTCATTCGATTAAGGGCATTTTCGTAATTTCATCACGGTTCAAACCCGCAAGCATCTTCATCAATCCACGCCTCAAATACACTCATAAATATCCCAATTTCATTACTACGAAAGCAATATAACATATCCACAGGAATATCACAAAAGCCCCAATTTTAGTTTAAGCCATAAATTAGAAATTTCACGGCACAACAACATCTACGAAAATCGTATGTAGAAACCAAAGGTTTATTTTCTAAACACATAGATATGTAGAGAGAGGAGAGAAATCCCTACTTGACTGGGTTTTGAGCAAAACCCGAACTTCCGAAGCTCAAGCTCCAAGCTTTCATGTGTCCGTGACGCATTTCATGCGTAATTTCAGCCGATACATCAACTTCGAGTCAAAAACTGCTATTTTCTAGAAAGAGTTAAAATACAACCCTTACATACTTTCGAAGGTATACGAGTCTAGTTTCATAATCAAAAGACGGATCGAAATTTCAAGCTTCCTAGACAAAAATATAGCCGTTCTCGTAACATGTGGCAATGCTGTCAACACAGCGAATTTCAGTACCACAGCCCAATCAAACATTTTTCATATTTTCTATATTTCAAATTAACTTCTGAAATTTTTACACAACACAAAGAACATCCATGGGTAGCTTCTATAAAAGTTTAGGAAATTTGCCAGTTCTGGAACAATATCAAATAAATCGGCCAAAACAGGGTTCTGTAGAAAAACGGATGAAACTTGACAGCCAAACTTTGAAAAATCACCATAAATCGAGCTCTTAATGTTTTTGAGAGATTCTTGTGTCAAAAGCTTCGTATTGAAACGAAGTTCAAAGTTCCAGAAGAGACCAAAGTCTAATTCACGCTCCAAAGGCGAGAAAACAACCAAATACAGAGGCTACATGAATCTGCCTAAGATCAGATTTCCAGATCTACAGACCCAACTTCAAAAATTCATAATAAATCGAATTCTCAATGGATTTCAGTGATTCCAGCGGCAAAAGAAAGCCCTCTGAATTATCTTTAAATCATATGAAGGATCCAAAACTTAATTAACAGTTTATGAACGAGATTTTGGCCAAAAACCGTGACCCTGTCAGCTGTGATACGCCCACTGTTCATACCAGTACATATACCCGAATTTTGTACAATAAAATTAACAAGAAATACGGAGAGGAGAGGTATACTTGTTAAGATGAAACTTGGGGGAAGGTGGTGATGATCGGCCATGGTGGCGGAGGTCGCCGGAGGTGGTGGAGATGGCCGGACTCTCCCTCTCTCTCTCTCTCCCTCTTTTCTTTCTTCTCTCCTTCTCTTCTTTCTTTTTCTTCTCTTATTTTTTCTTCCCCAGACAATAAAAAGGGGGGCAGGCGTGGGGTGGGGCAGCAGGCGTGGTGTGGGGCGCGAAGCACGACGTGCAGTACAATTTACTCTGAGCGGTGTTCTAACTGTCCGGATTTCGATTTCAGAAAAATACCAAAATATTCGTGGTGACTTAGAAAATTGTGGGCAACGTCACCGTGTGCTCAGAATTGTCTAGAAAAATCTCAAAAGTTGGACACGCATTACGATGCTATCCCAAGTGACGTCATCGGATAGGTTCGAGTCCCCCAACCATAACAGTTAAGCTGGTATCACCCACGCAGCTAAAAATAAATATATTCCACATCTTTATTATTTAACACAAATTTGCAGGTCTTTACAACTCCAGATTCATTCGTAATCTGAAAGCACAACAATCTCTTGTACCCTAATACATGACCGTAATCATCCACCACTTGTGCTTTCAGATTGTTGTGCTTTCAGTTTTTGCCGGAATCGAAGAGGGTTTTTCAACGATTTTGGGTCTCAGATCTGAGTTGGAGTTGGGAGATGAGGAATCAAATCCGATCAACGATCTTTGTAGACAACTTGCCGAAAGGAATAAGGAAGATCTGGGTGTATAATCTTTTCTCAAAATTTGGGAAAGTTACTGATGTTTTTATCCCAAATAAGGTGAGCAAAACTCTGGGCAGAGCTTTGGTTTCGTAAGATTCAGTAATTATAATGAAGCTGTTAGTGCTATTGAGAAAGTCAACAATCAATGGGTATGGGGCCATAATCTTGGGGTTAACTTTGCCAAGTTCTTGAGAAGGACTGATGTATTGAGATCTAAATCAGCCAGTTCCCAAATCCATTTTCAATCCAATAACCAACTACCCCCAAAAAAAACCTTTCAGATCCAATCACAAAGCGCATGCAAAGAGGACCGGATCAAAGGAAAAAAAGGGGGAAAGAGATATGGAGAAGAAAAGGTGTTACTGAAACTAGCAAGCAAGGAGAAAAGAGGAATGCAATTGCTAATGGAACATTGGCCTCAGAAAAATGCAGATCTGTTAATGGTCTTCCATCTGGTAATGGGGGTTTATTGAGGAGTGCTATTGCAAGGTTAGTAAGACTTATTTCTGTCCAAAAATTGTCGGAGTTATTTAGAAAAGAGAAACTGGAGAACTTCCAAATTAAACCTATTGGAGGTAGATATGTTCTCGTGATTTTCAATAATCAAGAAGCCAGAGACTCCTTTCTTAAAGAGAAATGTTTGCAACTATGGTTTGATGAATTTAATCCTTGGAATGGAGAATCAGCCAGTATGGAAAGATTTGTTTGGTTAAATTGTTATGGTTTGCCTCTTAATGGGTGGAATATGTCCACTTTCAGAGCAATTGGTAACCACTGGGGGCATTTCATGGGAGTGGACAGTAACACTTCAAAAGAAGTTTCTTATGAAGCTGGGAGAATCGTGATTGCTACTGATGTTGATACCAAAATTGAGGATAAGCTGCAAGTTGTAATCCAAGATAAAGTGTACTTGGTCAAAGTAGAAGAAATGGAGACTTTCAGGGTAATCAAGTCCAATTATTTAATCTCTGGTCCAGAACCAAATGAAGAAGACAATGATGGGGTAAAAATTAAAAATGCCAAGGTAAATACAGAGGAGAAGGATCAACCAGTAATCGACACCCAAGCAGTTTGTATTGACATGGCTAAATCTAATGTGGTTGGAGGAGGGCGCAATGAGAATGGTGATGAGGCTAATAAAGATTGCATGGTGAAGGCAGTTAATGAGAAGGATATTGAACAGCTTTCTAAATTCCCAAGACAGGATAATCATAGTCCTCTAGATTTGGTTGAGGATAATTATGAGTCTATTTTAAATTCTTCTCCAGGATTGGACTCCTTTGTGGCAAACTCATTTAATTCTTCTAATGATCCAATTATGATAGTTAATCAAGACTGCTCCAAGGGATATGAAGAGACAAAGACTGCTGGAGGAGGGAAGTCAAAATCTCGTGCTATCACTGGGAAAAATCTTCTTTGTCCAAATGGCCCTATTGTTTTGGATTCAAACAATAGTATTCGTCCATCTCAACTGCCTAGTATTAACCTTCAAGTGGAGTTGAATCCCAAAGAGGTCAGGAAAATATTGAGAAAAAGGATTAGAAAAGAGGTATCTAGTCCGAAATCCAGTGAGTTTATAAGAAACACACTAAATGAGGAGCTAGAAGCCACTACTGAAACTGGAAGGATCATTGGTGTGGATTTTTCTACTACTGATTTACTGGTGATGGAAAAGTTAATTGGGAAGGAAAGCAACAGATTCGCTCCTCTCCAGAGGAGCACTCTAAATTAGTAATATTGTGGTTGTGTCTGATTCCAGGTCAGTGCATAAAGGAATGAAAATCATTACCTGGAATATTAGGGGGTTGGGAAGTTCAACTAAGAAAAGGTTCTTGGCTAAACTAATAAAAGACAGAGGACCAGATGTAGTCATGGTACAGGAGTCCAAGATTGAGAAAATTGAAGCAAGTACCATCCATAGATTATGGGGTAATTCTCACGTGGAGTTTGCTGAAGCTGGATCAGTGGGATCATCAGGGGGACTGATTATTATGTGGAACAAGGAAAGTTTCAAACTTCATTCAGTTTTTTCTAGTAGACATTTCATTATCATAACTGGCTGCTTGAAGGATTTGGCTTGCTCATTGGTAAATATTCATGCTCCAAATGATGAGAGAAGTAGAAGGGAGTTATGGGGGGAAATATTAACGATCAAAGAAGCTAGTAACATCCCATGGTGTATGGGGGGAGACTTCAATGAGATTAAAGCCATGTGCGAAAGAGTGGGATGTACCAGAGTGGACAGAAGCATGAGATTTTTCCAGAATTTCATTGATCAGGCTGAGCTGAAAGACTTACCCATGAATGGTAGATCCTTTACTTGGACAAACTTTCAAGAAGTTTCTATTCATAGTAGATTGGATAGATTTTTAATTTCGTTCGCTTGGTTGGAGAGATTCAAGGTTAGTCAGTGGGGTTTGCCAAGACCGATCTCTGATCATTGTCCAGTAATGATATCGGATAGTAATTGGGACTGGGGTCCAAAGCCTTTCAAGTTCATGGATATGTGGCTTTCCCATCCCAAATGCTTGGAAATAACCAAAGAAGCATGGAACAACTCAGCATCTTTTGGAACTGCTGGCAGTCAGTTAGTGAAGACGTTGAAAGAGGTTAAAGAAAAACTCAAAGCATGGAATAAACAGGATTTTGGAGATGTTAATGTGAGGCTTAAGAAAATCCAGGATAATCTCCATCAACTGGATTTAGTAAGTGAATCAAGGCAGTTGACCATTGTTGAAAAGAAACAAAGAAATGATCTCAAGGGGGAACTTTTGAAATGCTCTAAGTTAGTTGAATGTCTTTGGAGACAAAAATCAAGGATTAATTGGCTGAAGTTGGGGGATAGTAACACAAAGTTCTTTCAGATTATAACAAACAATAGATTTAGAAAGAACCTAATCTGCTCGATCAAGTTTGATGGAAGGATTTGGGAGGACCCAGCTATGATTAAAAGGGCAGCAGTGTTGTATTTCAAGAACATTTTCGGTGAAGATCTCCACAACAGGCCAAAGTTCATTGGCCTAATAAGAAGGAAACTTTCAGCTGTTCAAACTAGGGATCTGGAAAAGAGATTTGAGATAGAAGAGATTGTCTCTGCAATCAAGGATTGCAATAGTTTGAAAGCTCCCGGACCAAATGGCTTTAATTTCTCCTTCATCAAGAAAGCTTGGAGCATTATGCAGCTGGATATTATTGCTTTCTTTGAGGAATTCTATGACAATGCAAACTTGGCTAGATGTATCAACTCTACTTTTGTTACTTTAATTCCAAAAGTTGATGGGGCTCTTAATTTCAATCAATTTAGACCCATCAGTATGGTTGGCTGCATCTACAAAATATTGGCAAAGGTGTTAGCAAATAGATTAAGGATGGTTATGCCTACCATTATTGGTGAATCTCAGGCAGCTTTTGTGGGTGGTTAGCAAATTCTTGATGGAGTCCTCATTGCAAATGAAGTAATCGATTTCTAGAAAAAGACCAATTCTGGTGGTTTGATTCTTAAGATTGATTTTGAAAAAGCCTACGACTGTGTGAACTGGAATTTTTTGCTTGATATATTGCATAAATTTGGCTTTGGAGAAAAATGGTGTGGATGGATTAAGCAATGTATATCTACGGTTTCTCTTCGGATCTTGATCAATGGTTCTCCATCAGATGAAATATTCCCACAGAAAGGGTTAAGACAAGGTGATCCTTTGTCACCTTTTCTATTTAATTTGGTGGTCGAGATTCTCAACATTTGTCTAGAAAGAAGCCTTGATGGTGGACTAATTAGAGGAATCAGAGTTGGCAGAGAAGGTGTAACCATTTCCCACCTTCAATTTGCAGATGACACAATATTTTTCTGCAATAATGATGTCTCTGAAATTCTGAATATTCAGAGGATTTTGAGATGGTTTCAACAAATGTCGGGGTTAAAGATTAACTACTCTAAAAGCATGATTTGTGGTATTGCTGTCCAAGACCAAGAGGTGATTCAAATGGCTAATATATTAGGGTGCCAGAGTGGCAAACTTCCTATGAAATACCTTGGCTTACCACTTGGTGCTGATCCTAGTAGAATTGCAACTTGGAAACCAGTGGTGGATAGTGTTAAGAAGAAGCTGAAAATCTGGAAACAGAGATACATCTCTATGGGTGGTAGGCTTACATTAGTTAAATCCACCTTGAGCAACCTTCCCATCTACTACATGTCTATTTTCAAGATTCCTGTGGCAGTGGCTAACACCATTGAAAAGATTCAGAGGCAGTTTTTATGGGGAGACTCAGAAGGTAAGAAGAAACTACATCTAGTTAATTGGAACAAGATTTCTAAGAACAGGAAGTTTGGTGGGTTGGGAATCAAAAGGTTGATGGAGCACAATGTTGCATTACTAGCAAAATGGTGGTGGAGGTTCAACAAAGAGAAAGAAGCCCTGTGGGTTAAGGTGATATCTAGGAAATACTTTTTAGAGGAGGATGCTTGGCTTCCTCAAATCCCTAGCAGAGGCAAACCTTCTAGGATTTGGAAGGACATATGTTCTGTTGGTGAGGTATGTGCTGACATGGGTGAATGTATTATGCAAGGGTTTTCATTGAAAGTAAATTTAGGCTCCAAAATCAAGTTCTGGAAAGATAAGTGGCTGGGTAATGAAACTCTTCAAGCATCTTTTCCTAGACTCTACTCTGTGTCCACTCAAAAAGATGCTTGGATTCACTACAACAAAAATCACCTATTATAACGTTCGGAAAATGCTATCAAAAACAACTCATAACGTTCTTAAGAACGTTAAGTTAGCCGATGTTATAAAAAGTCTAACCTTTTGATAGCGTTCATAAAATGCTATGAATTGTTACTATACCATAGCATTTTCTGAATGTTATAAAATGCTTCTCTACTATAGCAGTTTTTGAACGTTATCTATTTAAAATCTATTATTGCATTCTTTAAACGTTATCTCTTTACATTCTATTATAGCATTTCCTGAACGTTATCATTTCAATAGCATTGGTTCCAGTTATTAAACAAAACAGCACTCTTTTATGGCATTGTTGCAAATTTATTTCAATTCCTTGACCTGATCAATAGCATCTAATCAACTCATTTGTTACAAAATCTAAATTATCATATTGCTATGAATCCAACGGGAATACATTCACCAAATTCCATACAAAATTGAAATGGAAATAATAATGTTTAATCTAAAACACAAGTACCATACATATTTACTTCACATAGAAGAAATACAAAAAAATAGTAGCTTCCAACTACAAACAAAATGCAAAAAGAGACAAGTGATAAGGAAAACGGTTCAACTAAGTTCCAACAAGCGGCGGTAGCAAGATCATAATCTACGATTCTCCATCTTCACAAAAAGTGACAAAACAAATTGTCCTTCGCAATAAGCACTGCTGCTCTTATTCCTTTGGACACTGCAAAAAACAAAAATCTTAGTCAATACACGTAAGAAAGTGGTAAACATCAATAAGATAAGACTAATGGACTAAGAATGTTTAGGCGATCAAACATCCGAATAGAAGTATCAGCAGACCTAAGGGAGTAGCATGGTAGATTTGCCATCCGACATCACTAATTGACATCGACTACCCAGTTGGATTGAGGTTAACATCATGCGGATTCCAATCAACACAATGCAGGTCAGCATCGTGTGCTTTCTTAACCTGCAAGAAGAACAACCATCAATGTCTAACCCTATATAGCCCTTAAGCAATCAACGTCAAACTTATGAATGAACACTAGCTTAGTTGGACAACTTGTATACTTCCGATCGGGAGGTCAAGGTTCAATCCTCACCTTTAGGGGGTGTTCCACTAACACAAAACTATTTTTTCCAAACACCGAGATAGGTTATTCTCTCACAACAAATCACATAAAAAACCGTGAAAAACCAATTTTTTCAAAAAACTGGGTTAGTGGAACACTCCCTTAGTTATTCCTCCCTGTTTATGGGGCTCCACTTTAGTTGGTTGATTCTCCTGTTTTGGGCTTCTTTGTTGCACCGCTACTGTATGAGTTTGTGCTTTGTGGATTTGAGTTGATAGCTAGTTGGCTATAATTTTCAAGCTACTTTTAGATATCAACCTATTGCTTGGCAAGAAAAAAAGAGAGAGAGAAAAAGAAAAATCAAGTTAAAGAATGAAACCTTGAGGACTGGACTGGAACCAGTTCTAGCATCCCATAGCATAAGGCAAGAATCATCACCAACACTGAAGAACTCTTGTGCACTTCAAACGATAAAGGACAGTTTCCATTTAAGCCTATAATAAAAAGAGAATCAGTTTATATCAGTGAAACTCAGGGTTATAAAGTTGCAAGATATAGTTTTCTCTCTGTATAAACCATGATTAGAGCATTGTAATTCACCACCATCATTGACAATCTAGAAAATCATCGAACTTGGCCCGTAAAATCAGGAAAAGGAAGCAACGATTCACACTTCAAAGCAACAACAATTTGAGGGAAACACAATTACAATGACATGGTATTCGGATTGTGAGTTGGATGATACTACTGCTATATACAACCGTCTGTAAGTGTGAAGCAAGCAAATAGCCTGTTAAGTTTGAAGCTAATCACACACAATCACGGTCATCACTAACATCGATTAAGTGTAACTAGTAAATATTATTTTGGCCATCTTTAGTGAACTTCAATGACGAAACGAGCAACATAGCTAATAAAAAAGTTTGAAAGCACTCTAAGGGTGAGGAAAATGCAATAGTATGCAGCCCAATGCAGTAAGAATAAGATACGTAATTCCTTCCACCAATTTGCATAGGCCACACTTTTTTTCCGAACAAAATGACTAACAAAATTAGTAGGATGACATTGAATTATAAAACCGTGACAACAACAATACCAAAAATAGAAGACAATAACACAAAACGCATAAAACTAAAAGGAAAGAAAGGGGAGCTGTTAGCTTGTTGCTGTGAGAGAGGGATGATATTATCCATAGTAGCAGGGGAAAAAACACGTCAACACAACCAGAGGTTAAACTCTAGCATGCAACAGGAGAAACTATGATGACAAAATGTATGTGTTAGCTTAAAGCTTGATCATTTGTTATGGGCCTATGGCATCAAAGGAATGTTGAAGTCCATACTCCATATGGCACAACAATTAAAATAAAAAAAACACCAGAATAATCCCAAAAATGGTATTTCAAAAATTTTAAATGCAGGATAGCCTCTCAGAAGTAAAAGGAGATGATCCCAAGCAAGGTAACAAATGGAAGGGCAGATGTACTTGAAAAACCCCACTTAGGATTGATACTTGAGTGATGGAATTCAAAATCGTAGTGATGGGAAATTGCCCACTGCCAAAATCTGACCATTGCCACCGACCCTGCGAGTTCTAATCAAAACTAACGCAAACCATACAGTTGGGTGAAGTCTAAGAAATATAAACATTCTCATCCAAGGACATAAACAAAACTGCCCTCTTAGCAAGTCACTTTTAGGTCGAGCATTTCAACAAACAGTTGATGGGGGAGATTTGTTTTTTCCACCAAACTGGAAGAGAAGAAAAACCCAAACATTCACAGAATCGAACCACGGCAAAAATTAAACTTATCCATCAAACATAGAAGTTAACACATATCACTGAGTGCAAAAACAATTGGCCAAGCAAAATGGGAAATCTGTTTCATACCCGATTGACGATGCATCTTGAATATATCGAGCAAAAAAAAGAAAAGAAAGCCAAGCATTGAAAAAATTTGAGATCACACGACAAAACCTAAGATGCTTTAGCCTGGGTTGCCTCCAAAACAAAAAAAGAAAAAAAAATCACATCTTTAATAGTTGCCCCACACTCCCAGAAATGTTGGTTTAGGTTTTGGGGGGCTTTGAAACAATACGGTTACAGGCATACCTGAGGGGAAATAAGTACGATCTGTACAACTCCACGATCGGAGTTGTCTGTAGATGGGGTCTCTCCACTCTTCTTTCCAGAGGCAAGCGATGATGGTGGAGGAGATCGGTTTACGCCCTAACCCTTGAACTGCCGTCTGAAATCTGTGCGAGGAATGGAGAGGAAAAAAGTAGTAAGAGGTAAATCTGTGCAAGGAACGAAGAGGAAAAAGGACGAGGAGGGAAATCTGAAATTTTTGGAGGAAGTAATTGAAATTTTTTTGGGGTTTGAGATTTTAGGCTCCGAAAACTGGAACACGGAATTGAGGGAACGCTATAGAGGTTTAATGAAAACGTTATTGATGAGTTGTGGTCTCTCCCCATCTCTGAATGCTATAATTGACCCCTCTATTATAGCATTTTTAAAAGAATGCTATAAAATTATGTTATAAAAGCCCTTATTTGTTGTAGTGATTGCTGATATGGTTGACACCTATGGTCCGAGGTACTGGAATATTCAGTTTAGAAGGCCTCTGTTCGAGTGGGAGAAGGTCTTGCTAAATAATCTGCTCCAATTCTGGAACCAATCCAAATCTCAAACTCCAATGAAGACTGCCTCCAATGGAAATGGAGTAACAATCTTACTTTTTCTCCTAGATCTGTATACCAAAGATGGGAAGACCAGAATTTTGAGTTAGATAAAGACCTTTTTGCTGTTTGGAAAAACATCTGCCCTCCCAAAGTGGAACTATTTGCTTGGATGGCTGTTCAGAATTGTGTGCCGTCCAGAGCTGTATTAGCCAGTAAAGGTATCATTAGCAACTCTCAATCCTTATGCCCTTTTTGTTTTTCTGAAGTTGAAACCCCATTACATCTCTTACTTCACTGCCATTTTTCTTGGAGCGTATGGTCTGCAATTTTGTGTTGGTGGAAGGTTTTTTGGGTATGCCCAGCATCTTTAATTCAGCTACTAAATTTCTGGAATGGTTTTAATTATAAGAACCTGGAGAGTTTGTGTTGGATGGCTTGCTTCTATGCTGTTATTTGGACAATCTGGACATGCATGAATGATATTGTATTCAATAAGAAAGGTTGGGAGGTTGAGGAAGTTATTGACCTTTCAAAGACTAGAATGGCCATTTGGATCAAAGGGAAGTTTGATATCAAAAATTACAATGTTGATGACTTTAAAAGATGCTTGGATGGAATCAGAAAAATCAAAATCTGACTACGGGGCTGAGGTGCTTTGGGGGATGGAATCTGGAAGTTTACCATTTTGGTGTGATCCTGATCAATGTCCATCATTTGTAGCATGGAAATGGAAGCATTCATGTTTTTTTTTTGGTTTATTCTTGTATTAAAAGAGGAGTTTGTTTCTGTTCCTTTTATTTTGTCCAACATTTCGTTGGTTGATTGTTTGTATTGCCTCTTTTGTATCCTCTTGGTCGAAAGTTTGGCCTCTCGATGTACCCTTTGTCGAGTTAATATAATCTTCTCCCTGATCAAAAAAAAAAATCATCCACCACTTGTTCAAGAGTAGTCTCAGCATGCCACACACCACAACCGGCTATCCTAGCGATCCGGTTCTTGCTAGCCTTGATCAAGTTCGTGAACACATAGATGGTACCTTCTGTCTTCATTCCATTCTTGCATATCTCCCACGGATCTTAGTCGGAAAAAATCTGCCATGGCGCTTTGTCGCTAACCCCGTAGATGTCACGCTCGATAAACACATCACAAGGCAGCGGCAGGCCCTTAATCTTTCTCCCAAGATAGAACACAAGAAGTTCTTCATCACTAGGCCTGAAAAGATAGCCCGGTGGTACAATCATGTCTCCCGGAGACGGCTCTCTGTTTGCTCTCTCTGATCTTTCTTCTGCTACTCTCTCTTGTACTTACGCTCGATCTCACACGTTGTTACTTGAGAAATTGTATGAGACGCTAGGGTATATTTATACACAATCTGAGGCGGCAGATTTGTGTGAAGATAGACATACATACTTGTTTCCTAAGTTAGTAAACAAACATATTTGTTTTTGTAAACAAGTACAAAACGAATGGCTGTCATTTGTTTTTGTGTATTTGTAGAGGATCACGCTCCCAATAAAAGAAATAAATTAGTTTGGCAAAAATAAATCATACGGATTTTTTTTGTCTTTATTTAAAAAAAATTGGCATTTGTTAATTTTACGTCTCTCTTTTGTGAATTATTGGTTCGTCTCAACGAGCGAAATCTAATGAGTAGAAAATTATTAACTAAACAAAAATAAGGGTAATAGGTCAAACAACAAAACTTGGTTGGTCTCAACGGGTGAATTATTGGTTCGTCTCAACACGTTTATCTATAAATAAGGGTATTGTTGAGACACCACATTGCAACAAGACTATAGAATAATTACTTCAAAACAATTCTTTGAAAAGCTAATAGGTCTAGCAACAAAACTTGTTTGCAAGCAATTAATCACTTTTTTATTTTATTTTTATACTCATGAGTATTTTAATACCAAGCGTCCGTGCCGTTCGATGCATGGAAAAGTGATTAATAAAGTCTTTTTTCACAATGAACAAATAAATTATGCATTTAATTTTTTTTTAAATTAGAAGAGCTAAAAGAGCCAAAATACTTGTTGTGTAAATTATTTTTAACAAACATTTAAAACTTATCACTTTGCTCATAGAAAATATACATATAACAGATTTGAGTTGTTCAATTTTTTGAGGAATTTTGTATATGATCAGAATTTTAGACCTTTTTTTTTTTTTTTTTTTTGGTGCGGCACACATTTTTTTAACGTTCTATTCTACATGAAAACACGCAATTCATCCTGAATCGTGCAGGATGTGTGTGTGTGTGTGTGTGTGTGTTTATATTTTGAATGCACGATTTAGATATATTCAAGTAAGCGATAATGTAAATTGGTGACGAAACTACGGTGTTGTAAAGCATTTCATATATTTTGGCAATAGGCTTAGTTTTATTATTTTTTGAATGGTATTGAAATCTAATCCAGCATCAATGTGATAGCCAGAAGCATTTTCTGTAAAATTTTTCTCACAGAGTAATTATAACTTTATACAATTTTGTGTACCTCTATCTATTTTAATGGCAAAATAAAACTTCAAAAAATAAAGTTTTGCCAAAATTAACATTAGTTTTTGAAAAGCTCTTAGCTGGGCGAGTGTGGAATTTTTCAAAACGATATAGGCGTTTGATCATCCGTAATTTTAAGAATATTGAGAAAAAATGATTATAATAATTTCAATAAAAATTTAGAACGCGGGTAGAATGACGGCGACTAGCATTAACAAAAGGTGGGAAAAAAAAGCACACGAATATAACTGCTTGTTCGATTAGTGAGTCTGGCTTTAGGTTTAGGGTTTCCTAATATCACATAGATCAGCTGGACGAACTTTAGTTACCGTTAGTTTGTGATGGATTAATTGGGCATCAAGTTTCTTATTAGCAAACTTTAGTTACCATTAGTTTGTTAAGATTGGCCTCAATTTCCAATTTACCTTTGGACTAATGAGTTTCATTTACTGTTTCCAATTTTGCAATTTGTGATTAATTATTGTTGTACATACTTTACCGTTAGTTCGTGATGAATAACTTGAGCTGCAAGTTTCTTTGGGGAGCAATGATAATTAATTAATGGCGGATCTCATTTGTTATCACTTATGACATGGAATTTAATTGTACAGTTTTTGTTATTAGTTGCTAAAGAGACTTAATATAAGTTGTAAACATCCATGTTTGATATAACTTTTTATTTCAATAGAAGTTCAAACTATTTGGTTATAATCTAAGATGAGTAGTCCTCTTCCCTCCTATTACGGTGTTTGGTAGTGATTCAGTAGGGATGGCAATTCCGGCTGATGCGATCCGCTCTGATCCGTCCCCGCTCTGTTCGGGTTGGAGTTTCGGGGATTTTTTTCGGGGATCGGGTCGGATTTAGAGGAAAAAATAAAAATAAAATTAGGGATTGGGTTGGAGGCGGTTCTACATATACCCGATCCGTTACCCGACCCGTTTTTAATTGCTTATCTATTGTGTTATTCACATTTAGACCCCTTGAATAATTGTTAATTGCTAGGGTTTCTTCAATATATACATTACTAGATTATACGTAAATATACTTTACTCTTCACATTCTTAAACATTATTAAACACAATTTAGTTGGTAATTCCAGCCTTCAAGGTTGGAATCCTGGACTATTATGTAATTTTATTTGGTTGGTTGAGATTTTTGGTGGAAAATTGTAAATTGTTGTCATGCTTTGCATAATTTGATGGTTTAGATATCAACTATGTTGGTAAAGTCTATGGGGTATTTTTCTAGATTTTTTAATTTTTTATTGGTTTGGTAACTTTCAGATCGGGGCGGGGATCCACGATCCCCATTAGGAGTGGGGATGGACGGTGGAGATAATTCCCCGTTCGGGGATCAGGGCGGGGACGGAGGTAGATATGAGGTTTGGCGATTGGACGCAAGGATGACCAAATCCGTCCCCGTTGCCATCCCTAAGCGATTGAGGAAGGGGGTTAAAGGAATGAGGGGGGCTGCTATCCATGAACACCTCGGTGATTCCGGTCTACTCCGATATCGTTCCGATGATCGGGAACAATCACTTTGAAGAGCTCGTCGAATCGAACAAGTGTATCAAAAATTAGCTCAATCGGATATCATTAAGTACCTAATCCGAACATTTTTATCTTGAAAAGAATGTATCCAAAACACTAGATCAAACCATTGGAACCCATTATAACTTGGAATTTAATTGTACATTTTTATGTTATTCGTTGTAAACATCCATGTTTGATATAACTTTTTATTTCAATAGAAGTTCAAACTGTTTGGTTATAACCTAAGATGAGCAGTGCTCTTCCCTCCTAATCCGGTGTTTGGTAGTGATTGAGAAGTAGGGATGCGAATGGGGAGCATAGGGGGTGGATACCACTACCTCCAAAACCATATCAATCTCCATCCCCTCCCCAATCTCCACTGAGAATTTTTTTTAAACCTTCATCCCCGCCCCAATGCGGGAACAGGGATTCCGATGGAAAATTAGGGATCCAAAAGTTCACTCAACTTACCAAGGGCGGATGTACAGTGGGCCCGGGGTGGGCCCTAGTCCCCCGCACTTTTTTTCAAAAAAAAAAAAGAAAATTTTTTTTTGGAACAAACAATATAAATATTAAAGAAGGGAAAATTTGAAGCAAGTGTTGGCTTTGGCTCGATGGTTGAAGCACCCGACTCCATGCTTATCAAACTGATATGAGATCAATTCTCCCCAGGTGCATAGTTTTGTTTTGTTTTAAGTGCCAACTATATACTCATCTCTCTCTCTCTCTCTCTCTAAAGGTTTGTAAATTTTTTTTATTAAATGGAGAAAAACATGACACCTTTGAACATTAATTATTTTTCTCAAAGTTTAGCATTTTTACTGCACGTTTCTTTACAGACTATGGTGAATTAATGTACATTGAAAATGAAATAAAAAACATGTCAATTTACATATTTGTATGAAAAAATTACGGATTACTCATCTTTTTATACGTAGAGTGAAAGAGAGATTTCTCTTTAGCTCCTACATCCATTAAACTTGCCAATAGAAGTTCAAACTGTTTGGTTATAACCTAAGATGAGTAGTCCCCTTCCCTCCTAATCCGGTGTTTGGTACTAATTGAGAAGTAGGGATGCGCATGGGGAGCGTAGGGGGTGGATACTACTACCTCCAAACCCATATCAATCTCCATCGATCCCTCCCCAATCTTCACCGAGAATTTTTTTTTTTTAAACCTTCATCCCCGCCCCAATGCAGGGAATGGCCGGGATTCCCATGGAAAATTAGGGATCCAAAAGTTCACTCAAATTATCATTGGCGGATGTACAGTGGGGCTGGGGTGGGCCCTGCCCCCCCTCACTTTTTTTCAAAAAAAAAAAAACAAGAATTTTTTTTTTGGAACAAACAATATAAATATTAAAGAAGGGAAAGTTTGAAACAAGAGTTGGCTTTGGCTCGATGGTTGAAGCACCCTACTCTATGCTTATCAACTTGAGTGAGATCAATTCTCCCTAGGCGCATAGTTTTGTTTTGTTTTAATTGCCAACTATATACTCATCTCTCTCTCTCTCTCTCTCTCTCTCTCTCTCTCTCTCTCTCTAAAGGTTTGTAAATCTTTTTATTTTAATGGAGAAAAACATGACACCTTTAAACAGTAATTATTTTTCTCAAAGTTTAGCATTTTTACTGCATGTTTCTTTACAGACTATGGTGAATTAATGTACATTGAAAATGAAATCGTAAGCATGTCGATTTACATGTTTGTATGAAAAAATTACGGATTACTCATCTTTTTGTACGTAGAGTGAAAGAGAGATTTCTCTTTAGCCCCTGCATCCATGAAACTTGTCAATTTATTTATTTTTTGTGGTGTTTGCCAAGGAAAAAAGCAGAAAGCGTCGACTGATGGATCTACTGGTCAATTTTATTTTGTGACGGTGCTAACATAGAGAAGGGCGAAAAGGTGTCACCCAAACTTTTGAATTTACAGATATAAAAAAAAATCTAATACATCGTACAATAAATGAAAAAATTGCATTTTAGAGCATTGTCGGTTGGGATCAAGAAAAAATTAGTATCATAATATCTTGAATTTGAATACTATAAGAAAGTTGGAGGCAGCCTTGATTTATTTTTCACAAAATAAGCCCATAACAAAACCTAATTATATGTAATTATATGACTTCTTAGTAGTTTTAATTTTTTCTTCATATTTTTTGTTTTTCATTCAATGGTGCCAGCCTCGTGGCCGAATTTGGGCTCCGTCCCTGATTTCCAGTGTATCAAATTATCAATGTTTACATAACCGTCAAGCTTGCAATTGCTAAGCTAATTTGGCAACTGTTACTCCCTCCGTCCCAATTTAATTGTCTTCTACAGGAAATCGAGCTTTTTTAAGAAGTTCAAATTTTTGCTCTAAATTTCCAAAAGTAACCTTAAAAACTGTGAAGTCAATTAAATGTATTTAAATTATTTATGTGCTTCAAGATGAATCTCAAAAAATATGTCATATGGATCTTGTTTGATAGATTTCAATTAATTCTATTATACAAAATTTTCAAAATCATGAAAAATATTATATGTTGAAAGATATTGTCAATTTAAGAATGATATAAATATCAACAACTGTCAAATAAATGAGTACTTTTTAGGGATAGAATTGAAAGTTTGGTACGTTTTGTTGGTTATTTATAGAAAGTGGACACTTATTTTGGGACATCCCAAAATAGAAAGGTGGACATTTAAAATGGGACAGAGGGAGTATAACTGATCTTTTTAAGGATCGAGGATGAAGGTTAGTCCTCTCTCCGCAATGCCACCCATGAGTGGGCAATTCTGACCTTGTCGTAGGCATCGGCGGAACTATCAAGTGAATACCAAAGAACTTGTATTAAAATCCAAACCTAATGAAAAAAGTGGTTCTTAAAGATAATTAAAATGTACCAAGTCACTTAGAGGTGCTACTACAATTCTTGTTCTTTTTCTTTTTTTGTTTTTGGTTTCTAGGTAGATAAAATTTTACTCAAAAGTGCCACATAAAAACAGAAATAAACGAGAAAACCTTCTTTATACAACCAACCAACAGAACTCAAACCAAGCTATTGTCTTTGCTAAGGCAGAGTCAAACAACCAAAACAAGGAGTATCAATAGCTCCAATTAAATCATAAAATAGTTTAAACCAAACAAAAATCATAAGTAGCGAAGACATCACCAATAGTTACGGCTTTTCAACCTGAACTGAGAGAGAGAGTACCAGACCTTGGTCCTTGCGAGACGAGATGGGGGCGGCTCTAGAAGAGTTGAGATGGGATAACCCTAACTTTTACAAGTTATAAACCTATCCGGGAAAAAAAAACCTTATAAACTTAGAATATAATATACCTATATCTGTGAACGGGGATGTGGGGACGGGAGGGGACAGATCGAGAGGGGTGGGGAATGGAGAGGGGATTGACTATACCATCCCCTACCCGATCCCTGAAATTTTTTAAAAGAAATTCCCATACCCTACCCGATCCCCAAAAAAATTCTCGAATCCCCTACCCACTCAAGGAGGAGACGGGTTGGAACGGAGTGGAGCGGCCAAGATGGCCATCCCTATTGAGAAGGGGATTAAAATAGTCCTCCTCCTCATGGACTGTTTAATCCCATTCCATCTCCTATCACTAAGTTATCCTCCTGCCTCTTATCCGGCTAATTATTACGAAATTGACTTTCTTTGCCTTTAAGTTCTTAATCCCCCTCCTTGACTAACCATCTCTTATAACATATTCATCCTTCTTTCTTATCCACTTAAAAGATTATTTGTCCGATAATAATAAATAATTCAAATGCATTTGTGTGAGCGGGAGCACTAACGTGAGTGTGCATGAAAGTGTCTTTGAATCAATATCGAACTACTTAAATCTACGAGAGTGGGGATTGAGAGCGGGAGCGCTGACCATTTTGAAGGATTATTTGATTATGGTTATACTAACTCGTAAGATGAATTGTAGAGTAGCTTAACCCGAATAGCTTGGCTTAGTGGTCAAGGTTGTGGACTTAGGGACCGTATCCTAAGGTCACAAATTTGGCTTTAATTAGGATCCATGCAAGTGGCTGGTGGAATTGGTCTCCCAAGATTAGTCAAAGTGCATGTAAGCTAGCCCAAACTGAGTTATAAAAAATAGAAATAAAGTGGAGAATAACTTATTGTTGAATAAAATGTTTAAATTGTTTTTAATCATTCTATATAGGTACTTTGTAATTGATGAGTTTTTGGTCCATCCGTAATTTTGTCAACTTAAAATAAGTATATAAAAAAAAAACGAATTGAATCTTCAAATAATCTCACTTTTTAGGGCAAATTTACTAAAAACAAAATAAGTAATTTTTTTATATTTGCAAGCAAACACTCTTTATTGGTTTTATTTAAGAAAATTATAAGCTGAAAAAGTTAGCTTATAATTTATATTCGCGATTATGTTCATGCTCACCCTTTCATTCACGTACACACATTGACTAGTAGTGTGTTTGGACTAAATTACTATTTTGTTAAAAACAATCGGTACTATCTAACTTTGATGACTCAACTTGTAGTATATATATAAAGTGGGAAAAAATGTGGTTCAGGAGAACAGACGGTGGGAGGAAGAAAGTTAAGGGTAGAGCTGGGGTTTGTTTTGTTTTAGAGTTTTGAGGGTTATATTTGGAAAGATCACAAGGGCATAATTTTAAAAGCCGTTTTGGTTGGTTTTGTCTAAAGATTGGTAGGTATTTGTGACTAATTGTACGGAGTTTGGGGTGTTACACTCACCTTGTTCTATTGTATGCGTACCAACTGCTCTTAGGCCTATTGTTCTTTTTTGTTGCCAGGCAAAATTTCGTTTTTAAAACCTCAATCTGTTTTTTAAGGATCTACTACTATTACTACTACCACCACCACCCCCACCATTGCTGCCGCTATCACCACCACTACTATTGCTATACCTCTGCGTATGTTCTTCTTGTGCCATTCCTAGTCTTAATCCAAGGGAAATGGAGGCCGTCGCACCCCAAAAATTGAAAATTTCTTATGTTGGACCTACAATTTATAGAATAATAGCAAAAAGACAAGATTTCATACATTAAAATTAGTATTTGGAGCCATGAATATAAATTATGGTCTTTTGAATAATTTGATCATGAAAAATCAACAGAGTACTTAATAGGGATGCACCAAATTTCAATTAATTTGAGATTCGCAAAATCCAAAGAATGAAAATATGAAGGTTTGAGAGGAAAAAACTCCGAAACAAAATTTAGTGGACTGAAATGCTCGCTCCATCTACTGTTGTCCACTCATAATTTCCTTTGTAGACCGATTCTAAAGTACTCACAAAACAAGTCTATGAAGGCAAAGGGAGCTCCCTTGTCTCGAACTTGAATTTGCCGGATAAGAGGGCAAACGCCTTACTGCTAGGACAAAACTCTACATGTCTTGTATTTCCCATGGTGGTGGGTTGCCCAAAGCCCGGGGTCTTGTTAGGCTTACCCCAGGGCCTACCCTAATTATTTGTGTCAACATTGAGGTACAAGAGAATCACAAAGTACCCTTTTGGTTCTTATTGCCTTGTAAGCACATTTGCGGAATGTCTAAATGTGATTGTGGCAATGATAGCGTCTACTGCCCGTGTGGCTAGCTGTTGTTGTGTCCACAGTGGAGCTAAGATGTAGGACATAAGGAAAATACTAAGTACCTGAAAAATCAGGGTTCTCTAAAAATCCGTAAAAAACCCTAATAGTATGAATGCAAATCACTAGTTAATACTAGCAGCAGAAATTCATGCAAGCAGTCAAATCCCACAACACAGAGATATACGTGGAAAACCCTAAATGGGTAAAAAACCACGGGAAGGAATCAAAATCACTATACTCATTGTGCAGTTACAGATATACCTATCCAAACGATGTAAATCCTCACAATGTTCTAAGTATCACCTGCCGAGTCACACGTACACCGCACCCAGTGATCTTGATTACCAACGCCTTGAATCGCACAAGCCTTCCTTGGATACTTTTGGAATCCCACCAAAAGTACTCTCTAGAAATCACTTCTAGATAGTAGAGAACTTCTTGGAGATGAACGTGTAGTTGTACAATTATTCGATTGTGTTGAAACTCCAAGGTTATCACTCAAAAGATCAAGAAACTTCTCTCTGTCTTCTTCCAGAAAGTGCGGCTGCTATAGGTTATGAGAGATACTTAAAAAACCCTAGCACATCGGTATTTATAATTGCAGAATCGGGCATTTTTGCCGGCTGTTTTTGCTCGAGCCAAATATCCAGCAAAAACAAACATAAAGTTTTGCTACTGCTTTGCTCGAGCCAAACGTCCAGCAAACTCAACCAGAATGTTGTGCAATCCGTCTTGACTAAAAACTGCCACACTCGAATAAAAATACATAAAGAGATGATTCCTTTCCACACCTAAACAGACACTCTAAAAATTAAAATTACAACTCGATGTAAATGTGTGTTTGTCAAACGGAATTGCCAAAACAAAGAACTCTGGAACTTGGTCCTTACAGTACCCATAAAGATAAAATGCCTAGAATTTGAAATCAGTCTGATTTCAAATTCTGGGAACTTTTCTGGGTAATTTTTCTTTGTATGTAGCACTACTGAGGACATAAAGCCACACCTAGGGATGGAACAACTCCCAGGAGTCCAATATTGCATCAATAGTCCTCCATGGGCCCTAGGGCTGCAAACGAACCGAGCTACTCGCGAGAAGCTCGTGGCTCGGCTCGTTAAGGCTCGGCTCGGCTCGTTAAGTAATTGAGCCGGGCTCGAGCTGATTTTTTGGCTCGTTTAGTTATTGAGCTCGCTAAGGCTCGGCTCTGCACGGCTCATAAAAGCTCGGCTCGATTGTATAGGCTCGGCTTGTCTAAGGAGCCTCGTTAAGTAAATTACCCTGGCTCGGCTCGTTTATGACCGAGCCAAGCTCGAGCTCGATTTTTCGGCTCGTGCCGAGCTCGAACACCACAAAGCTTGGCTCGGCTCATTTGCACCCCTATCCATGGCGTTCGTTTCTCTCTCGTCAACTTTTTTTTCCCTTGTCCATCGCAAAATCAAGATGTAAATTATTAAATACGTAACAATTACGATTTTGATTATGAATAGTTTTTTCCCTCCCTAATGCAGTGGAAGTTGTAGTTTTGGGATTCCAGCATTATCTGATGAACCTAGGTAACCCTGTCTTTGATTTTTGTCTATGGACTCAATCTAATGGAGTCTTTACTTTGTTAAAAGATTGAGAAGGCTAAGGTTATACAGACCTTACTATTTGTTTCAGGACTAAACACACTAATGCAGTCCTTATTTGGCACCCGACTTCCCTCACTAATTGGTGGTTCATACGCATTTGTTATTCCAATGACTTCAATTCTACATGCCAAAAATTTGATCTGTCATCTTCAGAGCCTTACGGATAGGGGTGCACATACACCGGGCTTGGCCAGGTTCGGGTCGACTTATGCTAGATAATAACAAGATTTCTGCATTCCCAAACCCGACCAATTTATAATCCGGCTTCATTTAATTTGCCCAAGCCCAACCAAAATAAAATTTTAATTTCCCAAACCCGTCCAAGAAGGCCATTTATTTTCCTAAAGCGTAATATTATAAACATAAATTAAACAACCATAACGATCACAATTACTATTCACAACCGTAATAATATATTTAAAGTTCTAAGTTCTTACAAAAATATTAATAACAGACCTATAAATTAAAGTGCACTCTAAAAGATGGAACTCTCAAATATCCCTCGATCTCTATATATAATATTATAATAAAATATTAGAAAAATTGGGCCGGGCCAGGCTTCAGAGGAATTTTCCATACCCAGCCCATTTAGTAAACGAGCTTAAAATCTTAACCCAGCCCGGCCCTATGTGCCTAAATATTTATCCCAAGCCATACAAAAGCCAGATTGGGTTGGGTGGGCTACCGGGCTGGTGTGCAACCGTACTTACAGAGATTACTGCCCATGTCATGTAATCTTCTTCGATCTCTCTTTAATTTTTAGTACAGTTTCATAGAGATTTTCTTTGCTTTTCTGACTTTGGTCCTTCGGGTGATTTTCAGAAGTTTGAAAGGACAATGTGAAGTAGATGCTCATTGGCTTCTTAAATGTTGAGAAATGTTGTAAGGTCGTTATTGCAAAGCGCAGCTTGTTTTGCATAGCTTTAGTTACGAATAAACTGTTTGCTTATTACGATAATTTTTTTGTCAGGTTCCTGATTTTGGATATCTTTCTCATTTGTTTTAGGTTTCTTACCCCTCTTTCCAGGGTTCCTCTCATGACATTTATTGGATATGGGCTATACTATCTTGGTTTTCCAATGGTAAGATTACTTGATTCTTCAGCATATTGTTTCTCTCTAATATTCGTTTTTTCGGTTAAGACCTGGTAGCCACTTTTTTTTTTTAGTTTATGGGTTCACCTATTCAGTCTTTAATGCTGAAATATAAAGTTAGAGGCCCTTCTGAAGGGACTAAAATTCTAAGATCCAACTTATTTGTACAAATTTATCATTCCCTCCAACCCTACCTCCAAAACTCAGCATTTTTCACTTTCTTGATTTGTCAATTGGTCAATGATGCATTTAAGAAACTTTCTAGGTTTTTTTTCTCTTAAACATAGGCAAAGTCACCTTAAGTCTTTTAGAGTTTCGATTACGCTTGCATTGGTGGTTTTAAAGACCCTCAAGATTGGGTTAAGGTAGGACATAATAGAATTTTAGTGTAGATAAGAGAAGATCGCCTTCATTTGGTGGTTTTCAAGACCCTCAAGATTGGGTTAAGGCAGGACAGAGTAGGATTTTAGTGTAGATAAGAAGAAGATCCTTGTACTCGCAACCTCCGTTATCCTTGAATATCGACAGATTGTCAGGTTCCATCACCCCCTCTTGACAAGTGTCACTATCACATGGGAATATAGAAAATCACCATGCGAACATCTCTTGAGTACTACGAAGGTCAATTGTTAGCGATCTAACCTCAAGATATCATTAAGAGGAGGTTTGTGTTGAGATGACCTAAGCATCCTAGGCGGATGATATTTCTAGGTTGAGAACACAAAAAGAAAAGATGGCCCATTTTGAAAGGATTGAAAACCACCAAGTTATGTCTAAACCACCTAAGTTTTGGAAGGGGAGGGAATTGAACTAAGCTCAGTAGGCCTCTCATCATGGAAGGAATGTGAATGGACCAAGATAATGCCCCATCACTCCAATGAACAAAATCAGCCATGTATGATTCTTAACAGAGTTTTTCAAAATAGAATGACATTGGCCATTTTAAAGAGTCGAACAAGAACAACAAATTGAGAATCAGCATTCCTATTACTTAGTCTCGAGGAATTCTAATACAACAGTTGAGCCTCCAATAAAGCTTCTGCTAGTGGAAATTGAATATTGGCGAATGCACGCCTACTCACATAACTTATTCGTAGCATCAATCTACATCTGAAACTACTTCTTTATGTCCAACGACCAGCGTGCCTATAGTGTACTCATGAACAAGAGAGATACTTTAAGACATAATTATAGGCATCAATTAGCACAGGTCCAAAAAGAATCGGACGCCACGCAATCTTGCATCCTGGTTATGAACAAGCAGTGCATATAATTGATGGCTTAGCAACCCTTCAGACAACTTTTAAGGAGCATTCAGGAAGAAAATCACAGCCCCTATCAGTTAATAATTTACTTCAGAATGAAATCTTTGTTTCCATTTATGTAGGAACAACATCTACGCAGCAGGTGCTTTCACCCACTCAACAGCCTCATTCCATTCATGACATTTCCACCAGATATCATTTCATTGCCATAATAGAAAGCCAAATCCTGTTGGTGTAAAATACAATTTTGAAAAAATAAATGACAAAGTGTCTTGAAAAATTAATGTCTTTGTAAATTTCTACTGTATCTGTTGTTTACTGTACGTGGTGACCCTTCGTGATCAGGGTATTTGTTTTTCTTGGCTCTTGGTTCTTGGTTTTGAGGGTTCTCCCCTGTTACTTTAGGATTTCAAAGATACTCCCTTGGTTCCTTTTTTGGTTGTCCCTTAACGATATTAACTTCCCACAAGTAAAAAAAAAAAATGATATTAACTTCCTGAGAGTAAAAAATAACTAATGACTTTAAACAAGGAAAATTTTGACAGCAGCAATAACACTTCAAAAAAAAAAAAAAGCACCGTGCTCCGAGTTCCAAACAATTATTCCAATGATGAGCTGATTTCCACAAGATTGAAACAAAGCAACAAACGTTCATATTCAAGGAGCATTTGGTAATTACGAAATTACTGCCCCTATCAGTTAAATTTTTTTTCTTCAAACTGAAATCTTTCTTTCAAGTAACAGAACCAATAGGCATATACAAGAAGCTGATTTCCATGCATACGATGAATTCGGCCACTTAATAGCCCTATTCCATTCATCATATTGCGAACGAACATCAATTTATTTGCAGCATAAATCATAATAAATAAGTGACAGTGACTCCTTCCTTTCCCTTTGGTATTTATCAAAAGAAGCAAACCAATAGGCATATACAAGAAGCAAATCATTAGGCAAATAGAAGAAGCTCTATATTGATTAAAACACTCATAGTTCAAAATATAATGAATGGGTTCAAGGAATTAATTACACAATGATCCTTTGGACTTTGTCTAACATTAAGTTAACAATCCAACTCCAAAGTAATTTGGCTCTCCACTCCATAAGTTTTCTTGATACGGCAGATATGGCTCCATTAAGTAAGTCAAGACCTCTTCCCCATAGTCGTGAGAAGTGTCTTCGGGAGTCAACGGATTATAGCCAAAAGCATCATAATCAAGGTTGAAACTTGGTTGCTCCTCCGATTCCAATAGAGAAACTTGTTCTTCAAAATAGCCAGCCACCATGTCTTGAGAAGTGTCTAGTGCCACCGGTGCTGAAGAGGCTAAAACATGGCCCGACGTAACAACTTCGGCACTCAACGAATTAGTGCCATAAGCATCACAATCAAAACCCAAACTTGGTTGTTCCTCCGATTCCAATAGAGATATTAGAGAATCTAGTTCTTCAAAATCGCCATCAACCATGTCAGAATGCATCGGCGAATTCTCTCCTTGCTTCTCCACTTCCAAAAGTTCTTCTGAGAATGGAACACCTTCTGTTGCTGGAACAAACTTTGTTCTAATTCTCTTTCCGGGCTTCGGGACTATAAGATCATCACCAACGTTCTTTCTTTTCCTAAGAGATTTCTTGGTGGACTTTTTTTTTTTGCACGGCAAAAGAATTTTTATAAATCTTCGAAAACACATTACAAAGATTTAAAGGAGCCGAGGCAAGACAAAACATTGCCACCACGGACCCAAAGGGAAATAACAACACGTTAACAAGGAGTCAACGATAAAAGTAAAAGAGGTAAAAGGGTCAACAACCCTTAAACCGCACCAAGCTTTTGCACCTCCAGGGAGAAAATCAACAACCTTGCACACCCCAACTGCTGCAACACCACCAGCACTACCCATAGAAATAAAACTCCCAGCAAAATATACCCCGAAGCAACTCCTCAACCACCCCTCCAACACACTCCAACAGGCAAACCGAGGAAATATTGACAAAATCCCAACTCCCAAATCCCTTAGATGAATGCTGACCAAATGTAAGACTTGACCGCAAATAGATATCCCTTTTGCATCCACATAATTTAGCCCATGACTTGTGAGATTCTCCTTCCAGCCTTCAGAAGATCAACTCCAACTTTCAAAATACACTAACAAACCGGACCTCCGAAAACAACAGTAGAAACATAGGAGAGATGGTTGCAAACTCTCATCAATAACCATAGCCGTGGCCAGAGAAAGACATGACTTGTGAGATTCTCCATCCAGCCTTCAGATTGCAGTGATTGGGCTCCAAAGATCAATTACAATCATTTAGACTTCAAGGCATACTCCAAAAAATAAATATCAGCACCAATTCATCATAGCGATTGAAGCCAGAGAAATATGCAGCAAGAAACAAAAGGTGAAACAATCTCAAGAACTAGTAGCAGCACCAAATGCAATAACCCAATCCAGAAACCAAGAGAACCGCCACGGCAATGAAACAAGCCAAACCAGCAATCAGAGAGCTAACTAGGAAAGCCACACAGCAGCAGCAGCAGCAGCACGAGACAATAGGATCAACATAGGAGCAACCAACAGAAAAAACAGCAGCAGCAGAAAACACCAGCAGAGGAAAACCGATATAACTCAGCAGCAGAAGGAAGCCAAAACACTGCCCAAAAGACCCCACACAAACAACAAACAAGCCCACCAACAAGACCTCACACAAAGACCACACACCAACAAGACCCAAACCACAGCCAAACAGACCCACCCAACAACAAACAAACCCAGACCACCCCCACCCCAGCCCCACCAACAGGAGAACAACCTATGATCAGACATTAAGAAGCTTCAAGAATGCTCTTAAGATTGAATATAAAATCATTGACAGAGTAGACATCATGATCACCTTTGGAATTAACCCAAAAGGCTACTCTGAGTTTTATGAGATCCACCAATTCTTCCCAGCAAATGAGATCCACCAATCCACCAATTGATCAGGCCTAAGTAAGATTTTTGCAGACAAGGGTCACGGTTGACAGTTGGCCCTTTGCTTATTGAGGGCTTCCATTTCTGCTATCTTGCTAATCACCTCTTCTTCCTTTCCATCATAACTAAGACCCATAATTTTACCCACTGCCCATATTGCTTGTGCTTCATTTAACAGAATTTTATTTCTGTTGTTTATACCCTCTGAAGAGATTGAAGATTTCTTGGTGGACTTTGAATCAACTCTTTTAAGCATGCCACACACCACAACCGGCTATCCTAGCGATCCGGTTCTTGCTAGCCTTGATCAAGTTCGTGAACACATAGATGGTACCTTCTGTCTTCATTCCGTTCTTGCATATCTCCCACAGATCTTGGTCGGAAAAAATCTGCCATGGCCCAACCCCATAGATGTCACGCTCAATAAACACATCACAAGGCAGCGGTAGGCCCTTAATCTTTCTCCCAAGATAGAACACAAGAATTTCTTCATCACTAGGCCTGAAAAGATAGCCCGGTGGTATAATCATGTCTCCCGGGGACGGCTCTCCGTTTGCTCTCTCTGATCTTTCTTCTGCTACTCTCTCTTGCAATACGTACGCTCAATCTCACACGTTGTTTACTTGAGAAATTGTATGAGACGCTAGGGTATATTTATACACAATCTGAGGCTGCAGATTTGTGTAAAGATAGACATACAAACTTGTTTCCTAAGTTAGTAAACAAACATATTTGTTTTTGTAAACAAGTACAAAACGAACGGCTGTCATTTGTTTTTGTGTATTTGTAGAGGATCACGCTCCTAATAAAAAGAAATAAATTAGTTTAGCAAAAATAAATCATATGTTTTTTTTTTGTCTTTATTCAAAACAATTTGGTATTTGTTAGTTTTGCGTCAGTACTCCTTTGTGAATTATTTGTTCGTCTCAACGAGTGAAATCTAAAGAGTAAAAAATTATTAACTAAACAAAAAATTGGGATTACTTTTGTCTTTGGTGAACTTTTTAAATATTTTTCTATTTTTTTTTTACTTTTTAAATTCCTCTCGTCGTGACAAATCAATAATCTAAAAAAAAATCAACGCAAGACTAACAAATTTAAATTATTACTTATTTTTTGAATGAAAACAAAAAATAATCCATTTGCTTTACTTTTTCCAAAACACAAAAATAAGAAAAAAATAATTCAATTGGTTTATTTTAATCTTTTCAAAAATAAGAAAAATGATTATTATGTGTATCTTTCTCTTACACTTCCTTTTATGCCAATAAGTCCTAGTTAGAGACCAGTCATTCTATGGTCTTGCGGTACCATTACATAGTGCCCAAACACGTTTATCCATATTGTTGAGACACCACGTTGCAACAAGACTATAGAATAATTACTTCACATGGTCTGGGATCCAGATGGATCCTCAAAACATCTTTGCCTATGGATACGAACAAAACAATTCTTCAGGGAGTGTTCCACTAAGATAGTTTTGTTTTAAAACTGTCTTGGTTTTTGTGTTCACATTTTTTTATGTGATGTATTGTGAGAGGGTGACTTGTCTCAGTTTTTGGAAAAAAAAATTAGTTTTTGCAACTTACTTAAGACAAAATGATCATTTAACATATGGATTTGAGACTTATTAATGAGCCAAATGAGGTAATCAATATTGATGAATGTAATATGCAAATATAGAGAGCTATTCAGAGCACATTAAACATGATTAATTGACCAAAGGAGTGAAAACATATGATGAACCAGAAGACAATTTAAGCGCTCAAAGGGAGGGTTTAAGCTCTCAAACCATCTTTTTGGTTTGTGTTCTCTTGCACTCTCCTTCCTTTATTTGGACCATTAACGATGTCAAATCAATGCATAATGTTGCAAATGTCTTTAGTTTTCCAGAAACATGCACCCAATGAGCTTGCATGAGCAAATGATGAACTTTAAACCAAGTTTTAGCATGGTTTGAGAGAGTGAGAGTGAGAGACTGGAGATAATTAGAATGATAAAAGCATAGTACTAACACACACACACTCTATTATAAGCTTTGGATCATGATTCAAGATAAGAATTATAAATAAGGTTGAATAGTGTTTGAGCACTCAAACCCTTTTCTGGTTCTCAAGATTCTGTGGCTTTTCAGCTTTTTGTTGATACTTTTGTTGACTTTGAGCTACTGATCATCACCAACAAAGGTGAGATACACCCATTTGCACCTTAAAACAAGACCATTTCTTCCTTTTTGGTGATAAAACATCATTTTCATGGCTTTTTAGGCTCATTCATCAAAACTCAAGAGTGAAATAAACTAATTTAGAAGCATTACAACCATCAAAAAGCCATTAAAAGATAACCATATCATGGAAAGTGATCAAAAACCATAAGATGGTCCAAGACAATTTGAGCGCTCAAAGGGTGGGCTTTCAGTGCTCAAACCCTCCTTGACCTGTAACTTTCAAAACCATTTTTCTTAGTGTTTTTGAACCTGTAAACTCACAAAAGGAACTTAGAACCTGCATGAGCTTACTGATCACCCTCAGATAGACCAAAATGTGGTTTTGACATGATTTTCAACCTTTTAGGCTATGATCAAGCCTTGAGCTTGAAGTTTTATGAAGTTGAAGTGTAATGGCTTGGTTATAGGCTAGAGGTGAGGTATTTTGGACAGAGGAGTGTGAACGTAAGACTGATTGAGTGGTTGTTTGATTAAGAGAAAGTGCATTTGGAACTAGATGAACATTTTTGACATGATCAAATAGGTTTTGTTGATTGGAGTTGATTTGGATGAAGATGATGGAGTTTGTGGATGAGAATGGCTTAATAAAGGAGAAGAGAGGAGTGCATCAGTTGGTAACCTATAAATAATGGGTGGAAAGTGGTTATTATAAAGAGAGAATGGGAGGGAAAGTGGGTTTTAAGTTTGAAAAACCAATTAGGCTGAACAGGGGTCATATTAGGGGCTAATATACGTGTATAAGAAGTTATACGATGGTTATACGCCCCTTAAATCAACAAAATCTCATGATTAGATGTTCTGCAAAAAGTTGACTGGACAGGGTTTGAGTGCTTAAAGGGTGGCTTAGTTTTACTCCCTCCATCCCATTCTGTTTGTCGAATCTCGGGATACTAAAAAATCAAGGGAACATCATCATTACCTTCTCAAAATTTATATTTGCAATAATACCCTTTTTTACCTTTTGGATTTTAGCTAAATTTAATCAGAAGTAAAAACCCTCTTAATTAATGTGGCGCCAATACTTGCCTTGATTTGAAATTGGAGCTCAAAGACTTGAAACTGGAGTGGAGAATTTGGAAATACACCCATCAATCCCAAAAATTTAGGCGGTAAATTTTGTTTTCTACTTTGGCCAAGTCTAAACAAGGCGCACAACTTTAAATTTCAAACTTTCCATCGGAATTCATCTTCTGAACTCAAACTCTACATATAATAGGGATTTTGTTCTTACCTTACCATGTTTATGTGCCCCTCTCTCTTACTCCCTCTCCATAATTGTCCACTCCTTACCAATTGTAGCCCTTATTCCATATTCTCTTCTCCATCCAATTGCATCTTTGCTCCATTTCCTTCTTTAGAACCTCCACCTTTCAATCAAACATGGAAACAGTTCTAGAAAATTCCTCTATCCACTCCAAAAGGAACCTAACCGATCAAGAACGTCAGGCAACCTTTGAAATTCTGATATGGTAGAAAGTGATAATGGAAAATTAAGCGGTGCTTTATTTAGTGAAATTGCTGCGTCATTCTCTACGACTGACAAAACTGTTTGTAGGATTTGGGCAAGAAGGACGACTTGCATTTATAATGGATTGAGGGTTGATGTATCATCCAAATTGCAAGGAAGAGTTGGTCGGAAATGAATTCAAATCAATGTGAACCAGTTCACTAATTTTTCTCTTCGTCAAAGATCAAATATTCGCTCACTGTCATCTGCCTTAAACATTCCAAAGTCTAAAATTCATATTGAAAGAATGTAAGAAAGCAACCCCTATTTTTCTTGTCAATGCTAGAGCCAAATACCCCTGAAACACAACCGATGTTCAAAGACGTGCAACTATTTGCATATAAATAATAAATGGGTCTACATGTCCAAGGAAGTAGTGGTATTATCTTCTCCCCGAAGAACATGAATTGCACTGTACTTTCAAAAGTATGTGATTCACAACCAAAGTCATGTTTTTGGTAGCGGTAGCTTGACCCCGATTTGACGCACATTGAAATCAAGAGTTCTCCGGTAAGATTGGAATTTTTCCTTTCACCTGTAAAGAACTTGCAAAGCGAAGTAGCAAAAACAGAGCAGCAGGTACATTGGAAACAAAGGCCATTACGATGATAAAATAAATTATGGTCATGCTTGATTGAAAAAGTCCTACCTGCTATTAGAGCTAAATGACCTCGTGGTGGTGCAGTGGAGACCATCTATATACAAGAAGATAATGGAAGACCGCGTATACATGGATTGGATGCCGAATTCTTTGACGATGCAAGATCGATTTGATATGCAATTATCATTGCAAACTCCAAGTAGTCCGGATGTAAATGTTTTGGATCTTGTGTTCTTCAGAGCGATTCAATCGTAGCAATATCAAAAAGTGCCAACAACCAGTGATGAACTTGTTGATGCTATAGAGAAATCCTTCAAAGAATTGTCACTGTATAATCTTGATCGTGTATTTTTAACATTGCAAGCTTCCATGATTGAGATAATGAAAGTTAACGGAGGCAACAACCACAAGCTACCACACATTGGAAAAAGCCTTCTCATTAGAAATGACACTCTTCATTCTCAACTTTAATGCGACCGTGCTATTGTGTAAAATGCCCAAGTTCATCTGCAACAATGAACTTCTTTCATGGTCAGTTCTATTTTTATGATATTGCAAAAAATTTTGTTTTTCCTTTTTAGCTATGTTTTCTTGTTCTTATGTTTAGAGTAACAAAAGTACTACTCCTTATTCAATTTTACTAGAACAGTAATCTGTTTACTTTTTGTTATTTTTTTTTCTCTCCCTCTCCAGGTCAAATTTTCGCACAGTTTCCTCCTATTGTTTTTGCAATATTTGTCTCAAGTAGCTGATTTAATGGCTTATTCAACTCATGTGCTTTTCTGAATTCATGGAAAGCTAATGGTAGTGGACTATGGAATCAAGTTAAATAAATGACGTTGTGATCTTCTTTGTTTTGTTGATTTTGGTTTTTTGCCATAGGCCTCGTATATCTTCACTTTTGAAGAAGAAATGAAGTTTTTAGTGTACGAATCTGTGCCAATTAAATTTCATTCTTTTGTTTTTTTAAATAATGTTACTGATTGTACGAAATTCTTAAATTTGAAAGAATTTAAGAAAAGGGGAATCTCCCTTTTTTTTCCCCTTAACTTTAACGGCTAGACCTCATTTGACGAAAAGGGGAATCTTCCGAATAATTTCACAAATTAATGAGGTCAAAGTAATTTGTCAAATTAGAAGGGAGGTCAGTGTAATGTACTCTTAGGCCTTGATTGGATGCGGGATAAGTTTTGGTGGGAATAAATAGTTGGGGGGATAAGATAGTATGTGGTTTGGATGAATTTGTGATAAAGTGGGATAAAGTTGGGTGGATGATGTAAAAACCTGGCAAATGACTTATTTGCCCTTATACAGTCATATTAGATTTTGTGATAAAACAAATACATAAATACATAACTAATTAAATTAATTATACTTGTTAATAAATATGATATAATATTATTAATTATCTAAACTTAAAATATTTTATTATTATTTTTTAATTATTCCTTTTAATAATGCACACCTAATTTTTTGCTATTTTTTAATTACACATTTTTTACCTATTAATTAGTACTTTTTATGTTATACTTTGAATTAATTACGTCTTTAGTAAAAACACTATGGGTCACATAATCATAGTCATTTTTTAGTCTTTCGATTTCTCTTTTGGTCTTTGTTTTTAATTTCTTTGGTATTAATAGCTAAAATAGAGAAGTTGCAGTTTGGCAAATTCTAAAGTATAAAAAATTTCAAATTTTTTTGTATCGAATTAAAGATCTTGATTAGTAGTTTAATTTGGTGAAAAAAATTAAAACTTTAATGTGGAAGAACTTTATTTTTTGATCCAAAAGATATTGTAAAGTAAGCCAACAATGTTAAATTCTTAAAGTATAAAAATTTTCAAACTTTTATGGTTCGAATTAAAGATCTCAATTAATAGTTTAATTTAGTGCAAAAAGTAAAAAATTATGTGCGAAAGTATTTTATTTTTTGATCCGAAGGAAATTGCAAGGGTTCGTAAAACAAATCGCCACACCATAGATTGTAAAAACACAGGTTAGAAAATGGTAGGGTTTCGATATTAAAAGAAAATAGACAAGGGGTATAACGGGGTATTTGGGTAAATTGGCAGGGATATTAGGGAGCATTATTTTATAACAGGGGTGTTATTATTTAGTGAGGGGAAGAGGGATTATTTGGATAGAGGGATAAAATTATCCGGGTTGGGTTTTGGCTCCCAAATCATGCACTAATACGTGGAACCGGGATAAGAGGAGGGGTATAATTTATACCTGGCTTAACCCACAGCTAATACGTGACACCAAACAGGTTTATTCTGGCTTTATCCCCAAATTACCCCCAATTTCTCCCTCCAACCCAAAATAACCACCGCCATCCGCCGTTCCGGCCATCACCACCGGCCCAAGAGAGAGAGAGAGAGAGAGAGAGAGAGAGAGAGAGAGAGAGATTTAACTTCTATTCGGTAACAGTATTACCCTTATCACCCCAAATCTTTTCCCCCTTCCTTCAAAACCCTAGGGCAATCCTATGGACGCAACAAAAGCTTCTTCCTTTGCATAATTGCATTCACCCAACTGAACCGCCACACGTATTCCAGTATTTTACATTCGAACAGTCGCATTCCACTTGCTGCCCGACAATCGAAATTCATTTTGGTGCTTCATGTCTTCATTTTGAAGAATGATCCTCCTCCAACCATATCTCAGTTGGAGGCGTTTCTGATAGGGCTAATTCATCCGTCAGATTCATCAGATTTGCGGTGCGTACACGTTTCTGATGTTTTCATTTTTGAATTTATTAAAAGGTAGTTTTTTTTTTTGTGGCATTGCCATGAATTGTTTATCGTCAGCTTATTCGAAAACATTGGTGAATAGAGAGACAACCGCGAACAAGATCCATAGAGAGTCCAATGGAGTTGACAAGGATCTATCTCAATGTGTTTAGTTTCTGTAGTCTTTTGGGATCCTAAGTATACGTTTCTGTGCTGTGTATTCACATATTTTGGATATAATTATGTTGTTTGAATCTTGTAAATTGACACTTACCTGCCAAAGAAGCGTGGTCGAACCGACTGATTGTGCATATCCCTTTGGCTCTTAATATTAGCTGTTTCCTTTTATATTAAAGGCAAAAGAAAGAAAATGCTTCGCAAGAAGTACATTAGTGCTTGGTAGGAGTGATTCATGAAACACATTACGCGACACCAAAAAGAAATTTCGATACGGTAGTAATCTGTAATATTACTTGGTAATATTTACTCATATCCTAATTTTTGCAGTTTTATTAATAGCGCGCCCATATATAAGTGATTAAGTTTCAATAAAATGAAAATAATGTGCTACAGATGGAATAGATTGTTGCAGTAAATGTTTATTCCTTTGAATGGTTTGAATGCTGTTTCAGTGTCCCTCAATCAGTCACACTGTTGTAATTGCATCCTGTTATTTATTCTGTCGCTGTCAAGTGTCAACTAAGAGGATCCAGTTAGCAACTACCTTAGTAGGTTCAGGGATAATGTTGTTTGTGACATTAGTCCTTGCAGGGCGGTTCAAGATTGAGAGGTGGCAGAATTAGTTGCTCTTATCGAGTGGCTTCTGATTTCCAGGAGATAGGAATTCGGGGAGATTATTTGCAGTGTAGTCTCTCTTCCTCGGGATCTTCTAGGTGAAGACTTTTTATCAAGAGTTATGTGGTGGGCATAACCTTACTCTTCTTAGAGAGAGAATTGGGGTACCATTGTTATTGCACTAGAGTTGTATGTGTAAAAGTGATGTGGAGTCGGTGTCTCTCATATTCTCATCCCTTGTTTGGTGTCTTGGGAGCTTTGGAGATTGGTCCTATCTTCATCTTCCGTGACTTGGGTCTTCCTGGTGGACTGTTGGGACTTCTACAGTCTTGGAGAGGCATAAAGGTGGTGATGAGTCGGAACTTATGGCATATGATTTCTTCTTGTTTGATGTGGCTCATATGGTTAGAAACATTTGATGCGTTCCTTTTCTATAGCCAGGAATAGGTGATTGAGCCCTTCTTGCGAACAATTCTTGATACGATATTACGATAGATAATTAGAGAAGCAAAAGATTTATAGGGCTTTTCTTATGTGTGGCAATCCTTTAATGGATTGGTCATATAGCCATCGGATACATGCTGCTTTTTGTTTCAACATTTTCCTTATTTCGGTTGAGTAGATATTGATCCAGAGTTACTGGCCAGACATGACATTGACATATTGTGTGATGGATGGAAAAATCATGCTCGCAAGCATTTGATGTTGACGAAGCCATATTCTGTTTTCCAATTCTTACTTTCTTGGCCTTAACATTGGTAACTGAACATGCTTATTTGGCTTGTATGCGTTTGTAAATGCATTCTCCTTTTTTTCCTTGAGCTATACTTTTGCACTTTATCTCTGATATCCGCTTTCTACTATTTTTCAGGGTGAATTTAATGGATGCTTGACTTTGTTGCCTCTTTTCTTTGATCTTACTTTTCAAAGAGGTGTTACTCTGAAGACTTTGCTCACGATGTCGTTAGCTTCAAAGGCCCCAGCAACTGAAGTTGGTAACATCCCTCGTCAAAATGCTTTCCCTGTGGATGCAAACTTATATAATTGCAGTAAAAGTGATTTAGAACATGTAGACGAGGATGAGGAGGAGGAGGAGGAGGATGTAGATTTCAACCCCTTCATGAAAGATTCCCCCTCTTGCGAAGCTTCTTCGAGCGTGAGTTCGGAAATTGAAGTCTTGGATGCTGATGTTTCTACCGGCAAGGGGAACAAAAGGGTAGACTTGGCTACTCATTATTCTTCATTGCCACCTGGTCAGGTGCAAGATTATGCTCTTGGAGATTCCGAGCATGGGGAGGAGATTGCTATGCAACCTGCCATTTCATCAGGAGGAGCACTTGATAAAGAATCGGACAGAGCATCTCCCTCAAGGTTCAAGAAAAGAAAAGCAGTTTTGATTTCTCAGCCTGAAAATGAAACATTTCTTAGAAAGGAGAATGGCTCAAACAGTGGAACAGATGTTGTTGATGATGTTATGGTTGAGGATTTAACAAATTCCAGTAGGCCCGCTGTGGATACAGATGATGAGGATGCTATTTCCAAGCGCACGAGGGCCCGCTATTCACTTGCTAGTTTTACCCTTGATGAACTTGAGGCTTTTCTACAAGAAACAGATGATGAGGATGATCTTCAAAATATCAATGAAGAAGATGAGTACAGGAAATTTCTTGCAGCTGTTTTACTTGGTGGAGATTGTGGCAGTCAGATTATACAAGGAAATGAAAGTGTTGATGACGAAGATGAAGAAAATGATGCAGATTTTGAGATAGAAATTGAAGAAGCACTTGAAAGTGACCTTGATGATAACACAAGGGGTGATACCAAACAAGAAAGTGAGGCAGCTGGTCGACGTCCTGAGACTAGGCTAATTAGGCGCCAAAAAGCTTCTGTCCGTCCAAAAAATAGGCTTTTCGGGCAGCCATACAGGCCATTGCGTCCGCTCTTACCAAATGCACCAATTGCATCTTTCCCTGTGGTGATACCTGAGACGGCTCCACACTTTCTGCCTCTCTCTGGACATGATGGTTTTGTCAGTGGATTTACTCCACATCAGCTAGGCCAGTTACATTGTTTGATCTATGAGCATGTGCAACTTCTTATTCAGGTGTTTTCTCTTTCTGTTTTTGAGCATTCGCGACAGCATATTGCCTCCCAAGTTCAGGAATTGATTTCAGAGATCCTTCAGGCCCGTGATCAAGTAATATCACGTAGAAGGGAACCATATCCTTGTTTCCTTTTTTGCCCTCCACACATTCATCCAACAGTGCAACGTGGACTTTCCAAATCATTGACTCCATCATGTACCTCTGAGTCAGCTTGTTCTTCTGATAAACGAAAAGATTGCTCCTTGGAGACTAACAAAGGTCCTCTTACTGGAGTAATTTCTCCTAGCGGAAGACGTGGACATGCTTCTAATGATCAGGATGGTCTCTTTCAAACGTCTAACGGTGCTTTGTGTGTGCCATTTGTAAATGGTCCTATCCTATCCGTCCTCGACGTAGCTCTGCTTCATCTTGTTGGGGAATATATAGATGATGTTGCTATTGGTATGTGAAGTAATTTAGTATTTGTCTGAAGTTATCTGCTTATTTCTGCTTACCATTGTGCGGAATTAGTGAATTACTCTTTTCTTGGCAGCTGTGAAAGAGTATCAGCTGCAACGTGTCCAAGGTGTTTGTGATGATCATTTTAAAAAGGAACCCCTGTTTCCATTTCATGGTTCCGAGTCTCTTGCTGAAGAAAATGCTGAAATTTTAGGAGGAACCACTGTCCCACCTGCAAAGGTGTCTTCATATGCTGGTGGTGATCAGCCCCCCAAAAAGACATTGGCTGCAGTTCTCGTTGAAAGTACAAAGAAGCAATCAATTGCTCTAGTTCCAAAGCAAATTGCCGAGCTAGCACAAAGATTCTTGCCATTGTTTAATCCAGCCCTATTTCCACATAAGCCACCCCCAACACCTGTTGCAAATCGTGTGCTTTTCACTGATGCAGAAGATGAGTAAGTTTTTCTGCTTTATCTTTTTTATTCGGTGGTAAGTCACTGTTCCTACTTCCAAGCTTCTTTACATCCTTGTCGAATGAATCATTTACTAGTTATTGATGGAAAACCTACACCTAACTCTTGCAAATTTTCTTGGCTAAATTGGAGACTAGGTTTGCTAGCAGCTTTTTCTAATTCTGCTAGTGCTAAAATTGAAATGAACTTTATGCTGTGCTACCTTCTTTCTTAAACTTTTTGACATTGGACAATATTTCGTATTCCAAATGAATTACATGAAATATTGCCTTCTTTTCATTTTCAGCTGTTAGGTTAATGCTTCGATATTACTTACCAGTACCAAGAAGCTGTGGTATTACTTGTGCAAGCGTGAAAAATACATGCCAATATAGCTACTTGTGCGACGTGCGTACAAATATATGTGCTGATGTATAGACATGTACAAATATATGTACAAATACATGTACCACTGGAGGATTATTGGATATTCTGCGAGTAGTGCTAGAGACCTACCTGACATTCATTGTGTTATTTAGACAAGGATCAACTGGTTCTTGCCTGCCTGGACTAAGTTACTCATCAAACAGCACCGTTTATGTAGATTTGTGCTGCCAGTCCCCTTCATAAGACTACCAAGCCCAGGACTTCTAATTTTCACCAAATAAACTCAGTTTGGCTCATTTAAGTTTTGTAGTCTGACTTCCATATGAAGAACCAGCAACAAGGCCCACAACAGGACTTATCATTTCATTTCAAAACCCATATCAACTAGTATGGGAAGTACTAAAAATTTTCAACTTTTGGAACTTAATAAAACATAGTAATAAATTGCAATTGCAAATGCTACAAATTAGCACGAAAAAATGTTACTTGAAACTATTTTTTATTACATATGGTCCCAAGCATGTTAGACACAAAATACTCAATTTGGTCTGTTCTTTTTGGGAGGCATCCTTATGGATGTTTGCACTACGTTTGGATGCTGGGGAGGGGAAGTGAAGGGGTGGGTCGTGGGTAGTGTATGTTATGGGGGAAAGGAAAGAAATGAGAAGGGAAGGTGGGGGTAGTATCCCTCCCTTGTTTGGTTAGAGAAAGTTTAAATAACAAGGGGTAGTGATTTTTGGTTCCGTTTGATGAAAGTCAATAGAAGGTGCAGAGCACGAGAAGGGAAGGATATACTTGGTTTTACAAAAAAAAAAAAATCAATAAATGCTTCATTTACCTCCATTTCCTCCCAAATTTGGAGGGGAAGGGAAGTGCTCCAATTTTAGGCCTTGCCTCACCTTCTAACCCCCTCCTATATACTTCCCCTTCTATTCTTTGAAGTGTAGTGTTAAACTCATTTGGCTTGCTTTCATTTTGCTTGCACTACAAGCTAAAACAACGGCAGTAGTATTGAATACTTTGGTAAAGTTAGTTTTAGTAGAATATCTTCTACAATGTCCGTTCGATTTTGAAAATTGTTTCTCTAGGACTACCCCCTCATCTATTCCATTTTTCCACGGACACCCCCTAACCTTTAAAAACGGCCATACACCACACACACCCCCTCATCTATTCATAATTGAAAAAACCCCTTACTCTGTTAACAGAGTAAGGGAAATGACTATTTCACCCTCGTTTCCTCCTCTCTCTCCCTTCACTTCTCCTCAGTAAAACATGACCTCCCTCTCACTTCTCCTCAGACATCGATCGAGATCGATCATGTCATCTCCCTTTCTCTTCCTCTCTCGTTCATCTGAACAACCCTAGATCAAATAACCCAAGATCATTATTGTCTCTTTGTCTCTCTTCCTCTCTCATTTCTTCTGATTGTGCTGCTACTGAGAAACCCTAGAACGTGGATTGAAAAAGCCGAGGTATATACGAAACCCTAGATTAATTTTCATCTTTTTTATTGCCTTTTTTGGGTGAAACACATATTAAAAATGATTTCGTGGGTTTCAACTATTAAAAATTGCACCCCCCCCCCCCCCCCCCCAAAATATTGAACTCCTCTTGGTCCCCCATTATGGTCCCCCAATACAGGGACTGGTACCCCATTACAGAAGCATTAACTGACATTGTTTGTTTGTTTGTTTTTTTTTTTGGGTATAAACTTCAGTAATGGCATTTCCAGAAGTTAAACTAGTGTTTTACCACGGAGGGTATATATCAGAGGGACCTAATAGGGCTTATGTTAGAGTGAGAGGGGTTGCTGGGTGTAGTGGAGAAGATATAAGACACTGGTGTATGCATATATAGCCCTTTGAAGGGCAATTTTGTCTTCAAAATGTTATATTCTACCAAATACAAACGGATCTTTAACAGAAGGGGTGAGGATGGCTAACGGTAATAGATGAGGGGGTGTGTATGGAGGTTTTTAAAAGTTAGGGGGTGTCCTTGGAAAAATGGAATAGATGAGGGTGTGTCCATGGAATTTTACCAATTTTTAATTGTATATTAGCTTTTGTGAATGCATCTTACGATACACGATATGTATCCCGATACGATTCATAAAATGAAAACACGATCCAGCTAAATATACCTCAGAAGTTGAAGGACTTATACTTTTGCATGTGGAACATGAAGTAATGAAACCTTTTGGGTTCCTTTTGACATCAGCTCCTGTTTTGACTTCAGACTTGTAGTGTAGATTTCGTAATACTTTGTTCCTAATTTGTTTCCATGGCATTATCTTTGGCTAATTTCAATATATAAACTTCATTTGTGGTTGACACGCCGTTTTATAAGTCCTATTTTATTACCGTTTGTAATATGTATGGGAACTCACTTGTTTATTTGATGTTGCCTTGAAGGTTACTGGCTATGGGGTTAATGGAATGTAACACTGACTGGAAAGCAATTCAACAGCGTTTTCTTCCTTGTAAATCTAAGCATCAGGTAATGTTTTTTCTAGAACCCGCATTGCAGATACTCTATAGCAAATTACTTCTTGTTCCTAAGGCCTGAAATTGTTTTCCTTATCTTTTTTATCACGACTCCCAGTTGAGAATACTGTGAGTGAATAACGTAGTATTTCTTTAGAGGTAGTTATGAGTAATGTGCTAGAAATATCAGAAAGTTGAGTTATTTGGAGGTAGCTAATTTTTTATACTGAAAATCAAATGTCTTTCACTTGTGAGGATTAAAATTTGAAGTACAGTGAAGTTTAATCAATTAGCAGTAAGGCCCTACCTTTTATCTCATAGTAGTTTTGAGTTGATTTTTAGTTTTATGTGATGACTGATTGTGCATTATCTAAGTTAATGCAAGAAACTATCTAATGACTCTTTTTTTCAGAACTTTTTTGGGAGTTTTATGCATTACATAGCAGGCAACAAAGCTTTTCTTTTTCATGTTTTCATGAACAATCTAGGGAAGGACCAATGAAGTTTGTTGGTTCGTTTTTTCTCTAAATGGGTCTAAATGACAACACCACATTAAAAAAATGCACTTCTCTTAATTTTGTTGCCTGAACAGGCTCTAAGTGTTCGATTCATCATTCATCTAATTTCAATCCCAAGGACAGTGGGACATGCAACAATATTTTGTATGTTGAGGACTTGTGGTATTTTTCTTCTATTTTATAGGATAAACGTTGTTTACTAGTAGCATTATGGCATATTTACAAACAACTGAGTTTTATGCGTATTTCATGTTTGAGTTTGCATTATACAAGTTTTCTTGTTGAGTAAATTTCCAATGCAATATGTCCTACATCCCATATCCTTATGGACCTTATCTAAGTTTTTGAGTGTCCAACACGGGTACTTCATCGATTATACATTTAGATAAGTCTATGTAGCATAGCATATGATAGGTATTTTGCCAGGGTATTAGTTCTGAATCAACTACTTAGGTAAGTAGGTTTAAGGCCACAACTATATTTACATAAATTGTGTTGCGAGCTACCAGGTCAAGGTTGCTAGTTTGGCTTCCATTTGGCAGAATACTCGAATCCTCATGCATTGGAATATGTGCAGTAGTTTCCCTTGGGCAAGAAACATGCCCCTACGCAATTTACCTTACTTTCTTTTCTCTAAACTTCCTCACTCTTTCCCTGGCTGAAACTCTTTGAAGCTTGAGTGTCACCCCATGCATATGTTGTCACTGGGCTGAAAACTTCAATTTACAATGGAGCATTGCTACATCAATTTCTGTCATGCCAATGATCCAGTGCATTGCTCGATTCTTCTGTTCTTCATTTTCTTTCTTTTCTTCTGTGTGTGTGTGTGTTAACTCGGTTTCTGGAAGTTGAGATAGAAGATATTTTGTAATTCAACACCTTGATATGAAGTGTTGATTGTGTTGCAGATTTTTGTTCGGCAGAAAAATCGTTCATCTTCTAAAGCACCGGAAAATCCGATCAAGGTATGTTAGTACCCCTCACATAATTGACGATAACATCGCTTCATTTTGGCACCGTTTGATGTACGTTCACACTTTGGATGGCATTGCTAGAGATGACATTGTCCTTATTGTGATGAACACGACAGCTTTGAGTGGGAGAACCCACCAAGGTAGCCCAATGTTTATATATTGAAATTGGGCCCAAGCTGCTGACCCGTAAACCTCGACTTACTTGATATATGTGGCTTGTGGGTTATTGCGGGTATTTGGGTTTTACCCCATAGGATGGTCCAAAGTGGCCCTGCCTTGAAGGGTTACTTGTTATGGGAGAAAATTACATTCGGTGGTGGACTTGAATGTGTTTATTATATATATTAGATATTCACTTAGATAATGAGCTTAGCACACTCCATCATTTAAAATATTTAGAGGTTTTCTCAATCATGCAGGCAGTTCGAAGAATGAAAAGCTCTCCCTTGACCGCAGAAGAGATAGCAAATATTCAAGAGGTGACTTTCACTTTGGAATCTTTTGGGTTTATATATTTGAGAATCTGTCACATTATGCCTAGCTGTCTCTTTCATTTGTGTGATCTAAATCATTCAGGGGCTAAAAGTTTATAAGCTTGACTGGATGTCCATATCGAGATTTGTTGTCCCATATCGTGATCCATCCTTGCTACCCCGTCAGTGGCGCATTGCAACAGGAACTCAGAAGTCATATAAATCATCTGCAGATAAAAAGGAGAAGCGAAGGTTATATGAATTTAATAGGAGAAAGTGCAAACCTGCTGCTTTGGCAAGTTGGCGAATTTCATCTGAAAAAGATGTAAGCTGAACGTTTACAATTCTGAATGGCTGTGTGATTCACGACTTAAGTTATATTGTGCATACATGCGTATAAATCTGTTATATGCTTAGAAGTTTGTGTCCTGTTCCCAACTTCAATTTGGTTGAGCTCGGGATTATCTGCGTAGCTTTGAGCTTGATTTGTCTACTACACCCATCCTTGAAAGCTCCAAAATCTTAATCCGACTCACTAAGTGTGACACTATTGTTTATTATGAGCTTCCATTGGAGTTTTCTCAAAAACTCAGCTCACAAAGTGTGACCATTTTTTTATTTTTTTTATTCAGAGCAATAAGAGTACTAGTTTGTCATCCTTTCGTAATTAATAGCATATGTTTTCTTGGCTAACACTGTATATGTTTATGCATGCCAGAGTTCGATTTTGGCACGAGGATAGGACTTGCTCATGATGTGTATATTTCTTTCACAAGTTGTGCATTGACCTTTTTATACATTTTTATTAACTGCAGGACTGTCCAATTGATACTCCAGATGGAGAAAATTACAGCGGGGATGATTGTGTGGATAATGATGATGAGGCTTATGTTCACGAAGCATTTTTAGCGGACTGGAGGCCAGGTACCTCCTTTCCCATTTCGGCTAGGCCTCCTCTCCCAAACATCAGAGAGAAAAACCAACCTGGCAATTTACTGTTAAAATGGGGTTCTTGTGTCATGGGACAAACAAATAACAGTGGTTGTGGAGAATCTCTACCAAAAAATAATCTTGAGCTTTCAGCTGTGATTAAGTACTCCCAGAATCCTGACAATTCATCCTATTTTACCCATACTAGACATCCTGCATCTCCTGTTGAGCAAAGTCAGCCTGGTTCTGATATGATTTCAAGGCCTTCCAAATCCCTGTTCTGCTCACGGCCATATCGATCTCGTAGACCAAAAAGTGCTCACTTGGTGAAGTTAGCTCCAGATTTGCCTCCTGTAAATCTTCCACCATCTGTCCGCGTGATGTCTCAGTCAGCTTTAAAAAGTTATCAAGTTGGAGCATCTACTAAGATTGCAGCTGCTGATAACAGAATTAGGAGTTCCGCAGCAGCAAAAATAGCTTCACGATTTCCTGGTGTGGGAAATCCCGGAAGCATTCATCCAATAAAATCTGCAGAGACTGAAAGGAACCTGCTTGAAAAAAGTAACCCTAATGAGGCAGAAAAAAGCAATGCCAGTCAGAACCGACAAGAATCTATTGTAACTGGGGATAAATGTGTGGCTGGAGGTAGAGACGATACGTATGTACATATGCATCCTTTACTATTCCAGTCCTCTGGAGATGGGCGTATGCCGTATTACCCCTTGAACTGTGGCAGTGGTATTTCAAGTTCTCTCAATTTCCTTTCACGAATCGAACCCCAACTAAATGTCAGTCTCATAAGTAATTCTGACCGAGCTGACCAAGCAGATAAATCTTCGAAGTCCACGCAAACTTCATTTTCTGGTGGGATTGACTTCCATCCACTTCTGCAAAAAGCTGATGATGGAAGTACTGATCTTGTAACTGCACATAGAGGCAGCTGTGCTCAGCTTCAAAGTTCGTTTGATGCAGTCCAGTCTGAGTCTCGGACCAAGAGCAGTCTATTGGCCACCTGTGCTACATCCTCCAGTCCTAATGAACTGGACTTGGAGATTCACCTTAGTGTCACATCAAGAAGGGAGAAAGCTAAACAAACTACAGATGTGATTGAACAGGATCGAATGACATCCAACTTAAGTGGTTTGGGCTCTGGAACTACCATGGAAACTCGGGCTGCTATAGGGTCGTATTATCAGCACAGTGAAAATTCTCCTATAGCTTCAGTTCCAAACAGAATCACCAAGAAGATTGATTCAGGTCCACGTACGTCAAGCTGTAGTACCTCTGTATGTGGCGTCAGTAATGAAGGTGACCAGTCTCTTTCAGAGATTGTCATGGAACAGGAAGAGTTGAGTGACTCTGAGGAAGAAATTGGTGAAGATGTGGAGTTTGAGTGCGAGGAGATGGATGACTCAGAAGGAGATGACCCTGAGCAGATCATTGACATACAAAATAAGGTATCTATAACGCATCTTAATTTCATGCAGTATATATTTCATTTCTTCGTATAGATGTGTTGGAGCACCAAAACATTTTACCTTCGCTGAATGTGCTGCTTTACCTTTACGATGATTGAATTTGATGGATATTCTGCCATAATTTTCTGTCACTTCTAAAGACGAGCATTGTCAACTAGGACTTTACTATTTCTGGGGAACTGGTCCACTCTAGGAGGCAGACATGTTAACTCAGGTTCAGTTTGCGACCTTCATCTGAAGGACATCCTTATATCTCCTCTTTTAGTACGAAAAAAAGGACCATGCAAAAGGAAAAGGATGTAAGAAGGACCCCTCACAGTCAGGGCCACCAGATGTTTCAACATGAAAGTTGAAGGGGTTCAGCCATGTAAGAGTGCACTGCTTTCATACTGTGGCCAGCAACAAGCAATGATCATAGCTATCTCATTGGCTGCTGATTTTTTCCATACTTACTTTGCGACTTTCTCCACTTGCTCTTCTCTTCTCCAACTCATTGAGCAAGCCATTCAAGCTCCAGAATTATCCCAATCTACGAGCCCTAGAGGGGTTGGCAAATTGTTGACCACAAGCTTACACTATCAACTTAGAACTCTGTTAGTAGTGATTGATGCGCTTTTTAGACCCCTTCTGGCCTTCTTTTGTTTTTTTAATGTATAGTGTGAATGTGTGATAAGTTGTGGCTCTGTCCACTGCGTATTTTCTTTTCTGATGCAAAGTATTTGATTTTCTCATACTCCAGAAAGCATCCTTCACAAATAGCTTATTCGTAATTTCTCTAAATATTTGAAAGCTACTCCTTGTGGTTGACACTCATAGCTTTTTGCAAAATTGCACTTAGATTACTTCACCAATCACCCCTGAGCTTCTTATTTAACCTTTTGGTAATTAGTTAAGGATCTTCTACATTTTGCAAACTACTTCTTCCTGATTACACACCTAATCCCCAAAACGCCCTCATCTTCAACCTTGCCATACGCCCGCCCACTCTCCCTTGCCCTCCAATCCTCTCCCACTCCTATCCCACCTTTCCCTGAAGCCCCTACCTGTCCCCTGATGCTGCAGTCGTATGCACCTATTCTCCTCAAGTCTAGTTAACAAAGGAGCAGAATCTTAACAAAATACTCCTAGTTTCATCTTTGGGGATGTAGTGAGAAGAACTTGAATTTTGTTATTTTCCTGCCTTTTGATAAGTAGGTTTTGTAGATATTGAAAGAACTGAAAAGAAAACAAGCCTTCTTTTTACGTACTGAATGGGTGCAGTGGGAGGAGGATAGAGAAAGGAAAAGTTGGTACTCACGGCAGTAAATCTAAAAAAACGGGAGCATTGGACCTGACATGAAGTACCTATTCCAACTTGCCAACCATTGTCCATTGCTCTTAAGCCTCTTAAAAAACATAGAAATTAAAATCACAGATATTTGCACATGTGGCATTCTTCAACTTACTTGATTAACTGAGTCTGTCAATGTCGTATTGTCGTGTTATATTAAGCACGGTCTGTACTCATCCCTTCTCTGATTTAAGCAGTGATAAATCTTTTTGTAACATTCCCTATTTGTTATATCTGTTTTTTTTTTTTTTTTTTTTTCCTGACTTGTTTGTTCACCTTTGTTACTAGGTGGCCCCAGATTCTACTACAGATAGACCAAGTCGTCTTTCATCCACGAGTTTAATTTCTTATGCTCCGGGTCGCGCACAGAATAATATGGTGAAAGCAAAGGTTCCTCTAGACTCTACAGCCATCGGAGGTTCTGCTAGCAAAAACTGCCCCCCTCCATCTCGCCCCAACAGATCTAGCAGGAAGCCCCTCATAAATAGAAAACATGTCGCAGAAGAACACCATGACAACAGCGGCAAGTGAAACAACTGGAATTGGCTTCTTTTGCTGTGAGGGAATCCGGGGAAGAAAGAGTGTGTGCAGAACTAACTCAACTTTAAATACCAGAAAGAAAAACAAAAAAGTTCAAATGTAAATGCCTTTTTGCAGTAGTTTAGAAAATTAGACGGTGGAATCAGGCATCTGAGGTGGAGAAGTAGTCTATGTAGGCAGCAAGGGAGGGTAGTAGGGTTCTTTGTAGATGTTGTATATGTATGAAGATGCTGGCAAAGGAATGGCGTAAATTAATGCAATTCTCTGGCCCAATTACTGTTTCGAACATAGATATCCGGGTACAAATATGTCTAGAATTGTCCAATGCACAGTGATCCTTCAAATGAAGCATGGAGTCCAACTGAATTGGAACGGTTACAAATATGTTTGGAACTGTCTGACCAAATTGGCGCTTCAAATGCAGCATGGAGTCCAATTGAATGGGGATTCAAATCCTTGGTCGTATCATTTTGAGAATACTAGGCTTGGGAAAGTTGTAATAATGGAAGGATAAAATTGTCCTCTCAAAAAGGCATTTTTGATGTGAATGATATTAACCTTCAAAGAAAAATGTGGAGGGCCTCTTTGGAGTTGGGAGAAAGAGTGGGGCAAAGGTGGGGATGGATAAGCTAGGAAGGAGTTAAGTACTCCTTGGTTTGTCAAAGCACTCGATTGCATTCTTAAACTAATTTCCCATTATATCACATCAACCCTTTTCCCCTCCTCGCTCTTATTTTTCCCCTTCCTTAATTGCCCAACAAATGGGCACTATAATGGTAGGAGTATCAAATTTTCATAGGCCAACGCTATTAACGGCACGCTCGTTCGGTTGAATGAGAGGAATCGAAAAAGTATGAAAACATAGGCCAAAGTTCAAAAAAAGTTCATGTAAGAAAAAATATCCCAAAAGTCGACTAGTCGGGTCCTGTTGAGTATTTTTCTCGTCTTATTTGAAGTTTTTTTTTTTCTTTTTTCGATTTCTCTCCTCAAGATAAACAATACTATAAAGTTAAATTTTTTTTATCCAAATATAATAAAAATTAAGAAAAAAGAATAAAAACTCATGCGAAAAGTCCTAAAAAATTACAACAAATGGGGCAGTCGTCCTGTGCAAGATATTGGTTCTTTTATTGGCATTCTAGTGGGCCGACAACCAGGGAAGAAGATAACAAAAAAAAAACACAATCTAGCACTCCCTCCATTCCATATTAATGTTTCACTACGAAAAGTCGTGCCATTTTTCAAATCAAAAAATGAACTACTTCCGTAAATCATTTTTTGAATTTTTTCGCACCGAATTAAAGTACTTGACGAGTACTTTAATTCGGTGCGAAAAAATTCGAAAAATGATACACGAAAGTACTTCATTTTTTTATTTGAAAAAAGGTAAGAGAGAGAAAGTGGGGACATTATTTAGGAACGGAGGGAGTATATTTTTTTACTTTTCTTTACACATCTTACATATTCCTACATCTTTTTTTTTTTTTTTACATGTTTTAATATATTTTTTAAGCTTTCACGAGACAGACAATGGGTTGCTGACTAGAATTTTCGTTAATATGGACAATGAAATTTGGGAGAGAGCTTTTCGGCTTGGAGATGCTGTAACAGTGTGCACTGGACTGGTTCGTCGTGCTACCCAAAAGCCATGGGATTGGCAGAGGACAACCACCAGTCACTGTTACTCTCATCACCCGCAGCAGACGAAGAAGTAGAAGTAGAAGTAGAAGTAGAAATTGATGAACAAGAATCAAACGGCGGAAATTTGATCAGACGAATCTGGTTAGAGTCGAAGAAGACATGGCTCATTGCGGGTCCCTCCATCTTCACTCGAATCGCCATGTTCTCGCTCACCGTCATCACCCAATCCTTCGCCGGCCACCTCAGCGACCTCGACCTCGCCGCTATCTCCATTGTCACCACCGTCGTCATCGGCATCACCTTCGGCTTCTTGGTAAGTACTACTAATTTGTTTCATTTTGTTGGATAATCTCGTATAGCTCAAAAGGGTGTTAGCAAGGATTTAAATAGCTGCCGCATGGAGTTTCAGTTTGTTTACCCTATTATATTAGCATTGATACCAAAAATAGGCAGTACATCTGTTGGGCTTGTGAAGCCTGATTTGATTCGGGTCTTGCTTTGCGTTCATCCAGACCGCAATGTTCTAAAAGTTGGGCTGCCGGGTGCGCCTGGCGCCTAGGCCGATTGATCCAAGTTTAATCGCGCATAGAGATTAGTTGCATTTTTTTATTTTTTATTCCTAAATATATATTAGAAAGTCTAAAATAGGATGTTAGGATCCAAAAGAACAGTCTAAACCATGAAGTTAGGATCCCAAAATAGGATGTTTGGATCCAAAAAAACAGTCCAGCGGTCCAAAAAATTACATTAGGATCCAAAAAAGTAGTCCCCCAGTCCATATACAAACGCACAGACAGAGACAAGAGACGATAGAGAGACTTAGAGAGGAGAGATTTTTTGGAGCCGCGTGGATATTGCTGATGTAGTACCCACTCGTGCGCATCCGACTGTCCAAAAAAGCAACGGACGGGCACACTTTTCCTTTTCTTTTTTAATTTTTTTTAAAAATCCATCTGGAACTTTCAATCTGTGCCGTCCGTTCCATTTTTGGACGGCCAGATGTACTTGAGCGGGCACCACGTAGTACCCGCTCGGCATTGAAAATTTTTTCCTTAGAGAGAGACCACATAGAGAGAGAGAGCTGTCATTATTAAAATGTCCCTAAAGTGTCCTATGCGTGTCCTTAAAATGTCAGAGGGTATCGGGAGAGTGTCCTACTCCCTCATTTTGAATAAAATCAAGAAACTTTCAGATTAAGTGTCGGATACAAGTCTGGAGCTTGTCTGTGCCCAACACGTGTTCGACACCAGTACATTGCTTCCGGTGCTCTCTCTCTCTCTCTCTCTCTCTCTCTCTCTCAACACACACACACACACACACACAATTCAAGTGCTTGGTGTCAAAAGTAGTGGTAATAAATTCCCGATCGTCACATAGAATATCTGATTATCTACCATTCCATACTTCCACCATCGTTACACTGCTACCATTAATTACATGACCCGTTATTGCCATTTCAAATCCTGGATTAAAGAAAATTCTAGGATTCTTTTTCCACTGTATAGAAGGTTGCGGCTTTATGTAACAATGTTTGACCACTCTATCTATTAGCTTAAGCTTTTGGTTTGAATACTAAGTTTCTTTCATTGATAGCTAGGAATGGCGAGTGCACTAGAAACGCTTTGTGGTCAAGCATACGGGGCAAAAAAGTACCATATGTTGGGCATTTACATGCAACGCTCGTGGGTTGTGCTTTTTTTCAGTTCAATTTTGTTGCTGCCTCTTTTTATCTTTGCTACGCCCATACTTAAGTTCACTGGGCAATCAACGGCGGTGGCAGAACTGTCGGGAGTGGTGGCTTTGTGGTTGATTCCGATGCACTTGAGCTTTGGGTTTCAGTTCACATTGATGAGGTTTTTGCAGTGCCAACTCAAGACAGCGGTGATCGCTTGGGTTTCTGGTCTGGCACTTGCACTCCATGTGTTAATTAGTTGGTTGTTTGTGTATAAGTTGAGGGTTGGCATTGTTGGGACTGCAATAACCCTTGATTTCTCGTGGTGGGTTGCGGTTTTTGGTCTGTTTGTGTTTGTTGTTTGTGGTGGGTGTCCTCATTCTTGGACTGGTTTTTCCAATCAAGCTTTTGTTGGGCTGTGGGAATTCTTCAAGCTGTCTGTGGCTTCTGGGGTCATGCTCTCGTATGTGCTCTCTCCCTTCGCCCTCTTCCTTTTGTGTCTCCATATCTCAACTCTAACTTTGTTCTGGACATGTGCTGTAATGTTTTAGGTTGGAGAGTTTTTACTACAGGGTGCTGATTATAGTTGCAGGGAAAATGCAGAATGCAGAAGTTGCACTTGATGCCCTGTCCATCTGGTTATATCTTTAGTGGTTTTGGTTTAGTTAGTTCATTAGCTTCATTGCCGATAGAGCTCTTTTGTTGTTATAATCTTGTTATTTTGCACTTTGTTTGACAGCATCACTATCCTGGCATGGGAATCAATGATTCCCCTTGGATTTTTTGCAGCAACAGGGTACGTTCTAACTTGTAAGTCTGTCTCTTTCTCTTTGGAGTTCATAGTTGGATTGTCTGGGATTGAAACTTGATCTTACAGCCTAACATAGCATAGGCACAAATGCAAGGTTGTCCCAAGTTCCAAATAAGCTTCCTATATCACAAGTGTCTTGTTTTGTGACACTAAAAATCCACTACGGAAGTAGCTATGGAAGCACCATCTTTGTTTTTTGCTCGACATCCACAAGGAAGTAGTTTCTGGCAGCATTACCTTTTCCCCCAAGTTGTCTTCAGTTCAATCTTCAGACGACCCTGTTCTCATGGTCATTGTCATTCTCATGGTCATTGTCAAATGGTCATTGTCATTATCAGGACAAGGTCCTTCCGCATAGAGCATGTGCCATTACCATGCTGTTATAATCTCATCTGTCTTCTAGGGTTCTACTTGGGTTAAGTCTATATTCCTATGCTCATGCAGATCTTTTTAAATGAGATGCCGCAATTGGCTTCATGGCTTAATATGTGCTCTCACGGTTAGTTATTCTAGGGTCTGACAAGTTATCAATGATAACAATCTGTCTTTGTGATTTGTAGATGTTGGCATGCGTTATGGTAGTTTTACTGGTCATTGGTTCTGAAATAGATAATCCTTGGAGTCAAGAGTTCTTTTTGGTGTGATTCCGTCTGTCTATAAAGACACTTTGAACCATCTGAAATACTCAAGATATTATATGTAATATGGTAACAGAATATTGGAACTCGTATTGGATTTGTTTGTTGAATGGTAAATGAGATGGCTAAAACTTATGAATTATTTTCTATCGGGTAAGTTAGTTTTCATAGAAAACAACACAGCGAGACCAAGGGCAAGGGCATAGCCTTGGTCCCTCAGATAAACAAGGAGAAGTGAACAACACAAAAACAATAGCAGAAGCCCTAGGCCTGAAGCTAAAGGCAGACCATTCATCCACCCAACACAAAAGCAAGATCAACAAAGCAGACAACAGGGCAATTAAGCCACTTTGCCTGTGTACTTATGAATTCAAGTGGAACTCTCTGAACCTAACTGGGCCTAATATTCTTTGGAGTATCAACCACCTTCTTCCAAGTCCTTCCAAGAATGCAAGAAAGATCCGATATCCTCTTCAATTCTCATGAGGATCATCACCCCTTCTCATTCTGGAATGTTATGAAAGTCCTTTCTCGCTATAGATGATAAACTGCTGCTAAGAAAAGTATTTCAGCAGACTTCCCCTTGCAGACTTCCCTTTGTTGTGTGCAATCCATTTCCATCGATTCATTTTTTTCTTGGATTGATCTGGAAGGTCTGTAGGTTGAAGTCCTTCATTTAATATTTGATTTTTGTGGCATGCAGTGGAAAAAAAATATATGAGCCTACTGAGTCTAAGTGTACAAGTAGCCATTGACAGAGCTCAATGGAAAAAAGAGGATTCATGTAGCTGACCGCAATTGATTTGGATATAAGGATCAGTTTGGTTTATTTTTGTGGCATTCAAATTGGTCTCAGATGGAATTGAAACGAATTCGTTGCTTAGATTCACTATTGCTTATATTATAATTCATGTGTTGAACTTTATAATTCAACGGCATTTAGTTATTTTTACATGTTTTATTCTGTTTAGAAACAAAAGCATGATAAGATGGTTCCATGAGTGGGAATATGTTAATTACTTTTGTGATTAGTTGATTTTTGAGAGTCTGAGCTCCTTGGATAATGGAATGCGACTCCAGCCAGCCATTATTTGTTTGTGGTCATTATTTTATAGATGCAAGGAAAAATAACTTCTTGCAGCTATTCTAGAGAATGGGAGAAAGGGGACCTTTCTAATTAAACCACAAGATTCAGAGGTAAAGTGCAGAAGTGACAGTAGCAACATCCTTGCATGCTATTGAACTTCTAACGAATCCGGGGGAGGCGCTATGCGGTAGGTGTTGTGCGTCATGTTGTGCGGCAAAACTACGTCGTTTTGCTCATTTTCTTAGTATATCCAAGGGTCCTGTTTGGAGAGTTGAGTGTGGGATTCAATTTTAGGGGATTTAGGCTCTTTGGGGTAGGGTATAGTGTGTTTAGGCACTTGGATTTTAGGCACTTTGGGTTTAGGCATTTCAGGTTTAGGGTTTAGGCACTTTGGGTTTAGGCATTTTGTAATGGTTTTTTCTTCCTCCAAACAAGGCCCTTGGAAGCTTTGGAAATATGCACAAAAATTAAGCAAAATGACATAGTTTTGCTGCACAACACTGCGTCCAACACCTACCGCATAGCACCCACCCCAGATCCACCTCTTAGCAGCCATTAAGTACGGATATTGATATAAGATATGGATAGAATAACATGAGAAAACCTTAAAAAATAAGTAAGATAACGGTACTTTATTTAATGTTTTGCACCTGAAAAATGGTTTCTCACAATTCTTGTGATTATGCATGATACAATGCTAAAACTTAATGCTATTATCTAAAAGAAAACAAAATATTGGAAATCTATACTTGCGTTTATTCCTTAAAATTTTACTTTAAATCTATATATGGAAGAATCAAGAAGTTTCGTATGAGGGCTCCCTCACAAAAAAAAAGTGCGGGAAACAGTTGTGAGCCATTGGATCGAGTGAAGGGCGTAGGATCCAACGGCCCACAACTATTTTCCCGCACTTTTTTTGTGAGGGAGCCCTCACAGGAAACTTCTTAACGGAAGAAGTGCCACTAAAGAGAATCTCCATAAAGTTTTCAGCACTTGCAAAATACAAAAGTTTAATTTCTGTATTGTGGGTAGCTTTGGGATATGTTTCTGCATAGTATCGTGGTGTTTCTATATCTAACACGAATAACACTCCCATCTTAAACTGTCCGTGTCCTCATAGCCTGGTTGATAAATGCAGTCCTACCAAAATCACAAAATATTGTGCAGAAACATATTCCCAAACCTACATACAATCTGACATGAATATGACCCATAATAAACTGTCCGCGTGCTAATAGCATAGTTGATAAATGCAGCAATGCCCAAATCAATAAATAGAAACTAGATGGTCTGTCTTGTTGACAACCTTCCGGCCTATTAAGTCAATGTACTACTCAAGAATGAGATCCCACCTAGTAATTATATTTTCCGATCAGCCATGAGGGTTTGAAAATTCGATGGCAATTGGTAAGCATCTAAGTAGATGCTGATTAAAGTTGTGATTCCTAAAACCCAGTGGCCCAGTTTAAACCAACATTTTGCCATGGTATATAAATGGTACAAGTTGGTGGGACAAAATTACATAAAAAATCGGTAGAAACAAAAGCTTAACTACTCAGAAAACATCAGCGTCTTGTATTTCAGAGAAGAGAATTTCGTGATTTAGGAAATGGGTTGAAGGGTTTGTCCTCAGTGCAAGACTCATAGATGAAGTACAGTTGATGTATCTTATGAAGTCATTAGAAGTCAAAAATATTATTTCTATCAAATGAAGATGATAACCACAACAAGGATTAGCATTATGAAGATGTGAAAAAAAGGTCACTGTATAAGTTCTCGTAAACTAAACATCCATGAAATTTTCACCCTGACCCAAATTTTGAAAGCTACATTTTAACCTTCTAATATGTCATTGACGTGCCCCCCAATAATGTCCCTAACGTGCCCTAGAGTGTTCACGTGTATGAGTGAGAAAATATAGTAGAAAAATTGCACGTATGTAGGTGTGTCCAACACGTGTGTGGAGAATGTAGTTACGTTTGTTTGCAGAGGGTGTTCTGTTGTGTCCATGTTTGACATGTGCCGGACATGGTTACGTGAGATCGGTAGATGTGTACGTGCTTCTTAGTCTATGCCAATGTAAAGCAATCAACAAATTTTCCATGAACAGCTGAAAGATTTAACTTTCTTCTTTGTGAATGATCTGCTTGAGTACAGGGTACGTGTAGCTAATGAGCTTGGAGCAGGCAATGCAGAAAGTGCTAAGTTTGCTAGCATTGTCTGTGTGTTCACCTCCCTATTTGTGGGTCTTCTCTTTTGGGTTCTGATCTTAGCCATCCCTGATCAGCTTGCCATGATCTTTACTTCAACCACTTCCGTAATCACAATGGTCAAAGAATTGTCAATATTGTTATCATTTACCGTTCTCCTCAACTGCATTCAGCCAGTACTCTCGGGTGCGATAACAATCAAGCATTTGAAGTTTTGAGTTTAATGATCAAATTAAATCCCATAAATATGACTGCTCTCTCTCTCTCTCCAGGTGTAGCAGTTGGATCTGGTTGGCAAGCATTGGTGGCATTTGTAAATTTAGGTAGCTACTATATAGTTGGAGTTCCTCTTGGGCTTATTATGAGCTGGTTGCTCAATTTCGGAATTGAGGTACGTCTTGCCTTACTCCAAACTTAGAGATTCTTTTGAATCATAAAATTGAGGAGGGGTTTCTGAAGGGAATGGAAAAAAAATCCAAAATGGTTAAAATTTCTTGACCATCCCTGATATATCCTGTAAAAATCCATGATTTGAAAGTAGCCTTCAGAGGCACTTTTATTTCTATTGTTTAGACTTTTAATAATCTATTTCACTTATTAAACCGAATCATATAGACGTTGTCATATACTCAAATTCATGTGCGACTTTGGGAATTTATTACTTGGACCATATGCTCGATTTATTTACATGAGCAAATAGAGAAGGCCTCCCCAGACATTTGCAATTGTGGCTTATATAGGCTCTATTATAATTTGGATAATCTGTTCATATTTTGTAAGTATTGATCGTTTAGGCCTTTATTCTACCTGTTTGAATCCTCAAAAAAAAAATCCCTTGTAAGTTGTCTAGCTTAAAGCCCGCAAAAATATGTGACGTGGCAACTGCACAATTAACTACAAAGATAATGTTGAAGAAGAAACTTCCATTTGTATCCTCCACTTGGAGTAGTAGCTTTTCTCCATGTTTTATACTTGAGTAAACATTCGCTGACTAAATCATTTCAGGGTCTCTGGTGTGGAATGATCAGTGGAACAGTGGTCCAAACATTGATATTAACAATTATAACGGTCAGATGCAAATGGGTAAAACAGGTGATGGCAGTTTTAATATATGTTTGTTCTTAATGAGTGCTCCCTTTTGTGCTCTTTCAATATCTGTGACTTTTTCACGTTTTACAGTATTACTCAGGTGCAAAATGCTCGTGTGCATACGAACAATGAAGCTGCAACAAACTGATTATCTTATGCCTTGTTCATTTTAGGTAGATTTTATAAAAATCTCATAAAATGAGCATTTTATGGAGAGGTGATAAAATAGAGTTGTTTTCCCAACTAATAAAATGTAGTAGTTTTTCTATAGATTTTAGGAGGATTTTATGAAAATCTCATAAAATGACTTTTACATTTTATGTGTTGAGATTGAAGTGTCATAAAATGTGATATTTTATGTACCTAAAATCTATTGGAGAACAAGGCTACGTTAAAGGACATAATCAGTGCACTTGGCTCATGTATGTGTTCGGACTGGGAAAGGATTGATGTATGCAGCTTTAATCATGCAAAACTGTTTCCGAAAATCGTACGTGACCTTCAGGCCACCATGGGCAACTTTACTACTGTGCCAGGTCCGACTCTTTAGTATCTCATTACATTAAATACATCGAAATTGCTTGGGAATAGACTGGTTATTCATCAATTCAAATCATGGCTGGTGGAAGGAAGTGTATAAGGGAAATGGCTACAATACACACCCCTTCTTTGGGTGTACCATATGCACCTATTGTATGGTTCAGATTGTGCCACCTCATCGGCAATCGTAACATTTTTTAGTTTTTCGTAACTTTTCAGCAATATGATTCGTAACATTTTCTATGATTCGTAACATTTTGGTGTGTCTCGTAACTTTTATAAAAAAATTCGTAACTTTTACAAAAAAAATCGTAACGTCTACAAAAAATTCGTAACTTTTATTGGGGTGTGTACACACCCAAATAAGGGGTGTGTATTGTAGCCTTTTCCGTGTATAAGACTGATTATTTTCATTCTTCTATTTTTTAGGTGCTTCGGAATAGCATTTAAATTCTTCTATGATTATGGATGAAGTGGAAATGATTTCATCGTCAAGTGTCATCATTTTGGAATTTGTAAAGCTTGTTACTCTTCCCTACTAGATTGTTTTCGGTGAATTTGATTTATATTTGCGTTCTCTAGTGAATTTCGATGGGAATAAATGAGTTTATGAAGTTTAGAATGTTTCAAGGAAGATCAAAACCAGAAGCTTTGAGGTTTTAGAAAACACAGACATGCTTAAAAAAGGATCATACCTAGCTATCGATAAACAAATACGCTTAAATTTGTTAGGTCATATTAGAGTTGAATTAAGGTGATAGAAATTCTGAGTTGTCACAATGTGTCTGCCATAAAACGTGACCGTAATGCCATTCTATTGTATATCACCTGGTGTGGTAAGGCCAAAAATGATACATACACACAAAAAATACCCACAATTTACCCACACACTCACACAAGTGTGTGGGCTCCACACACATTTGCACATCTAGTGTGTGTGGAGCCCACACACTTGTGTGAGTGTGTGGGTAAATTGTGGGTATTTTTTGTGTGTATATATCATTGCTGGTGGTAAGGCTTGATGGAGCAGCAGCACCATATATGAAAGGGGCACTTAAATAATCATCATTTTAGTTACTTGAAATTAGAAAATCATCCTGAGCCTATTTAGGAGTTATGTTTTCATCCTGAGATTCAAATAAATCCTAAAATGCCCTTTATATATAGATAATTGTAACATATTAAGGGATTGAGGACTAAATTAAAAGTCGCATATATGGGGCGGTAGATAGTGGACCATTTTCAAAATTATGAGGTCCTTCGGTGCAATTATAGGATTGAGGATTAACCCCATCCCCATATTTACGTAACTACCTTCATTCCCTTAGGGATCCCCATATTTAGGTAACTACCTCCATTCCTTTAGGGATTGGGGATTAACCCCATCCCCATATTTACGTAACTAACTCCATTCAATTATAAAAACTAGAACCTGATTTATGCATTGCTTGAAATTTAAGACAAGATTTTTGTGGACGAAATCATCACCCAGGGGGTCCCAAATTGACGTCCCAAAAATTCACTTCTCGCGATCCTGTTGCAGGCGTCAATCCTCCCTTCCGACTAAATCGGCGTCGTCTCCTCGCCGTAACAAATCTTTCGTCCTCGCCTTCCAAAATCGTCGTCCCAAATTGAAATCCATCAACATTGGTCGTCGCCGCAACACATTGCCAATCACTCTTATCTCTCTCCGCTGGCGCAAACCACTGGTTTTTTTTTTTTTTTTTAATGACTCTACATTCGGTGAATTCTGAATCGTTTTTGGATGATGAAGCTTGGCTTTCAATCACAATGAAGGTTATGCTAAATTTTAAGTTGGCTTTTCTCTCGGGATCTTAATTGGATGATTTTCCTTGTTTTAATGTAGTTGATGAAATACTTAGTCTCTACAGTGCCTAGACTGGAGAACAAATCTTAGAATATGGCCTTTTTTTTTTTCTTGATTTTGCTTCGTTCCACGAATCAAACACTAGTCAAAACTGCTGTTTATTTTTTTTTTTTACCATGATTACCGAAAGATATGGTGGATATACAATTTTTACCATGATCAAACCTTGGTCACCTATTTCTTTTTATTTTTTACCATGATTATTGAAAGATGATGTGGATCAAACTTTGGTGGCCTTTATTTTATTTTTATTTTTTTTACGATGATGGACATACAATATTAACCAGGATAATAGGAGTATTGACTTTTATAATGTATTTCGCCATGAAAATACATAAAACTGGGATTTGTTTTGATATTTTTACCATGATTTTTGATCATTTTTTTTTATTTTTACCATGAAATGTAGATTATGTGGTTGATATGTTTTACCATGATTCAAATTCTTAATTTAACAATTATTATCATGTTTAAAAGTTGTTTGAATTAACCATGTTACTGCTATGGAAACACATTTTACCATTTTTTATTTGTTATTGGTTATTTTTACCATAATCATTGAAAAAAGTTCTTTACCATGTTATTCAATATAACAAGTCCTACGAATTAAACCATGCTACTAATCTGGGAATCAGATTTTACCATTTTTCTCTTATGTAATTGTTTAATTTTTACCACAATCATTAAAACATGATTTGAAAATGTTTTTACCATGATTCAATGTAACAAGTCATATAAACTAATTATCCGCATTATTGAAATTATGGTAGAAATAACCAAGCTTAATCTCATTCTTTGTCGTCCAGTCTCATTTATTTTCATCTTGGTTCATAATGGAATATATCGTTGGATTTAAATGGTGGCTTTGATAAAAATTTGTCCAAAAAACAAGAAGTTCTGGTTCATCATTCACTTTGAAAAATGCTGAGATTTTACATGATAATTAAAATTTGTAGTAAACAAGTCGAACAAGTTTTTTACCAAGGAATCATGTGAAAAGTCGTTTGAATTAACCATGTTATTGCTATGGAAATGCATTTTACCATGTTTTATTGTTATTGGTTATTTTTACCATAATCAAATGAGTGTGGATTAAAATCATCCCCACTAATTTTGAATTCCCCCGCTAATCATTAGTTTCCGTATTTGTGGTAATCAAGGAATTAGTTGAAAATGGAAATCATATCGTCTCATTTTGAAATCCCTCATTATCCAAATTTAGGAAATCAGTTATACATGGGAACAAAATCATCCCCACCTTTTCAAAACTCCCTAATTTCCAGCAATACAACATTATTTTCATTATGTATGTCATAACAAGGGCAAAACCGGTAAATCGCATAAGAAGAGGATGGAAACATAAGTATGAATAGTGATTGAGATTAAAACGTACAGGGCCCCTAAAAAAGGGATGATTATTTAATTACCTCTATATGAAAGCCGACGGCTTTGAGTTACTTTGGCGTTGTGATCATGAATCTCCACTATTGTTTCTTTGTAAGTTTTTTTGAGGAAACCCAACTTACATTGATAAAAATTTGCGCGGTCTGTACGCCTTAAAACAACCGATACAACAAACCCAAAAGGTCCAAACAAAAACAACAAAATAAAAATCGCAAATTTTAACTGCTGTGATGTTGGAAACCATTGATCAGCTAGTGGATGCGGCTGAAGGAAGTTGGAAGAATCACATCATACGTTGGATTTCACCGTCTCTTCATCCCACCGCAGTCGTTGCTGCCTGGCGCAACCAATGCTGCATGTGGAGGACCCACAAATCCGTTGCTAAGGCTGATCGTTCCTATTCCTTTGTATGTTATTTTGTATATTTGTTTACACAAAGAAAACGGAAGCAAAAGTTTGATTGAAGAAATTTGGGGCATTCCAAAATCGAAGAAGAGAGGGGGAAGGAAGAAGAAAAATTGTTTTATGCTTAGATTTGCTGTTGGAGCTGCTGCTCTACCCATTTTTTCTGAAGGCCTCAACAAGATTTACCTAAATGAGGCTCAAGACTGTTGGGTCTCTGAACAAGATCATGGGCCAAGACTATGTGGGTGATCAAGTGGAAGTTATTAGAGGAATCATGATTATGGAAGTCGGAGATGATGAAAGGGCAAAGAATCATACTTGATTCTTAGGTGTCTCTTTGGGTGTTTATTTTGCCTTGGTGCGGTTTTGGGAGTCGCTCTTTGGATGTTTCTACTTGGGTTTGTTTTTGTGGCATATGATTATCGAAGTGTGGAGGTGCCTTGTTTTTGAGTATGCTCTTGCTTTGATTTAATGCTTCGTGTTTAGGGTTCTTTTAATCTCTGTAATTTGTTTTTAAAGATTAATAAATTTCTTTTTTGCCGTTAAAAAAAAGAAGATCACACAAAGATTATTAGGTCAACTTGTATTTCAATTTTCTCTGAAAATGGGTGGTAACCTATGTGGAAGATCAGGTGAGTGGGCGACATATTCTAAAGGAGTTGTAGATGAATGGGCTACCACTTTGTAAATGATACTGTATTTTAATTCACTTCTTCTTAATGTGGGGTTGTTTGTTCCTTTAATTGAGAATAACATTTGGGCTTGATATGACATTTATGGACTTATTTCCCATCTGATGTAATTGAGAAATTTTGTATTTTCTACTCCTTGTAATAAAGAAAAAAAGGTGGAAATTGAAAATGAGTTTGATGTAATTCATTATCCTTCTACTGTTTATAATAAAGAAAAAAAAAAGGGGTGGAAATTTTAAATGATCCTCTAGCCGGAAGGTGCTGCCTTATGTGGGATAGAAATGAGAGTGCATAATGCATATCTATCTATCTGTCTATCAGCAATGTGTTTTGCTTACACAAAACGCTCCAAAAGCCCAATCCTAATTTTTTAGATTTTTTTTTCTTTTAATTTTCTAAAATTGGGAGAGAGAGTAGGGGAGAAAGTGGGGAGGAGTGAGAGAGAGAGTACGTGGGATGCCCTTGTGACAATTTTTTCCAATAAAAGAGAAAAAGATAAAAGAGTACGAGAGGAGAGAGTGCCTGGGTGAAATTATAAACATGTGACCACCAGCACTGCTACACACACAGAAAACACACCTAGAATTTGAAAATTAATGGCCCAAATTCACTTGGAGTGAATCTGGGCCGTTGATTTATACTTTCGGCACTTTCGGGATCAATTGGGATTGCTTTTCCGGGTCTATAGCATTATTGATGTGACCACACTCAACCCAACTGCCCACACGCTCCCGTCTCTGAATCTACCCACACACCCACGTCTCTGAATACCCATTAATTCATGCCCATTTCATACACGGGCAGGAAAAAAACACACTAATTTATTTTTTTTATCAAGTACAGTTGTGCCCCTTAAAAATACGAGGCGGAAAAAAACACAAACGTGAATACTTATCAACTATCTTTTTTATCAAATAGCGTCGCGCTCGTTCGATACATGGGGGTGGCAAAAATGTCAATGTGACTTTTTTGGTCCCGTGTATTAAAGGGGCACAACGCTAGTAATTTTGTTTAATTTTGCGAGGAGAACATGGTGGTTGATGCATAAAGTAGTGGTGGGGAATGCAGTGGGTCGTTCCTCAAAGGATGGGATCAGTAATTGATTAGTGGAAATTAAGGTGAAAAGCTCAAAGGGAGAAAAACATTATCTTGGATTGTATGCCGTTTGCTGTGTTTGTGGACTTCAAGGAATAAAGCCTTGTTTCAAAGAATTGTTCCAGTAAGAGCATCTCCCACACTGTTAGGCACTTTAACAAGATACACTTTTATTTTGCTTAAGCACTTTTTCACCTATGTGTTATAACACTACTCTCTACTTTTGTTCTTCACTTTCTACTTTTATGACAAAAATGGAGAGAATTAAAGGAAGGTAAAAGAGAAAAAGGAGGGAAAAGTAGGGTAGAGAAGCAAATGCCTTTCTACTAATAGCAAGCCAAAAGGATAAAGGTAGAGTAGAGAGGCAAATGCCTTGCTAATAATAGCAAGTCAAAAGGCACAAAGTTAGAGTAGATAGCCAAGTAGCAAGTCTATTGGAAAATGATTTTTTTGGTTTGGCTAGGCATAATAGCCAGCAAGGTGCAAGTAGCAAACCTCTTGGAGATGCTCTAAGTGAGGCGGTAGTTAGCCAAGTTGGCAGGCACACATATTTTTATGCACAAAATAAATGGCCAAATCTCACCAACAACTATTAACAAATACTCCCTCAGTCCCTTTTTAGGTGCGTTGCTTCGTAAATCAAATTTATTGAAGAGGCATCATTATTACACATTCCACATTAACTTTTACCTCTACCTTGCACATTTAACATCAACTTTTATCTCCCATTTTCAAAATTATCGGCCGCTATTACCCATCAACTCTTTACCCACTCACTTTTCAAAAGGGCAAATTAATAATTGTACAAACTTTTATCCATTAATTTTTCAAATACACATTTATTAAAGGACAATCTAAAATGAAATAGTCGACTACAAAAAAAAAAGGGACGGAGGGATTAACACTTCTTACGTGTTTTCAGAAAAAAAGAAAAAGGAATTGTTCCAAATTGCAGTAGTTTCATAGTGTGATGGATTTGATTAAATTCAGAGCACCTTTCTTGGCTAAATGGAAAAAATGGGTGATTTCACTTACTCTGCAAATGATTAGTTTGTAGAAGATCAGGTGAGTGGGGGGACATTTTCTAAGAAAATGGGTGGTTTCTTTCTGGAATGGTTTCGTACTCCTGCAAATCTATATCCTTATCTTTCTTAAAGTTAAATATTTGTTTGGAATCCTTCTTTTTCATTGAATATATATATCCCCCTTTAATTTGTCGACCACTCAATGGCTTTTACACAGCATCACTTAATATGGACGCTAGACGATAAATAAAAGATACGTGCCAAAATGGCCACCCTAAATAATGTTACATATGTAATAAACAAAATGCATGTGTATAAATGAGGAGGACAAAAATACGAAACCATTAGACTAAATGAGGAGAAGGACAAAAATACGAAACCGTTAGACAAACTTAGGGCATCCTCATCTCAGTGAACAATTTAGCTTTTTGGCTAAAATAGGGAGCAAAACCTCAAAAAACAGCCAACATCAGCCTCTCTATTTCCCCTCACCAAAACGTTTTTGCTACAGTACCGCACCAAATTTGGTGCGGTACTGTTCACGCACCTAATTGTTTTTTATTTGTTTTTCGGCGGTTTTCCCAGGTGTTGTGCAGCTGAAGGGAGAGAGGGAGGGAAATGGTGGGTGGGGTGGGGGCACGTGTAAAGCAGTGTGTGGAGGGGTGGGGGCGTGGGGGGTGGGGGCCAGCACCTTTTTATCCGGGAAATCATTTCCCCAGGTGGGATGTGGGAAGATTAGATTTAGGGAGTGTTGTTTTTTTTTTTTTTTTTTTTATGGATTTGAGGGGAATAGTTTAATAAAGTAAAGTTAAAATAGAGAGTTTGATTTTGTGAGTTTTTAATAAAGTGACTTGTTAATTTATAAAAGGTGTTTTTGAAGTTAAATTTGGTGAAAAATTTGGTGATCCAGATAAGGATGTGTGGACGGTCAGCCTCCACGCGCTCTGAGATGGTTTTTCGAAACGGTTCGAAAAACAAAAGATTTTAGAGTCGCCACCCAGGTTTTAGGAAAGTAGTTTGGGACCCGAGAAACCAATTTGAAAATGATGATTTGAGAGAATGACTTATAAAACCAATTGAAAACCAGAGATTCGTTTTGGATCCGGAAGCCAGGTTACGAACAGGGAAGGGTTTTAATGCACCCCGTTCGCCCGATTAAAAATCGGTCTCTACTAAACATTTTTGGGATTTTATTAGAAAACAATTTTATTGCTGAACATTAACAGATAAACATTTAAATTAAACAAAACAGATGATAATAATGAGAAAAACGGATGATTAATATTGTAATTAACAGAAATCAAACGAAAATCCAAACTTCAAACTGTTCCTGCAGGGGAAGGTTCAAGTTTCACATTTTTACCAGAAAAGTATGCCGTGCGGCACACTGGATGTACCGTGCGGCACAAACAGTGAGCCGTGCGGCACTGTTCTTCAAATTAACGGTCAAATTTTCAAATGAGTACCGTACAGCACTCGAGGTGTACCGTGCGGCACAGTATGAGTACCGTGCGGCACACTTGGCTGCAAAACAGTTTGAAACTTTGGCTTTTCGAAATGATTGATCAGAGGCACATACAAGGCATGAAATGCATTCAAAATGAACTACTTTAAAGGGAGAAAGTAATGTATTGAGTATGGGATGTCCCTCCTCGTTGAATCGCTCCGTACGAGGCGATGTTTTCACCGTACGACGCGACCGGGAGGTGTGAAATGAAACTGAACTTGCTGTAATTTGGGCATACCAAGCATGGAAATGATGTAAGGAATCATTCCACCCTCGGTACCCTTCCCCTCAGGGTACCAAATTCAAGGAATTTAGCGAAAACGGGTTTATACCTTCGGTTTCGAACTCTCGGATTGAGCGTCGGATTGAACTTCCGAATAATGCTTGAACCTTCTCTGGACCTCACTTTCACTCTAGAATAGTGGTAAGAGGGATTGGATGCTCAAACTTTGGTCGATTTGGGGTTGCTATCTCACGGCTTTGGAGTCAAAAACAGGGGATGAGTTTCTGCTTTGGGTTTTGCTTTTACGGAGAGAATGGTATTGGATTTTCTATAATGGAGATGGTGGCTAAGGGGTTTTGGCAATGAAAATGGTATCCAAGAATGGAGTTTTGTGGTCTTCCTTACACAGAAATCGTATGGGGTTCGGCCCTCCTCTTCCCATTGGGTTTGAACGGTTTTTATAGAGGATGGGGGAGCCGAATGTAGTTCCCAATCCTTTCTTGATTCTTGCCCAGGGGGACAATGGCATAGGGAGTAGCCTATTCCTTTCGGCCATGATCTTCCCTTTCGGCCACGGCGGGGGAACCAATCTCGTCAACACTTTCGGCTTGCTGGGAATCCGCAAAAAGAACTGGGAACTTGAACAGTGCCGTACGGCACACGAACTGTGCCGTGCGGCACAACTCGTGTACCGTGCGGTACACCTGGCCGTCAAATTTCCAAAACTCTGCTGTACGTGACACTGGCTGTCCCGTGCGTTGAGAGATGAGTACCGTGCGGTACTGTTGACTGAGTTGACTTGGAGAATTTCAATCCGAGAGTTCTTCCGGGTATTTCCGTTCATCATTGGGGATTAAAATGTACGTGAACGCTCATTTTGGGGTGTCTACAGTTGCCCCTCTTTGACGAGACTTACAATCATTGTGTCGACCGAAGTCGCGTCAAAGATAGAAGACACCCCTCGATGTGGACGTCCTCGTATGAAAACAAACAAGTAATACATGATGCATGTGGTCGCGCTCATAAGAGCTGCCTACGTACCCCGTTGTAGGGATCAGACCGCCGTAGTTCATTGAGGCTGAATGCATAAGGGTTTCTAGAAAACATACCTTTGATTGGGTAGTGGAGTTTGTCACTCTGCTTTTCAACGAGGGAAAAACGAATGATGTGCTAATGGTGCTGAAAACCGTTTTGTTAACGCCGGAGAGGACTTACGAAACCATTTGTCGCTGACACAAGAAACCATTTGATGCTGAGGATATCTGCTGTTTAATGCCGAAGTGGACTTACGAAACCACCTGATGCTGATAAAACTATCGTTAATGCCGGAGAGGACTTACGAAACCACCTGATGCTGATAAAACTGTCGTTAATGCCGGAGAGGACTTACGAAACCATCGGATGCTGATAAAACTGTCGTTAATGCTTGGCGAGGACTTACGAAACCACCTGATGCTGATAAAACTGTCGTTAATGCCGGTGAGGACTTACGAAACCATCGGATTCTGATGTTGATAAAACTGTCGTTAATGCCTGGCGAGGACTTACGAAACCATCGGATGTTGATAAAACTGTCGTTAACGCCGGAGAGGACTTACGAAACCACCTGATGCTGATAAAACTGTTGTTAATGCCGGAGAGGACTTACGAAACCACCTGATGCTGATAAAACCGTTGTTAATGCCGGAGAGGACTTACGAAACCACTTGATGCTGATAAAACTGTCGTTAATGCCGGTGAGGACTTACGAAACCATCGGATTCTGATGTTGACAAAACTGTCGTTAATGCCTGGCGAGGACTTACGAAACCACCTGATGCTGATAAAACTGTCGTTAATGCCGGAGAGGACTTACGAAACCATCGGATGTTGATAGAATTGTCGTTAATGCCGGTGAGGACTTACGAAACCATCGGATGTTGATAAAACTGTCGTTAACGCCGGAGAGGACTTACGAAACCACCTGATGCTGATAAAACCGTTGTTAATGCCGGAGAGGACTTACGAAACCATTTGTTGCTGACACAACCGTTGTTAATGCCGGAGAGGACTTACGAAACCACGAAACCCTGTCCGACTCTGATCGAAATTGTTGTGGTAGATGCCGTTGAGGACTTTCGAAACCATTCGATGTTTTGAAATAATTGTTGCTGATGCCGTAGAGGACTTGCGAAACCACTATCGATACTGATAGAAGTTGTTAGTAATGCCTTTGGGGACTTACAAATCCAATCGTTGCTTGAATACTTGTGATGGGACCGATGAGTGCTCACGCGAAGCCGATGTGGGGCAAAATCGAGGATTTAGCCTGAGTGAGATTGCTGGAAATCTTGGCTTAGAAAGCCCTCGGGAAGGTTGAATCTGGTGCAAAAATCATTAAGAACTCAGATGTGTGCCGTGTGGCATCAATACTGTACCGTGCGGCAGAGATGGAGTGCCGTGCGGTGAAACTGGCAAAAGGGTGTGCCGTGCGGTGCACAGGGTGTGCCGTGCGGTAGAGTGGGTGTGCCGTACGGCACAAGTGGCTATTAAAACCGCCCGAAACCGTTTTGTTTTCTCCCACTCTTTCAAACGCATTCAAATCTTCTTGGTCAGTTATTCCGAGAGTGTGACATTCCGAAAACCCTCATTTCCTTCAACCTACTTCTTCTTCTTTATTTCTCCCAGATTTTCTTAAACTCTTTGGTCCATCAACACTAAAAACGAGTTTTCCCTCCGAGATACATCATCCATGGCTGATTCCGGCGACACACCAGTCGATCCCAACATACCCGTCGCTGGTTCGTCTTCGTCGGTGCACGGGGGTAGCAGCACTACGTCCGTCGAGCCCAGTAGTGACCCATCCATGGGTGCTCCGGCCGACGTTGATTCGTTGCAAAGGGCTTCCGGTTCGTTTTTGATCGGGGCCGAAACGGTATTACCCACATCGGAAACAGTACCGACGGGGCTGGGGGAGACTCACGCGGGCGAGACCCTAACTCCAGTGGAGGTACGGGAGGCCATGGGCGTTGGTGGTGCTGCAGTGGTTGGCGGCAGTGATGCTGGTGGTGATTTGGACACCGCACGGCACACTGACAGTGCCGTGCCCGATGTTGGGGGTGCCGCGGTCACAGATAGGAGCACCGTACGGGACACTGAGGGCGTTGAGGGTGGTGACCCGAGTACCGTGGCTAGCCATGAGGGGCCGGAGGCCATGGATATTGATCCTTCAGGTACGGGTGCTTCTCCCTCGATCATGGCTATGGGTTTTAGTGGTATTGATGCTGTTGTAGAGAGAGCCCGCACTCAGGAGAGTGGGTCTCGGGCTGAGGGTATCCCGAGAGATATTCAGGAGGCTGCTTTTGCGACTGATACACCACTGACTAGGAGAGGTCTTGGTGATAGAGATGTTGTGGTTGAGGATGTGACGGGGGGTAGTAGTACTGAGAGTGACGAGGTACCCTTGGTGAGGCGTATAGCCCCAGGTCCAGCTATTGCGATTGGTACTGCCAGAGTGCCAGAGAGTGCTGAGAGAGAGACAGAGGCTTCAGAGCCTCCGCTGTTTACACCTGCTGTTGGTTCTTCCCGTGGGTCTGGTTTGACTTTGGCAGACACTTTGGAGGGGGCGAGAGATGAGGATATAGCAGCGACCTTACAGGAGTTTCCCCGGTTCGAGAGTGTCCTGGTTCAGGAGGGGATGGCATCCATTGAGAGGGATGTTGAGCAGGAGGAGAGACAGAGAGAGGCTGAGGTGGCTGCAGGGGAGGGGCGTTTGACTATAGTCCGGGAGGTCGAGCTGTCTATGGACCACAGAGTTCCGTTTACACCGGCTACCTATGTGCCACGGGTGCACTTCTTTGTTCCTCAGGGATGCGATACTTATACTCCTCTGCTTCCTTCGTACCCAGATACGAGTGTGGTTCTAGACCGTTCAACCCACATTGCTTATAGGAATCCTTTGGTATGTATTCTTTGTTTATTCTTGTGCTTGTTTGCTTGTTTGTTCGTTTGCTTGTACTTTCCTGCTGATAATACTGACTGAAATCATGCCATGCCTTTGTTCAACAGACTCAGAGGTCCCTGGGTGGTTATGGAGGTTCTGCGCGTTCTTTGGAATACTACCCCGCGTTGCCGTCAAGAGTGAGGGCTTTGGTCGATGCCTCTGGGTTCACCACTTTTATCCGGCTTCTGACAGTGACTAGGACGGATCGCAAGCTGATACGAGCCTTGGTGGAGAGGTGGTGGGATACTACCAACACCTTCCACTTCAGATTCGGGGAGATGACGATTACTCCCCTTGACTTTGCTGCGATCACCGGTCTGAGAGTTGGAGGTGAGCCCATCCCCTTTGACTCAGAGCTGTACTTGGACCCTGCTGCCGTTGAGCACTACCTGGGGAGGAGGCTTGGAGGTATTGAGTCGGGGGTGAGGTATACTGTCTTGGTGGGTTTCTGGGACCACGAGCCAGGGTCAGAGGAGGAGGCTAGGCAGATGGCGAGAGCCTACTTGTTGTACCTCTTTGGTGCCTCCCTGTTTCCGATCAGGCAGGGCGTGGTGCACTTGGGTTGGTTGCCTGCACTGGAGGATCTGGAGACTGCTGGGAGGTTCGACTGGGGCGGCGCCGGTCTGTGTACTGTGTACTGCTTCCTTGGTTGCGTGTGCCGTGGCGTGGGCACGAGCCTTGGTGGCTACTGGAGGGTGCTAGAGGTAAAGCTTTGCTTGTATTCCTCTTTCAATGATAATGTTTTTATCCATGTTTCTTGACTTGACGGCTTTCTGAACATGCAGGTGTGGGCTTATGAGGTGCTGGGTGTATTTGCCCCGGCCAATTCGCATAGCAACGAGGATGTGCTCCCACGTGCTAAGAAGTGGGGATCAGAGTATACAGGAGGCGGTGATCACAAGGGAGATTTGAGGACTTTTCGGCTTTTTCTTGATTCTACCACGGGGGATAAGGTAAGCCTTTTCTATGATTCCAAATATTCATGCTTCATTGTCTTCCTTTATTCTTGAAATTGACAAACCTTTCTCTCTTATAGGTGAGGTGGAACGTTTGGCATAGGATGCGCAGGGATTACTTGGTTAGGAGCAGGGAGCTGACACGGAGCCGAGTGCTGCTGGAGTGCCCTTACGGCTGGCGATGGTACTTGGGCGACAGGGTTTCTCGCCAGTCCCTCGGGATTGACCATTTCAGAGTGCCTTCGCCGCTGCCTCCACTCGTTCAGAGGACTGAGGAGTACACCCGAGCTGAGATAGAGAGATACACGGTGCCGACAGGGGTGATCTTCAGTCCTTCGATAGATTATGAGGGTTACTTGAGCACGCACTTGGCATATGATCTGGACATGGAGAACCGTTTGAGGGCCGGTCCTGCTTTACCTGAGTTGAGGAGAGAGATTGAGGTGGTGACCGTTGACGGAGCACTTGGAGTGGTGACGGTGCCTCATATCACTCCTACAGTTACTCTTGCCACGACAGAGGTGACTCTTGATTACCATGCTTGCTTCAATTCTCTTTGTATATCCATATCCATGTATTGCTAATGTATCTTGGTATTTCAGATTCCTGTTGAGTGGGCGGCGGCGTCGTACCAGCTGGCGCAGGACTTGCAGGCCATGGTCCGTCAGTTTGTGATGGGCATGGCTCCAGAGGTGCGCCCGCGGGCTGAGCCAGGAGTTGTACTTGGTCGTGGTCAGAGAGCCACCAGAGGGAGGGCACCGGCCCGTGGTGTTGGAGAGGCCAGCAGAGGTAGAGAGACCGGCCGAGGTACTCGCATGAGGAGGGAGAGTACTAGCAGTGAGAGAGGGGCTAGCCGAGGGGCCACCCCTAGTGCCGGGGCTGCTGAGGTATGCATCGGACTTGCCTTTCCTTTCTGTTTGATCATGCATGCCTTTCATTGTATTCTGACAAACTTTGTTGCTTGCGCAGGGAGCGTCAGGCTCTGGGAGTGCTAGGCGTTCCACGCCTCAAGTTACTTCAGTGACTCCACCTTCAGGCCGAGTCCTTCGTTCTTCTGAGAGACGGAGAGAGAGTGTACAGCAGAGGGAGGAGCCTGCGGAGAGCAGTAGTACTGATGACGATCCTGCCACGCCAGAGGAGTATAGGCCTCGGGGGTCCGTGCCTCCGAAGCGTCCTCGTACCTGAGACAGTAGTTAGTAGTAGCATCTTATGAGGTGGGGCCTGCGTGCCTCGTTTTGATTTAGGCATTTGTTTAGCCTTTTGTATAGATGGCCTGCGAGCCGTAGTAGTTGATGACACATTGGGCCTGTTTGCCCCTGGATATGGTTTTATTCATCATGTGGATATTTTGATCTTGACTTTATAAAAATTTGCATTTTAGTCATGTTGTCATTCATATTGGCCATGAATTTGGAAAATCGCAGTTTTGCACGTGAGTACTTAACTTAAAGCAACTGAATTTGAGACCAACAAACTTGTATATGGAAAGTTTGATTTGCATTTGTGGTTGTGACTCATAGGACTCAATGAAATGGAACTAAGCTTTTGAACTCATATGCGCGATGTATGGATTAACGACAAGAGAATGACGCTTGTTGCGCACATATGTCGGCATTGTCGTTGACAAACGAATGGAATGACCCATGGATACAACATATTACACATGAATTGACCATGCTTGTGGGGTGGCATTATCATGAAGTATAGCTCGCCGATACTTCCATTCCTTGGTATTCAAGTCTTCGAGACTTTTGATCATTGATTTTTGGTTGAGGTCGCCAACCGACCCTTCCAATAGGTCGTAGGTGCGCGCCATGGCTTGCATGCATAAGCTTTGTGCCAAAGAGAAGCATGGAATGAGCCCCGGATGCTCAAAACTGAATTTTGCTGGAATTTGGCCAACTGTGCCGTGCGGCACCACAACTGTACCGTGCGGCACTATTAGTGTGCCGTACGGTACACGCCTAATAGTGCCAAAAAATCTGCCACTTGCAGCGGATTTCTGGTCCTCTTTTTTGGCGTTTCATTACTTCAACGCACGTCCTAGGGACTTGAAGAGCCATTGTGAGGCATGTTTTGAGGAGACTTACCATTTTTAACATGATTCCTTGCGGTCTTCGAGTTGGCACGTCTTTCGAGGTGGCCTTTGGAACTTGAAATTTCGTATTGTTCCTCATGCATGGTGGCTATAAAAAGCTGTTCATTCCCTCCCTTATTTGCATTCCAAATTCATAAACTCTTTCCTTGTTAACCCCCCCCCTCTTTCACAATGGTGGTGAGCTTCTCGGCCTTGATGCGCCCCTGGCTCGATGATCTCGATGGCTTGGACTGGCTGCACTTTCGGGGTCACAGGCTGACTTCCCTTCGTTATATTCGAGACGTGTCCATACGTCCGGAGTTGTTGCGAGCTGCAACACAATTCTGGGACCCTGAGGTGCATGTCTTCCGCTTTGGTCTCCACGAGTTATGCTCCACTGTGGAAAAATTCTTCGCATACCTTGGAGGTTTTGATTTGGCGGAGCCCATCGTTCCTCTCTATGGAGTTGGTTTTGCCCCAGTGTTGTCTTCCAAGCTAGAGATAAGTAACAATGCGGCTAAGTCCTTAATTCGTGGAGGTTTTCTGAATATCCCACGCTTGATTGAAGGATTTCATTCTGACAACTTTGCTCTGTGCTTGTGTTTACTGGCTGCATTCTTGTTCGTGCAATCTGATGGTCAAGCAAGCCCTTCCCTGGTTGGTGTGGCTATGCAAATTGAGGAGCGTAAGGATGTAGCTCCGATGGTTCTGGCTGAAACTTTGATGGGTCTGGATGGGGTTCATGCCGGTAGGACCGACGTCTTCGAGGGTAGTCCGCTGCTCCTACAGGTAGGCTTCTCACTCAGCTCTCCTTTTTCCGGCTTTTCACTCGTTCTCATTTTACCTCAGCGCTCAGTTCAAAGCTGTCTAAGGTTTCTTACTTGTTTTTCTCTCTTTCAAACAGTTGTGGTTATGCGACAAGGTTAATCTGCTGGAGCCTGTGCCACGAAACCGGGTTCATGAAACTCAAGGGTTCGTTATCAGGAATTTCAGGGAGGTTCTTGATGATGTGGGAGGTTGGACTCGGGTTCTTTCCCAGCTCACAGAAGAGGTGATCTCTTGGCGTTTGACTTGGATTGACCTTCCTGACATGGCTATTAGCAACATGGGGCGTCAGCGAGTGATTCTGGCAGGTTTGACTCGATGGACCTTCTACGTTCCAAATCGCATCCTCCGTCAACTTGGAGCTCGTCAAGTACCACCGCCTGCGGGTCCCGAGGATTTCGTCATGCCGAATTTCAATGTCGCCACCTTCAGGGCTTACCAGAGCAATTGGAGGGAGCGCACGACCATTCCAAGAGACCTATATCCGAGTGTTCTTCTTCCGGCACGCTATAAGAGATGGTTGACGAGAGATATTGAAGCAAGAGACAATGGAAACTAAGACAGACTTTAGACTCGATCTTAATGTGCCTGAAATAAGTTGTGCACCCAGTGCTATGGATGTTTTTATTTCTTTTGTTTGAAAGTTTCATGCTCAGCCATGTAATCGAGGAAGCTTTGTTTGAATAAAACTTTGAGTTTTGAGAATTTTCCACTCTTGATTCTTACTAGTTCTGCCTGCGAAATGTGTATGAGGACTTGGAATCAACTCGAAAGATTGTGACCGAACCTCGGGATGAGGCTGCCTACGTATCCCTTGTAGAAAGGAATCAGGTCATGACGTAGTTCAGGACTACGATTGTTTGGTTAGGGTTCGCTCGGGTATTTACACTTTCCTTTTTGCGCTCTGAATTTTGCCTAGTACCGCCTTTTCAGGTTTTCGGTCTAGCGAGCCTTTGATCGTTTTTGGCCTTATCTTTTGCCTAGGCCGCCCTTTCGGGTTTTCGACCTAGCAGGCTTTTGCTCTAATTTTTGCCTGGAACTGCCCGCCCTTGCGGTTTTCAGTCCAGCGAGCTTCTCTCAGGGGTAATATCTCTTGAGTTGATCCAGGTTGACCAAAGTAGAAAACTCGTTGCCGTCAAGATCGATGAGTTGTGTTGCACCTCCGGACAAGATCTTCTTGATAATGTAGGGCCCGGCCCATTTTGGTCGAAATTTCCCGCGCGGGTCGAACACTGGAGCCCGAATTTCCTTCAAAACCATGTCGCCTTCCTGTAAATCTCTGGACTTCACCTTCTTGTTAAAAGCACGGGCTATTCGGCGCTGATATCCCTGAACATGATATAAAGCTTTAAGTCGCCTTTCATCGAATAGCATGAGCTCTTCAAACCTTGCGTTTTGCCATTCAGCTTCGTCAATTCTTGACTCTGCCATGATCCTTAAAGACGGGATTTCGAGTTCGATGGGAAGAACAGCCTCCATGCCGTAAACTAAAGAGTAGGGTGTTGCCCCTGTCGGAGTTCGAATGGACGTCCGGTATCCCCATAATGCCAAAGGCAGCTTTTCGTGCCAATCTCGTGCAGACTCGATGGTTCTCCCTAGTATAGACTTGATGGTCTTGTCGGCCGCTTCCACGGCTCCATTGGTTTGTGGTCGATAAACAGTTGACTTGTGAACCTGGATTCTGAATTCTTCAAGAGTCTCTGCCGCTCTCCCTTTGAAATGAACCCCGTTATCTGACACGAAAGCCTGAGGGACCCCGTATCTGTAGATGACGTTCTGCTTGATGAAATGAGCAACCTGGACCGCTGTGAGGGTCGTGTAGGAAGCAGCTTCAACCCATTTGGTGAAGTAATCAATTGCAACTAGGATGAACTTGTTCCCATTTGACGCTGCTGGCGTGATTCTGCCGATAATGTCTATGCCCCAGACGGAGAAGGGCCAAGGCGAGGTCATGGAATGCAATTCTGATGGCGGGACATGCATGAGATTGGCGTGAATCTGACATTTGTGACATCGCCTCACATATTCGATACATTGAGTCTCCATGGTTGACCAATAGTAACCTTGTCTTAAGACTTTCTTGGCAAGCATCATGCCATTCATATGAGGGCCGCAAACTCCTTTGTGAATTTCTTCCATAACCCGGTTGGCTTCTTCTCCGTGTACACACAGTTTGTGTGTCCCACAATAGGATCTCCGATATAGCTGTCCTCCACAAATGACGTATTGAGACGCCAACCTCCGAAGAGCTATTTGGTCCTTCTTGTCCGCTTCTGCCGGATACTCGCCTCTTTCGATGAAGTTCCAAATGTCGTGAAACCACGGCAAGCCATCGTTCGGCTCGTCAATGGCCATGACGTACTCATAAACAGGCTTGTCTCTTTGTTCAATTATAACTGGCCGGAGTCTGACTCCGTTTGGTATCTCAACCATGGAGGCTAGCGTTGCAAGGGCATCGGCGAACCGATTCTTCAACCTTGGCACATGCGTGAAGGTGACCATCTGAAATCGCGGGATCAAATCATCTAGGTCTTGATGATAGGGCTTCAACTTATCTTCCTTGACCTTCCATTCACCGTTTGCTTGTGACACCACCAAATTCGAGTCTCCGACGACTTCTAGTCTTTCGACTCCAACTTCTAAGGCAGCTTCCATCCCTACAATGCAGGCTTCATATTCTGACTGGTTGTTGGTGACCTCGAAGTTTAATTTGAAAGCCAGAGGGATATGTGATCCTTCTGGGGAAATTAACAGTACTCCAATTCCAAATCCTTTCTGATTGGCTGCTCCGTCAAAATACAACGTCCAGACATCGTTGGTGGTCGTCATCACATTCTCATCTGGGAATTCAAATTCCACATCTTCTGGACCTTCTATCGGGTAACTGACAAGAAATTCGGCGACAGCCCTTCCTTTTACTGACTTTCTGGTAACATACTTGATGTCGAATTCTGCTAGCAAAAGCAACCATCGTGCTAACTTGCCTGTAAGCGCAGGTTTCTCAAACAGATATTTGAGAGGGTCCATTCGAGAAATCAGCACAACAGAGTAAGCCAACATATAGTGTCTCAACTTCTTGGAAGCCCAGACCAAAGCCCAACAAGTCTTCTCCAGGGGAGTATATTGTTCTTCGCATCCAACCATCTTCTTGCTAATGTAATATACGGCTTTCTCAGATCCGCCTTCACCTTCTTGTGCTAACATGCATCCCATAGCTGATGGAGTGACCGACAGATATAGAATTAAAGGTTGCCCCGGTACTGGTGGCATTAGTACTGGAGGATTCTGCAAGTATTTCTTGACTGCTTCAAAGGCTTTCTGACACCTGTCGTCCCACTTGAATGTCACGCCTTTCTTGAGAAGGTGAAACATCGGCTCGCAAGTTGTGGTTAACTTGGTGATGAATCTGCTGATGAACTGAATCTTGCCGAGGAAACTTCGTACTTCTTTCTCCGTCTGTGGTGGTTCCATTTCAAGAATGGCCTTGATTTTGGATGGATCCACTTCAATTCCTCGGGTTGTGATCATAAAACCCAACATCTTTCCCGCTGTAACTCCGAATGTGCATTTCTCGGGATTGAGACGCAATCTGTACTTGCGAATTCTTTCAAAGAACTTCCTCAGGGCGTGCAGGTGTCCTTCTCTTTGCTTGGATTTGACGATCATGTCGTCCACATATACCTCGACTTCTTTGTGAATCATATCATGCAATAGAGTTGTAGCAGCCCTCTGGTAAGTAGATCCGGCATTCTTTAACCCAAATGGCATAACCTTGTAACAGTAGGTGCCCCACTCCGTGGTGAAAGTTGTCTTCTCTCGGTCCTCAGGGGCCATGAGAACTTGATTGTAGCCTGAAAAACCATCCATGAACGATAGCAATGCGTGCCCCGCAGTGTTGTCTACGAGTACATCTATATGCGGCAGCGGGAAGTCATCCTTGGGGCTGGCTTTGTTTAAATCTCTGAAGTCCACACAGACTCTGATCTTCCCGTTCTTTTTGGGAACAGGTACAATGTTGGCGACCCACTGAGGGCACTCCGTGACCATCAAGAACCCTGCGTCTAACTGCTTCTGAACTTCCTTCTTGATTTCCAATACCCAGTCTGGTCTCATCTTCCTTAACTTCTGCTTGACAGGTTTTGCATCTGGATACAGCGGGATTCGATGCTCCACAATTTCTGGATCAATTCCGGGCATGTCCGCGTGAGACCATGCAAAAACATCTTGAAATTCTTTCAGAAGATTCGAGTGAGCTTTAAATTCCTCCGGAGATAGCCCAGAACCAATTTGAACCATTCGCGGATCACTCTCTCCTCTCAGATTTATTGAAATTACTTCTTCTTTTAGAGGCTGAGCATGCCTTTCATTTTCTCGTTCGATTAGGGATCGGAGTTCTTTTGGAATTTCTTCCTCAAACTCAATCCCATCATCGTCCGGGTCAACACAATTTATTTCAGACACAGCAAGATAAGCAAAGTCAACTTCATTCATTGCAAAAGAGGTGGCCCCAGGGGCGTGATACATGAGAGTAGACTCAAATTCAAAAGAAAAATGATGACGCGGAGGACTGATAGACACATGCATTGACTCAGAAGTGGTCCCGAACTCAGAGCTAAACTCAGACTCAATGCTAGATTCTGACTTAGACTCAAATTCAGTGCCAATATAAACAATTTTAGGTAGAAAAGTGCAGTTTTTATAAATTCTGTTGGCATCCACAATGAGTGAGGTCACATCTCCAAGGGCTTCTTGGCTTAGCATCATCAGCTCCATGTCTCCAACAGGTTCCAAATTAATTGTCATGGCTGCAGACCCGTCCTCGACCGTACCTGTCAGATTTTCGTCCTCAAACAACGATATCAGATTCCCTGAGTCAAAAACTTCAATCCAGTCAGATTTGCATTGCTCGACCAATTCTTCTGGCTTCGCCGATTCATCATCACTGTCCCATGAGTCGTTGGCGAAGATTTCGAACCCTGGCAGCTTGGTCTTCTTCTTCACATCCCAAAACAGTTCCGGCTCTCCTTGGTAGATAGCCTCTTTTCCTTTGATAAAACGAATGGGACCTTTCTTTGGTTGAACACGAGTTCGGGCTTTCCATCCGCTTCCTTTCTCATCTCCACTGGGTTGATACCCAAGGCCGAAGTGGTTACTGTTTACAGGGAACTCCGGGAATTCAGCTATTCCTTGATTGTTGCGGCCTAATCCCAGACCGGGCATGTAAGCCATTTTCCTCATCATTTCAATGGCCGTTGAGCTGATCGAGAAGTCTTCATCCATTTTGATAGTGAGAACTGTCCCAGCGGTGTCAAAAGAGAAACCTCCAAGGGTGACGTCTTCTTCTCCATGCATAATCTCGAGCAGAGGGGCGTTGTCAGAAACATGAGGACGAATCCCAGATTCCCCATAAATAGTTAGAGTTCCTGTGGCTAAACCAAGCTGAACTTTCTGATGCAGCGAAGACGGTACTGCCATGATGTCTGGGTGGTGAAGCCATGGTCTACCCAGCAGTAGGTTGAAAGACGAAGGAATGTCAAGTACGTGGAACTCGACTTTAGACTTGAAATCTTCGACTGACATCTCCAGTTGAACAACTCCAACTACATCCCTGCGTGTATTATCATAAGCACGCACTCCGAGGCTCGATGGTTGGAAGTCCTTAGTCGTGAACCCCAGACAGTAGGCTGTGCGCAGTGGCAGACATTTAAAGCAGATCCATTATCTAGGAGGATAACAGGGACCCACTTCCCTACACACTTCATGGTGATGTGTAATGGCTTGTTGTGGCCGGCTCCTTCCGGCGGCAGATCTTTCTCGATGAATGTTACGACATGTTTTGCCTTGTTTGGCACAAGCAAGGCCACTAGAGCTTCGGGGGGAATGTCGGGCGGCACCTCCATGTTTGACAGAGTTTTGATCAACTTCTGACGGTGTTCCCTGGATGAGGAAAGCAGCCCCCAGATGGATATAGACGCTGGAGTTCTTTCAAGTTGCTTCCGGATGGGGTTTTCCACTGGCATGGGATTCCTCTGTGGTGGTTGAATGATAACTTCTGGTGTTTGAGTGACACCTTCTGGGTTACTTGGAATTGAGTCGTGTTGGACGGGATCGTCCCAAACAAATGCCCCAGCTTGAGCGTGGTTAGAGGTGTGGCCTCTTTGCAGGTCGGAAGGTTGATAAATTCGTCCGCTTCGCGTTACTCGGTTGACCGACGGTGGCTTTTCATCCCAAAAGTCTGAAAATTCATTGACCTTTCGCTTCCCAGCCTTGATGGATTCCAGCTTCTGCTGAGTATCAAAATACTCGGTCCAAAAACCTGCGACACTGCTCTCGGCTTTCTGTTTCTCGATTTTAATATCTCCCATCTTCTTTTCCAGATTTTCCACCGCTCGATCATGCCAAAATGAATGATCCAGCATGGTTTTGTTGACAGTCCACATTTCACCGTTATCAAACAGGATATCGATCACGTCTTCTTCATTCCAAAATGGATCCGCGGAGTCCTCCGCCAGAGCGGAAACATTTGACTGAGGATGAAATGGCACGGATGGCCGAGACAAAGATTCGTTGATAATGTAAGCTTGAGGAAACCATTCATGATCCCCAAAGATGGTTTCTATGGCAGAATGTCCTTCAATTCCAGGAAGTGGAGGTGGCAACGAATTATCTGGAAGATTGCTGCTAGGGACCCAATGATAAACCTCTCCGAGTGTCCGGTTCCATATGTCTCCGGGTTCTTCAAACAGAGTAGGGAGTGAAACTGCATCAAGTGGATCAGCACAAATTGCCTCCCATCTTTCCCGCCAATCTTCTTGTTCATTAGGCTCCACATATGCGAGAGTATGTACCATGCCGGCGATGCATACAACTTTGTCAATCCTACAGATGCTGGAATCTGTTGGTATGGAGACAACTGGTTTGTTATGAGAGTCGGGGATGATGAACCGGCTTGGATCCCACTCCTGGTGGAACTCTTCCTAGTCTCGATCATTCATAGCCCATTCTTCACTTTCTGTGATGTCCGCCCATCTTGGTTTTGACCTTGATTTGATGCTTGTGAGGGAGCAAACTTCCGAATCCTCCGATACGGGAACAACTGGTTTAGGTTCGGTGGCCGGTATGATGTAAAGGTTCGGGTTTAATTTAGTGGAGCTTGGGTTATCTGGAGTGAAGCTGAAGGAGATTTGGTTGATTCGGGTATTGGGTTGGTGTTCCGGCATGGGGTTAGAGACGGTGTTTGGCTTTTTATGGGGGGGTGGAATTGTTCCATCTTCAATGAGATCCTGAATCTTGTGTTTAAGACGTATACAATTGTTGATGTGATGGCCGGACATTTGGTGGTAGGAACAGAAGGCATTCGGGTTATGGTTTGGAGGAAGCACTTTGGGTGGCTCGCGAGGCTCTAGCGGTTTGATGACGTCCTTCTCAAGGAGCCTTTGGTAAACTGTTGTCAAGGGAAAAGGAAATTGGTAGAAATTTCTTGCTTGCCGGGCTGGCTGAGCTGCTATTTGGTTAATAGGCTCGGTTTTGGTTGGTTTGGGGTTTGAGGAGCTGGCCTGAGTATGATTGTACTGGTTGGTTCCAAACAGGGTATTGCTGTTGCCAGAGTAAACTCGCCTGGGTTTGACAGATTCTCCTTTTTCAAATATACCAGTTCTGAGTGCATCTTCTACTGCGAGGCCGGCCTCGTAGAAAGTTTTGAAGTCAGCGGTGGTTTGGAAAACCACCAAGTGCTTTGCAAAATCGGGTGCCAAGTTCTTCGTGATAATTCTCATCTTCTCTTTCTCCGAGGGTCGATCCATCATCTGAGATGCTTTCCCTCTCCACCTTCTGATAAAGTCCGCAAAGGACTCATTGGCTCCCATCCTGGTTGCATCTAATTCTCGGATAGTCATCTCAAGCTGAACGTTGTAATTGTACTGGGTCATGAAAGCTGTCCCAATATCCTCCCAACTTCCTTTCTTTGAAATGTCAAGATTTAAGAACCATCGCAGTGCTGGCCCTGTCAATGTTTGCTAAAACATCTGACCCATAGCATTATTTTCGATGTTGTACATGGACAGAGTGCCCACGTATGCTTGTAGATGAGCTCTCGGGTCTCCGTTCCCATCGAATTTCTCCCAGGTTATGGGCTTGAATCCTTCAGGGAGTTTGGCGCCGGGGAATAGACATAATTTGTCCATGTCAATACCTGTGGCGGCTATCTTCTCCTGTTTCTGGACAGATTCCTCAAGTTTGGCGACTTTTGCCAATACTGTTTCCAAATTCGGATGCTCTTGCGGAGGTGGTTACTCCCCTGGTGGCTTGTTCTAAAAAGTTAAACCTTGTATTAGGAGTAACATCTCAGCCATTTGATTATCACTGCGTTCCCGCTGTTCTTCGAAGGCTAGTCTGAGAGCCTCGATTTCACTTTTGCCCGCCATATTCGTAGGATCTGCTGAATCTGACTGGACCGCTTTTGACTCAGTTCGAATTAATCGTTGCTCGGGAGTTCTAGTCCAACTAGGTACAGTATTCTTCTTGCCCTTACCAATGATTGAAACTGACAGCGGAAAAATGAACTTAGTGACTGGTGCCCAAGAAATGCTATGTGCAGGAATTTATGTACAAATGAGAGGATGATGCATGATGTGCAATGCAACCACAGCTTTGGAAAGGATTGCCCCAATTTTCAGTGCTTTGTTCAATATATCTGAATTTTTTGATTTTTGCAAAATGAAGGCCGAACCCTTAAGGGTTGCCTACGTATCCCCATTTTGGAGGAATCAGGCCATGACGTAGTTCGGGACTACGATCGGCTCTTTTCTTTAACATAGGAAAAGTACTAACTCCATAAAGCAAAGTACAAACTGACTCAATAAAGCAAAATACAGACTCGATAAACAAAATACAGACTCGATAAACAAAATACAGACTTGGCATCCTCAAAAAGGGCCTTGTTGGCTTGATCTGCTGACCACTGGCTGGCTGCTAATTCTTAGTCCGACTCAGTTGTTGGACTTGCTCGGGGAGCATTCCGGACTTGGTTTTTCCTTGAGTTGCTTGGGAGACAGGTTATCATTCAGAAGGAGACCATTTTCAATGCAGCCTTCACAATTACACTCATCCCAGTATTTGTGTCCCGTCACTGGGTCTTGGAAGTAGTAGACTAGTGTGCCATCTGGTTGGAAGTTTTTGACTGGCGGCATGATGTCCACTTCTTTATTATCACTTTCTTGCTCCATCCTGACAGTGATTTTGTCGGGGATGTCCTTGGCTCCGTTGTCTGCAGGGAGGTGGAATTTCCAACTTTGATCATTCGCATGTTCAGAGTTGTCCCATTGAAGAGTTAAACCTGGCTGATCAGATGTGACTAGTTGGTGAAGCAACCCTTCAAGCTTATCTTTATCTGGCACCTCATTCCCTATCTCTTCATTATCTATCTCTTCAAGTATCCACACCGGTGCCCCATGATGGGTGGTAAAGGTGGACTTGAGCTTTTTGCTTCCGGATTGATTGCTCATTTTTGGGTTACAGACTCTGATAAAAGAAATACAACATTCTAATTACCGCGAGGAAGAGAGCCAATCGCAGAATTTTCTTTAAAAAGAGTTTATTTTATTGGACAGAGCCTTTGATTATCGGGATAATCCTTCTTATTGCTGTGGAAGTGAGGATGTGACAACCTAGGGTAAAAGCTATCATGTATGCGCATGCAAGACAGGTAAACGACAAGCAGTTAAACAGTTAACAAGGCATATCACATAATCTTAACCTATGGGTCCCTGTCCTAGGTTGGAAAGTTCTAGGTTAATTATATGCAAGGGCCGGTTTTGGTTTAGGGGGTTCCCCAGACTAGAGCCAATATTTGCCTTCCAGTGCCAAGTGTACTGCATGGCAAAGGTCAAGCGGCAGGCTGACTCATTACGGTCCAAGGTTGCTGAGCATCCGGGGATGTCCTAACACCAGCGAGCTGGGTAGGGTAACCAAGACGCAGCAGCGGGGTTTATCCAACATCGATGCAAGTGATGCAAAAGTTCAGCAATAAAATTGTTTTCAAAAATCCCACAAATGTTTTTCAAGCTTGGCTCGCTCTTTAAATTAATCAAAATTTTGAAATTCTACTCATGTGAACAACCGAGAAAGCTCCAGTCCAGACTGATCGGGCTTTCACCCTGACATCAATCCTTTCTAGTACAGCGTAAAGCACGTACTTGGTGTCAAGCCTTCGAATGGTCATTTTACAAGTGTAAAACTTCAAAATAAAGATTAACTTAAAATATCCCCAGCAGAGTCGCCATTTTGTGGACGGTCGGCCTCCACGCGCTCTGAGATGGTTTTTCGAAACGGTTCGAAAAACAAAAGATTTTAGAGTCGCCACCCGGGTTTTAGGAAAGTAGTTTGGGACCCGAGAAACCAATTTGAAAATGATGATTTGAGAGAATGACTTATAAAACCAATTGAAAACCAGAGATTCGTTTTGGATCCGGAAGCCAGGTTACGAACAGGGAAGGGTTTTAATACACCCCATTCGCCCGATTAAAAATCGGTCTCTACTAAACATTTTTGGGATTTTATTTGAAAACAATTTTATTGCTGAACATTAACAGATAAACATTTAAATTAAACAAAACAGATGATAATAATGAGAAAAACGGATGATTAATATTGTAATTAACAGAAATCAAACGAAAATCCAAACTTCAAACTGTTCCTGCAGGGGAAGGTTCAAGTTTCACATTTTTACCATAAAAGTATGCCGTGCGGCACACTGGATGTACCGTGCGGCACAAACAGTGAGCCGTGCGGCACTGTTCTTCAAATTAACGGTCAAATTTTCAAATGAGTACCGTACGGCACTCGAGGTGTACCGTGCGGCACAGTATGAGTACCGTGCGGCACACTTGGCTGCAAAACAGTTTGAAACTTTGGCTTTTCGAAATGATTGATCAGAGGCACATACAAGGCATGAAATGCATTCAAAATGAACTACTTTAAAGGGAGAAAGTAATGTATTGAGTATGGGATGTCCCTCCTCGTTGAATCGCTCCGTACGAGGCGATGTTTTCACCGTACGACGCGACCGGGAGGTGTGAAATGAAACTGAACTTGCTGTAATTTGGGCATACCAAGCATGGAAATGATGCAAGGAATCATTCCACCCTTGGTACCCTTCCCCTCAGGGTACCAAATTCAAGGAATTTGGCGAAACGGGTTTATACCTTCGGTTTCGAACTCTCGGATTGAGCGTCGGATTGAACTTCCGAATAATGCTTGAACCTTCTCTGGACCTCACTTTCACTCTAGTATAGTGGTAAGAGGGATTGGATGCTCAAACTTTGGTCGATTTGGGGTTGCTATCTCACGGCTTTGGAGTCAAAAACAGGGGATGAGTTTCTGCTTTGGGTTTTGCTTTTACGGAGAGAATGGTGTTGGATTTCTATAATGGAGATGGTGGCTAAGGGGTTTTGGCAATGAAAATGGTATCCAAGAATGGAGTTTTGTGGTCTTCCTTACACAGAAATCGTATGGGGTTCGGCCCTCCTCTTCCCATTGGGTTTGAACGGTTTTTATAGAGGATGGGGGAGCCGAATGTAGTTCCCAATCCTTTCTTGATTCTTGCCCAGGGGGACAATGGCATAGGGAGTAGCCTATTCCTTTCGGCCATGATCTTCCCTTTCGGCCACGGCGGGGGAACCAATCTCGTCAACACTTTCGGCTTGCGGGGAATCCGCAAAAAGAACTGGGAACTTGAACAGTGCCGTACGGCACACGAACTGTGCCGTGCGGCACAACTCGTGTACCGTGCGGTACACCTGGCCGTCAAATTTCCAAAACTCTGCTGTACGTGACACTGGCTGTCCCGTGCGTTGAGAGATGAGTACCGTGCGGTACTGTTGACTGAGTTGACTTGGAGAATTTCAATCCGAGAGTTCTTCCGGGTATTTCCGTTCATCATTGGGGATTAAAATGTACGTGAACGCTCATTTTGGGGTGTCTACAGTTGCCCCTCTTTGACGAGACTTACAATCATTGTGTCGACCGAAGTCGCGTCAAAGATAGAAGACACCCCTCGATGTGGACGTCCTCGTATGAAAACAAACAAGTAATACATGATGCATGTGGTCGCACTCATAAGAGCTGCCTACGTACCCCGTTGTAGGGATCAGACCGCCGTAGTTCATTGAGGCTGAATGCATAAGGGTTTCTAGAAAACATACCTTTGATTGGGTAGTGGAGTTTGTCACTCTGCTTTTCAACGAGGGAAAAACGAATGATGTGCTAATGGTGCTGAAAACCGTTTTGTTAACGCCGGAGAGGACTTACGAAACCATTTGTCGCTGACACAAGAAACCATTTGATGCTGAGGATATCTGCTGTTTAATGCCGAAGTGGACTTACGAAACCACCTGATGCTGATAAAACTATCGTTAATGCCGGAGAGGACTTACGAAACCACCTGATGCTGATAAAACTGTCGTTAATGCCAGAGAGGACTTACAAAACCATCGGATGCTGATAAAACTGTCGTTAATGCCTGGCGAGGACTTACGAAACCACCTGATGCTGATAAAACTGTCGTTAATGCCGGTGAGGACTTACGAAACCATCGGATTCTGATGTTGATAAAACTGTCGTTAATGCCTGGCGAGGACTTACGAAACCATCGGATGTTGATAAAACTGTCGTTAATGCCGGAGAGGACTTACGAAACCACCTGATGCTGATAAAACTGTTGTTAATGCCGGAGAGGACTTACGAAACCACCTGATGCTGATAAAACCGTTGTTAATGCCGGAGAGGACTTACGAAACCACTTGATGCTGATAAAACTGTCGTTAATGCCGGTGAGGACTTACGAAACCATCGGATTCTGATGTTGACAAAACTGTCGTTAATGCCTGGCGAGGACTTACGAAACCACCTGATGCTGATAAAACTGTCGTTAATGCCGGAGAGGACTTACGAAACCATCGGATGTTGATAGAATTGTCGTTAATGCAGGTGAGGACTTACGAAACCATCGGATGTTGATAAAACTGTCGTTAACGCCGGAGAGGACTTACGAAACCACCTGATGCTGATAAAACCGTTGTTAATGCCGGAGAGGACTTACGAAACCATTTGTTGCTGACACAACCATTGTTAATGCCGGAGAGGACTTACGAAACCACGAAACCCTGTCCGACTTTGATCAAAATTGTTGTGGTAGATGCCGTTGAGGACTTTCGAAACCATTCGATGTTTTGAAATAATTGTTGCTGATGCCGTAGAGGACTTGCGAAACCACTATCGATACTGATAGAAGTTGTTAGTAACGCCTTTGGGGACTTACAAATCCAATCGTTGCTTGAATACTTGTGATGGGACCGATGAGTGCTCACGCGAAGCCGATGTGGGGCAAAATCGAGGATTTAGCCTGAGTGAGATTGCTGGAAATCTTGGCTTAGAAAGCCCTCGGGAAGGTTGAATCTGGTGCAAAAATCATTAAGAACTCAGATGTGTGCCGTGTGGCATCAATACTGTACCGTGCGGCAGAGATGGAGTGCCGTGCGGTGAAACTGGCAAAAGGGTGTGCCGTGCGGTGCACAGGGTGTGCCGTGCGGTAGAGTGGGTGTGCCGTACGGCACAAGTGGCTATTAAAACCGCCCGAAACCGTTTTGTTTTCTCCCACTCTTTCAAACGCATTCAAATCTTCTTGGTCAGTTATTCCGAGAGTGTGACATTCCGAAAACCTTCATTTCCTTCAACCTACTTCTTCTTCTTTATTTCTCCCAGATTTTCTTAAACTCTTCGGTCCATCAACACTAAAAACGAGTTTTCCCTCCGAGATACATCATCCATGGCTGATTCCGGCGACACACCAGTCGATCCCAACATACCCGTCGCTGGTTCGTCTTCGTCGGTGCACGGGGGTAGCAGCACTACGTCCGTCGAGCCCAATAGTGACCCATCCATGGGTGCTCCGGCCGACGTTGATTCGTTGCAAAGGGCTTCCGGTTCGTTTTTGATCGGGGCCGAAACGGTATTACCCACATCGGAAACAGTACCGACGGGGCTGGGGGAGACTCACGCGGGCGAGACCCTAACTCCGGTGGAGGTACGGGAGGCCATGGGCGTTGGTGGTGCTGCAGTGGTTGGCGGCAGTGATGCTGGTGGTGATTTGGACACCGCACGGCACACTGACAGTGCCGTGCCCGATGTTGGGGGTGCCGCGGTCACAGATAGGAGCACCGTACGGGACACTGAGGGCGTTGAGGGTGGTGACCCGAGTACCGTGGCTAGCCATGAGGGGCCGGAGGCCATGGATATTGATCCTTCAGGTACGGGTGCTTCTCCCTCGATCATGGCTATGGGTTTTAGTGGTATTGATGCTGTTGTAGAGAGAGCCCGCACTCAGGAGAGTGGGTCTCGGGCTGAGGGTATCCCGAGAGATATTCAGGAGGCTGCTTTTGCGACTGATACACCACTGACTAGGAGAGGTCTTGGTGATAGAGATGTTGTGGTTGAGGATGTGACGGGGGGTAGTAGTACTGAGAGTGACGAGGTACCCTTGGTGAGGCGTATAGCCCCAGGTCCAGCTATTGCGATTGGTACTGCCAGAGTGCCAGAGAGTGCTGAGAGAGAGACAGAGGCTTCAGAGCCTCCGCTGTTTACACCTGCTGTTGGTTCTTCCCGTGGGTCTGGTTTGACTTTGGCAGACACTTTGGAGGGGGCGAGAGATGAGGATATAGCAGCGACCTTACAGGAGTTTCCCCGGTTCGAGAGTGTCCTGGTTCAGGAGGGGATGGCATCCATTGAGAGGGATGTTGAGCAGGAGGAGAGACAGAGAGAGGCCGAGGTGGCTGCAGGGGAGGGGCGTTTGACTATAGTCCGGGAGGTCGAGCTGTCTATGGACCACAGAGTTCCGTTTACATCGGCTACCTATGTGCCACGGGTGCACTTCTTTGTTCCTCAGGGATGCGATACTTATACTCCTCTGCTTCCTTCGTACCCAGATACGAGTGTGGTTCTAGACCGTTCGACCCACATTGCTTATAGGAATCCTTTGGTATGTATTCTTTGTTTATTCTTGTGCTTGTTTGCTTGTTTGTTCGTTTGCTTGTACTTTCCTGCTGATAATACTGACTGAAATCATGCCATGCCTTTGTTCAACAGACTCAGAGGTCCCTGGGTGGTTATGGAGGTTCTGCGCGTTCTTTGGAATACTACCCCGCGTTGCCGTCAAGAGTGAGGGCTTTGGTCGATGCCTCTGGGTTCACCACTTTTATTCGGCTTCTGACAGTGACTAGGACGGATCGCAAGCTGATACGAGCCTTGGTGGAGAGGTGGTGGGATACTACCAACACCTTCCACTTCAGATTCGGGGAGATGACGATTACTCCCCTTGACTTTGCTGCGATCACCGGTCTGAGAGTTGGAGGTGAGCCCATCCCCTTTGACTCAGAGCTGTACTTGGACCCTGCTGCCGTTGAGCACTACCTGGGGAGGAGGCTTGGAGGTATTGAGTCGGGGGTGAGGTATACTGTCTTGGTGGGTTTCTGGGACCACGAGCCAGGGTCAGAGGAGGAGGCTAGGCAGATGGCGAGAGCCTACTTGTTGTACCTCTTTGGTGCCTCCCTGTTTCCGATCAGGCAGGGCGTGGTGCACTTGGGTTGGTTGCCTGCACTGGAGGATCTGGAGACTGCTGGGAGGTTCGACTGGGGCGGCGCCGGTCTGTGTACTGTGTACTGCTTCCTTGGTTGCGTGTGCCGTGGCGTGGGCACGAGCCTTGGTGGCTACTGGAGGGTGCTAGAGGTAAAGCTTTGCTTGTATTCCTCTTTCAATGATAATGTTTTTATCCATGTTTCTTGACTTGACGGCTTTCTGAACATGCAGGTGTGGGCTTATGAGGTGCTGGGTGTATTTGCCCCGGCCAATTCGCATAGCAACGAGGATGTGCTCCCACGTGCTAAGAAGTGGGGATCAGAGTATACAGGAGGCGGTGATCACAAGGGAGATATGAGGACTTTTCGGCTTTTTCTTGATTCTACCACGGGGGATAAGGTAAGCCTTTTCTATGATTCCAAATATTCATGCTTCATTGTCTTCCTTTATTCTTGAAATTGACAAACCTTTCTCTCTTATAGGTGAGGTGGAACGTTTGGCATAGGATGCGCAGGGATTACTTGGTTAGGAGCAGGGAGCTGACACGGAGCCGAGTGCTGCTGGAGTGCCCTTACGGCTGGCGATGGTACTTGGGCGACAGGGTTTCTCGCCAGTCCCTCGGGATTGACCATTTCAGAGTGCCTTCGCCGCTGCCTCCACTCGTTCAGAGGACTGAGGAGTACACCCGAGCTGAGATAGAGAGATACACGGTGCCGACAGGGGTGATCTTCAGTCCTTCGATAGATTATGAGGGTTACTTGAGCACGCACTTGGCATATGATCTGGACATGGAGAACCGTTTGAGGGCCGGTCCTGCTTTACCTGAGTTGAGGAGAGAGATTGAGGTGGTGACCGTTGACGGAGCACTTGGAGTGGTGACGGTGCCTCATATCACTCCTACAGTTACTCTTGCCACGACAGAGGTGACTCTTGATTACCATGCTTGCTTCAATTCTCTTTGTATATCCATATCCATGTATTGCTAATGTATCTTGGTATTTCAGATTCCTGTTGAGTGGGCGGCGGCGTCGTACCAGCTGGCGCAGGACTTGCAGGCCATGGTCCGTCAGTTTGTGATGGGCATGGCTCTAGAGGTGCGCCCGCGGGCTGAGCCAGGAGTTGTACTTGGTCGTGGTCAGAGAGCCACCAGAGGGAGGGCACCGGCCCGTGGTGTTGGAGAGGCCAGCAGAGGTAGAGAGACCGGCCGAGGTACTCGCATGAGGAGGGAGAGTACTAGCAGTGAGAGAGGGGCTAGCCGAGGGGCCACCCCTAGTGCCGGGGCTGCTGAGGTATGCATCGGACTTGCCTTTCCTTTCTGTTTGATCATGCATGCCTTTCATTGTATTCTGACAAACTTTGTTGCTTGCGCAGGGAGCGTCAGGCTCTGGGAGTGCTAGGCGTTCCACGCCTCGAGTTACTTCAGTGACTCCACCTTCAGGCCGAGTCCTTCGTTCTTCTGAGAGACGGAGAGAGAGTGTACAGCAGAGGGAGGAGCCTGCGGAGAGCAGTAGTACTGATGACGATCCTGCCACGCCAGAGGAGTATAGGCCTCGGGGGTCCGTGCCTCCGAAGCGTCCTCGTACCTGAGACAGTAGTTAGTAGTAGCATCTTATGAGGTGGGGCCTGCGTGCCTCGTTTTGATTTAGGCATTTGTTTAGCCTTTTGTATAGATGGCCTGCGAGCCGTAGTAGTTGATGACACATTGGGCCTGTTTGCCCCTGGATATGGTTTTATTCATCATGTGGATATTTTGATCTTGACTTTATAAAAATTTGCATTTTAGTCATGTTGTCATTCATATTGGCCATGAATTTGGAAAATCGCAGTTTTGCACGTGAGTACTTAACTTAAAGCAACTGAATTTGAGACCAACAAACTTGTATATGGAAAGTTTGATTTGCATTTGTGGTTGTGACTCATAGGACTCAATGAAATGGAACTAAGCTTTTGAACTCATATGCGCGATGTATGGATTAACGACAAGAGAATGACGCTTGTTGCGCACATATGTCGGCATTGTCGTTGACAAACGAATGGAATGACCCATGGATACAACATATTACACATGAATTGACCATGCTTGTGGGGTGGCATTATCATGAAGTATAGCTCGCCGATACTTCCATTCCTTGGTATTCAAGTCTTCGAGACTTTTGATCATTGATTTTTGGTTGAGGTCGCCAACCGACCCTTCCAATAGGTCGTAGGTGCGCGCCATGGCTTGCATGCATAAGCTTTGTGCCAAAGAGAAGCATGGAATGAGCCCCGGATGCTCAAAACTGAATTTTGCTGGAATTTGGCCAACTGTGCCGTGCGGCACCACAACTGTACCGTGCGGCACTATTAGTGTGCCGTACGGTACACGCCTAATAGTGCCAAAAAATCTGCCACTTGCAGCGGATTTCTGGTCCTCTTTTTTGGCGTTTCATTACTTCAACGCACGTCCTAGGGACTTGAAGAGCCATTGTGAGGCATGTTTTGAGGAGACTTACCATTTTTAACATGATTCCTTGCGGTCTTCGAGTTGGCACGTCTTTCGAGGTGGCCTTTGGAACTTGAAATTTCGTATTGTTCCTCATGCATGGTGGCTATAAAAAGCTGTTCATTCCCTCCCTTATTTGCATTCCAAATTCATAAACTCTTTCCTTGTTAACCCCCCCCTCTTTCACAATGGTGGTGAGCTTCTCGGCCTTGATGCGCCCCTGGCTCGATGATCTCGATGGCTTGGACTGGCTGCACTTTCGGGGTCACAGGCTGACTTCCCTTCGTTATATTCGAGACGTGTCCATACGTCCGGAGTTGTTGCGAGCTGCAACACAATTCTGGGACCCTGAGGTGCATGTCTTCCGCTTTGGTCTCCACGAGTTATGCTCCACTGTGGAAGAATTCTTCGCATACCTTGGAGGTTTTGATTTGGCGGAGCCCATCGTTCCTCTCTATGGAGTTGGTTTTGCCCCAGTGTTGTCTTCCAAGCTAGAGATAAGTAACAATGCGGCTAAGTCCTTAATTCGTGGAGGTTTTCTGAATATCCCACGCTTGATTGAAGGATTTCATTCTGACAACTTTGCTCTGTGCTTGTGTTTACTGGCTGCATTCTTGTTCGTGCAATCTGATGGTCAAGCAAGCCCTTCCCTGGTTGGTGTGGCTATGCAAATTGAGGAGCGTAAGGATGTAGCTCCGATGGTTCTGGCTGAAACTTTGATGGGTCTGGATGGGGTTCATGCCGGTAGGATCGACGTCTTCGAGGGTAGTCCGCTGCTCCTACAGGTAGGCTTCTCACTCAGCTCTCCTTTTTCCGACTTTTCACTCGTTCTCATTTTACCTCAGCGCTCAGTTCAAAGCTGTCTAAGGTTTCTTACTTGTTTTTCTCTCTTTCAAACAGCTGTGGTTATGCGACAAGGTTAATCTGCTGGAGCCTGTGCCACGAAACCGGGTTCATGAAACTCAAGGGTTCGTTATCAGGAATTTCAGGGAGGTTCTTGATGATGTGGGAGGTTGGACTCGGGTTCTTTCCCAGCTCACAGAAGAGGTGATCTCTTGGCGTTTGACTTGGATTGACCTTCCTGACATGGCTATTAGCAACATGGGGCGTCAGCGAGTGATTCTGGCAGGTTTGACTCGATGGACCTTCTACGTTCCAAATCGCATCCTCCGTCAACTTGGAGCTCGTCAAGTACCGCCGCCTGCGGGTCCCGAGGATTTCGTCATGCCGAATTTCAATGTCGCCACCTTCAGGGCTTACCAGAGCAATTGGAGGGAGCGCACGACCATTCCAAGAGACCTATATCCGAGTGTTCTTCTTCCGGCACGCTATAAGAGATGGTTGACGAGAGATATTGAAGCAAGAGACAATGGAAACTAAGACAGACTTTAGACTCGATCTTAATGTGCCTGAAATAAGTTGTGCACCCAGTGCTATGGATGTTTTTATTTCTTTTGTTTGAAAGTTTCATGCTCAGCCATGTAATCGAGGAAGCTTTGTTTGAATAAAACTTTGAGTTTTGAGAATTTTCCACTCTTGATTCTTACTAGTTCTGCCTGCGAAATGTGTATGAGGACTTGGAATCAACTCGAAAGATTGTGACCGAACCTCGGGATGAGGCTGCCTACGTATCCCTTGTAGAAAGGAATCAGGTCATGACGTAGTTCAGGACTACGATTGTTTGGTTAGGGTTCGCTCGGGTATTTACACTTTCCTTTTTGCGCTCTGAATTTTGCCTAGTACCGCCTTTTCAGGTTTTCGGTCTAGCGAGCCTTTGATCGTTTTTGGCCTTATCTTTTGCCTAGGCCGCCCTTTCGGGTTTTCGACCTAGCAGGCTTTTGCTCTAATTTTTGCCTGGAACTGCCCGCCCTTGCGGTTTTCAGTCCAGCGAGCTTCTCTCAGGGGTAATATCTCTTGAGTTGATCCAGGTTGACCAAAGTAGAAAACTCGTTGCCGTCAAGATCGATGAGTTGTGTTGCACCTCCGGACAAGATCTTCTTGATAATGTAGGGCCCGGCCCATTTTGGTCGAAATTTCCCGCGCGGGTCGAACACTGGAGCCCGAATTTCCTTCAAAACCATGTCGCCTTCCTGTAAATCTCTGGACTTCACCTTCTTGTTAAAAGCACGGGCTATTCGGCGCTGATATCCCTGAACATGATATAAAGCTTTAAGTCGCCTTTCATCGAATAGCATGAGCTCTTCAAACCTGGCGTTTTGCCATTCAGCTTCGTCAATTCTTGACTCTGCCATGATCCTTAAAGACGGGATTTCGAGTTCGATGGGAAGAACAGCCTCCATGCCGTAAACTAAAGAGTAGGGTGTTGCCCCTGTCGGAGTTCGAATGGACGTCCGGTATCCCCATAATGCCAAAGGCAGCTTTTCGTGCCAATCTCGTGCAGACTCGATGGTTCTCCCTAGTATAGACTTGATGGTCTTGTTGGCCGCTTCCACGGCTCCATTGGTTTGTGGTCGATAAACAGTTGACTTGTGAACCTGGATTCTGAATTCTTCAAGAGTCTCTGCCGCTCTCCCTTTGAAATGAACCCCGTTATCTGACACGAAAGCCTGAGGGACCCCGTATCTGTAGATGACGTTCTGCTTGATGAAATGAGCAACCTGGACCGCTGTGAGGGTCGTGTAGGAAGCAGCTTCAACCCATTTGGTGAAGTAATCAATTGCAACTAGGATGAACTTGTTCCCATTTGACGCTGCTGGCGTGATTCTGCCGATAATGTCTATGCCCCAGACGGAGAAGGGCCAAGGCGAGGTCATGGAATGCAATTCTGATGGCGGGACATGCATGAGATTGGCGTGAATCTGACATTTGTGACATCGCCTCACATATTCGATACATTGAGTCTCCATGGTTGACCAATAGTAACCTTGTCTTAAGACTTTCTTGGCAAGCATCATGCCATTCATATGAGGGCCGCAAACTCCTTTGTGAATTTCTTCCATAACCCGGTTGGCTTCTTCTCCGTGTACACACAGTTTGTGTGTCCCACAATAGGATCTCCGATATAGCTGTCCTCCACAAATGACGTATTGAGACGCCAACCTCCGAAGAGCTATTTGGTCCTTCTTGTCCGCTTCTGCCGGATACTCGCCTCTTTCGATGAAGTTCCAAATGTCGTGAAACCACGGCAAGCCATCGTTCGGCTCGTCAATGGCCATGACGTACTCATAAACAGGCTTGTCTCTTTGTTCAATTATAACTGGCCGGAGTCTGACTCCGTTTGGTATCTCAACCATGGAGGCTAGCGTTGCAAGGGCATCGGCGAACCGATTCTTCAACCTTGGCACATGCGTGAAGGTGACCATCTGAAATCGCGGGATCAAATCATCTAGGTCTTGATGATAGGGCTTCAACTTATCTTCCTTGACCTTCCATTCACCGTTTGCTTGTGACACCACCAAATTCGAGTCTCCGACGACTTCTAGTCTTTCGACTCCAACTTCTAAGGCAGCTTCCATCCCTACAATGCAGGCTTCATATTCTGACTGGTTGTTGGTGACCTCGAAGTTTAATTTGAAAGCCAGAGGGATATGTGATCCTTCTGGGGAAATTAACAGTACTCCAATTCCAAATCCTTTCTGATTGGCTGCTCCGTCAAAATACAACGTCCAGACATCGTTGGTGGTCGTCATCACATTCTCATCTGGGAATTCAAATTCCACATCTTCTGGACCTTCTATCGGGTAACTGACAAGAAATTCGGCGACAGCCCTTCCTTTTACTGACTTTCTGGTAACATACTTGATGTCGAATTCTGCTAGCAAAAGCAACCATCGTGCTAACTTGCCTGTAAGCGCAGGTTTCTCAAACAGATATTTGAGAGGGTCCATTCGAGAAATCAGCACAACAGAGTAAGCCAACATATAGTGTCTCAACTTCTTGGAAGCCCAGACCAAAGCCCAACAAGTCTTCTCCAGGGGAGTATATTGTTCTTCGCATCCAACCATCTTCTTGCTAATGTAATATACGGCTTTCTCAGATCCGCCTTCACCTTCTTGTGCTAACATGCATCCCATAGCTGATGGAGTGACCGACAGATATAGAATTAAAGGTTGCCCCGGTACTGGTGGCATTAGTACTGGAGGATTCTGCAAGTATTTCTTGACTGCTTCAAAGGCTTTCTGACACCTGTCGTCCCACTTGAATGTCACGCCTTTCTTGAGAAGGTGAAACATCGGCTCGCAAGTTGTGGTTAACTTGGCGATGAATCTGCTGATGAACTGAATCTTGCCGAGGAAACTTCGTACTTCTTTCTCCGTCTGTGGTGGTTCCATTTCAAGAATGGCCTTGATTTTGGATGGATCCACTTCAATTCCTCGGGTTGTGATCATAAAACCCAACATCTTTCCCGCTGTAACTCCGAATGTGCATTTCTCGGGATTGAGACGCAATCTGTACTTGCGAATTCTTTCAAAGAACTTCCTCAGGGCGTGCAGGTGTCCTTCTCTTTGCTTGGATTTGACGATCATGTCGTCCACATATACCTCGACTTCTTTGTGAATCATATCATGCAATAGAGTTGTAGCAGCCCTCTGGTAAGTAGATCCGGCATTCTTTAACCCAAATGGCATAACCTTGTAACAGTAGGTGCCCCACTCCGTGGTGAAAGTTGTCTTCTCTCGGTCCTCAGGGGCCATGAGAACCTGATTGTAGCCTGAAAAACCATCCATGAACGATAGCAATGCGTGCCCCGCAGTGTTGTCTACGAGTACATCTATATGCGGCAGCGGGAAGTCATCCTTGGGGCTGGCTTTGTTTAAATCTCTGAAGTCCACACAGACTCTGATCTTCCCGTTCTTTTTGGGAACAGGTACAATGTTGGCAACCCACTGAGGGTACTCCGTGACCATCAAGAACCCTGCGTCTAACTGCTTCTGAACTTCCTTCTTGATTTCCAATACCCAGTCTGGTCTCATCTTCCTTAACTTCTGCTTGACAGGTTTTGCATCTGGATACAGCGGGATTCGATGCTCCACAATTTCTGGATCAATTCCGGGCATGTCCGCGTGAGACCATGCAAAAACATCTTGAAATTCTTTCAGAAGATTCGAGTGAGCTTTAAATTCCTCCGGAGATAGCCCAGAACCAATTTGAACCATTCGCGGATCACTCTCTCCTCTCAGATTTATTGAAATTACTTCTTCTTTTAGAGGCTGAGCATGCCTTTCATTTTCTCGTTCGATTAGGGATCGGAGTTCTTTTGGAATTTCTTCCTCAAACTCAATCCCATCATCGTCCGGGTCAACACAATTTATTTCAGACACAGCAAGATAAGCAAAGTCAACTTCATTCATTGCAAAAGAGGTGGCCCCAGGGGCGTGATACATGAGAGTAGACTCAAATTCAAAAGAAAAATGATGACGCGGAGGACTGATAGACACATGCATTGACTCAGAAGTGGTCCCGAACTCAGAGCTAAACTCAGACTCAATGCTAGATTCTGACTTAGACTCAAATTCAGTGCCAATATAAACAATTTTAGGTAGAAAAGTGCAGTTTTTATAAATTCCGTTGGCATCCACAATGAGTGAGGTCACATCTCCAAGGGCTTCTTGGCTTAGCATCATCAGCTCCATGTCTCCAACAGGTTCCAAATTAATTGTCATGGCTGCAGACCCGTCCTCGACCGTACCTGTCAGATTTTCGTCCTCAAACAACGATATCAGATTCCCTGAGTCAAAAACTTCAATCCAGTCAGATTTGCATTGCTCGACCAATTCTTCTGGCTTCGCCGATTCATCATCACTGTCCCATGAGTCGTTGGCGAAGATTTCGAACCCTGGCAGCTTGGTCTTCTTCTTCACATCCCAAAACAGTTCCGGCTCTCCTTGGTAGATAGCCTCTTTTCCTTTGATAAAACGAATGGGACCTTTCTTTGGTTGAACACGAGTTCGGGCTTTCCATCCGCTTCCTTTCTCATCTCCACTGGGTTGATACCCAAGGCCGAAGTGGTTACTGTTTACAGGGAACTCCGGGAATTCAGCTATTCCTTGATTGTTGCGGCCTAATCCCAGACCGGGCATGTAAGCCATTTTCCTCATCATTTCAATGGCCGTTGAGCTGATCGAGAAGTCTTCATCCATTTTGATAGTGAGAACTGTCCCAGCGGTGTCAAAAGAGAAACCTCCAAGGGTGACGTCTTCTTCTCCATGCATAATCTCGAGCAGAGGGGCGTTGTCAGAAACATGAGGACGAATCCCAGATTCCCCATAAATAGTTAGAGTTCCTGTGGCTAAACCAAGCTGAACTTTCTGATGCAGCGAAGACGGTACTGCCATGATGTCTGGGTGGTGAAGCCATGGTCTACCCAGCAGTAGGTTGAAAGACGAAGGAATGTCAAGTACGTGGAACTCGACTTTAGACTTGAAATCTTCGACTGACATCTCCAGTTGAACAACTCCAACTACATCCCTGCGTGTATTATCATAAGCACGCACTCCGAGGCTCGATGGTTGGAAGTCCTTAGTCGTGAACCCCAGACAGTAGGCTGTGCGCAGTGGACAGACATTTAAAGCAGATCCATTATCTAGGAGGATAACAGGGACCCACTTCCCTACACACTTCATGGTGATGTGTAATGGCTTGTTGTGGCCGGCTCCTTCCGGCGGCAGATCTTTCTCGATGAATGTTACGACATGTTTTGCCTTGTTTGGCACAAGCAAGGCCACTAGAGCTTCGGGGGGAATGTCGGGCGGCACCTCCATGTTTGACAGAGTTTTGATCAACTTCTGACGGTGTTCCCTGGATGAGGAAAGCAGCCCCCAGATGGATATAGACGCTGGAGTTCTTTCAAGTTGCTTCCGGATGGGGTTTTCCACTGGCATGGGATTCCTCTGTGGTGGTTGAATGATAACTTCTGGTGTTTGAGTGACACCTTCTGGGTTACTTGGAATTGAGTCGTGTTGGACGGGATCGTCCCAAACAAATGCCCCAGCTTGAGCGTGGTTAGAGGTGTGGCCTCTTTGCAGGTCGGAAGGTTGATAAATTCGTCCGCTTCGCGTTACTCGGTTGACCGACGGTGGCTTTTCATCCCAAAAGTCTGAAAATTCATTGACCTTTCGCTTCCCAGCCTTGATGGATTCCAGCTTCTGCTGAGTATCAAAATACTCGGTCCAAAAACCTGCGACACTGCTCTCGGCTTTCTGTTTCTCGATTTTAATATCTCCCATCTTCTTTTCCAGATTTTCCACCGCTCGATCATGCCAAAATGAATGATCCAGCATGGTTTTGTTGACAGTCCACATTTCACCGTTATCAAACAGGATATCGATCACGTCTTCTTCATTCCAAAATGGATCCGCGGAGTCCTCCGCCAGAGCGGAAACATTTGACTGAGGATGAAATGGCACGGATGGCCGAGACAAAGATTCGTTGATAATGTAAGCTTGAGGAAACCATTCATGATCCCCAAAGATGGTTTCTATGGCAGAATGTCCTTCAATTCCAGGAAGTGGAGGTGGCAACGAATTATCTGGAAGATTGCTGCTAGGGACCCAATGATAAACCTCTCCGAGTGTCCGGTTCCATATGTCTCCGGGTTCTTCAAACAGAGTAGGGAGTGAAACTGCATCAAGTGGATCAGCACAAATTGCCTCCCATCTTTCCCGCCAATCTTCTTGTTCATTAGGCTCCACATATGCGAGAGTATGTACCATGCCGGCGATGCATACAACTTTGTCAATCCTACAGATGCTGGAATCTGTTGGTATGGAGACAACTGGTTTGTTATGAGAGTCGGGGATGATGAACCGGCTTGGATCCCACTCCTGGTGGAACTCTTCCTAGTCTCGATCATTCATAGCCCATTCTTCACTTTCTGTGATGTCCGCCCATCTTGGTTTTGACCTTGATTTGATGCTTGTGAGGGAGCAAACTTCCGAATCCTCCGATACGGGAACAACTGGTTTAGGCTCGGTGGCCGGTATGATGTAAAGGTTCGGGTTTAATTTAGTGGAGCTTGGGTTATCTGGAGTGAAGCTGAAGGAGATTTGGTTGATTCGGGTATTGGGTTGGTGTTCCGGCATGGGGTTAGAGACGGTGTTTGGCTTTTTATGGGGGGGTGGAATTGTTCCATCTTCAATGAGATCCTGAATCTTGTGTTTAAGACGTATACAATTGTTGATGTGATGGCCGGACATTTGGTGGTAGGAACAGAAGGCATTCGGGTTATGGTTTGGAGGAAGCACTTTGGGTGGCTCGCGAGGCTCTAGCGGTTTGATGACGTCCTTCTCAAGGAGCCTTTGGTAAACTGTTGTCAAGGGAAAAGGAAATTGGTAGAAATTTCTTGCTTGCCGGGCTGGCTGAGCTGCTATTTGGTTAATAGGCTCGGTTTTGGTTAGTTTGGGGTTTGAGGAGCTGGCCTGAGTATGATTGTACTGGTTGGTTCCAAACAGGGTATTGCTGTTGCCAGAGTAAACTCGCCTGGGTTTGACAGATTCTCCTTTTTCAAATATACCAGTTCTGAGTGCATCTTCTACTGCGAGGCCGGCCTCGTAGAAAGTTTTGAAGTCAGCGGTGGTTTGGAAAACCACCAAGTGCTTTGCAAAATCGGGTGCCAAGTTCTTCGTGATAATTCTCATCTTCTCTTTCTCCGAGGGTCGATCCATCATCTGAGATGCTTTCCCTCTCCACCTTCTGATAAAGTCCGCAAAGGACTCATTGGCTCCCATCCTGGTTGCATCTAATTCTCGGATAGTCATCTCAAGCTGAACGTTGTAATTGTACTGGGTCATGAAAGCTGTCCCAATATCCTCCCAACTTCCTTTCTTTGAAATGTCAAGATTTAAGAACCATCGCAGTGCTGGCCCTGTCAATGTTTGCTAAAACATCTGACCCATAGCATTATTTTCGATGTTGTACATGGACAGAGTGCCCACGTATGCTTGTAGATGAGCTCTCGGGTCTCCGTTCCCATCGAATTTCTCCCAGGTTATGGGCTTGAATCCTTCAGGGAGTTTGGCGCCGGGGAATAGACATAATTTGTCCATGTCAATACCTGTGGCGGCTATCTTCTCCTATTTCTGGACAGATTCCTCAAGTTTGGCGACTTTTGCCAATACTGTTTCCAAATTCGGATGCTCTTGCGGAGGTGGTTACTCCCCTGGTGGCTTGTTCTGAAAAGTTAAACCTTGTATTAGGAGTAACATCTCAGCCATTTGATTATCACTGCGTTCCCGCTGTTCTTCGAAGGCTAGTCTGAGAGCCTCGATTTCACTTTTGCCCGCCATATTCGTAGGATCTGCTGAATCTGACTGGACCGCTTTTGACTCAGTTCGAATTAATCGTTGCTCGGGAGTTCTAGTCCAACTAGGTACAGTATTCTTCTTGCCCTTACCAATGATTGAAACTGACAGCGGAAAAATGAACTTAGTGACTGGTGCCCAAGAAATGCTATGTGCAGGAATTTATGTACAAATGAGAGGATGATGCATGATGTGCAATGCAACCACAGCTTTGGAAAGGATTGCCCCAATTTTCAGTGCTTTGTTCAATATATCTGAATTTTTTGATTTTTGCAAAATGAAGGCCGAACCCTTAAGGGTTGCCTACGTATCCCCATTTTGGAGGAATCAGGCCATGACGTAGTTCGGGACTACGATCGGCTCTTTTCTTTAACATAGGAAAAGTACTAACTCCATAAAGCAAAGTACAAACTGACTCAATAAAGCAAAATACAGACTCGATAAACAAAATACAGACTCGATAAACAAAATACAGACTTGGCATCCTCAAAAAGGGCCTTGTTGGCTTGATCTGCTGACCACTGGCTGGCTGCTAATTCTTAGTCCGACTCAGTTGTTGGACTTGCTCGGGGAGCATTCCGGACTTGGTTTTTCCTTGAGTTGCTTGGGAGACAGGTTATCATTCAGAAGGAGACCATTTTCAATGCAGCCTTCACAATTACACTCATCCCAGTATTTGTGTCCCGTCACTGGGTCTTGGAAGTAGTAGACTAGTGTGCCATCTGGTTGGAAGTTTTTGACTGGCGGCATGATGTCCACTTCTTTATTATCACTTTCTTGCTCCATCCTGACAGTGATTTTGTCGGGGATGTCCTTGGCTCCGTTGTCTGCAGGGAGGTGGAATTTCCAACTTTGATCATTCGCATGTTCAGAGTTGTCCCATTGAAGAGTTAAACCTGGCTGATCAGATGTGACTAGTTGGTGAAGCAACCCTTCAAGCTTATCTTTATCTGGCACCTCATTCCCTATCTCTTCAAGTATCCACACCGGTGCCCCATGATGGGTGGTAAAGGTGGACTTGAGCTTTTTGCTTCCGGATTGATTGCTCATTTTTGGGTTACAGACTCTGATAAAAGAAATACAACATTCTAATTACCGCGAGGAAGAGAGCCAATCGCAGAATTTTCTTTAAAAAGAGTTTATTTTATTGGACAGAGCCTTTGATTATCGGGATAATCCTTCTTATTGCTGTGGAAGTGAGGATGTGACAACCTAGGGTAAAAGCTATCATGTATGCGCATGCAAGACAGGTAAACGACAAGCAGTTAAACAGTTAACAAGGCATATCACATAATCTTAACCTATGGGTCCCTGTCCTAGGTTGGAAAGTTCTAGGTTAATTATATGCAAGGGCCGGTTTTGGTTTAGGGGGTTCCCCAGACTAGAGCCAATATTTGCCTTCCAGTGCCAAGTGTACTGCATGGCAAAGGTCAAGCGGCAGGCTGACTCATTACGGTCCAAGGTTGCTGAGCATCCGGGGATGTCCTAACACCAGCGAGCTGGGTAGGGTAACCAAGACGCAGCAGCGGGGTTTATCCAACATCGATGCAAGTGATGCAAAAGTTCAGCAATAAAATTGTTTTCAAAAATCCCACAAATGTTTTTCAAGCTTGGCTCGCTCTTTAAATTAATCAAAATTTTGAAATTCTACTCATGTGAACAACCGAGAAAGCTCCAGTCCAGACTGATCGGGCTTTCACCCTGACATCAATCCTTTCTAGTACAGCGTAAAGCACGTACTTGGTGTCAAGCCTTCGAATGGTCATTTTACAAGTGTAAAACTTCAAAATAAAGATTAACTTAAAATATCCCCAGCAGAGTCGCCATTTTGTGGACGGTCGGCCTCCACGCGCTCTGAGATGGTTTTTCGAAACGGTTCGAAAAACAAAAGATTTTAGAGTCGCCACCCGGGTTTTAGGAAAGTAGTTTGGGACCCGAGAAACCAATTTGAAAATGATGATTTGAGAGAATGACTTATAAAACCAATTGAAAACCAGAGATTCGTTTTGGATCCGGAAGCCAGGTTACGAACAGGGAAGGGTTTTAATGCACCCCATTCGCCCGATTAAAAATCGGTCTCTACTAAACATTTTTGGGATTTTATTAGAAAACAATTTTATTGCTGAACATTAACAGATAAACATTTAAATTAAACAAAACAGATGATAATAATGAGAAAAACGGATGATTAATATTGTAATTAACAGAAATCAAATGAAAATCCAAACTTCAAACTGTTCCTGCAGGGGAAGGTTCAAGTTTCACATTTTTACCAGAAAAGTATGCCGTGCGGCACACTGGATGTACCGTGCGGCACAAACAGTGAGCCGTGCGGCACTGTTCTTCAAATTAACGGTCAAATTTTCAAATGAGTACCGTACGGCACTCGAGGTGTACCGTGCGGCACAGTATGAGTACCGTGCGGCACACTTGGCTGCAAAACAGTTTGAAACTTTGGCTTTTCGAAATGATTGATCAGAGGCACATACAAGGCATGAAATGCATTCAAAATGAACTACTTTAAAGGGAGAAAGTAATGTATTGAGTATGGGATGTCCCTCCTCGTTGAATCGCTCCGTACGAGGCGATGTTTTCACCGTACGACGCGACCGGGAGGTGTGAAATGAAACTGAACTTGCTGTAATTTGGGCATACCAAGCATGGAAATGATGCAAGGAATCATTCCACCCTCGGTACCCTTCCCCTCAGGGTACCAAATTCAAGGAATTTGGCGAAACGGGTTTATACCTTCGGTTTCGAACTCTCGGATTGAGCGTCGGATTGAACTTCCGAATAATGCTTGAACCTTCTCTGGACCTCACTTTCACTCTAGTATAGTGGTAAGAGGGATTGGATGCTCAAACTTTGGTCGATTTGGGGTTGCTATCTCACGGCTTTGGAGTCAAAAACAGGGGATGAGTTTCTGCTTTGGGTTTTGCTTTTACGGAGAGAATGGTGTTGGATTTCTATAATGGAGATGGTGGCTAAGGGGTTTTGGCAATGAAAATGGTATCCAAGAATGGAGTTTTATGGTCTTCCTTACACAGAAATCGTATGGGGTTCGGCCCTCCTCTTCCCATTGGGTTTGAACGGTTTTTATAGAGGATGGGGGAGCCGAATGTAGTTCCCAATCCTTTCTTGATTCTTGCCCAGGGGGACAATGGCATAGGGAGTAGCCTATTCCTTTCTGCCATGATCTTCCCTTTCGGCCACGGCAGGGGAACCAATCTCGTCAACACTTTCGGCTTGCTGGGAATCCGCAAAAAGAACTGGAAACTTGAACAGTGCCATACGGCACACGAACTGTGCCGTGCGGCACAACTCGTGTACCGTGCGGTACACCTGGCCGTCAAATTTCCAAAACTCTGCTGTACGTGACACTGGCTGTCCCGTGCGTTGAGAGATGAGTACCGTGCGGTACTGTTGACTGAGTTGACTTGGAGAATTTCAATCCGAGAGTTCTTCCGGGTATTTCCGTTCATCATTGGGGATTAAAATGTACGTGAACGCTCATTTTGGGGTGTCTACAGGATGCTCTTATCATTATTGAATATGCGCTATATGTGCATATAGATTTGTACGCGTCGACGGTTTCCTGTCCAAAACATGAAATCAACAATTAGACTAAATTGGTTGCAATCAGATTGTTGATGAACTAATTGTTGGAAAAACTTGGTTTTATCCATTTTTAAATAATTATTAAAGTGGGTCCCACATGTCCACGTGGCCGGACCCACATACCGTTGTGTTCATCTTAGTTAGGAGATTAAGATCGAACCCGTGGTTGGATAAAAACAAGTTAAGGTGAATGAGAAATTGACCTTGAAAATGCCTACATGAACATTGGTAGAAGGGGGAAAAATGTGTTGTCCCACATTGGTGAAGCACAACTATTTCATTAGGTATATGTATCCCAAGTTGGACAATAAGGGTTGGCCCTTTGGGTCATTACAACTTTTGTTGGGGGAGAAGGCATGGACAAAGTGGGCTTTGGTCCATATAACACGTGCGTCCAACTTTCTTTTCTTTTTTTTTGTTAAATCAAAACCTTGTTGCCACAAACTCATACTACACGGCAGTTGGGAAGAACATAATTTTTCAACTTGTATTAGTGCTAGATTTGAGTTTACAACAGGAAGTTTGTTTTATACATCTATACCTTTCAAGTACTTGTGGATACCAAACATGATGTGGATGGAGAAGAAGAGAAGTTTTAACAGAATTTTTCAACTTGTATTAGTGCTAGATTTGAGTTTACAACAGGAAGTTTGTTTTATACATCTATACCTTTCAAGTACTTGTGGATACCAAACATGATGTGGATGGAGAAGAAGAGAAGTTTTAACTTGAAGACAAACACCATAGACTTGGCTTTGGGGTCCTGTATTGTGGTCCTGACCTTTTCTCTTTGGAAGTTAAGGTTGATTGCTCAAGATGTTACCCCGGAAGGACCGGCGTGTCCTTTGTACTATTTTTTTTTATTTTTATCCACAAGTCTTTTGCACTAGTGGCAGCTCCACGAATTCTCTTGAGGGTGTTCAGAAATTCTACTACGGTCCTCTAGAAATCATTTTTTATATAACTGGGTGGTCCGGACGCGCGCACTAATCCCAGGGTCTATTTATGCCTCGCCACACACAGAAACCCGGCAAAGCCAATGTCCTCTAGAAATTATAACTGTACATAAATAAATATAAATAAAAATTCTACTAATACAAAAATGCTACCGGAAAAAAAAAATTCCAAGTCAATACGGCTTCGCTTCGACGAGTTTTAAGGGGTTGCTATCATCAAAAAAGTTTCAATAGGAAATGACTCTTGCACCATTCTAGATTTTCCACTACAAGAAAGAATACTATAAACGACCAGAGCATTTGCGTCGGGGGCTTTGTCGTTGCAAAAGGCCATTTTAAGTGCCCAAGATTTTTGGCGTTAAAATTTTAAGTTTTTAGTAGGTATTATTTGCGACGGGTACATTCCCCGTGGCAAAAGCTAAGAAAAAAATATTTCCTTGCGATGGTATTGTGAAACCCGTGGCAAATGCAGAACCCAAAAAAGTGTTTCAGTTTCTCGGTAATTGCAGTTCAAAAATAAAAATTTTGCCTGTAATTTTTGCCTCCAGACTTTGCAAAAAAAAAAAACCCTATCTCTTTACCACAATCGGTGGCCCCTCTTTCCCCATGATTTTGATCTCTCTCTCAGAACTGCCGCCTCTCTCTCTCTCTCTCTCTCTCTCTCTCTCTCTCTCTCTGTGAACTGCCATCGATGATCAACAGCAATGCGAGATCTTATCATAAACTTGTCCATGGTTCCAACTACCGAACAAAAATTAAAAGAGAATCAAACCTATGAATGGCCTATGTAATAATCCAAATTTATTGTGTCTATATACCCTCTGTGCATATATATTAAAGTGTTTCACAAAAAAACGTAGCGTACATATATTAAATTATTGATCTATATTTTATAATGTAATGAGTAATCACTTGGAATAAGTATAAATAGATTAAAGAGAGATAGTTAAAAGTGTTCTTATCTCTTTGAGCTAAATGTGTTGAGACAAAGAAACACCCAAATTCTCACATATCTAATTTATACTATTCTCTAATGGAGTATCAAATAGTCCATGGTGAATTCCGTCATTAGGATTGGGTGTTCAAAATTTTTGGGTAATGTGTTCAAACATTTTGGGTAGAGTGTTCAAATATTTTGGTTAAGGTGTTCAAAATGACAAAAAATGAATAATAAATAAATTTTTATGTGTATTTCTAAAAAAATTATTTTTTTCAGGGTGTTCAAGTGACCACCCTCGGCTCTTTTTAGAGCCGCCTCTGTTTACATCGTGTGTCCAAAGGTGCCTTACGTAGATGTGCACTTTATATATATATATATATATATATATATATATATAGTAGTATTTACATGCTGATCACACATGTAGTTCCTGTGAGTTGTGGATCGTTTGGTGACCATGAGTGAACAACCAGCTCCGAATGTGGTGGGAGGGTTAATGGTATCCCAACCAGTTGGAGAAGAGGCTTATGGCGTCGAAGAAACTGGGCTGAAAAAAAGGGTGTGGGTCGAGACGAAGCAGCTGTGGCACCTAGTAGGTCCATCCATCTTCGGCCGCATTTGCGCTGCCACGTTTGCAGTTGTCACGCAAGCTTTCGCCGGCCACCTCGGAGACGTTGAACTCGCTTCCATCTCCATCGTCAACACCGTGGTCGTTGGCTTCACTTTTGGACTCGTGGTAATTAATAATAATACACACTTCTGAACATTAGCTAGCATCAAACATATATACATGTATATATATAATATGTAAAACTAGTTGATCCAATAGTTCATGGAGTTGGGTTTATGGTGCATCAAACAAACCTCTCTGCGATACATGAAGTCTTGTAAGACTGGTTTTAGGTATACATTTTTGTATCGCTGCTCCCTTCGTCCTCTTTCAAGTGTCTACTATAGAAATACATGTATTTTCAAAACCCAAAAAAATTTCGTATATTAGTATAAATAGTACAAAAAAATAATAAAATTTTTTACGTCCAAAATTTTAAGATAATTCTATGAAAACATATTTTTTTACGTCGAAGAAAATGCTCATTTTTTAAGGAGGACATTTAAAAAGGAAGGGAGGAAGGATTACTCAATATCCAAAAGCTTGGTCATATTATCTAGCATACTGAAAATTACTCTAGTTGGCCCTACGGGCTTTAATTTCCGTCACTTCTGCGCCAGAAAGTGATTCATTATTTACCGTGCATGGGTACTGGCGCCAGTAAGACCCAATTAAACTAAAGTTGGGTACTTCCTTCGTACTGTTCCACTTTATTTTATTTGGTGATGTCATTTTTCTTTCTTGATCCAACTGAGAGCTGTACCCGATTAAACTAAAGTTGGGTACTTCCAACTAAAATAATATGGGTACACCACATGTGCACCCCAAATGCACACCACCCTGAGGTGACAAATGAGGAATTTACCTTTGCATTTGTTAGTTTTCGGTTGATTTTTTGTGATTTCTTGACTTGTCTCGCAATTATGAGCTCAAATCAAATTAAATTCACAAGCTCAAAGTTAAGGGGAAAAAAAGCATATAGCTAAAAAAAAATTATACATAATTACATATTCAATATTGGTCTTATTTGATAGACGTCGTTGAGTAGATTTTAAATATTCATTTTTATTTCAACATAGGATATGAAAAAAAAAAAGTTACGAACATTTTAATTTTCAACGATCGGAACCGTTAGATGTGTTTAAAACGTGTTTTCAGCGTCCTACGCGAGGATTTTGCAAAACATAATACCCGGAAGTAGTTGATCGGAGTACGTTTTCGTAAAACTACTATACAAAAACCTGGCCCGATCAAACCCTTTTGGGTATTTTTTTTTCCGAATCTTTGCATAGGACCTTAAAAACACGTTTTAAACACATCTACCGGTTCAGATTTTCAAGAAATAGATTAGATGGGCTTGAATTGGTGCATTATAGTGTTCAAATGCCACTGGAAGTACTGAATGTGTTCTGATCGTGTGGTTACTGACATCGGATGATCATCAATTTCGGGGAGAATGATAGAATTGATAATATGTTAAATCGTATCGGTTTAGATCAAACATTCAAGAAAACGAACTAGTATCCACCATTCAATGTTATACATTGAACATACTTAGTTATGAACTAATATATACTGCTATAGTCTAATGTACGTTAGTCACACGTTCTCAATACAATTTCGATGATCAACACCGACTATTTTGTTTTTCTTGGTGTTTTAATGAACCTCACAAAAATTTGGACCAATCGGATTTTGAAAAACCCTTCATCAGGAGATTCCGGACGTGAGAATCATTAGTAGGAAAATATTTGTTAATTTCGATCGAGCATATAGAGATAATTAATTTACTTAATTTTTGACATGAATGATATAGTCCCTCCTAGAAAAAAGATAGACGGTTCCGATTTTCTAAAAAAAACTCGAAAGGCACCCGAGTGATGTATTGTAATTTTACGAGGATTTTTCATACATGTGAATGCAATGCACTGCATACACACAATCATTTTCCAAAAAAAATTTTGACGATCCGATCCGTCCAATGTGTTCAGAAGGTGTTTTCAAGGGTCCTCAAGGAAAATCTTCAAAAAAAATACCGGGAAGGGCTTGATCCAAGCAGTTTTCGAAAAAATATATAAATACAGTTTTTGCGAAAACTGCTTGGATCAAGCCCTTCCCGGTAATTTTTTTTGAAGATTTTCCGCGTGGATCCTTGAAAACACCTTCTGAACACATTGGACGGATCGGATTTTCCAAAAATAATTTGCAACACAAAAAAATCATTTTTTTCTTATTTCCGGGAGGTGTGGATAAGAAAATTTCCACAATTCCGGAAATAAGAAAAAAAAAAAGGGTTTTTTTTGTGTTGCAAATTATTTTTGGAAAATCCGATCCGTCCAATGTGTTCAGAAGGTGTTTTCAAGGGTCCTCGCAAAAAATCTTCAAAAAAAAATACCGGGAAGGGCTTGATCCAAGCAGTTTTCGCAAAAACTGTATTTATATATTTTTGCGAAAACTATTTGGATCAAGCCATTACCGGTATTTTTTTTTGAAAATTTTCCGCGTGGACCCTTGAAAACACCTTCTGAACACATTGGACGGATCGGATCGTCAAAAAAAAATTTGGATCAAAAGTCCGGATAAGAAGTGGAACCTATATATATATATAGTCCCGATCTAATCCGGGAATCCCAGATCCAGGACTCCACCTTCCCGATATTTTTTTGAAAATCCGAGCCGTCCAATGTGTTCAACCAACGCTCCAACCAAGACACGATGATGTATCGCCAACCAACGCGCGCGTCCGTTGCAATCCTAACCACCCTTAGGGTGGTTTCTAGCAGGAAAAAAGTCCCTTTTTTTTTTTACTTTACCGAAGTACTAGTAGTATTACAGTAGGCGAAAGCTGAGCCCTTGTCAGGGAAAAAGTAAAAAAGAAAGAGGAGCTGAGCCCTGTCATTTCGGATCACAGAAGAAGGACAGCCAAGTGCCAACACTCTCTTTGGTAAGCGCGTGCATATCAAACCTGACCACCCTTCGGGTGGTTCCTAGCTTTTGCCTTGTTTAAAAGGTTTCACGGCTAAAGATAGAGACTAGATTATAAGAAAAGTACACTATTTTCTTAATAATTTGTACACTTTAACATACTGAATTTTTTCCCAACTCGCAGAAATTGAAAATTTCTACCATAGTGGTATGTCATCCTATTAAAAAGGAAAGATCGACGTGTCATGTTTATTCCAAAATTAGATACATTTAGTATTGGACCTCGTATAAATATGTGGTGAAGGAGCGTATTGGGGCACCATATGGTGGTGTCGCAAGGCCGCTAAATAATTTTCGGCCAACTGAGGTCAAATTGTGCATATTCAAATTTTCGAAATCTTTATTGATATCTTTTAAGCTCCTGTAAAAGAAATCAACCCCAATGAAATCATAGTATTGTCCCTGGCACTTCACATAAGTGTTAAAATTACCCCACCATCCTATGATAATTTAGGCGGCTTCAGTTAGGGAGTATTTGGGGGGGCCTATAGTGAGGTCAATCCGGTTGTCTATCTCTATACCAAAGCTCGGATTTGATCCAAATTTCAAATGATCTGAACAATTCATTGTTTGGATTAAAATTCAAGCGTTTATTACTGAGATGGAATGCCGCATGACCTTACTACGATCCTGTAGTGAGGCCCTCGCTACATTATAGATTTAAAGTTCTCCAAATTTAAACTTCGTTGTTCAAATGATTTCCAAACGGTTCACTTGGTATGCCGTCTCCACACCCTCTATTAATTATGAACCCTAAAAAACATTCTCTTACGAGAAGGTTTTTTCATTTTTTCTTTTTTTGTCATGAGAAAAATGGACTTTTTGAATAGGATCTGGTTCTCTGCAATTGCAATGTACAGAAATTTATGTAATTATATCTTGATCGTCCATCTTGACAATCTTTAGTCCATATTTTAAAAAGAATCCTTTAGGAATTCATGTATATTATTTCTTCCAATTATTATCTTGAAGAGTATCTCAACAGACCCGAACTATTAAAAACACTTTTATATGCCTTGGATTAGGGACTGTTCTTTTGTTCTGCAATCGCAGACTCCAGGCAAGTTTGATTCTTACTATATGCACACATTTTCTTGTGTCATTTACTTCAGGGGCTGGTTCTCCTCACACAACCATTAACACAAATTTTGACACAAAAATAATCAGAGCTCCATGCTAATAATCAGAGCTGTTCAATTTGTTTAAAACATGTTTTCAAGAGTATCCATAAAAAATCAAGTCATTCGGATTCGGTAAGGGCTTGATCGATTCATTCTATATTTATCCTGTTAATTATGGAGACAAATACCGATCAACCCTTACTTATATCCGAGCTAATTATTTATGTGAACTCTTAAAAAGCATGCATGTTTCAAATAAATCAATAAATCAAATGGATAGGATCATTTGCATGCATGGGACTTCGAATTAGGTAATTTACATTTTTATGGCAAAAGTTGTGTCAAATATTATGTGACGTTAATCGGCCCCTTTACTCCAAATTTAGTTTACATTTTTTGTATGTGAAATTAACAGATGGGGATGGCGAGTGCGTTGGAGACACTATGCGGGCAGGCTTTCGGGGCAAAGAATTACCACATGTTGGGAATACACATGCAAAGATCATGCATTGTGCTCTTCTTCTGCTGTTGCCTTTTACTGCCCATCTACATCTACACAACCCCGATTCTAAAGCTATTGGGCCAACCCCACGATGTGGCCGTCCAAAGTGGGCTTGTGGCTTTATGGTCCATACCACAGCACATGAGCTTTGCATTTTTATTACCAGCCCAAAGGTTCTTACAAGCCCAATTGAAGCCCGGAGTTTATGCATGGGTTTCTTTTGTGACTCTTGGGATCCACGTGGCTATTAGTTGGCTGTTTATGCACAAGTTTAAGCTTGGGGTGGTGGGGATTGCGGTGGCTTTGGATATTTCGTGGTGGATTATGGTGGTGGGCCTGTTTGGTTATATTTTGGGCGGTGGCTGTTCAAAGACTTGGACCAGGTTTTCAATCAAGGCCTTTACGGGATTATGGGACTTTTTCAAACTCTCCGCAGCTTCTGGTGTCATGATTTGGTTTGACAATCTCGCCCTCTGTACCGAAAAATTATCAGAGGTCTTTGAGGCACTGCCACGTTGTGCCCTGATATTTTAATCCATCACACACTTTCAGGTGGTGATGAACATATGTGGTGCCCAGTACTACATGAAAATGTGTGGTGAATAAGAGTGTTTGAGTACCACGTGGTGGTGTCCTATGAGCACTGAATAATAATTATCTTTATGTTTTTATTACGTACCCTTACAACTTTTATGGGTAAAAAAAGAAAATATCTTGAAAGGGACCGGATTGTCCTCTCCAGTTCTTCGTGGGTCAGTCATCAAATACTTATTTATTTATGTCCTTGATCTTGAAATTGTTCGTGCAGCTTAGAGAATTGGTATTACAGAATATTGGTTCTGATGACTGGGCACTTAAAGAACTCCACATTAGCATTGGATGCCCTACTGGTGTGGTAAGTAATCTACTTTTCCCCTATTGTGTAATTATTGAGAATTTAATTACTACATGCTTGCATGGGTGAAAAATTAATTATTAAATTCCTTATAGTGGTTTATTTGATTTTCTTCATACGATTTTTGGCAGCATGAATGTGAATGCCTGGGAATTGATGATTCCTCTTGCCTTCTTTGCAGCAACCGGGTATTAAATCTGATCTATTTTTTGCAAATGCTCTTTTCTTATCTTTTGTACTAATTTTTTGGGCTAATTTAGCAAATTCTCTTTCTGTTTTCTTTTTTAGCAATTGGAATATTTTTGTAGTTTCAGTTTTGTTTTGGTGTGAAATGAAATCTGGTCTATTTATGCAACAATAATAACTTAACTTAATCATATCATCACAGTGGAGGCTTTCAAAATCTTGTAGAGATGTCTATTACCTTGGCAAAATTATTATTATTACATATTTAATTTGAGCTTGGCAGTTGATGTGGATCATACTAGTTGTTGGGAAAAATTGAACGGCAAATCCAGAATATAATTTCATTGATATAAAATACAGAATTACAAGACAGTAATTGAAAAACTTAATACATGAACTAGAAATCGAACTGAAAAAACTGGACCGAGTCCTGTGAAACAGATTCGCTACCTACCGAGGGTGTTGTAGGTGAATCCGCGTATATCTGTCAAGATAAAATGGTTGAACGACGAACGTCAGAATAGCTCCGATGAATGCCTTGGTGAACTAAACCTTGTTTGTCTCTCTCTTAAACAAAACCGAATTTGCAGAGTATTATTGAAGGAGCATGAATTTCTGGTACCCAGACCAATATGGGATTTGATCAATATAAAGCCAAAAGGGAGACCTTATTTGGGTTGCAATGAAGAAATAAACTCTAAAATCGAAGTGATAAATACCAAGAATTAATCAGCCATCATCACACATAATGGGGGCAGTGGCGGCTCCAGAAATTTTTATCTGGGTGTTCAAAAATTAGGTTTAACTCTATTAGCTCTATTATCCCACAATGTATGCACAAAATTTCGTATATTAGTATAAATAGTGTAGTCAACAACACATCGTTCATTCCAAAAAGATAGTCTACTACGCAAAATAAGAACATATTTCAACACGAATAAAAGTTTTGTTTTAAGTTACCATCATGCGTAGTGGACAATTTTTTGAGAATGGAGGGAATATAATTCTATAGTTTTTTTGGAATAGGCTTCATATTGTAAGCCAATAGTAAACAAACATATTGATTTCCTAATATCCTTTTGAAAGAAATTGTGGCGATAAACGAGATTTTCCATCATAGTTTTGCATTAAAGATTGTTAGTTAATAGGTATTGCAATGTAGTTGAATTTTTTTAAGTTTCTCCATAATTCTGTAACTTAAATTAAACAAACAAAGAAATATAATTTAGGTAATTTCATGAATACACAATCACTGCATTTAGACCATGGGCAATGGACATAGTGAGAGAAAGGAAAGCACAATACCTACGTCAAAAGATTCTTCTTTTTCTCTCATTTATTTATTTTTTCAAATCTCTTTTATTATAAGTGTAAATTTTGTTCGAGCTAATGTTTTAGGTGTTCATATTGCATCTTCAACCAACAAATCTCTTTTCCTCCATTTTGGAGGATCAAAATATAATTTATATCCAAAAAGTGAATTTGAAGGATTTCACTATTCATGTGAGCTCCAATCCAATAATCTTCATTCCTCCATTTCTCAAACATATTAGTTGTATCATTAGAGGATGAGGACAAAAAAAGGATATGAGAGGAATTTGGGAGGATGAATAGTGAAATGGAGGTGATCCTCCATATTTGATGGGTGAAAAACAATTCTCCAAAATGGAGAAGAAAATGGAGGATCGTTTAGGAAGAGGTTTTCCTCCAAAAATGGAGGAATGGAGGCAAAAATGGAGTTATGGAGAGTGGGTTGAAGATGCCCTAAGTGTTCAAATAAAACTTTAACTAAAATTACCACTATTAAAATTCCCCACCCCAAAAAAATTTGAGGGTGTTCAACTTCACAACCAGGGCTGGGTGTGCAGCCGCCAGTGATGGGGGGCCTTCATGGGCTATCAATATCCCCACACCATTAACCACGAACTGGTCGACACACTTCGGTTGCCCCGGGAGTCCCTTTGTCTTCCCCTCTATCATTCGTAGTTAATGCTCTTAAGTCATGAAGCACCACGTTAGTGAGTCTAATCATTTTTTCCCGGTCAATTTTTGTTTCAGATTTCACCAATCGAATTAGTAAATGGTTTTGCACTATTCCTTTCGTATAAAACAGAGCCTTTTTCTTCATTATTGCTTTGTCGCATAAAGCCCTTTTCCATTTGGTAAACTCCAATCTCTTTTGCAAGTGGGAGCTCTTGAATATCATATTGCATCCCGAGATTGAATCTCATTCTCTCTTCCCAATTTAAAAAAAAAAAAAAACTCCGATCTCCTTTTGCATAAATAAAAAGATTAATGGTGCTGTGAATCTCCATACTTAAGAGATGAATAATTGTGCTTTAATTTGTACAATACGAAAAGTCACTCCTAATTTTATACTCGTTGGTTTAAACATTGAAATTTGTACTAATTGTGATGAATATGGAAACCAGAGTAAGAGTTTCCAATGAGCTAGGAGCCGGAAATGGAAAAGGAGCAAAGTTTGCAACGAAGGTGTCTGTGGTGCAGTCTCTCTTAATCGGCATATTTTTCTCTCTACTTATAATAATATTCCATCACAAGCTGGCAATGATCTTCTCGTCGAGCAATAATGTCATCGAAGCAGTTGACAAGCTTTCCTACTTCTTAGCTCTGACCATTCTTTTCAACAGTGTTCAACCTGTCTTATCAGGTAATAATATTATTGATCAATAAATCCGACTCCATATATTGGTCTGGTTTGGGTGAATTGAAAAAACTAGTTTTTCGGTTTTTTTGGTTTTGTCTTTATTCAATTTTTTTTTTTGCATTTGTTAGTTTTTAGTCGATTTTTTGTGATTTCTTGACTTGTCTTGACGAGAGGAATCTAAAAAGTATAAAATTATTAGCTAAACTTAAAGTTTTGTGAATAAAGACGAAAAATAATTCAAAAAATCAGTTTTTTGGATGTCACATTCATCTTTATTCACAAAACTTTAAGTTTAACTAGTAATTTTATACTTTTTAGATTCCTCTCGTCGAGACAAGCTAAGAAAATACAAAAAATCGACCAAAAACTAACAAATGCAATTTTTTTTAAATAAGGACAAAACCAAAAAGCTAGTTTTTTCAATTTACCCAAACCAGGCCATATAGCGTATATCTATACCTTTCCTTTAGGACAAAATAAACTTTTTGCAGCTTTTATTTTCTTTGAGTAACAAGTGTGAAATTTCAATTTGACAGGGGTGGCCGTTGGTTCTGGGTGGCAATCATGGGTGGCTTATATAAATATAGGTTGCTATTACTTCATTGGGATCCCAATTGGGCTTCTTCTTGGGCGGGTCTTCGACTTTGGAGTTAAGGTATGTATGTTAGGCTCTTCTTAATTTTATTCTTTGGACTTTGGAGGCACTATTACGGGTCATTAGAAATTGGGTCTAAGCTACATTGATTACGGATATCTGACGGCCGAAGTAAGTCCTAGCTAGATATATATCCTTCATAGCAAGCCCTAGCTATATGTATTCCTTCATTTGTTTTGGTTCTGTTATATGTTCTTCTCGTCTGTATGTTGTTGTTGTTGTTGTTGTTGTTGTTGTTCTATTCGGTTGTCTTTGTATCCGGTAATATGTAGTAATAGCATTTGTTGGAAATGAAATTCTATCTCTTTCATCAAAAAAATTAATTCGGTCTAACAGTACCAGCGAAACAGATTTATTAATTTCAAAATGACGGTGCAAAACTAGAAAAATAATCTCGAAAATTTTTATAAAAAAAAAAAAACCATTAAAAGTACCAGACCAAAAATTTAGGAAGAACAAACCTTTTTGTCACCGTCTGTTTGGATATTTATGATTGATTTTTTGTTTAAATCAAATTCGTTTTTTGAAAAATGAAGTCAAATAGTATCTTGCCATCATATACGAATAATATTAGGGGTGCTCACGGTCCGGATCAGTCCGGATTGGCATGAATCCAATCCTAATCCGCGAGTCACGGTTTTTTGAAAATACAATCCGTGTCCGATCCAAAAATCTCACGGTTCGGTTCCAATCCGAACCGCGAGTCACGGATCGGTTCCGGATTAATCCGCGGATTTTCAACTTATTCGGAAAAAAACAACAAACAAAGGCAATAAGGCACTAGCAAGTAGCAAATGCACTAAAAGTTCAAAGTAGGAAATCCCAATAAAAAACAACAAAGGCAGTTAGGCAAATTGTTATATAACTAAACAAACAAAGGCACAAACTTATATTACCACAAAGGATAGCAGATAGTTACTTCCGGTTCACTCACAAAGACAATAGCAGATAGTTACTTCCAGTTCACTCACAAATAGAGAGTATATATAGTAGTACTTATAATACTTTACCCCCCTAGATTTTATAGAGATAACAATATTCGCACCATAACTCCTACAACAATACAACCAAACCGTAAGTCTGCTAAATTAACAATATTTATATAACTATAATTATAAAAGTGATAAAATTATATATAATAAAAATCTCACGGTCCGGATCGGTTAATCCACGGTTTCAAAATCAAAATCCGTGTCCAATCCAAAAGTCACGGTTTTTTATTTTTTGAATCCGTGTCCGGACTATTAATCCACGGTTAAAATCCAAAAGGTACGGATCGGTTCGGTTCGGACCGGATTCACGGTTCACCGATTTTTTTGAGCAGCCCTAAATAATATGTCATTGTAGGGGAGGGCAACACGAGACCCCCCGTTGACCAGAGTCAATGTTGACCCTCCAATGAAATAGTGACACGTGTCACCCAGGTGGCAAGATGTCTGCGCGACACGTGGCATCCTCCGCGCATGCCTCCGCGCGGGAGTCCACTGGTGCCGGCACAAGTCCCCGCGTGAGGGGGGGCCACTAAAGCGGGACCGTGAGCCATCCGGACAAGGAGAAAAGCTCACGACCCATATGGCTGGCGCGGCTCAGAACATGGGCGAGAACGCGAGAAGCTAGTTCGATCTAGCCCAGGTTAATATACCTGCTGCGGTCTAAAGGCAGGACCCCGGGGGCCCCTTGAGGCTTGGCTGCGGTACAGGCGCAACCGAACAGGTCACGACCTTGCCCTTACGGGAATAAGGGAGATCTAGTGGCTTGGTGGCTTAGAACAGGGGGATCGCTGTGTGGGGGAATGGCTCGTCACCGCGCGAGCTAGCTGCGCGGTGATGACGTCACCCGTGCGGTCAGGTTGTACGGAAAGGACACGTGTTATCATATTATAGGATGACAGCCTGACACCGGATGATTGGTCCGAGGTGCCTATAAATATGGGACATTCCCTTTCAATGCTTAGAGGTTGGTGAAATCCTGGCAGAAGCATATGCCATTCTAGAGAGAGAAAAGGGTAATCACTGAGCGAGAGGAGAACATTCTCTCTAGTGAGATTCTGGCCCCATCTCCTAGGTTACCACGGGTATCATGGATTAAACTGAGAGCAATCCACTGCCTTAGTTCTTTCTGTGCACACCTGCTCTGTTCTTCACCCTTCCTCTAGACCACTCTATTCCTTTCTTTCATTGTGTCTTTACTGTTAACTATCCATACCTCTCCAGCTCATCACGTTAGCGAAGAACCATCACCTACATTCAAGCGACTCTGCTGGGGAGGTTGGTTAGTTTATGGTAAACACGAGAAGTGGTCTACAAACATCAGGCATGGCAGCACTAACAAATCACAACAACTTGGTCCTCAACGGTCCACCGCTGATCGAGGATGCTACGTCCAGTCATGGGGGGAACGAAGGAGGAAAAAATCAGGGAGCCCCAGCCATGGAGATGATCCAAGCCATGCAAGCTGGAATCACACAAATGCAAACCACACAGACGCAGTTACTCGCTGCCATAGCTGGCCTCACGGAGGTCATCACAGCTGCCCTACCAAGGGCCAACCAGCAGCGGTGACCCAGCAGATCCATGCTGGGGGGAGAGTCCAGCCACCTGTGATTCCACGGGCTGAACAGGCCCATGGGACTCAGGGGGTGGCACCCTTAGCTGGTGGCCCTGGTACTCAAGCCGCTATACAGCTAGTGATTTCTGTTCACCCTGCTTTGCCAGAAAATCCTGGCCTGCAAACCACGGGGACTGGTTCTGTACACCAGAGGGCGGCACTGGGTGAAAACGCCGGGCCTCAGGCGGTGACCCTAGCAGAAGTGTAGGCTCTCTTGCAAAGAGAGAAAACCAAAACAACTTTCCCCTCCCTCCCTAGCCCAGACATTCAGCCACCATACCCTATGGCTATCCTCCAGATGCCATATCCAGAAGGGTACACCCCGCCGAAGTTCACTAAGTTTGATGGCAAAGAGGGTAATGCTCAGGAGCACGTGGTGCGCTTCATCGAAACGCTTGGAGCCTTCTCGGGCGACACAAATCTGAGGTTAAGGGAGTTTTCTAAATCCCTCACTAACAGAGCCTACACATGGTATGTTAACCTCACCCCATATTCTATAACATCATGGGAAGACATGGTCAGCCGCTTCTATGCCAAGTTCTTTCAGACCCGCGAGAAGATAACCAGTCTTTCTTTGGTGAAAGAAACTCAAGGCCCTAGTGAGGACATCATTGACTACATCCGGCGGTTCTAGAACCGCGCGGTCGACTACCTCGAGCCAGTAGAGGAAGAGTATCTGGTGGAGATATGCACAACAGGACTCCTGCGCGAGTATTAGCCATTCTTGGTTAACGTCAAAATCCAAACATTCGCTGCCTTATTGGAAGCAGCATACAAGCTGCGCCACACCGTAAGACCACCAGCGCGAGATGGCTGGAAGCCCAGAAAGTCACACTCCGTCGCCGCAGCTGCAGCTTCCGCTCCACCTTCGCGCAAGCCGCAGGGGGGAAGAGGCAACGGCGGAAACGGGGGTAATAGGCGTGGCGGGGGGAGTGGCAACAATAATGAACGCGGCGATTGGAAGAAGCAAAAAGTATACAAGGAAAGCACAGGGGCCCCAGACTACCCCTGCAGCATTGAGGAGGTAAAAGCGTTGGTAAAAGAATGGATAGCAGACAGTGGTCTCACGTTACCAGATATAGAGGTCGCGCCCTCACGCGCAGACCGAGAAAGCCCAAACTATTGCATGTTCCACAGACACACTGAGCATCCCACCAGTGACTGCTGGACCCTGAAAAGAATTTTCAAGAGGAAACTCGATAACAATGAGCTGAGGATCACCACTAAAGCTCAGAATGTGCGCACACACCCATACCCCGAGCATGGGACAGCCAACATGGCTGAATGTTTCGATTTCGTGCGCGAAATAGAGGAAGAGGATTATGGTTGTGATTCAGATTACAATCGCAGCTATGACTACGATCACGAGGAAGTGTACATGACATCCTTCTACGATGAGATTGATGATATTGCGGGGTATGACACTCCAAAGGTGACCGCTCCCGATCCAGAGAATGGAGTCAAGATCTTGCAAAATAGCACGAAGTTCAAACAATTCTATGATGGAATGGGGTTCACACCCAATGCAAGATTCTTAATGACAAAGGCTATTTTGGCCATCGCACAAGAAGGCCATGAAGCGTGCGCTGCGCAGGGAGGGTCCCTTCCTAGAACCATCAAAGATGAGTCAAATGCTATCTCATTCTCCGATGCTGATAGAAAGATTTTGCACCCGCATAATAGACCCCTGTATGTCACCGCGTGGGTCAATGGTGTGGAACTGAAGCGAGCTTTCATGGATGGAGGGGCATCCATCAACATCATGCCAATGTCTACTGTGAAGAAAATTGGAATTCCAGAAAACCGGATCGTGAAGTCATTGATTGGAATCACTGGGTTCCAGGGAGACAAGAAGGAATCGCTGGGGTATGTTATCGTCGATCTCGTAGTTGGACCCATCCGCACTACTACAAAGTTCCACATCATCGACGCTCAGACAAACTACCACATAATACTGGGACGCAGTTGGATGCATCGCTTCGCGGTCATCCCATCCAGTTATCATCAATGCTTAAAAGCAATTTGGGCTGGAAAGAAGGTCACCGTCACGGCGTCCGAAAGGCCGTTCGAAGTAAATGAAGCCCACCTCTCTGATTCAGTATACTTCACTGAAATGGAGGAAACCATGAGCGCGACGGTTGCAAAGCCGACTGGAGTTAAGTTACCTAAGTGGGAAGACATAAAAAATGAGGGAGAGGTTTCCGCGAGCAAGCGGGAACCAATCACTGAGAGTGTTTCAGGGCCAAGAAAAATCACCAAACTCAAGGAGGGAGGAAAGACCGTGTACTGCTTGTGACGGGGCGGTGGGCTAGATACTCCCACAGAGGCGTCTGACCCGCGCTGCCTAGAAGCAGAAGGAACGGAGGAAGACGAGGTAGTTAAGCCAGAACCAGCTCCAGAATGCATGCAAGACGGCCCTAAGCCACAACCAGAAGTATTGGAGGAAGTTAACCTCAGAGAAGGAGAGGGCACTCCGCGGCCTGTCTTCGTCAGTGCAACACTTGAGAGTGGCATGAAAAAGAGGCTCATTGAACTATTACGGCGGTACAACGATGTATTTGCTTGGCACTATGAAGAGATGCCAGGGCTAGACACCGAGTTGGTGACACACCACCTGAATGTCTTTCCAAATTCTAAGCCAGTCAAACAGGGTGCGCGCAAGTACCAGCCAGAGTTGGAAGAGAAGATCAAAGAGGAGGTCGAGAAGTTAAGTAAGGTTGGATTCATTCAGCCCATACAATACTCGCTCTGGCTCGCCAACATTGTGCCAGTAAAGAAGAAGAATGGACAGATACGCGTGTGCGTCGATTTCCGCGATCTCAACAAGGCCTACCCAAAGGATGAATTTCCTTTACCACATATCGATACTTTGGTTGACTCCACATCGGGGCACCAGATGTTTTCCTTTATGGACGGTTTCAGCGGCTACAATCAGATCAAAATGGGGGCAGAAGACGCGGAGAAGACTGCTTTCAGAACACCGTTGGGCAACTTCCACTACACCGTCATGCCTTTTGGTCTCAAGAATGCTGGCGCAACATACCAGCGAGCGATGACGGCCATCTTCCATGATATGCTGCATCACATTGTGGAGGACTATGTGGACGACCTAGTTGTGAAATCAAAGGAGAAATTTGACCACTTGGATCACTTGGAAACGGTATTCACAAGGTGTAGGAAGTTCAACATGAGGATGAACCCACTAAAGTGTGCATTTGGCGTCACGTCAGGGAAGTTCCTGGGATTCCTGGTTCACAGGCATGGAATAGAAGCAGATGATGCAAAGATAAAGCCCATTGCCAAGATGCCTCCCCCGCACTCTCAACGAGTACTCAAGAAATTCTTGGGTCGGGTCTCGTATCTACGCAGGTTTATCCCCGCGCTGGCGGAGATCTCAGCACCCTTTTGTGATCTGCTAAAGGGAAGGGCGAAATTCGAATGGCGCGCGGAGCACCAGCATGCATTTGAGAGAATCAAGACTGTCTTAACTTCCCCGCAGACCATGATCGCGCCACAGAAGGGCAAACCCCTCATCCTGTACTTGACGTCCACCCCGAGATCCATTGGGGCCCTGCTCGTGCAAGACGTCGACGGCGCGGAAAGGCCGGTGTATTATATCAGCAGGAAAGTACAAGGAGCAGAAGAACGGTACACGCTGGTAGAGCAGCATTGCCTAGCGTTAGTTTTCACTGCACAAAAACTATGCCACTACTTCTTATCGTTCAAAATCCACCTCGTCACGAAGAGTGACCCGATACGCTACCTGCTATCGCGGCCAGCCCTCACAGGAAGGGTGGCCCGTTGGCTCCTAGCTTTGGCAGAATATGAAATATCATGCATCACTCCCAAGGCGATTAAATGTCAGGCGCTCGCAGATTTACTAGCACAATTCCCTAGCAGACAGTGCGAACTGGTCCAGGAGGAGTTGCCAAGAGATGGTTTCGAAGCATTAGTGGCCACATCTGTCACTTGGACGCTAAGCTTCGATGGGGCCGCTAGAGGTGGAGCGGGTGGTGCCGGAATAGTCCTCACCAGCACGGATGGCCAGCGCGAGTACCTCGCATACAAGTTATCTTTCCAATGCTCCAACAATGAAGCCGAGTATGAGGCCCTGATCCTGGGACTGCTAGCAGCCATCGCAAAAAGGATAAAAGACCCTCAAAATTGTGGGGGATTCAAAACTCGTAATTCTACAAACTGAGGGTGTTTACGCACTCAAAGAACCTTCCCTCGCCCCATATAGGGCAACGGTACAAAGGCTGATGCAGCGTTTCGAGAGCGTAGAAATCATTCACAAGCCCAGGTCAGATAACAGGTTCCCCGATGCACTTGCCGCATTGGGAGCAAAGGTCGAGTTCAATGAAGAAAAGATAGCCATAGAGATTGTTAAGAAGTCGGAACCATCAATCGCCGACGAAGTGAACAAGGAGCAGGCCATGGAAGAATGGCAAGAAAAGATTATGAAACAGCTAGCTACCGGGCAGGGCGACGTCCCGTTGATAGAATTGGCACAGTTCACCATGCTTGGGAAGAAGTTGTATTTCCGCGGCCCGCAAGGGTGGCTCGCGCGATGCGTCGGGCTTAAGGAGGCCAAGTCCAGGTTGTGTCAGCTCCATGATGCAACTTGCGGAGAAAATGACATTTATCTCTACCGGAGGGTTTAGAGACAAGGTTCCTATTGGCCTAGCATGAAAACTGATGCTGCAAACGTACTGAAAGACTGCGAGAGATGCGCCCTAGCCGTCCCAGCGCAGGAATGTTGTTTCTCAGTAGAGCGGGACTGAAGACAGAAACATATCAATTTCCTGCAATAGGGCGCGCTACCAGTGGAAAGAGAGTACAGAAGGCAAGCTAAGATGGTCGCCGGGCGTTTCTTTATGAAGGATGGAAGTCTATACCGGAGAGCCTTGGACAATATACCGCTACGGTGTTTGTCCAATGAAGAGGCTGAGGAAGTGTTGTACAAAGCTCACGAGCTAGAGCATCAGGGCGGGCGGAAGCTATACGAGCATATCATCCACTGGGGATATTACTGGCCTCGGATGGAGTCTGATGCCAAAGCACATGTGCGCCGGTGTCACGCGTGCCAAAAGTTTGGAAACCTGGTGCACGCCCCGGCGGTAGAGCTCCATGCGATCCGGCGCCATATCCTTTCCACACTTGGGCGATGGACCTTGTCGGACCTATCTCGCCGCACTCACGCAAGTATCAGTGGATACTGGCGGCGACAGAAGTTAGTACTAAGTGGGTAGAAGCTGTGCCGCTGAAAAAAGCCACTGGCGCGGCAGTTGCCCAATTCATCAAAGAAAATATCATATGCAGATTTGGCATACCAAAGGTGATCCTGTCAGACAACGGGACCCCATTCATCAACAAGGACGTGGGTGAGCTACTCCAATCCTACTCAGTTGAGCATCAGACTTCAACGCCATATTACCCCCAGGGAAATGGCCAAGCCGAGGCCACAAACAAGTCTCTGGTGCGAATCCTGAGCAAACTGCTTGATGAGAAGGGCGGGACATGGTCAGAACATCTGATCACGGCACTATGGGCATACCGCACGGCTAAGAGAAAAGCAACAAGGACCAGTCCCTTCAATTTGGTTTATGGTGCGGAGGCCGTACTTCCTGTTGAACTGAGTGTACCCTCCGCGCGACTGGCCCTGTCAACAGAAGTCACGGCCGCGGAGCGGCGCGCGGATCTGGAAGCCTTGGAAGAAAGGCGAGAACTCGCCGCGGAGCATCAGGCCAAGTATTGGGAATCTGTGTCAAGGTTCTACAACAAAAGTGTGGTCCCGCGGGAGTTCAAGGTCGGAGATTTGGTCTGGAAGTCAACTACAGATGTAATGAGAAATGTCAAATTTCCCAAGTTCACCCCAAAATGGGAGGGACCATATCAGGTCATCAACGCGGGCACAAGTGGTCATTATAGGCTTTCCAGAGTCTCCGATGGGTTCCTGATAGGACCCCTCAACATCAAGTTTATGAAAAAATATTATTCTTGAATGAGAATGTTTGGTTTAAGTATTCAAAGTTCAGTTTTGCCTTGTAAATCAACTGTTGTTACGACAGAAAGTTAATGAAAAGCTCAGTTACTTGTAAGAGATTTTGAATAGAGTTCTGTTCCATGTAGTGGGTTATTCAGAAAGTCGTAGTAAACACAAAGACATAAACATAAGAGAATCAGGAGAGAGCTGAACCATAAGCAAAAACCCCAATTTATTCAATACTGGTGGAGTCTGTTACAAAAACAAAAAGAAATAAAGAGGTTATGGTGGAGGGTTAGGGAACAGACCCCTAGTAACAGGATCATTCTTCCCAAACAGTTCACCGCCCGCGGCCTCATACTCTGTCTTCTCGCGCAAAATGGCCTGCAGCTCGGCCTGTCTCTCTCTCAAGTCCGTTTCCCTTTGAACAAGGGCAGCGCGGGTAAGGTCCACCTTCTCCTGCGCCCGTTCAACTTCCCTCGTTTTCGCTTCAACCCGGGACGAAAGCTTGAAGGCCCGGCGCAAGCTGTGCATCCGCTCCATGTGACCAATGAGCCAGCCAACCTCCAAGCCTCCCAAATTTTGAAGATCCAAGAGCGCCCCCTTTGCATCTTGCAGCGATGCATCACCAAACTTCTTCAATGGGATGTTGTGCAAGGAATCAATTACTGTGGCCAAGCTGTTCAGCATCAGACCACCGCCCAAGGCGCTCTTTGCCCAGAAGTTGGCAAAAGTTACGTCCGTTGAATAGCTTCAAGGGCGGGCAGGTTGGCACCAGTAACACGGAATGACAAGAAGGACCTCGTAGACGCAGGAACGGCAGGAGGAGTCTGCTCCTGACATTGGGAATCACTGTACTGGGACGGAGACCCCTACTGCGCGTCAGGCTGTTGTGGCGTACCTGACTGACACGGCGCACTGGACTCCGCTCCCCCCGAAGCCTCTGAGTTGTCATCGATGTCAATGGCTCTCTTTTCATAGAGGACCAGTGGCCCAGCACCTCCTTGCGGAATGCTGGACTCGGCCTCACTCTTGCCATCCCCCTCAGGTATAGCGGCCAAATGCTCCTGCTCCTCTTCTCCTTGCTGCTCCGGCAGAGGCCCTTGTGGCTGGGCGGATTGATGGTGCAATGCATCTTGCATCTCTCGCAGTGTCCCTTGAGGGTCCACAGCGGCCTCCAACTCTGAAAAATCATCTTTGAATAACTCGTGAATAATCGGATCAACAGAAGTGGGCACATATTCTCCTATACTATGAGTGGCGCGCGGCCTAAAGCTTGGCCCCGCATGTATATCACCCCCTATATTCTGGAAAGTGCTGGAAGAATTAGGATGATTACCTTTCTCCGCAGAAGACGCGCGCAAAGGGGAGCGGGTTGAAGGCCGGCCCTTTTCGACGGCAGCGTGCGAGCTCCGTTCATCGTCGCTGTCGACATAGGGATGATTGAAATCCTGCTCGAAACCCCTACCAAAACCCATAGTGCTTTCCGAGCCCACCTCCTCCTGTGGCTCCGATTCATGGCGTCCACCGGAGTGAACCTCTCTCACTTCCTCTTCCCTAACGCCGCTGTCACCCCGCGGACCAAACATGTCAGCAATAGGCGGGCTGACCCGCTCCCCTGACTGCATCATCTCCAAGAACCCACGTCTCTCTGTTGCCTGTGGATGTGAGAGGGATTCTTCATCAAACTCCGCAGGCTGGTCAGGTGAAGAAGGGGCCCGAGCAACTTCTGCTTGTTGACTAGGCTCTGGCCCTGTAGCCTCGGTCCTCCCTTGTTCCCTGCCATAGAGCGTGCTGATGGGAATATCATCATCACTATACCCCGTGGGCTGGGGGGCCGAGATGGAAGGACCAGCGGCCTAACCCTAAATCGGTGTTGAGACGCGGGCCTTCAGAGGCACGTCTCCTGCCTCAGAACTCTCCGACGATTCTCTGATGCGCTCCTCGGTCTCCGCCTAAAATTAAGAAATGTCATGTGAGACAGTGACATTTTGATCAAAGCAATGAATGGAATAGGTAAAAAAGGCATACCCTGAATAGCCTTCAACGAGTGATTGGCCGCGCCAACTCAACCTCATTGGGTAAGGACGTTTGGGTCCTAGCCCAGGATCTGGTGACACGTGCAGCGGATAATGGGACCATCACTCTCGGTCCTGAAGGGGCGGCAGTTGTGCTTTCCTTTAAGGCCCAGCGGCTCCGCACGCCGCGCCAGCCTTCGGATTGGGGCTTAGGAGCATGGAGAGTGAAGTCAGGCTTGAACACAACACGCGGGGGGGCCTTGACCGCCTCGCCTTGTACGAAGATGAAGAAGGAGTCCAAATTCCTCCGCCAATACAGGTGAAACTAGGTGGAAGCAAGAGGGGGACGGATAGACCTCAGGAAGCGCCAGCGCCCAACCCCGTCTAAGAGAACGTCTGTGAAAGAAACAAGGAACTGGTTGAAGGCGGCTGTAAACTCCATTGGCTCCAGCCCGGCCGGAGGCACCACCAAATCAAAACCCAACTGGCGCGCCACCCAACTGCCGGTGCAGAAGCGCATTGGTATCTTGGAGATTAGGACCAAACTCCCCCCACGGGAACACGAAGGTATGGGTGTCCACACTCCATCGAGAAACCAAGAAGTCGATGTTCTCGTTCCTCCTGTTCAGCGCCAAAATCTGAGATATCTTGAGGGGCTCGAGTATGTGCGCACGCTCCAAGATCTTCTTATAAGCATCATCCCCAATCACATCCTCCACCCACTCATGCCAACCAGCGGGGGGTGCAGAAAGAGCAAAGTACTGAACCAAAGAAAAGGGGAAATCTCCCCTCTCCATGCGAAGACGAAGAACAGAAGAAGGTGGTACCATGTCCCCATCTTCGACTGACGCCTCTGGCCGGATGCACAGCACATCGTCCAGTTCACTGCCCACAGGGTTGTACGACTCCACCTTTTCCCGAAAGGGATCGCTCTTGCCATGGAAATACGAGGCCTTACGCCATTGGTCCGAGGGAGGGACTGGGCCTCCTTGGACAGTGGACCTGCCTCCAACCACTTGCTCGCCACGAGTCATTTTTGGTATAGAAGAAGTGCTGCTAAAAAATTGCAGAGAAGGAAGGTCGGGAAGTTGGAGTCGAAGAAGGAGAAGAGGTTTAGAGAGAGAAGCTCTGGAAATTTGAAACCTTGGAAGCAAGAAGTAAAGAAAATATGTGGGAAGGGGTGAGATATTTATAAGGATGGAAAGGGGGCCCCGAACGGTCACAATCAACCATCACGTCGGTATGAAACGCCAGCAATAATGATGACCTCGGACGGCTGGAAAGGCGCCCCTAAACCGTCGCGTCAATCAGCCGAAAAGTTGTCAGGAAACGGATAACTCGCTGACGTCACGCGCGCGTGGGAAAGCGCGTGAGTATCACGCCACGCGCCTGCGTGTTCCACACGCTCATGGGGGCCACTGTAGGGGAGGTTAGCGCGAGACCCTCCGTTGACCAGAGTCAATGTTGACCCTCCAATGAAATAGTGACACGTGTCACCCAGGTGGCGAGATGTCCGCGCGACACGTGGCATCCTCCGCGGATGCCTCCGCGCGGGAGTCCACCGGTGCGGGCACAGGTCCCCGCGTGAGGGGGGGCACTAAAGCGGGACCCTCTTGCGCAAGGCGCCCCAGCGGCGCGCACCCCAAGGATGGTGCTTGGACGACCGTGAGCCATCCGGACAAGGAGAAAAGCTCACGACCCATATGGTTGGCGCGGCTCAGAACATGGCGAGAACGCGAGAAGCTAGTCCGATCTAGCCCAGGCTAATATGCCTGCTGCGGTCTAAAGGCAGGACCCCGGGGGCCCCTTGAGGCTTGGCTGCGGTACAGGCGCGACCGAACAGGTCACGACCTTGCCCTTACGGGAATAAGGGAGATCTAGTGGCTTGGTGGCTTAGAACAGGGGGATCGCTGTGCGGGGGAATGGCTCGTCACCGCGCGAGCTAGCTGCGCGGTGATGACATCACCCGTGCGGTCAGGTTGTACGGAAAGGACACGTGTTATCATATTATAGGATGACAGCCTGGCACCAGCTGATTGGTCCGAGGTGCCTATAAATATGGGACATTCCCTTTCAATGCCCAGAGGTTGGTGAAATCCTGGCAGAAGCATATGCCATTCTAGAGAGAGAAAAGGTAATCACTGAGCGAAAGGAGAACATTCTCTCTAGTGAGATTCTGGCCCCATCTCCTAGGTCACCACGGGTATCATGGATTAAACTAAGAGCAATCCACTGCCTTAGTTCTTTCTGTGCACACCTGCTCTGTTCTTCACCCTTCCTCTAGACCACTCTATTCCCTTCTTTCACTGTGTCTTTACTGTTGACTATCTATACCTCTCCAGCTCATCACGTTAGCAAAGAATCATCACCTACAGTCATAAAGTAAAAAATGTCAATAACGCACGACGTAAGTTTGGTGCTCGCTGCTCCGCAGTTGAGCGCAATTAATTAAATCGGCACGTCTTATATAGCAGTGTAAAAATCAATTTCCAACTTTGGAAAGTTCATACAAGTGGTGGCTAGCTCATGCGGTAGAGTTTTTGGATTCCCACACTACACCCCGGAATTGAGTCACATTCCCCCCTTCCCCATTCCCCATCTAATAGATTAGGAATGAAGAATGACCAAAAAAAAAAAAAAGTTTGGAAAGATGGCAAAACCATTTTGCATCATGCGGAAAAAAAAAAATATCCTTATGTAACTTTTGAATTTTTTTAACGAAAATTCAAAGAAGCTTTTATAAATTTATGGAAAAATATTGCCTAAATACCTATAACTAATCTTACAATTATAATTTAACTTTTTTTTTGGGCCAATGTAGTTTTAACATGGGTAATTGCCGGGGTGTTCCGCTATAAGTGTTACTGTTTTTACAATAAACTGTTTTTCACGATTTTTTATGTGATGTATTGTAAGAGAATGATCTGTCTTGATTTTTGGAAAAAAAACCATTTTTGTTAGTGGAACACCCCCTAAGACATTTCTACATTGTCCTATTGATAGAATGATTAAGAAATATAGCCTTGCTATTATTAATGTATGATTTCATAATAACTTTTATGCCACTGGATTAACTCAGGGTATCTGGGGTGGTATGATTTTTGGGACTGCTACGCAAACGGCTATATTAACTGTCATCACGATATTGTGCGACTGGGAGAAAGAGGTAACGAACTTATATCCAATCCTTTATTTGTTCAAATTTTCACACGTACAAGTACAATATAGAAAATTTAATGAAATAGAGTTAAACTGTATGGAAGATAGAATTGGGAGGGAGAAAATAATTTCACAGCAATAAATAGTGACAGTTAACTTGGTTTTAATTAATGCTTGTCATGGATGAATTTTGCAGGCGCAGAAAGCTGTTAAGCATGTGGAAAACTGGTCGAGTCCTAAAGCAGATGACCAACGGAACCTAGGGGGCCTGCTGTCCACGGGGCAGGCAGGTTAATTGGCAGGGCCTGCCAACCAATGTTTTGAAACTCGGACCGGTAAGCGAACCAGAAAAGGGATCGGGTGGACGGATTACCGGTTCAACCGCGGTCGAACCGGAATCAACCCGTGATGTCATAAATATATAAATATTATTAATATTATTGTAAAACTAACATATAAAAGAATGTATGTATGACAAAATGTTTAAAATATACATATACCCATAGTAATTTGATGTAAAGGAGGAGTTTCAAGGGCAAAAAGTGTTTGAATTGAAGGAGGAGGAGTTCCAGACACATTTCAGAATGTATCCCACATCGCCTGTGAGTGAAAAGGAGGAAATTATGGTATCTATAAATAGTCCAACGGTTTTCCATCTTTGAGGGAGGCAAATGCCAGGCGAAAACCATAAGCATGACAGCCCACGTTCGGCCGTTTTTCTTGAGCGGTTTTCGTAATTTAATCCGGTTCTTGATATAAGACGGTTATCTGGATGATCCGGACCGGTAGCATGGCCGGTCGACGGTTCAACCGGTCGAACAAGCCGGTCCGGTCCGGTTTTTAAAACACTGCTGCCAACCCCCCATCCACGTTATCCATTTGCCACATAAACGGTTCATATCGCATCAAACAATGAATCCATTTGCCACATGAACGGTTCATATCGCATCAAACAACGAACGATGTAGATACACTTGACGAGGTGAGATCTGAATTATTGATGCGCAAAACGGACGGTCCAGATGTTGTCAGCAACCCCTGCCGACTACAAGGGACAACAGAGTCCCCTTTTCCAACGGAAATGACGGAAATTCCAAACATTTGACAATAGATGAACCAACCAAACATTCTTTTGAAAAGGACTTATCTACCTAATTGTCAGTTCACTTCCCAATCCTTCTCATTGGAGAAAATGTACGACGTGTCAGAGAAGCCGTGAAATATTCGCCAATGTTGTTTATATTCTTGCGAGAAGATTTTGAAAAAATACCAAGAAACTAATAAAAATAATATTGTGATTTATTATTTGGTACTTTATTGATTATTCTTATCATATACTTTACTACATCCGTCCTAATTTGTTTCCTACTATTTTATTTGAGCTGTCTCGAAATATTAGTTTCGTTTATAAAATAACCACCAAAATATCGCAAAACTTTCAATTTTATCCCTTCAATTGTGAATTGAAGCAAATACTCAAGTTTAATTATGGAGTAATTGTGGAAATTTGAACTTTTAACTTTCATTTCTTAAAATGAGGGATTAGCCATAATAAACAAGCAAAATGGGATGGAAGGAGTTTAAACAAATGAAATCTCTATACAGAATACAAACATATAAATACTCTCTGTCTTAAAACATTTCACTAGTCTGCAAAGAGAACTTAAAAATAATATAATATTTTGAAGATATTCGATTTTTTTTTTTTTTTATAACAATTTACTACTCCTAGATGGCCGGATGTTAGTGAGTTCTTTTTTTTTTTTGATCATGATGTTAGTGAGTTCTTTCGCTTTATTTTTAGGTACTAATTTTACGACCTGACATACTCTAAGACATTCGTAGTACTAGATAATGTTGGAAAAATATGATTTTTTAATCATATTTTGAGTGAATGGAAATTGTCTCCAAAATATCTTTTAATTAGTTATTAATCCCTTTGAATTTATCTTGAATTGGAGGCTAATAAACCAAGAGTTGCACCTCTTATAAACCAAGAGTTGCATCTCTTATAAACCAAGAGTTGCATCACTTTGTTTGATTTATTTTCCTCTCCTACCGAAACAGTGTGACTGTTCACTTCCGACAAGTTGCGTCCGTTCCGAACAGCCGTGCCTTTTCAATTCGTACCTTTCCGTTCGGGTGCCTATTTATCTATAAATAGGATCCTCCTCCTCTCATGCATTGAACGTTTTTCGTTGCATAACATTCTGCACTTACTGCATCAAAAGTTTTGAGAGTTCTGCGTAGTTTCCTGGTTCGTCAACCGATCAGATTGCAGTGCTGCTTCCGACCGGTGAAAGTCGGGTATTCCTGGGAGGCAAACGCTGACTGTTCACTTCCGACAAGTTGCGTCCGTTCCGAACAGCTGTGCCTTTTCAATTCGTACCTTTCCGTTCGGGTGCCTATTTATCTATAAATAGGATCCTCCTCCTCTCATGCATTGAACGTTTTTCGTTGCATAACATTCTGCACTTACTGCATCAAAAGTTTTGAGAGTTCTGCGTAGTTTCCTGGTTCGTCAACCGATCAGATTGCAGTGCTGCTTCCGACCGGTGAAAGTCGGGTATTCCTGGGAGGCAAACGCTCAAGTTTTTCCATCAGCACCATAGTGGAGGGTGAATTTGCCTTAAGGAAAGAGTATCGAAATACTCGCCTCGACTCGAATCGTCTTTTGCCAATTTCCGGTGTACTGAAATTGGCCCGGTACGATTTCTATTTATTCTTACTTTCTGTTTTCGTTTTTATTTCTAGTATTTTTGAAACCGAGTTTCTAACAATCTTAAGGCAACTTCTCTTTTTATGAACTCGGTTTATTATTTGGAAAAAATTTCATCGTGTTTCTACTGGAAATTTTTAATTTGTGTTTTACGGCATTCTCGGTTATGCAAGCCTACGGCTTAAATATGTTTGATTGCATTTTCTTTGTTTATCAATATTTAGTCTCGGTGCATTTGAAATTTGGTTTCTGTCAGTATTGGAAATACCTGATCAACCAGTGGGCTATTAATGTTCTTTATAAAACAGTGGGTTTTAGTAGTGTTTTGATAGCACTTTGTTATGAGACTTTTTGTCATCAACCGTGGTTTACTTTGTTTTATAATTCCATAGTCTTTTAAGGCATATAGACATTTGGTGCTTGAATTCTCAGTTTGCATAAGTCTAGTCAGTGGGCTTACATATTTTTGTAATCCTATTGGTCTAAATGGGTCGTGGGTTTATTAATTTATTTCCAAATTTTGCAAACTGTCTTTCGTCATAGTTTTCTTCATGGCCTATTAGTTACATGCAGTACTTGTCACTCTTCTGTTTGTTAGTTAAGAGGACCAAAGCTCTTGTTTTTTTTCGGTTTTGAATTCCTTTTAAATTCTATTCCAAATTTGTTTTGATTTGGAGAACTATCTGTTGGGTATTCATGTTGATCTTGTGAAATTTGTTCACTTGTCTAGTGCAGTTCTTTTAAAATCATGTTTATCAACTTCAATTTCAGTATGGACATAAAATAAATCAAATTTTAGGACCCAGTTTTTCAAATTTGTTTTTAAAGTCGAATGGGTGGAAGTCTGAATCGTTGGTCAGCCGAAGTGGTGTGTCGTTTGCTCACACCTGTTAGGAAAAGTCACAACTCTTATAAGGGGTTATGCCTTTTGGAAAAGGACACAGCCCATTTCTTCAATAGGTGTGTAGCACGCCTATAATTGGCAGCCAGTGGCTTTCTTTTTAATTCCATCCGAAATGGTGCATTGGTGGCATAAACCTGTTTGTAAAGTTGCAACACTTATAAAGGGTTATACCCTTTGGGAAGAGGTAGCAGGACACCCTTTACAAAGGGTGAGAGTGCACGCCTATATATATAGGCAGCCACATGACCAATGGGAATTTCATAAGATCAAATGGTAGGAAATCATAACATTAGTAATAATTAATTATGCTAATATACGTGACATGATTGGTGAGTTTAAACCAAGAGGTATGACCGATGCATTTCAATTAATTGACATGATCTTGTGTGTATAAATAAAAAGAAAATTAGGAAAAACCATGGGAGAATATGTCATCGTTTCATTAAGGTCCATCCCGAGAGGTATTCTTTATTACTTTTAAGAAATATGAGGATTCACGTGGATGTCTATGTTATATCCCTCACTTTGGGCATATTCATGAATTAAAAGTTGGGATCTTGTCTAGTTGACTCAGGGGAGATCAAATGCTTCTAATTGAATTGTTTGATAATTGAGGAATTATTCTTCAAATCTGGGTTGTGATTTTATCCGAAGTAATGTGATCGACTCATTGGGATGTAATGGAAAATGGAGACGAGTCACAACTATTCGGACGCGATCAGTTTGATGAAGTGCAAGCAATTGCACTCATGTGTGTTAAATAGGTGCCGACTGCTGGTTAGCACAATGTTATGCATGCACCGAGTTGAATTTCTTTTGGAATTCGAACATTGTCGGAGGAACATTCACAGAGATAAAAGCCTAAAAGCACTACATTTGGTGGGCCTGGTGGGTTCCTATTGGAATACTTTGCGAGTCTAGTGAGGGTTGAAGAGATGTGATTTTTGGGGTTAAAACATAAATCCAAAGATATATGAGTGTTGGGTTTAAGTCAACAAGTGTGACTATTTGGAAAAGTCACAGTGTTTTGAAAGTAAGGGTGTGTGACCCATTGGTTTAAACCAAATTGAGTTTATTACGGTGGTTACTTAGATGTGTATATAGGAGTGAGATGTATACTCCATACACATGTACTAATCATTATTACTCTTGACTGCTTTTATAATATTTGATTTAATTTTTCAAATCCATCGTGTTCTGGAATAAAATTCAAATCTTCTTAAAATCATTACTTGCATTCGGACTGCCGTCTTGCTTCGTACTAGGAAGATATGAAAACTAATAAGGCAAAGTCTGAGATTGCACTCTCATACTAATTTTGGGTGATTTGTGTTTTTAACATTTACATATTTGCATATATGTGTGCCGTTCATATTTCTCTTGTAATAGACTCCACTGTTAATGGGAGCCTTTGGTGCCTTTTAATCTCAAAAGACATTGTAAACTTCGATCGATTGCTTTTGTCACCATATTGTATATCTGAGAATGTGGGTGTGGGACTCTTGAGTTTCAACCAAGCGGTGTGACAATTGAGTTCACATCGAGAGATGTGACCTTTGGGTCTATGGTTGTCGTAATTTGCATGATATAGTTTACTTGTTTCTGGAGTAAAAAAAAAAAAAAAAATTATTCACCATACAATTGTAAATTTGACACTTGATAGTGCTAACAAAGTATGTGTCACTTTCTTGGTGAATGACATTGTGTTGGTTTTCGTATAAGAAGTTTTCAATATGGATTATTGACTGATAAGAGGGAAGCAAAATGTTTTAATGTTTTTGCAAATCAATTTGACTAGGAGACAGATTCTAATTATAAAAGGGAATGCAGTTTAATTTGCTTCACATGTTGGTTAATTAGAACACGGTTTGTTTGGTTGATAGTCAAAGATTCATACGATGCTTTGATCGATTATGAGACTAGCCATACGCTTACATATGATTTTGTATATAAACTGTTTCATTTGGGTAGTGACTACTCAATGGGTTTCTTAATTTGAATAGCCGTCTCTTTAAAATAGTTTTATTTCGTACGGGAAGACGTGACCCTTTTATATTAACTAAGGGATGTGATCATTGAGATTACACCAAAAGGTGTGACTAAGAGGGTGTAACCATTATGGTTAAACCAAGAGGCGTATCCATTGATGAATATTCGTATACCCTTTGCTTTTCAATAAGTCACTTGAACCAAATCAATTGGAAACATAAAACAAGCAAATTTATGTTTTTAATTATTTGAAATTGGGTTTCGATAAACTTAGCAGCTGGGCTGGCTATGTTTGATATGGTATGAAAACTGAGATTTGGAACATTTCAGTTTTAACAATCTTGAGTGTTTGATTGTTATCAAATAATTACACCCCACAAGAAAGAGTACATTAGAATGCATGTTGCATTTAATATAAAGTTGTGAAAAATTTTCAAGTAGAAAATCATGGAAATTGATAAAGAGTTGCTCAATATTGGATGAGTTACTCAATGTGGGGGGTTGTTTCGAAGATAGAGTTCTGACATTTGTTTTTGTCAAGTCAAAAACTATGGAAATTATTTTGATAAATTCTGCATTGATTTCAGAATTGTGGGGGGAGCGAATAATTTCCCCAGAAACTGTTTGTTAAAATATTATAAAATGAGTATCCAATTTAAAATTTTAGAATCCCAAGGGTGGATTTAATTTAACAATTGGAGTGCAGCAGTAATTCGGAAATCTTCACGTGTGTATAGCAATGTCTACAATGGAGTCTGATCAACTCATTGCATAAGACAAAAGCTAGAAAATGGAGTGGCTAAGCCATCTCTTAGAGGATGTTCCAATGTGGTTCAATTCTGTGCTAGGGTTTATGATACGATGGCCATCGGTAGTTGGAAAGGCATAGAAGACCACGCAAAACGGTACGTCTCAATATTATAGACATGTACCGTTAAACATTTGTTCTCACTTAAAAAATGAAATGTCAAATTTTTATTACGGATCCATCTAATCAAGTTTTGACTAGAGAACAAATAGTCATCGAGGGGAATGAAGTTAAAGCCCATAACTTAAAAGCCTCTATAACGGCAACCCAACCTAGCTGACTGGAGATCCCAAGATCTAGGTTCAACGAGACAACCGAGTTATATGAGACTTAGGAGAATCACTGTGGAGACTATGTCTCTACCCATTCCTATGATGCAACAGTGATGCCTGCAGCGTAAAAGGTTAGGCAATGCCTTTAATGATTCTTAAACTTTGGAAAATCCAAGTAGGGTATAGTAGGATACTCTTATTGAGAATCACCTATGTGGATGTAGAAGGGGCCGCTTCTATGAGAATGTCACGGGCAGAATTCTCTACAAAACATTCATGAAGACCAGGAGTGTCTCAGGGCCGTAATGAGCACAACCGTAAGAACCAAACTACGTCTGGAATGATCCTGTGTGTTGACTATTGTCTTGGCTTACGCAAACGGCTGAACAGTTCAAGACATCGCGTTCACTGGTTAGCTAGTAAGTCCGATAGTTATTCACAAGGCGAGGTTCAAAGCCAAAAGCTACCTAACCCCATGCGGGAGATTTCCTATTGTAACTCTCAAAACATTTGCATCTGCACGTTTGCTTCATTTTTATTCGCCAATTTCATTCATGTGGGGGATTGTTGGAAAAATATGATTTTTTAATCATATTTTGAGTGAATGGAAATTGTCTCCAAAATATCTTTTAATTAGTTATTAATCCCTTTGAATTTATCTTGAATTGGAGGCTAATAAACCAAGAGTTGCACCTCTTATAAACCAAGAGTTGCATCTCTTATAAACCAAGAGTTGCATCACTTTGTTTGATTTATTTTCCTCTCCTACCGAAACAGTGTGACTGTTCACTTCCGACAAGTTGCGTCCGTTCCGAACAGCCGTGCCTTTTCAATTCGTACCTTTCCGTTCGGGTGCCTATTTATCTATAAATAGGATCCTCCTCCTCTCATGCATTGAACGTTTTTCGTTGCATAACATTCTGCACTTACTGCATCAAAAGTTTTGAGAGTTCTGCGTAGTTTCCTGGTTCGTCAACCGATCAGATTGCAGTGCTGCTTCCGACCGGTGAAAGTCGGGTATTCCTGGGAGGCAAACGCTCAAGTTTTTCCATCAGCACCATAGTGGAGGGTGAATTTGCCTTAAGGAAAGAGTATCGAAATACTCGCCTCGACTCGAATCGTCTTTTGCCAATTTCCGGTGTACTGAAATTGGCCCGGTACGATTTCTATTTATTCTTACTTTCTGTTTTCGTTTTTATTTCTAGTATTTTTGAAACCGAGTTTCTAACAGATAATTGGGGATGGAATGGTTAACATGGGACGGCACAATTAAATATCATCGTTATGTCACTTTCTCAAAAGAGTGCATATATAGGTGGTTGGAGGAGAGAACGGAGTTGAGGAAATCGCCATCTCCCTGCGTATAAACAGATGAACGTAATCTAATGGGTGGACATTAGTGGTCTGGTACTTTGCATCTGACACGGACTAATGTCAATTTTCATGATGGACAGATCCCAACAAGACTTTTACCACGTCTACGATAAGCAGTCAAGAAAAGCTCATGGGTTGCTAGAGGTTTAGAGAGTAGATGTGATAAAAAGGTGGATGAGTTTCTCCAAATAGTATAATTTTTTGAGAAAAAGAGAATATAAATTACAAAATCTTCTCTTAATTTGTCACTTTCACTCTTCATTTTAGAGAGGGGAGCTTGTGTTGGAGTTGCTTTAAGGTCTTTAACTTTACGACTTCAAGATCAGGTTAGGTGTGAACAAGTTAACCAAATATCAAATTATCTAAAAGGAAAAAATTCTCGAAATTTAGAGTACTTTAAAATCAAGTAGACATTAAAAATAAAAATGCTAAGAAAAGCCAAAATATATTGACCAAACACATAAATCGTGTTAATAGCTCTTCTTTTTTACAAGCGGCGGCTCCAGAATTTTTTGGTAGGGTTGTCACCAAAATTTAGTGTTCTCGAAATAGGAAATTGGAGAGAGGGGCGGGGGCGGGGGAATAGCTCCGCCATTAATTGGTGGGATCATACTCGTCCATATGGATAACCCGAAAGTTTAGGATCATTTTATCAAATGGAGGGCTCCTGGTTATGAGTGGTTGTAGCCATTTGGCATTAGCTGATGATTAAAAAAAAAAAAAAAGGAAAAAAAAGGTCTCATTAACTCCCTATCGGTTTTGAAAGAGTGTTCCTCTAGCTCCACCCAAGTTGCAAAGTATGAATTCGTTGTCAGAATTTGGAGTGGGTAAAATCCAATTGCACAAGAGCGAGCCTAACCATGTGCTCAGACTGAACACAACGTGAGGGTGGCTCAATTTGGGGGGTCCATGTGAGGGTGCCCCCAGATATTGCCAAGTAAGGTGTCCCATGTTACACCATGTGATGGTGGTTTTGGTCGGTAGCACCACAAGTGGGTGCACAGGAGTTGCGTCGAACAAGTGAAGGAGCGGTAGATTATTCAAGAAAGTTCTAGATTACAGATCCTACGTGATAGGAAAGAATCCATGAATAAAGGGATTGCCATTAAGTTTTCATATTGGAAGAGGACTCCAATACAGGCAAGGATTCCTAACGTGAGTAGAATCCTTGCAGAATAAAGATTATATTGTTATATGGAACAAGTCCCATATAGGAAAGGATTCCTTATGAGAATAGGATCCTAAGGCAACGAAGACCCTTGGTAAACAAGTAGCCTACACTTATAAATAAGGCCTCGTACCCATGAAGAATGGTATGCTAGATCTCGTAGTTATATGCATTGTGTGAATTTGGCTTATTTAGTAACGCATTACTAATTTAAGCATCGGAGGGTCTTTGCCGACGAGAAGCAAATGTGCTCTAACCGTTTATTGTCTTGAAGGGCTAGGGTTCCGGTGAAAAGTGCATATTGTTAATCGCATACCCAGATTTTTTCCATCTACAGAATTAATGGAAACTAAAGGTGGAGCAAGCATGAATAGGTACACGATCATCATATGAGAACATCACGTGATTTGGACAATACTAGTGGTCCTGTGAAGTAACACTCCAGCTTTATGGTTTCTCTTAAATTTTGGTTTTTTGGTAAACAAAAAGTTCCTTACTTTTCACGTGATATAAAACTATTTATCCCTCCGTATGCTCTTCGAGATTGTTTGATTGACTAAGTGGAATTCAATGCTGCTACGTACCTGGATAAAATTCTCCGAAAATATCCAGAAATGGATTCCACTTTCTTTTTCCCCCATTTTGTTTGGTTCTGGTACCTCAGCTCAATTGGCGCCAATGACAAAAATAATTTGGCTTTTATAGGGCGCTAAATTACATTGGCAGGTCTCAAGACTTGCTTGCCATCCCAGTTTCCTCTTTCCTCCACAAGTTTGGGGTGAGTTTTTCAAATAATAAAATCTGATAAAATCTATATTTGTTAAAATTAGCAGTTGATTTTATCTTATTGTCCGTATTTTTCATAGACACACAATTATCCATATAGAGAGTGCAATTTGTTACCCTCCAAAAAAGAGAGTTAACACTAACCCTCCCTCGTATTGGTTGAAATAATGTAGGTCCCATAAAAAATTGGTGTCGTCCCACTAAAAATGGATATCATTCTTATCAAAAGTGACGTCGTCCTTACCATTGATGTCTTTATTAAAATAAAAAAAATACATTTATTAGTTTTGCGTCGATTTTTTTTGGTTTATTGGTTCGTCTCGATGAGAGAATCTAAAATAGTATAAGTTATAATAAAAAATTTTAAAAATTTCACTTAAGATAAAAAATTAATCCAAATTTTTGTGGTTTATTGGATTATTTTTTTCTTTATTCAAAAGCTTAAGTTTGGTTAATAATTTTATGCTTTTTAGATTCATTTCATCAAGACGTACCAACAAACCACAAAAAATCACCGCAAATTAACAAATGCAAAAAAAAATTTGAATGAGAACAAAAAAATAAACCACTTGTTTATTTAGCGAAAGCAACCCTAACCCTAGATCATTATTTATGGTGCAATGTAGAGATGAAATGTCCAGTGATTCATGCGCTAGGTCATTTTGTTCCTCACCTGGACACCGGCAATTCCTCCTTAGCTTATTGCTTTTTTTTTTTCATGGTTTGTACGTAGTTGTAGTTTCAGTTTGCAGTGACTCCTTCGAGTCTGTGGTTTTTTCATGGTTTGTTCCTCACCTCTTGGTTTTTTCATAGTTTGTTCCTCACCTCGAGTCTATGGAGAGATATTGAACACCTTTGGTTGTTTAGCCCTCTAACTAACTTACACACTAACCCCTGCTAATGTGTATCGTATGACAAAAAAAAATAAAAATAGTAATAACGATAAATCCAGGGGTACCGACCTCCTGGTACAGACCATGTATCCAACCGGCGCCGTCCATTCATGCCAAAATCAAGTTCAGAGGGGCCCATGCGGAAATCACCTCAATCAGACGTTCTTAAGTGCTCGATCCAAAATCACCCCATTTCAAAATTTGTTTGAACGAAATATCATATCCCGTCCACCAAATGCGGGAAACAAAGGAGGACACAGACTCTTATGTTTAGTATAGATAGAAATGAACTACAAGTCCAGGCATTCTGAGTGTAAAACTTGACAACTTTTTGGTGTCAAGCTCGAAGTTTCTCTCGGGAATTTCTATTAGGCTCCGTTTGTTTGGACGTAAAACATTTTCCGATAAAATATTTTACCTATTTTCCGGTGTTTGGTTGCAAAAAAATGTAGTAAAATATTTTCCAAAGTAAAACATTTTACCCCAATGGGATGAAAATGTTTTACTTTGATTTGGCCCGTAAGTCATTTTTGGATTTAGGCCTGACATTTCCCAAGCCCAAATCCTGTATATCTCATTCCCTTCTTCGACTCCCTTCTTCACCCTACGTTCAAATAAAAAAACAAGCAGCGAGAGAAAGAGAGAGAGAGAGAGAGAGAGAGAGAGAGAGAGACTCGATCTGTGCGATTCCCTACGCAAACATTCGTCGTCGTCGTCAATCCCTTCCATTCCAGGTATGTAGTAGATCTGTTCTTCCATCTACCTCTATTGAGAAGCATCTAAAAAGCATTGAACAATTCGTGAGTACAGATTCTGGGGCATCTAAGGAGTTTGCGATTTTCTTGTTTAGCTGTGAACAATTCTCGTAAAAGCAGCTAAAATCCAGTTCTAAAATCCAGTTTTGGATTTGAGGTTTTTGGTTCTGTTTTTGTGAAGTGATAATGCAGATCCTTGTTAGGAGATCCTTGGTTTATGATACTCTGATTTAGGAGTAGATTGGTTCTTTTGATCCCTTTATCTTGGGTTGCTTGGTCATGCCTGTAGAAAGCAAATATGAAAAAGTGGACATGTCAAAGGCTCAGATGGAGTAGTTGAAGTTTTTATGCTTGTTCAAGAGGGTATTGTTTGTCTATGCTTTGCAATGATGTTCATGATTTCCATTTATTGTCATAACTGCACGACCATTTCCATCTGATTTGTTTTGTGGGCTCCCTGCCTTTGTTCTCTCCCTTTCTCTAGTAATTGTACCCTAATTATAATCTTTATGTATATGGATAATGATCGAAATGATGTGAATATGACTGAAGTTGCTGTAATCGGAGCCGCCACTTCAATAATAGCTGCTAGTGTTGCGGTCCTCGACATTTTAAGATATAGGAACAGGACTTGGAGCCGCCACTTCAGTAATAGCTGCTGGCTGGTGTTGCAGTCCTCGACATTTTAAGATATAGGAACAGGACCCCTTATATACCTAGGGCACCTCATGTCAATAGAGACCAAGCGAGGGAGAACTATATAAATAGCATTTTGTATGCTAGTAGTAAGCATTGTTTAGGTTAGATACGAATGAGTCCTATAGCATTTTCAAAGCTATACGGTACTCTCACTCAAAGAGGATTTGTACAACCCACTATACACATGGCAATGAGAGAGCAAGTGATGATTTTCTTGCATATAGTTTGACACAATGTGAGATTTCGGGTCATTGATTCACGCTTTCATTGGTTGACTGAAACCATGCACAGATATTTTTTTATTGTTTTGGGTTCCTTTTTTAAAATCTTCTTAGTATCTAATTTTATTGAGTACTTGTTTTAAAATCTTTTTAGTATCCAAATTTATTGCTTTCGAAATAGGCACATCCAACTCACGACAAGTATCTTAACAAGAAGATTGAAATGTATGATGAGATAGCTTTAGTGGTGAGCAAAGATCGTGCCAAAGGAAACTTTGCTAAATCATTCGGTGACGTTGACTTGGAAGCAAGGCCAGAGATTGAACCAATACATTTGGACGATGAAAATGCCTTTGAAGACATCTCTAATGACAAGAATGCTAGAAAACAATTAGCTTGCTCGAGTGGAACTTCATCCCAACCAAGAGCTCATTGCAAGCGTGGTCGTGATACTTATGACGAGGAGTCCGATATCAAAACAATTTCAGACAAGCTTGGGCCAGTTGCTGATGCAATTACAAAGTTGACATGGGATAGGCTCGATGTGCAAGCTCTTCATGATGAAGTGATGAAGATGGAGGGTTTTGATGAGGTTTTTCTAAGCTCAGCATTTGATTACTTAGTTGAGAATGAAAGGCTTGGGAAGGCATTTATGGCAAAGAGCATTAACCTTCGAAGGATTTGGCTTGAAAAATTTAGCATGTGACTTGCCAGTTTTTGTTGGTAGTAGCGTATCTATCTATTTAAGAAATTTTTATGTTCTTCTTTACCTTTGTTCTCTTGTTATGTTTCGGATTTAGAGATCAAAATGTTAATTTGTTCTTATGTGATTGGATAATCCTTTGATGAGTTTTTATAGAATGGTAAAATGCTTGGGAGGTTCTTAGAGATACAGATGTCAGTTTGTTCTTACGTTGTAGTTTTTTGTGTTGGGATTCCATCCCGTGTGGGCCATTGGGCTTAGGCCCGGTTGGGAGGGGCCATGGTTTGATGTACTTTATTTATACTCATTGTAGCCTTGTGTTTTTTGTGTGACAAAAGTGAGAGAAAAAGGCAGAGAGTTTGAGAGAGATACACGAGAGACTTGGTGAGATTTCATTATTGTGAGACAGAGTGTGAGTGTGTAACACAATATTCACGGATTATTCTCCGGATCATAGTGAAATCCCACTCCCCGTGGATGTAGGATCGATTTGGCCGAACCACGTAAATTGGTGTGTTTGCTTTCTCTTGATTTTACTGTTATCTGTGCGGGTGGTGCGTGTCTTGGGCATAACAAGTGATATCAGAGCTTTGGTTGAAGCACCGGAGAGCGCAGAGCAGTCAGACAATCACTCGGAGGCCTTTGGAGCACTGTTTGGAGTTCTGGTCGGATAAAATAATTGACGAAAATTATTTTTATCAGTAGATAACGTGCATCTCTCGGAGATGATCACAACGGTGTAAGGGCGGTCGGATTTGGTCACCAGAGGACGAAGCTCGAACAGTTTGAACGGCGGAGCGTGGAGGCGAGTGGCTGATCGGTTTGTGCTAGGACAAAAAGTGATCTAACCAAAGTTTTGAGCACACTACCGTGTAGGGTTTTTTGAGACGATCACAATGGTAGTCGAAACATCGCCGGAAAGTGCCCCACGCGCCCTCACGTGCCGGAGGAAGTTTGGTGCGTGAGATCCACTCTCACGGGTGCCGTACACGCGCCAACAGAGGCGGCGAAGCTAGGGCTGACGTTAGCTAAAACTAGGGCTGACGTCATCAAGGGTTCAGAAGGTTCAGGAAAGGGTTAAAAAAGGGTCAGATAGGTCAGGGTTCAGGGTCAATGAGGTCAAATGGGTCAAAGGTCAAGTCAAAGGGTTCAAACCGGAGTTTAAAGGGTTCAAACCGGTCAAACCGGCGGTTCAGTGATCAGTTCAGACGAGGTTCGGCCCGAGTAGACTGGACAGCGGTCCAGTTGGAGACCCGATTACGTTTATTGACCGGTTCAGTGTGTTTTAGACCGGTTCTTGGCCGGTTCGGACCGGTTCCCGACTCGTCTCGACGTCCCGGATCCAATCCCGGGATCGGTTTGCGGAGATTTGGTACGGATATTGACGGTACGTTTTATTTTACTGCTTTAAATCGTTCCGGGGAGTATCAAATCAATTGTGGGAGTTTCTGGGGGTGTGTTATTTCAGATTATCTTGTTTGCTGAGATGTCAGAGATAAATATGAATGCTATGCTTGTATTGACGATGACCAATTATGTGATTTGGAAGCCTAGATAGAGGATATGCTCATTTTGAAAGAGCTTTATGAGCCCTTGGAACACATAGGAGTTAAACCGACGGAGGTGAAAACCGAAGATTGGAAGAGTTTGAACAGGAAAGCAGTTGCTTTGATCTGCCAGTGTGTTGAACAGGAGGTTATTCATCATGCAGCACAGGAGATAGATGCTTATGCTTTGTGGACAAAAGTGGAGGGGATGTATCAATCGAAAACATCCCGGAATAAGGCGCTACTGATGAGGAGGCTTGTGAATTTGAAGCTCTGGGTTGGGGATTCGGTTGCCGGACATTCCAGTGAGTTTCAGAATTTGGTTAATTAGCTGTCTAATGTTGGGTTGAAGTTCGATGATGAGTTGCAGGCTTTGTTGTTGCTCAGTTCTCTACCGGATAATTGGGAGACACTGGTGGTTTCCCTGAGTAACTCTACGCCGGAAGGAAAGTTGACGATGGCTATGGTTAAAGATGCTATTTTCAACGAGGAGGCAAGGAGGAAATAGATGGGGACTGAACAAGCTGACGATACACGAGCACTAATTTTGGACGGTAACAGGGGCAGGAACCAAGGAAAGGGAAACGGAAGGAAAGGAGGCAGAAACCGTTCCAAGTCGAGGGGGCATAGTTTCACTTGCTATCATTGCCAGGAAGAGGGGCATATAAAGAGGAATTGTCCAAGGTTTAAGGCGGGGAAAGAGAGAATTCCACCAAATGAGGCAGCATTGGATTTTCAGGATTCCGATAATGATGAGTTGGCATTGGCAGTGTTAGATGCTACGGATGCAGGGATATCAGATTGGGTACTGGATTCAGGGTGCTCATATCATATTTGCAGGGATAGATCATAGTTTTGGGAGTACGAGGCATGCGATGGAGGTCTTGTCCGGATGGCTAACGGCTCAGCAAATAGGGTTGTTGGCAAGGAGACAGTGAAGTTTCGAGTGCCGAGTGGGAAGATTGTGAAGGTAGCAGGAGTGGGGCACATGCCAGGGGTAAAGAAGAACTTGATATCTCTCGGGATGCTTGATGAGAGAGGATGTAGTTTTTCTGCTGATTCTGGAGTACTTCGGGTTTCTGTTGGAGAGTGGGATATATTGCTGGGTAAGAAATTTGGTGGGTTGTACAGGCTTGCGGGATCTGTTGTGATATGAGGGGCTGCTGTTAGACATAGAGCAAGCGGTATAGGGAGATTATTTGGGCAGGAGAAGCGCCATTTGCTAACACATACACGGAGAGAGCAGGGTTGCTCAAGAGTTGTGTGGGATTCAGGCCTGAAGGAGAAGCAATGGGTGCGGGTTGTCCATGAGAAAGCCCAGAGGAAAGAAACAGATATTTTGGGGGCCCCGACGAAGCCAAAAGGAGTTTCTTTCGCTCTTAATATGTTTGATGGTAGTGGTCTCTCCGGATTTGTCGACACGGGGGGAGGGACACTATCACCAAGAACGCCGAGCCAGTGAGTCTCAGTCGCACCCCCAATTGAGGGGGTGCGGGCACTTCTGTTGGTGAGCGCATAGATGGGCGCTTCTGTTGGTGAGCGCATACACTTCAGGTTTGAGGTGTGCAAGTGGAGGCATTTTTTTTTAGGGGATGCGGTACTCGGGATTTTCTGATTGGCTGCGGAGTCTGGTTTTGCAAGGATACACTCTTTCAGAATTTGTGTACTCTGTTTGGTGGTGCATGGATGCTCGACTAGTTAGTGACACAGGCGCTTGCCAGAGTTAGCTGATTGGAGGAGGTGACATGGGGGTGTTGCAGACGACTTTGCCCACTCGGTGTGGAGGGGTGATTGTTGGGATTCCACCCCGTGTGGGCCATTGGGCTTAGGCCCGGTTGGGAGGGGCCAGGGTTTGATGTACTTTATTTATACTCATTGTAGCCTTGTGTTTTTTGTGTGACAAAAGTGAGAGAAAAAGACAAAGAGTTTGAGAGAGATACATGAGAGACTTGGTGAGATTTCATTATTGTGAGACAGAGTGTGAGTGTGCAACACAATATTCACGGATTATTCTTCGGATCATAGTGAAATCCCCCTCCCCGTGGATGTAGGTCCGATTTGGCAGAACCACGTAAATTGGTGTGTTTTCTTTCTCTTGATTTTACTGTTATCTGTGCGGGTGGTGCGTGTCTTGGGCATAACATTTTGTACGTTTGCGGTTCTAAAATGCTTGAGAGGTTCAATTTCTATTTAAACTTGTAGGCTAGTACGTCAACTTTGTCTTGAAAATTATTTTGATAGCTAAACAACAGAAAATAATTGTTTTGGAAAATGTTTTTGTGAGATTTCAACCAAACACCTGAAAACAAAAGTAAAAAAGTTCATTTTCAGCAAAAACATTTTACATGGAAAACATTTTACATTGTAAAATATTTTACGTCAAAACAAACGGAGCCTTAGTGTTCATTGTCCACTTGCAAAAGCGTCAAAATAGCCCGTAAAAGGAAAAATTATTAAAGGTGTTTCTCGTAATTTGCTTTTGTCTTAAATAGATTGAAACCATGAGAGCACTGCAGAAACTCTTACCACCTTAAAATTAAGAAATTGATTTCTACACTCCAATTGATGCACACACTTACGTTATTTAGCGGGCGAATTTAAATAGTCTACACATACATAAACATTTTATAAAATTTGGAGACTGTTCCGTAACTTCCCTATCTACAACACAAAAAAGAGTGTTTGCATCAATTATGGGAGTGTAGAAATCAACAAACTAAAATTACCAAGTACGGTATATATTTTGAGGCTTTGAGGGAACGCCAGATTTAAAAAAATAGGAGTATTAATTTCTTTCATCCCACAAAGATGATTCAGTTTTCATTTTGAGATGTCCAAAAATAATTGTTTATTTTAAAAAGTTTCCAAAAAAGTAAAATTTTCAAAAAAGTATTGTAACATTACTATTTTGCCCCTTCTTTTTTCCTACCTTAAATAAGCTAGGACTTCAAGAAACATTACATTACGAAATTCTAAAGTGAACAAAAGTACAATATAATAATTATTATGTTTATTATAAAATAAGCAATTATTATGTTTTTCTAATTATATAGTTGAATCATAATACCAGAAAATTATTTTTCTTTAAAGGATTGTGGGGAATCCAAACACGTAACAACAAAAGAATGAGTTGACTGACTATAACAAGAATTTTCATCCGTGGATGTGTACTTTAACGCCGCCCAAGTCTCTTAAAATTTGTAGGTGAGAATTTAATGTGAAGTTGAATCATATTACCAGAAAAAGGCTCTTCCATTAATTCTCCTCTCTCTCTCTCTCTCTATTTTTCAGTATCATTAGCTATATTTTTCAAAGAAAGATAATAAATTAATTAGCCGATGGGGAGCGTGAACAGGGATGAAGAAGAGCTCAACCATCCCTTAGTACAGTACAATTCAACTTCGGCGTCAAACGACGTCGCAAATGACCGAGTCGAAGCCAAAGAAGATTACAGGGAGAAATTAGACCTCAAAACAAAAGTGTGGATAGAAACAAAGAAGCTATGGCAAATTGTGGGTCCCTCCATCTTCAGCCGGGTCGCCACTTACTCGATGAACATCATCACCCAAGCATTCGCCGGCCACCTCGGAGACCTCGAACTCGCTTCCATCTCCATCGCTAACAATGTCATCGTCGGCTTCAATTTCGGCCTCCTGGTATGTATATACAGTACATGCTATTTTCTGACCGACGCCGTTTTTGTTCAGTACTTACTCCCTCTTAGAGCATCCTCATCATCAGCTTCTTTATTTTAATTTCAAAGTTATAGTAGAAAGCAAATTCCTCCAAAACTTCAAAAATCAGCCCCATTAAACAAACTCACCAATTTGAAGATTTTTTTAACTTTGCTACAGTAACTTAACAAATTTGGTAACTTACTGTTCACTCGCCAAAAGAGGAAGAGGGCGGAAAGAATAAAAGTTTGAATAAAGAGTCTGATTCTGTAAGCTTTTGATAAAATGACTTGCTAAATTATAAAATGTGTTATTGAGGTTAAATTTGGTGTGTCAAATAAGGATGCCCTCATTGTGGATCTCTAAAAAAAAGTACTTTACTTTAGTTTTAAACGTACGATATTTTTTCTCTGCAATATAAATCTTATATAATGGATTTTACTTGTTTAATAAAGTTTTCTAAATAATTAAAATATGACATAAAGCAAATTTAAAACTTTCACGCATGCTTAAAAAATTGATACGAAATTTTTTTGGAGGGATTGAATAATATATACGTTTTCAATCTCATTGGTCCGCTTTTCATTTGGAATTTTGGGCATCTGATAATGTTTATCTTATTTGAAAAGCCCAAAATGTTCCTAAAGGTCAACGTGTGGAAAACTGAATGGTCAGGTTTTGGAGGAATTATTGGCTCCCTCGTAGTACCTCGTGACATTGCCTATGTGGTAGTCTCAACCATTTGCAAAAACGACAAATCATCCCATAGGAATAATTATTAGTATTAACTTTATCGGGTGGTTCGGAAACAAAAAGTGGTCCGTATAGTATAGTGTCGATCTTTCCTTCTTTTTATTTTTTTTTTATGTGTATGACAATTTCATATGGTACTCTGGCAGTAGGGACAAGGAACAAGTGATTCATGTAACGTTGTAGTCTTTCCTTTATTGCTTTGTACCAACCGATGCTATAATAAAATTAAATACATTTTCATTCAAAATCCGAAAAATCAAATTAGAACAAATTCAAAATTAAGCAATGCATCAAACTGTATTTTGTGTCCTTGCTTATGTTGTTTTGGCTTTGCATTTCGGATCCTTTTCTCATTCTGATCATATGAATCAGTTAGGGATGGCGAGTGCATTGGAGACCTTATGTGGACAAGCCTTCGGAGCCAAACGGTACCACATGTTAGGCATATACATGCAAAGGTCATGGATTGTACTATTCCTGTGCTGCTTCTTGCTACTGCCGCTCTACGTATTCGCAACCCCATTGCTAAAGCTCCTAGGACAGCCGGACGACGTGGCGGAGCAAGCTGGGCTGGTGGCCATATGGTTTATCCCACTCCACTTCAACTTCGCGTTCGTGTTTCCGGTGCAGAGGTTTTTGCAGAGCCAGCTGAGGACGATGGTGTTGGCGTGGGTTTCGTTGGTGGTCCTGGTGATTCACGTGGGAATTAGTTGGGTTTTCATATACTGGTTGGATTTTGGAGTGGTGGGCGCCGCCGTGACTTTGGATGTGTCGTGGTGGCTTAACTTTTTTGGGCTGTTTGGGTACGTTTGTTGGGGTGGGTGTCCGGATACTTGGACTGGTTTCTCTATGGAGGCTTTTTCGGGACTTTGGGAGTTTGTCAAGCTCTCTGCTGCCTCTGGTGTCATGCTTTGGTAACCTCTTTTCTCCCTTTTTCTCTACAGATAAATTTTATTTTTTTTTAAAACCGAGAAAACTTATATTTATAAGCGAAAAACATTAGAAAAGATATTACCGGACCGAAAATACAAAACAACAAAATAAAACCAAATAAAAAAGCCGTTCAACAATGATTTCAGATCCAACTTCTTATCATTTAAGTGACTGAAGGACCGTCTCTTGTATGCCTTCACTACCCACGGCAAGATCACAGTAAATATTGAATTGTTTTGGACTGCAAACAGAGAGATATTCAATTGTGCTGGACCCACAGTCACTTGTTTTTTCGAGTCATTCCAACATCATACACTTATCTAGAGCCCATGCATTTTACGAAATCACAAGAATATGTGGGGTTCGCTTTGGAGTCCTATTCTTGATTTTTCACTATCATTGAGCCACAGCGACGTGTAGTGTCTTGCTATCAGAATACAACACTACTATGTACCCAGAAAACACATTCAAAATTTACTCAGAATTTAAAAATCAATGGTCCAGATTCACATGGAGTAAATCTAGGCCATTTATTTTTACTTTCTGTGTAAATTCTGGATTTTCTTTCTAGTCACCTAGACTTTCTGATCATAATATCAGATAAAGAAGCAAAAAAGCATGTCGTGGCGTACAAAGTCCACCACCGCATTATTTTGTGGGAACCATAAAGTTAGGGCTCCACATCAACTTTGACAGTTTGGTAGCCGGGCTGAATATTGTTTATATACAGTACTTTTTTTCGTTTCTTATTTATAAATAAAATTATCTCTCGGTTCCATCCCATTAAGCATTTTTTTTAACAAGTCAAGAAGAACAAGACAGAGTCGGAATTTTTCCTCGTGGACTTTTTTATTTTTTAAGCTTTTTGAGTTATTATTGTCATGAAGTATCTCTTAAAACGCTAAAAATCAGATAACCAAAAATTCACTTCGTAAAATGGGACCTTGATAGACAGTGGCGGACGCAGGATTACAATTTTCGCGTAATTTGCAGGGATCATTCTTCAGTAATTTTACCAAAAAAATCTAAAAGTACACTAAAAATATGAAAAAAATTGGGGGGAGTGCAGGGGCCAAACACCCCCCTACCACTCCCTTGTCCGCCTCTGTTGATAGAAAAAGAATAGAAAAAGATGAATATAAATGCACTCAGAATGAAAATGCTAACAAAAAGCTAGACTTCGTGTGTATGATGCATTAAACTCAGCTGACTTCGTGCTCTCCTGCCGACAATGTACAATTCGCAATCGGGGGAGGGTAATTAGGACTGTTCAGCTTGATTAGTTGAAGTGAGGTTCATTGTTGACTCGGAGTGAGTTGAAGATGTAAGAATAGTTGAGGATTAGAAAATGAAGAGAACAAAGTAATCAAGAAGGTGAAGAAGAGAGCACGAATGCACGAAAAAGACTAATGCAGTGGTGCTTAGACTAATTCATGGGTGCCTAAGTGATCTAGAGAGAGTGAGATGATTATACAAATAGAAGAATGTTCTACTTTTCAAATTAGTGATTGCCGACTTTCTCTCACTCTAGGAATGACATACTCTGCCAAATCAATTATCTCTGGGAATTGTGAAATTAAAGCTTATATTTATAGAAACCTTAGACTAGTGCTCAGGCGCCAGGTTATCCCTATAATATGAGGACATGTGTTCCTTTCGTACACTTTGACCGCATAGGTGATGTCAACCACCGCGAGGATGACACACTCGCGGTTGCTTGGCCGCGCTACTTCACCTTCTCGCGGTGAACCTCTTTTTTTTTTTTTTTTTTTAGGTCACCAAGCCACTAGATCCTCTTTCATTCTCGTTTGGGCAAGGTCATAACCTATTCGGTCATGCCAATACATCAGCTAAGCCTTGGAGGGCCCCTCAAGTCCTTCCTTAGACCGGAGCAGTCGTTTGTCTGGGCTAGCATAATGAGTTAGCTTTTGCGTTATCGCCCATATAACTCTGGGTCGCGCTAAACGTAGTGCCTATAGGTTTTTCTCCATGTTTGGATGACCCATGACTCAATGTAAATCCCTGTTGGGTTTCAGTGGGGCTCGCAATGGGCCCTGCTATAGAAGTGCCGCGCTAGGTGACACTTGCACGGCCCGCCTAACTCTGCCACGTGTCGCACTGTCTAGTATGACACTTGTCAGCATGTGATTGGGAGGTCAACCTTAACTTTGGTCAACATTCCTTCTGATTGCTAACCATCCCTACAACTAGTATTTTGCCCTTTTTTTATTTTTTTATTATTATTTTATCTTTATTGAAATTTTTTTGGATCAGATTTTTTGTTTTTATTGAAAAAAAAAATTGAGTTGGGATAATATTTTTTCACTTTTTCATCTTCTTGTCCCGATGAAATAATCCCCAATAATTTCACCCAAAACTAACAAATTAAAACAAAATAAGCCAAAGTGGCTTATTTACGCCAAACCAAATTAGTGTTTTGGATTTATTTTCCCGAATTGAGTGGAAGAAAGGCAACCACGTCAGTCGAAGACATATAGAATCCTTGATTACAGAATAATAGGAGTGAGATTAAAGAGATTCTGACACGGAGCCTATAGGAGGAAATGTTTCCCCATTGCGGGACCTTGACTGCAGAACAGAAGGAGTTGGGATTAAAGAGATGGGACACCGGGCCTGCAATTAGTGGAATGACAACTAGTTTATCATATGATGTTGGAGCATGTAGCTTGACTACTCGCACAGATCAAGCATGCTCAGATCGTGTACATATGACTCGTGGGGCCCATTTTAGGATTCCATACAAATGATCAAACCACTCATTGAAGTTAAAATCATTTGTGGAATGGCCGGCCAAAAATCAGCTCGATCGGATGACTTTACGTTCTATATATATCCAATCTTCTAACTTCTCATTTGGAATTTGGATACTAAATTCTGAATGAAAAAAATTAGAAAATTGGATCTAGAGCTTACCGTTATCCGATTGAGTTAATTTTTCTAGGGGCCACTCAAAAAATCATTTTTAATTTTATAAACGATTCACATTATTTGTGAGTGGACCCCACACTCATCTGTGCATGACCCGTGCGTGAATGGTCTGTGTGCGTAGAGTTCAGTTGTGCATGGGTGCTTGAGATTAAGGTCCAGATTGGATTAGGTAAAGGGCGGCGCCAGATACAAGTATGGGTATTCAGTTGAACACCTTTACCTTCCAAATTTCTTCACCACCCCTTGGATAATATGTGAAAGACCAGCAGTTAATTGTACGAGAACTAGTGACACAATTGGTTGATATGGACTGGATTTGTACTACCCAAAATACCTTTTTCATTGCCCTTCTCTCTCTTCTGTGCACATGTATACTTGCCCGTTTTCTCTATTTTTGACTTTTCGAGTTCCCGTCATTCTATAGTTCTTTTGGGTACAGAAGTATATGTATTTATACTTCACAATTTTGATTTTACACATTTTTGTTTGAATTGCTGGTAGAGTTTTCTAATTGCCAAACTAACAAAAATTTAAAATTGATAGATGCAATTTTTATTGTTATTACAGAAACTTGTTAATGATCTTAGTTATTTGCGGTCTCCTTAGCAAGGGACGGCCAAGGGAGCTCACTATACGCGTGTAGTGAGCCCCCTCACATAGGGTCCTCTAGTCTAGGATGAACACCCTAAGAAATAATCCTGGAGCCGCCACTGGATTAGGTTGTACTTATTCGTCTCTATGGTTCCCCACTTCCCCCATGTGAATAGAGGTGTAAACTGGTGGGGCTAGCATGCGCACAGAATTGAAGTGCAATTTTGAGAGAATGTTCAGGGCGGGTGGTGGTGGGGAGGGAGGAGAGAGAAGAGAGGAGGCGGTGGACGAGAGAGAGAGAGAGAGAGAGAGAGAGAGAGAGATTTTGAGGGGTTTTTTTTGGTTTTTGTCTTTTGTTTTTTTTTTTTCAATAGACTCAACAGGTAGGACCCAGCGCCACGTGGCCTGCCATATTAACTGTTTGGTTGGGATGTGGTTGGTTGGCTGTAACCCTAGCATTATTGCTCTTTTTATCTTTACAAGCTGTTTTTCATCATAGCTTATTGATGTGGATTTACTCTATTGCCCTTCCTGTGTGAAAAGCAATCATATGACAAAGTAATAGCGTAAATTCGAATGAACAAGGATAAGAAAGAGAGTGCCACTGGTAAACAAAAGGAATGAAAAAAGCACTACGTACCCATTCCATAAATGTTAAAGTACTAGTATATATATATTTTTTATAACATTTCTTATTTTTATCTATTATCTCATGAACCGGTCGTGGGCCCACAGGCCCACCGATTTTGTTATTTGATTTGAATAGTCCATTTTGTTCGTCTCGTCTAGTGCTTAGTCCCCGTAAAAATTTAGGTCAATCGAACATTAGTAACCATGTTTTAAAATGCCTTTTTCTTGTAAAACAAAACAATAAAAAAAACAACGGTAGGTGTTAAATGCTACAATTGTTTTTTTTAACTCCTCTTTTTTTTTTTTCAAGAAAAATGCATTCTAAAAATATAGTTACCAATTTCAATAAACTTAAATTTTTAAAATTTTTAGTTTTTTACAAAGACTACGTACTTGTGCGACAAGACGGATAAAATAAACGGTCAGGTCAAATAAAGGGAACCTAGTCCCCATAACTAGTGGGCAGCACCCTTGTCCCCTACAAGTCTTTTCTATCTCCCTCAGTGTTTATCTTTATGTCACTCCTTCCTAATAATATCTCGTCTTTTTTGCATTCTCACCAATGCCACTGACTATGTGCACATTCAATCATTGATCTTACAGTTTGGAGAATTGGTACTACAGAATATTGATATTGATGACCGGGAATCTAAAAGATGCTACTATAGCTGTGGATGCATTGTCTATAAGGCATGTGAATTTTTTTTTTTTCCCTGTTTCATTTCAATTCTCTGTTGAAAAAGGATCCTAGAGAAAACAAAAGTGGCGTTTCGACAAAATTAACTCTTTTCTTAGAGAATAATCGATTATATTGGTTTAATTGACTATTTAAATTTGTTTTCTCAAGACAAAAAAAGAAAAAGAAAAAAAGATTTTGTCTTTATGCTGATCGGTTGATTTATGGTAATAAGGATTTTCTGAATGTATTCGGCTTTGTTTTGACAGTATGGGCATTAATGGCTTGGAAATGATGATTCCTTTAGCTTTCTTCGCCGGAACAGGGTATGGTCTTTACACCTACTTATTTTCTTATAATCTGATTGCCTGAGCAGGGGCGGACGCAGGATTTAGTATCAGCGGGGTCAAGTATACAGTAGATTCAATGTAATACTTAACGAAAAGTGGTATGTCAACCATAACATATCATATCGTTTACAACTCGCCCCGACGGTTTTTCATATTTGAAACCGATTCATGATAGCTTCATTTCAAATGGTATTAAAAATCTCTCACTCAATGTACACAACCAAACTATCATGCATCCACTGGTCCGGAAAAATTATTTAGGCATAGTAATATTTATTTTTTGTTACTTGGGGCAAGATTAGAAAATAATCTATAGGGTATGGGGGCAAAATTATCAAAATACCCCAAATTATATATACACGGCAGTAGAAAATTTCAGTCCAGCGCCAGGGTCGGTTGACCCCGCTTGCCACTATGTGGGGCCGCCCTTGTGCCTGAGGGAATAATTGGCAATGTTAACGACCAATAAATGAGATATCAATTTAATAAACATTGGTTTGTTGAAATGGACGGCGCAGATGTGTGCATGCGCATGCCTGCATCTCATGTCTTTTAGGAAAATAGAAAGCTAGCCCCACGTTAGTTTAATTATTTCGTAATTTTTACATATGTTAGAAGGAGAATTAGAGGAAGAAATTGCATCCCATATAATGGCAACTCACAAACAGGGCCAGTCCCGAGGGGAAGTCTGGAAGGTGATCACTGCCTAGAATGACTATAATTTTTTAATCAGCATAGGGATATTTGTCAATTGCGCATAAGAAAAATGCTACCTGTGGGGCTGCCTTCGCCGGGATGAGCTCTTTGGACCTTCTAATGAAGATTAAGGAGAGGTTGAATGGATGGCGTACGCCTCAGCCCTTGCTGCACGCCTGGGAGGGTGACCTGCACACGTAGACAACCACGTCAATGCTTAGCCCGGACGGTGATGGTCCGGGAAGGCACTCCGACGGTCAAGTCAGTCACCGGGGGGAAGAAATACATCGGAGATCTAGAGAGAGAAATAGAGTTATGAGGGTAGTAAATGAGGAGAGAGGAATCCCCCTTGTGGTAGTTGTGGTTGGGTATTTATAGGCAGGGAAAGCGTGCGTCCCATGCGCTCGGTGCCTCCCACGCGCCTGTCACTCGCGCTCGGAATGGCAATTGATGTGACCTTCATCCCTGCCACAGACGCCATGTCTAGGCTGACATCACGGCGCGTGGGTTCGAGTAGTTTAATCATCTCGGGACATTCCCCATCACCTACGTGCTCCTGCAGGCGGCGGTGGCAGAGTAGGTGACTGCCGCATTTAATGCTCCATCGTGGAATGTGTAGCGTGCCTGGTACGCCACCACCGAACCAAGTAAATCCGAGCCCCCGCGTGACCGAAGTCGACCGACTCGGTACGCGAGTGGTCCAGCCCCCCATGCGCTCGGCACGTCGCTCGGCGGAGATCCCGAGGATATTCCGAGAGCCAAGCGGAGAAGGCCATATCCTCGGCACTTATCGCTCGGCAGACATCGTTCAAACCGGTATTCGTCCAGATCCGTACATCCGCGCCCTCTGCCGAGGTCACCGTACGCTCGGCACCATCGAGACGGATCGATCTGCATTTAGTTTTGCAGATTCTGAGACAGTGACCTTTTAGCTCTTTGTGACGTGGAGAGGGGCCTTACCTGACCCCTATGAACCCGGCCGCTACAATAGCCCCATCTACTTCCACACGCCGATGCGCGGTGGATGTGGGAGTTGATTCAGTCGGAGCAAGCGGTCGGAGAAAGGGGCTCGGCGCTTGTGCCGCGGGCGATCGGAAGATAACACCGCGGTCAGATCGACGACATCCGAGTCCCTCTTGTCCGAGCGCTTAAAGGGAGGTTGGGGCTCGAAACGTCACATCGATCATGGATGCGAAAGGACGTCTGACGCACTGGTTCTGGAATCCGTGACGTGTGGTGACGTCTCTGCCACGGGTCGTCGTACGTTGGCCCGTGCGCCGTCGTTTGGATTCGCGCCCAAACGGTTTGAACGGTCTGGACACGTGTCATGATCTGAGGGGGTGACCCCCCACCTCCCAAACTGATGCCATTATGGCACCTATTCAATAGGGGTCATCCCCTATAAATACACGGGGAGAGGGAGAGAGAGTCACCGTTACTCTCTCTTTAGCACTAGACTCTCGCGCCGCCATCTCCTGCCGCCGTGCTCAGGCGTTTTCTTCGCAAAAATCCCATCTTCAGCTCAAGATCTTCTCCCAAACCCAATGTATTGTGTTTTCCTTCAGTTTATCTCTGTTTTTCTGAAGTTTTTGTGCATTTTTCTGCGTTTCGGGTGGGTTTTGCTTTTCGTTTTTGTTTTCGTTTGAGTTTTCCGGCGCTTGTGCAGCGGAGCACGGCTGCCGGATTCTGGGCTTGAAGAACACTCAACGTGTTCTTCCGAGCGCCTAACCACCGCACGCACTGTCTTCTGCTGAGAGCTACTGAGTGATCTGAGCGTGTATTTCCCCTTAGGTTTGGCCGAGAGCTTGTAGACGGGTTAGGCTCTCGGGAAAGTTGACACCCCATGGGGAGCTCGGCTGGGGCCGGGGCTCAACCCTTGCATTTCATTGAAATCAAACCTGTGCATATCGCTGATGGTTGTTTCACCCGTGCACTGTAGGTTTCTGCTTGGATGAGCACGGATTCTTCGAACTCATCCCAAGACAACGTCCTCGTTGATTCCTAGCACAGCGACTTCATCCGAGGCATCCTCCTCCGAGAGCAGCTCAGTAGCCTCGGGAAAGGTTATAGAAGCCAAGCCATACCCCTGATCGTAGGCCCCCTCCAAGCGACCCCCGAGCGTTGGATGGAGATGGAGGAAGAAGCTAAGCGGGCTGAGAGCGGCACCCAAGCCTCCACATCCGGTCAAGGGGCCGTGCCGAGCCTCGTTACTAAGGTCGCGGATCTATCGCCGCCATCTCCTGTAGCCACCCCACTATCCCCCGTAGTAGAACGCTCTGAGCTCCCTGACCTTTCCGAGGGGTGGTCCTCGAACATTGAGGTCATGGAGATAGACAGGGCCACCGCCGGGTTCAAGGAGCCCGAACAAATGCAAGTCCTTGAGGTAGACGAATACCTCACTCGGAGGTCTCCGGCCGAAGGTGGAGAGCACTTCTCCAAGGGCGAGGGTTCGAGGGAGGAGCTCGTAGCCAAAGGCGAAGACTGAGGTCGCTGCCGAAGGACACGGTCAAGACCCGGAGCCCGAAGAGGCTGAGACCGTTGGGGACATTTTCATGTCTGGCGGCGTGTAGTACGGCCCTAGCTGGGAGTCAATTCCTCTGAGGAACCCGAAGCACGGGACCTGCAAGTACGTCAGGGACTATTTCGACGGGACTGTAGGGAAATTCGCCCTGTTCCGAAGGGACTACGACATTCCGAAGGACGTGGAAGTCTCTCGGCCCATGGACAACAGAATCCATTACCGAGAGGGGCAAACCACCGTGCCACTGATGGCGATCTATGAGGGTGGGCTGAGGTTCCCCATGCCTCGACTCCTTCGGTAGTTCCTCGATGTGTACGAGGTCACCCCCATCAGCTTGCCACCAACGTCTACTGAATTATCTGTTCGGTGGTCAAGCTGTCGGAGCAACACATCCCTTTTCGCCTCAGCGACCTTATGGCCGTCTACGTGGTGCAAGCGGAGTCCTGCCTACGGGAGGTACTACTTTGCCAGGCGCCCGGAATATCCTCCCCTCATCGGGAATCTCTCGGATTCAGAGAGGCATGCCTGCGAGCTCGTGGTTGTGAGGGGCAACTACGAGAAGGCCCCCGGGGACGAGTCTTGGGGGTCGGTCCCTTGGTGCCGCGGGAGGCCTAGTAAGTCCGAGAGCGCATACTTTCACCTTTTCTTGCTTGTGTTCCTTTATACTTTTATACTGCTTTGTCTTGTCGAACGCTTATATCCTTTTGCTTTCAGGGTGCGGGAAGGTGACAAAGAAGCTAGTCGAGGACGCAGACGACGACGTTATCGATAGCATTTTCAAGATCCCGAATCGCACAGCCCCCATCATCCTCGGATATGTGTCCGCTTACAGGGGCTTTCTGAAGAAGGGGAAAGAGCCCGTGCCGAGGACAGGTCCTCGCCGCGTGCGACACTTCGACCCCAATCTCCCTCGCGCAGACCTTGTAGGCCGCGAGCACGTGCTGAGGACCTCTAGCTGCCTCCCCCAATCATTCATTGCCGGGAGCGGCTCCGAGGACCCAATGGCTGGAGCTTCCACGCTGAAGGAGGCGCAAAGGAAAGAGGCCGAGAAGGCAGGCCACCGGCCAGCTCGGCTACACCGCCGAAGGCGATGGCCTTCAGAAGAGGCCTCGGATGGCTAAGGCGACTGTTGTGATCAAGGAGGCTCTCAAGAAGGCCGCAGCGGGTCGACCCCCTCCTCCGCATGGCGCATTGGCCGATGTCCCCTCAAAGGACTAGCAAGCCTCGACCCTGACGCCCGAGGTCAAGCTCTCCCAGATTGACAAGGATGAGCCGTGGGTCCCCATGATCCAGACTTCGCGTGGCAAGCCCGTTAAGAAGCTCGCAAGCGTTCGAGAGAACAAAAGAACGGTCATGACCCTGCTCAAGGCCCTTGCCCTTCCGAGGGACATGAATGCCATGTCGAAGAAAACGGCAAACAATCACGCCGACCTTTGCGCCCAGATCGTGAAGGTAAGAGTTTTTGACTTATGTTTAATTTTCTCCCAAAGTTTTCATTCTCGGGTTTCTGCTCATTTGTCATCGATTTTCTATCTACGCAGGCTGGTCAGTCCGCCCTAGCCCTCGGCGACAAGTTTTACAACCTCGGAGAGGAGAAGGCCGACCTCGAGAAGAAGCTCGAAGCCGAGAGGAAGGGTCGGGCGGATTTGAAGAAGAGCGTCGAGGCCCTTGCTGCCGACGGCTAGGAGCTTGAAAGGTAGCTGGCAGAGGCGCGCCGCCTTCGGAAGGAGGCTGAAGAAAGGGCCGTGACAGCCGAAAGCAAGGTCACGACCGCCTAGGAGAGGGCCGCTTAAGCCGAGAGGGATCTCCAGCACGCCCAGACCGAACATGATGAAATGATGGCTGCTGCGGATACCAATGGCTACCAGAGGGGGGTGGACGAGACCCTTAGGAAATTTGCAAAGGAGGCCAATGATAACGAGGAGAAGGCCTTCCAAAAGGGCTATCTCCTTGGTCGCTCCGACTGCTGGCCCGAGGCCTTTGCTGCGGCCTACGATATTGTCTCCGTCCCTTCCGACTCTGCTCTTCGGTCTTCCCTTCCTCCACTTCCTGAGGCTGTGGTCCCGGAGATGCCCTCCGATGATGAGGAGGAAGCTTCTGAAGGCAACGACGCCGATGATATCGATGCTACCGATCCCTCGGTCGACAACCTGGTTGGGGACTCCGCTGTCGAGCCCAACCCCGGAGGGGCCTAGTCCTCTTGTACCTTTTTTTTTTTTTTTTGGTGAACGGACGGGCGCTGAACGATTATGCGCAGGCCAGATCCGAGTGCTTGTAATGTTTTTTGGCTATCAATGAATGAATTCGCCGCCTTTCCTTACGCTTTTGATTCAATGTTTCAGTGTTTGTATCTGAATTTTTTGGAAATAGTGGCTCTTGTCTGTAAATGTGTAATAAAAATCATAGTCGCCGAGGGAGGTTATAAGCAATATAGCCCCCGAAGCATAAGAGTTGGAGAATTTTTCTTGGCTCTGCTTGTAAATTAAGGAAGAATAGCTCCTGATTTCCAAGCCGAGCTGAAGACAAATGCGCGCCGAGCGAATAAGCGATACAATAGCCCCTGGCTAGTTCGATAGGTAGGTCTCGAGACCAGGGGCATTTCCTCGAACGCTTATACATATCAGCGCCGCTCCATCGGACACGATTGTTCGTTCCACCGAACGCTTACTAATCGTGTAACGATCCGCCCCCGCCTTGCACAATATTGTCCTGCTTTGGTCGCCTAAGCTTCTTGAACTTCCCAGGAGGTCACCCATCCCTGGATTGCTCCAGGATGAGCACGTTTAACTGTGAAGTACCAACGAGCTTTGACACCCTCACGACTTTAAAAGGCCTTGTGCAAGTTAGAGCATGATTTATTCTGTTATATCATAGATCTCCATTGCATCCACGTGGGTCCTGGGCTGTCACATTCTCCCCACCTTAGGATGCAACGTCCTCGTTGCATATTGGCCCGACGACCTTCCCCCGGGAGGTATAGCACTTAGTTCTGCATAGCACTTTGTTCCCACTCCGGGATTCAAGAGGTGGCTCCTGCAGATTCTAGAGGTGGCTCCTACCTCGTAGTCCGGGGTTGTGCTCTGATACCAACTGTAACGATCCGCCCCCGCCTTGCACAATATTGTCCGCTTTGGTCGCCTAAGCTCCTTGAACTTCCCAGGAGGTCACCCATCCCTGGATTGCTCCAGGATGAGCACGCTTAACTGTGAAGTACCAACGAGTTTTGACGCCCTCACGGCTTTAAAAGGCCTTGTGCAAGTTAGAGCATGATCTATTCTCTTATATCATAGATCTCCATTGCATCCACGTGGGTCCTGGGCTGTCACAAATCGTTCCGCCGAGTAGAGACTTCTGTTCATCCGAACATACACAACCGTTCTTTCGAACAAAATCAGGTCGTTCCACCTAACGGTTGTAATTTAGCGATGGCCTTCGTGCCAAGGACAAACACTTAAAAGATGAAAGGAGAGAATCAAAACACGACCGTGGCTAGAGAAAAGATCTTATCATTAACATCTTAACCCCCAGGCATTACAAAAACTACCGAGAGCACAAAAAGTGAAAATGATAAAGATAAGATCCTAACCATATAATTTCCTTAATTTGGAGGCGTTCCATGGGTTGCTTATTGTCGTGCCGTCCATTTCGGCAAGCTTGTAAGCCCCGCAGCCAACTTTGGCCACAATGCGGTAGGGGCCCTCCCAATTAGGCATGAACTTCTTCCTGTTCTTCTTTTGGACAACCTCTCGGAGGACGAGATCATCAATGTTGAAAGGGCGGATGCGGACGTGCTTGTTGTATCCCCAAGCGATCTCCTGCTGGTATGCAGCGTACTTAATGTGAGCTTCGTCTCGGAGATCCTCGATGTGGTCAAGTTCAGAGGCTAGGTGCTCGTCGTTCGTGGCGGGGTGGAAAGCTTCCGTTCGGTCGGAGGGAGCAATAGCAGCAAGTGGAAGGATGGCCTCCACCCCATAAGCCAAAGAGAATGGCATTTGGCCAGTACCTCTTCGGGGAGTTGTCCGGTAGCCCCAGAGGACTTTGGGGAGTTCCTCCACTCATTTCCCTCGCTTGTTGGTCAATCTACGCTTGAGGCCGGCAGAGATTGATTTATTCGACGCCTCGGCTTGACCATTCCCCTGTGGGTAGGCCACGGTGGAATTATAGATGCGGATGTTCTTCTTCTTGTAGAGCGTTTTTATGGCCTCGGCGACGAACTGGGTGCCATTGTCGGAGACAATTGCATAGGGCACGCCGAACCTGGAAATGATGTTTTTCCAGATGAATTGCTCGACCTCGGCAGCTGTAGTATGGATTAGGGGCTCGACTTCAACCCATTTGGTAAAGTAGTCCGTAGCCGTGATCAGGTGGCGAAATCTGCCGGGGGCCGTAGGAAGGATTCCAACAATGTCGAGCCTCCACTGGGCGAATGGCCACGGGCTTGTAACGGGCTGAAGTGACAAAGTGGGCTGGTGAAGAATGGGGGAGTGTTTCTGGCATGCCTCACACTTTCTGACACAGTCCTCGGCGCTCTTCTTTATTTTTAGGCCACCAGTAGCCCTGAGTGACAGCCCGCTCGGAGAGAGTGTGACCTCCCTAGTGGCAACCACAACTTCCTTCATGGAGCTCACGTAGGACATGGGGTACCTCGGCGTCGTGTAGTACACGGAGATCAGGGCCAATGTAGGTGTGCCGATAAAGCTGGCCGGACGGAGAGAGAAAGTAGGACGCGGACTGGCAAGCGAATCCGGTGAGCCTCCTTTTTATCTGAAGGTAAGGTCTGGTCTCGGTCTCGGAGGAAGGAGACCACGGGGTCCATCCAGCTTGGGCCAGAGGCGGTGATTGTCATGACGTCTTCGGCGCCCGGCTCGAAGCTTGGAACCACGATCTCCCCACGTAATCGCTATTCAGCTGGTTTACCACCCAGCATGGAGTCGCTGTAAACCTGGAGTTCATCCACCCCGAGAGCCAGAGCAAGGCGAAGACCGGTAATTAAAGCCTCGTACTCGGCGTCGTTCGTTGCTAGGAAACCGATGCTCATGGTGCATTTGTGGAGAGTGCCCTCGGGAGAAATAAGTACAATTCCAGCCCCTACCCCTCGGCTATTCGACGCACCATCCACGTGCATGCGCCAAGACTCATCCGTGTAAATGGTAGCCGTGCGGGGAGGGGAGCGCTTGAGGACGAACCCGGATTGCTCAAGGGCGTTGATGCATTGGGCCGGCTCGTCCCCGACGCCCTCATTGATAGTCTCCTTCTGGAGCTCGGTCTCTAGTTTCGGGGTGAGCTCGGCGATAAAGTCAGCCAACGCCTGACCCTTGATCGCCGTCCGGGGCTCGTACCGGATGTCAAAGTTAGCCAATTCCAAGGACCACTTGCAGATCCAATCCGAGAGATCTGCTTTACGCATGACAGTCTTCAGGGGATATGCCGTGATTACCACGACTGTGTGGCTCTGGAAGTAGGGTAAGAGCTTCCTCTTAGCCGTGACTAGCGAAAGCGCCAACTTCTCAATTGGTAAGTATCTTGTCTCGACTGGGAGCATTGTCTTGCTCGAATAGTAAATTGGAAACTGCTCCAAACCCTCCTGCCGAACCAGCGCTGAGCTAAAGGCGTGGTCGAACACCGCCAGGTAGAGGTAGAGATCTTCGTCTTCCCTCGGCATGACTAGCAGGGGTGCTCGGGACATATAGCTTTTAAGCTCGGCGAGTGCGGCGTCGCACTCGGCGGTCCAGAGAAAGGCCCTTTTACTGGTCTTGATGGACTGGAAGAAAGGTCGGTAGGCGTCGGACAACTTGCTTATAAAACGGTTGAGGGCGGTTGCCATCCCCTGTCAGCCGCTGGACCTCTTTGATTGTCGATGGCGCTCGGCGGATTCTGGATAGCTGCCAGCTGGTTGGGGTCAGCCTCGATCCCTCAGCGGGTGACGAGGTACCTCAAAAATTTTCCAGAACCGACCCCAAACGCGCACTTATCCGCGTTGAGCTTCAGGTTGTGCCTCCTAAGGATGGAGAAGACTTTACCGAGGTGGGAGAGATGATCTTCTGCGAATTTGCTCTTTACTACCATATCATCGATGTAGGCCTCCATAATGTCGCCGAGCTCCTTAGCGAACACTTGGAGACCATTCTTTGGTAGGTAGCCCCCGCCTTCTTCAGGCCGAATGGCATGACCCGGTAGCAGTAGGTACCCCTCGGCGTGATGAATGCAGTCTTCTCGACGTCCTTGACACTCATAGCGATCTGATGGTACCTGCCGGTAGGTGTCCTATGAAGCTGAGCCTAGCATGTCCGGCTGTAGCATCCACCAGCTAGTCTATTCGGGGAAGCGGAAAACAGTCTTTCGGACAAGCGTCATTGAGGTTAGTGTAGTCCACACATACCCTCCACTTTCCGTTCTTTTTCTTGACCACCACGGTGTTTGCTAGCCACGTAGGATACATCACCTCTCGGATAGCCTCCGCCTCAATCAGGCGGTCAACTTCTTCCAAGACGGCGTCGGAGTGAATAGCCGAGGACCGCCTCGGCTTCTGCACCACTGACCTCCTTGGCCGGATCAACATTGAGGGCGTGCGTGATGAAATCCGGGCTTACGCCCGGCATCTCATACGGAGTCCACGCAAAGACCTCAATGTTATCTTTGAGGAAAGAGACCAAGTTGTTCCCTCTCGGGATTGGTGAGGTCCGAACCTAGCATAAAGTATTTGGTGCCCTCTTCGTTGATGGGCACCTTGACCAATTCTTCGATAGACTTGTCCTCAGCCTCGGAACCAACGTCATCGAGGACTGGAGTGCATTCGGGCACCTCGATTCACTGCACCTGCTTCGGTGGCCTGCCTTCCCTTCTGTCCCTCTGGCGAACGGCATTGACAAAGCACCTCTTAGAGGCCATCTGGTTGCCCCGGATGGTTTCTTGGTGCCCAGATGTGCCAATGAACCGTATGCACTGGTGGAGGGTTGAGGCGATCGCTCCCATTGCTTGGAGCCATCCTCGTCTCAGGATGGCATTGTAGGGGCTCGGGGAATCCACCATGGTGAATTCTATCTCCAAATGCATCGACCCCGACCAAACTGGGAGGGTGATGCTGCCGAACGGATATATTGGAAAACCAGAGAACCCGACAAGGGGTGTGTCGGAGGGGGTGAGCTCATCACGCGTTTGCCCAATGGCCTTGTAGGCCGAGTTGTAAAGGACGTCAACGGAGCTCCCCTGGTGCACCAAGATCCGCCTGACATCCACGTGGTTGATACTAATCTCGATTACCAGGGCATCGTCGTGCGGGAGTTGCAACCCATCCAAATCCTACTCGGAGAAGGAAATAGTGTACGGGTCCATTGGCTCCTCGTGTTTTCGCTTCAGTGCCCTATCGAGCGTCATTACTTGCATGGCTGCTTCCATCTTCTGCAGCTCCATATGCAAGGCGTCGGCTCGGACTTTGCCGACCGGGCCGTGGATAGTAACAACCACTCCCGGGCGCACTCTGTCCCCGGGCGCCTGCTGTCCCTGCGGCTGCGGCACGGCGGCCTGCTGGTTCAGCTAGGGAGTTGCTCCCCTGAGCACGGCTGGCGTGCAACCGCAGGTCTATCCATTCCTCTATGCGCCCCCTTGGCGACCAGTCGTTCGAGGTGCGCCTTGAACGGTCGGCACCCCGTCGTGTAATGACCCACCTCATTGTGGTAGGTACATTTCCCTTTCTGGGTGGGATCTGACCCCATTTTCTCTTCTGGCCAGTAAAACCATCGCTTCCTGCCAATTTCAGCCAGCAGCTTGTAGATGGGCAGGGTGAAGACGGTCGTCTCGGCAACATAGTCGTTGTCATTTCTGGGGGGCCTTTCCCATCCCCCGTCACCACTATTATTCCTGCCGTTGTCTCGGGGACCTTTGTTCCCGTACCCTCCTCCTTGATTGTTTCGCCCTTTCTTTAAGTTATTGACTTACTTCTTTGCTTCCTTCGACACGCCCTTGCCCGAATTCCCCTTCGATGCTCGGTCGAACAGTAACTCTTCGAGCTCTCAGAAGCGGTTCACTGTCTCCATCAGTTCCACCATGTTTTTTGGCGGTCGTACCATGAGTTCTTTGAAGAGGTCGGAGTGGTCGTCGAGCCCATTTTTTAATGAGGTGGAGGCGATCCTCTGGTCACAGCCCTCCACGAGGCTGTATACCTCCCAATACCGGGCGATGTACTCCTTCAGGGTCTCATCCGAGCCCCTCTTCATGTTGACAAGTACGTCAAGCGTCTTCGGCTGTGTGTTGCTAGTCACGAATCGAGGCGTGAACGCGCGCTCGAGCTCGTCGAAGTCGTTTATAGACCCCGGAGCGAGCTGGCTATACCAAAGGAGCGCTGTGGTCCCCAGGCTCATGGAGAACATTCGGCACATGAGGGAGTCGCTATGGCCGTAGAGCTCGGAGACCAAGCGATACTACTGGACGATGGGTTATCGCATCCGTGGACGGCTCGTACTTGTCAAATTTAGGGATCTTGAATCCGCGCAGTGGGGCTACTTCGGCAATGGTTCGGGAAAATGGGGATTGCTTGGCCTTTTCCAGCCTTGAGGTGGCCTGGGCAGGACGGTTGAGGTCGATTGCTCGGCATTCCCCATGTGCACGCTTCGCAGGTCCGGCGGCCTAGTGAGACGAATAGGGCTCGTCTCCGTGCACGTTGCTCCTCTCAGAAGATAGCCTCTTGTTGTGCCTGTCATGGCCTCTCACCGCCTCTTCCCGAGGGCGACGATGCCTTGTATCAGACTCGGCGTGGTAAACCTTCGTCTCGCCCGTGCGCGCAGTTGACAAGCGCAATGCTGCCGTCGTCGTTCCGGAGCTCGTACCTAGCGCCGAGTCTAAGACCGTTATTTTCGTTACGGCCCAGCCCTGCTGAGACCTCAATCGGGTCGGCCACCACATTCCTGCGCTAGCCTTCACCCCGAGCGTCAGGAGCACCTTTTTTGACGACATGCCTATCCAACGATTGGTGATGGCGCCGATAACCTCCTCGATCATCCGATCGGTTATGGTCATGGCCATCCCCCCGCTCTTCGCTCGCCTGGACCTGGCGGTCGTGATCTCGGCGGACCTGCAGGATGTCTGTCGGCCCCTTCCCTGTGTTATATTGCCTTTCCAACTCCCGGGCGTATTCCGCGTCTCCCCGGACATCTGGTGTCCGAGCGATGGATGTCGTGGCGCTATCCTCGGGGTGTTCAGTTCGTCGATACTGCTCGCCCGCGAGAACGCGCTGCCTCCGATGGTACAACGAGTGCGTCGCCTTGGTGGTCCACCTCTACAACTTGTCCTAGACGGGAAAAGACTAGCGCCCTTCCCCCGTCGTCAGTCCTTGCGCTCAGCTGAGGCCTCTGGATTCTCGCCCGACCGCCTGACCGTGACGCTGTAGGTTGATTCTTGGCCTGCTTTATAGCCAATACCTCTTTCCTCAGTAGTGCCCGATGAGAGGAGGAGGGGGAGGAAGAACCTCCGTGCGTGCCGGAGTCGTGAGGTTGTCAAGAGAGAACGTTTCCATCCATGTTAAAAAGGATGTTATTGGCTCCGACATTGCTAGGACCGGCGCCGTTGGTGGCCACGGTGACCGTTCCATCTCTGTTGACGACGGGAGAAAGGGTGAGCCCCAGGTCGCTCCTGACCTGATGGTATCGGTACAGGTCAGCGGAGTTGCGGTATTCGCCGGCGGGATCAAATGCATCAAGACCTAAAGTGAGGTTGGCCATTTGAGCAAGGTTTTGGGGGAAGAGCTTTTTGAGAAGTGGGAAGAAATACCACCAGTGTGTATAGAGAGGCTGGGAGGAGTTACTTTTCCCGTCCCCAGCGGAGTCGCCAATTGTGGGGGTGCCTTCGCCGGGATGAGCTCTTTGGACCTTCTGATGAAGATTAAAGAGAGGTTGAATGGATGGGGTACGCCTCAACCTTTGCTGCACGCCTGGGAGGGTGACTTGCACACGTAGACAACCACGTCAGTGCCTAGCCCGGACGGTGGTGGTCCGGGAAGGCACTCCGACGGTCAAGTCAGTCACCGGGGGGAAGAAATACACCGGAGATCTAGAGAGAGAAGTAGAGTTATGAGGGTAGTAAATGAGGAGAGAGGAATCCCCCTTGTGGTAGTTGTGGTTGGGTATTTATAGGCAGGGAGGGCGTGCGTCCCATGAGCTCGGTGCCTCCCACGCGCCTGTCACTCGCGCTCGGAATGACAATTGATGTGACCTACATCCCTGCCACAGACGCCATGTCTAGGCTGACATCACGGCGCGTGGGTTCGAGTAGTTTAATCATCTCGGGACATTCCCCATCACCCACGTGCTCCTGCAGGCGGCGGTGGCAGAGGAGGTGACTGCCGCATTTAATGCTCCATTGTGGAATGTGTAGCGTGCCTGGTACGCCACCACCGAACCAAGTAAATACGAGCCCCCGCGTGACCGAAGTCGACCGACTCGATACGCGAGTGGTCCAGCCCCCTAGGCGCTCGGCACGTCGCTCGGTGGAGATCCCGAGGATATTCCGAGAGCCAAGCGGAGAAGGCCATATCCTCAGCACTTATCGCTCGGCAGACATCGTTCAAACCTGTATTCGTCCAGATCTGTACATCTGTGCCCTTCGCTGAGGTCACCGTACGCTCAGGCACCATCGAGACGGATCAATCTGCATTCAGTTTTGCAGATTCTGAGACGGTGGCCCTTTTAGCTCTTTGTGACGTGGAGAGGGGCCTTAGCTGACCCATATGAACCCGGCCGCTACACTACCCACCGGCACCACCGTTATAAATGTATTGACACCTATGAAATTTGTATTGAAATCATAACTTATTTGGCAATATATGCTTATTATTTGTCATTAAGTGGATGGTGATTAGCAAGACCCATGTCATAAGCATTGTTTATGATATCGTACGCGACCAAAAGAAGGTGTAACATAACTTAATTCACTGGGGAATACTCAGAAATGAATTTAAGAAATGTGCTGAGTAGGGAGGGGATCCACACCAATTTAGGAAGAGTAGGGTTTTAGATGTCCAAAATGGAATGGGGGGCCTGTATACTCACTATACCCCTGTAGTGAGTAATTACGGCCCTCCATTCGACAATCAACGATCTCAATTAAATTTAATTATCTTACATGTAAGACACTTATTTTTATGTATGATAATCCCGACAATTGATTGCTGAAGGATGGCCGTAATTGCTCACTATAGGGGTGTAGTGAGCTTACTCGCTATAGGCTCCCCGAATCTGTCCAAAATTAAAACTAGTTGTTTAAGCAAATATTACATACCAAATAGTTGTTTTTCTAAACATATATTGTGATGAAATTTACAGAGTAAGGGTTGCCAATGAGCTAGGTGCAGGGAATGGAAAAGCAGCTAGATTTGCAGCAATAGTATCCGTGGTGCAATCCACCATCATCGGCTTATTCTTCTGCGCTCTGATAATGCTATTACACCACCAGATTGCGATGATCTTCACATCGAGCGATGATGTCCTTGAAGCAGTTGACAATCTTTCCTTACTCTTGGCTATCACCATTCTTCTTAACAGTGTCCAACCAATCCTTTCAGGTAGATAGCTTATGCAAAAAACATAAAGCTATTTTTTTTAACGGTTTTTTCTTCTGTAAGTTTGCGTATTTTATTGTTGCAGGGGTGGCTGTCGGATCTGGATGGCAGTCGAAGGTTGCGTATTTAAATTTGGGATGCTACTACCTTGTTGGGGTTCCCCTTGGAGTAGTTTTGGGTTGGGTATTTGACTTGGGAGTTCAGGTATGTTTGTTCTTCCCAAGGTTTTAAATAGAGGTATCGAGATACGTAACTGTATTGGTGATACAGTCAAGTATCAGCATGTGTCGGATTATATATTGGTCAATATCGGTATCAGTCCCTGGAAAAATTGATACGTCGCGTATCGGCTGATATTTAAATCCTTGGTTCTTCCTCCGATTTTTGCTTCAATATCTTTACTTTCCTTAAAAAAAAAAAAAAAAAAAAACCCCTAATCAAAGGTGAAATGACGTGAAATTACATTCATTGCACTTATAATGCATTTATCATTTTTATTTTACACTCCACTTGGATAAATTTAGGGTATCTGGGGAGGGATGATCTTCGGTGGAACGGCTGTGCAAACAGTAATACTAGCCATAATAACAATGATGTGCAATTGGGAAAAGGAGGTAAATTGTACTTATTGAAATTCAAATGGTTTACTATTTGGTATGTAGAGATCTTCAATTATTTTTTCCTCCTAATGGGTGAAATGCATGCAGGCTGAGAAAGCTACTACGCATATCCAGAAGTGGTCAACTCCCCCCAATCCAGATGGTGAATCATAGCTTTACCACGAGATCATATAATTTACCACTTGAACCGGGTTCGATACTGGAAAGATGGGACATTTTTTTTGGCCAATTCTATTCGCAACCGAGGAATGGCTAAATTCAACCCACTGTAATTTAATCAATTTTAGACAAAAATATCCTTGTGTATAAAAACTATTTTGTCCCTTCATTTAGTGGGATGTATTTAGTACAAAACAACCATACGCTATCTACAACCGAAACCAAGAAAACCCTTCTTATATGTGGGATCTGTGGCCTTCTTCTTATTCCACCTTTATCATCTTACAGGAGGGGGAAAAGAAAAAAAAAAAACCGTGAACGCCCAAGCTCTCTCACGACGATGGCCAGCTTCACCCACCATTATCATCTTCTCTTCTTCATCTCTTCTATCCTAAAATACATTCACTCCCCTCCCCATTTCTCATCTCTCCCACAATGGAGAACCCAATGGAGTCATCCATTGAAGGTTCTTCCCCTTTCATTAACCCACTACTCTCACATTTCAATATAGAAGAAATAGCAATGGGGCTTCATTTTCCGATTACAAGCGGCATGGAGGTTGACAAGGAAGATGATGGGAAGAAAGTAGTGTTTTGGAAAGCAAAAACAACCCAATAGGGAAGACCCAGATTTCAATTTCACGTTTTTCGCCGTCCGCTATTCAGATTCCCAGTATTGAATTTGCACAATGTTTTCAACATTTAATGTTTGAAAGATGTACCTTAATTCGGATTTTGAATGATATTGTTTGAAACTAGTAGATTTAATTTCCACCGTATGCTTCATTTTTTTAATCCGAATTTGTTTTAAATATTCATAAATTAAAATGTGAACTAAACCAATTACTTCAAGTTTAAAAATCCGAATATGGGAAAACATGGGATGTGTAAATTTACATCAATTATTTATGTCGAACGTAGTAAAGAATTCAACTTTTAAAATTTGAATTTGTAACATGTGTTCAATTATTAAAACTTGAATTTTTACTATTGGTTGGTGTTTCCCATTGATGATGCCTTAAAAGAGTGGATAAAAAGTACCAGTAAACAACACGGTTATGTCATTATCCTCGAAGCAGGAGTCCTTGACTTAGTGGTTATGCCCACCAAACTAGCTAGCTTAAGATTTTGAACTCAATGGCTTCGTATCATTTAAGTAGCCTGATTTCATTTGATTTTGAACACATACAAAATTACAACAAAAATTGCCTGTTCATCGTGGTTTGAACCGCGCATCCATTGCATTGAGACATTAGATATGAACAAACATGTGTATGAACTCGCTCGCACGTATATATAGCTAAAGCGGTAGAAACACGTATGTGTGTGTGTGTGTGTGTGTGTGTGTGTGTGAGTGTGCGTGTGTGTGTGTGTGTGAGAGAGAGAGAGAGAGAGAGAGAGAGAGATTGAGATGTATGCGGCCTCCACAAATCCATATTTTTATATATGAGCTATGTGTTTCATTTCAAATGCATTCAGTTTCATGTTTTAACATCTAAACAATGGAGTGTAATTCATAATCTGAAAATTGAAATCGTTGTAAGCGTGGTGCTCTTTCTTTTTTATTTCAGACGCAGCCCCAATTGTTCATACATGATATGGGAATGCAAGGTGTACTTACAACATGTATAGATAAACAGTGAGTAGGAACAGCGTGGTACTCTTTCTTTTTTATTTCAGACGCAGCCCCAACTGTTCATACATGATATGGGAATGCAAGGTGTACTTACAACATGTATGGATAAACAGTGAGTAGGAACACTAGACTAGACTAAACTAAGATTTGTAAACAGTGAGTAGGAACACTAGCCAGTTTTGTAACATCTATCCTCAAATCCCAATAATTTAATCGAGATGGTATGTGCCAACTTCAACTCCTTTGCGGTTCTTTTCCGTTGTACCCTTGAACACTTTCCATTGGAGGCAATATCTACACACAAGAACCCAAAAAGAACGCTGTTTGAGATTAAGATTGAAAAAATGTCAGGTGAATCAATGTGGTTTTAGAGATTAAGGATGCTATTCTCATGTGAAAAGTAACCACAATACTACAAAATAAAGCATTGGGCACAAAGCAAACATTGAATAGAATTGTAACATGATAAAAGCGATATTAATCTTGCAAGTAAAAAAAAATAAAACTTCGCTAAGTTATAGTTAGATTCAAACGAAAAACATTGAGAAAAATGGGACAATTTGAATTTGAGTGTTGGACCCGTGTCCGGAGAGTGTCAATGTCCTAACAAGTGTCCGTTACCGTTATGTCACCTCCGACAAAGTGTTTGTGCTACATAGGTTAAGGGCAACACATTGACAACGACGACGACTTAAGGTGCCATCAACCACTTCGTAGCTGGTATATATGAAGCTTTTCTTTTACTTTAATTGGGGGCTGGTAGGTCGTTTTTCACACCAAAAATATATTTATAAAAGCAAGGAATTAACCCTTATTCAGAAGAACAGTGGTCAAGTCCGAGTGTTGATTCACAGGGACAGATTGGCTAAGTTACAATGATTTGGATTTACCTCTAAATTAAATCTAAGAAAACAATTGATTGAGATTTGATTTTGGAAGGCTAGTTAACTAAAAAAAAACAAATAAGATAAAGATTGATGAGAGAAAAAGTCTAGGGTTTGGAATCCACTCCTACCGCATAACCATGCACTCACATAAACCGGATTTCTATTCGAATCAATAAATCACTATCGCTATGGCTTGCAATCCCTATCGATAGTTGGCAAGAAGATATTTGTGATTGTTAAAAGGCATAGACTATCCCATAGCATGGATCCGTCTCACTGGCACGGTGTCACTCCACCCAACGGCACGATCCGTCGTACGAGCATAATCTATCTCAGAACTCCAAGCACAACATTGAAAACAATTATATGAACGGGTATTTGAAACTAGTATACAAATACGCAACTGATTGAAAGAATAAAAACGATTTCATTAATTGAAAACTGTTCTGAACATATAATCTGATTCGAAACAAAATCCTAGTTTCTGCATAATACTATGTTACTTGGAGCGGGGCTTCATCTTCCCCCTAAACAAGGGTTTAGCCAGACATCACAACTGCCGAACGGCAGCCTCTTTTTTTACCCTCTGTTATGCGTGGCCCGATCCCCCTTTATTTACTCATATGTTGATATATACTCCCTCCGTCCCAATTTAAATGCTCCCTACGGTTATGCTTGCCTTTTTAAAACTCTTGTAGTTTTTATTCTATAATGTATTATATATTCAATATGGATCTTATTTGATAGATCTCAATTAGTTCTATTAGACAAAATTTTTAAAAACTTTGAAAACATTACCAATAAAAAGATATAGACGTTTGAAAATGGCACGGATATTCGTAGGGAGCATTTAAAATGGGACGGAGGGAGTATAGCCAAGACCGAAATTGTTTCCATCAACTAATAGTTTCCTTTTTCCTTAGAAATTGCCTAAGCTTGATACAACTCCTTAATTGCCTTTGGATTCCACGTGCACATGCAGCAACTTTGGTAAGGCTCTGCCTATTGCAATTCTAATCCAACCCAAATTCTTGACACCCAATCAACTGCTTTGTGCAACCAATCATGTCCCGGACAACTTATTCACTGCACTGCACAATTCGGCAAATATTGATTCTGATCAACTGTGGACGAATTATATTTTCTTTTTCGGTTTTTAATTTGGATTGGGCTACGCTCGAATTTCCGTCTTAAAGCCTCAAATAAAACCCATTCACATGTTAAGCCCTTGATTACCTACAAACACAAGAACCAAGTATCAAACTCCAAGTAACAATATTAACGAACTTAACAAGGCTAAATTAGGAGGTGCCAATGTGAACATTTACGTGTGTATCAGGGGCCCTACCCCGGATTAGTCGAGGTGCATGTAAGCTCATCCGGACACCTTAGTTATAAAATAAAAAAAAGTGATACATGTATTTGCTGTGGGTATGGGATATTTGTTCCCACTTAATAATTAAGTTGTTAACACCTTGTGAACACCACATAACCAAAACAAGCCTTGAATCCCAATCAGTTGCAATCGGCTACATGAATCCATTAGTGCTACTTGTAAATTTTGATCTACTCTTCCCTTTAGTGCTACCAATTTACCATAGACATGTTCAAACACCCTAGTTTTAAGAAATCAAAGAGTAGATTTAGAAACTGTAAAAATTTTGTAGTGTCCCGTGTTTTATGTATGAGGATTAGATGAATCCAACACTTCTACATGCAACCAATCCATTTAACACACAATCGAAGTACAAATTTATCTAATCGCACAAATCTTCAAAAAGTAACTAAAATTTCCTGCTATCAATGGATCTTATCAGCAAGCCAATAGAGAAAAACCTAGATAAACACGAAATGAAACACAACAAAGCAAAAAAAACAAAAACAAAAGAAAACTTGAATTACGTTATTATATACCTAAATGGTGCTTGGTCCTCTCAATGAGAGACAACACACCCGCCATAAACGCCTCCTTATCCCCCGTCGCCTCATTGTCCACCTCCGGCTCCGTTACCGCAAGGCTCGAGGTGTGCACGTTCCTCCCCAGCACAATCTCTCTCTTATTCTCTCCTACTCGAACGACATCATCGCCGTTTCGAAGCCATGATCGGGGGAAGTGGTTCTGGAACGACGGCCATCGGATCGAAAGCCTTCATCGACTGAGAAGAAATGAGATCTAATTGTATTTCATAACACATCCATTACAGAGAGAGAACCACTTTATATAGGTTCATTAACCGACTTACAAACACTCATTAACCGACTTACAAACTTACTTAACAAACTAGTAATAACCTGCTTAAACATGATGCAACTAACTACTGTTGGGAGCAGTTAACACAGTGGGAGCTATCTGCTATGATGAGGAGTATCCAGCTTGTGGTGAACACACTTTATCATCCCCCTGCAAGATCATGGGAGGTGGAGAATGCACCATGAGCTTGTCTTTGAGATAGTGAAACCGAGCAACACTTAAGGGCTTAGTGAAGAGATCTGCAAGTTGTTCACTAGTAGGAATGTGACAGATCACCAACTGCTTAGCCAACTTTTTCCCGAATAAAATGATAATCGACTTCTATATGTTTTGAGTGAGAATGAAAAATAGGATTTGTAGCCAGTGCTAATGCAGAGAGATTATCACACCACAGTACGTGAGGTGAAACAGATTTAAGGCCAAGATCATGGAGTAACATAAGTAACCAACTAAGTTCAACAGCTATTTGTGCCAAGGCACGATACTCTGCCTTTGTGGAAAAACGTGCCACAGTGGGCTGCTTCTTAGCCGTCCAAGAAATCAGATTTGATCCTAAAAATACATAATATCCAGTGGTGGAACGACGGTTCTGAGAATTTCCAGCCCACTCAGAATCTGAATAGGCAGTAAGTGTAAAATCGCCAGGAGAAAAGACTAAGCCTTGAGTTAAGGTGCCTTTAAGGTATCGAAGAAGTCTTTTTACTGCCTTAAAATCACCAATAGAAGGCTGATGCATATGCTGGCATGAAGTATTAACAGCCAAAGCCAAATCAGGTCTGGTGATGGTCATATACTGTAAAGCACCAACCAGACTTCTATATAAAGAGGGCTGAGGAAATGGAGATGAATCTGCAGAAGAAGAAACAGGCTTGACTGCCATGGGAGAAGGGTAAGGTGTGCAGTCTGTCATTCCAGCTTTAGCAAGGCTCGACTTCTATATGTTTTGAGCGAGCATGAAAAATAGGATTTGTAGCCAGTGCTAATGCAGAGAGATTATCACACCACAGTACGGGAGGTGAAACAGATTTAAGGCCAAGATCATGGAGTAACATAAGTAACCAACTAAGTTCAGCAGTTGTTTGTGCCAAGGCACGATACTCTGCCTCTGTGGAAGAACGTGCCACAGTGGGCTGCTTCTTAGTTGTCCAAGAAATCAGATTTGATCCTAAAAATACACAATATCCAGTGGTGGAATGACGGTCCTGAGAATTTCCTGCCCAATCAGAATCTGAATAGGTAGTAAGTGTAAAATCGCCAAGAGAAAAGACTAAGCCTTGAGTTAAGGTGCCTTTAAGGTATCAAAGAAGTCTTTTTACTGCCTTAAAATCACCAATAGAAGGCTGATGCATATGCTGGCATGCAGTATTAACAGCCAAAGCCAAATCAGGTCTGGTGATGGTCATATACTGTAAAGCACCAACCAGACTTCTATATAAAGAGGGCTGAGGAAATGGAGATGAATCTGCAGAAGAAGAAACAGGCTTGACTGCCATGGGAGAAGGGTAAGGTTTGCAGTCTGTCATTCTAGCTTTAGCAAGGATCTCCTGTGCATACTTATGCTGAGACAAAAAATAACCCTGAGCAGAAGTGGTAACGGAGATGCCAAGGAAATAGGACATGTTCCCAAGCTCCTTCATAGCAAAGGAAGTATGCATCTATGAAACTAACTGTGTAATAAACACCGGATCATTACTAGTGAGCAGTATATCATCAACGTAGATCAGTAGAATAGTAATGGCCTTTGGTGTTTGTAAGACAAACAGAGAAGAGTCACAATGGCTGGATTTGAACCCCTTTGATAGCAGAAATTGTGAAAAGGTAGAAAACCAGGCCCTTGGGGCCTGTTTAAGACCATATAGTGCTTTGTGAAGTTTGCACACATGAGTAGAAAATTGAGAATCAACAAACCCTTGAGGTTGGGTAAGATAAACCTCTTCATCTAGAGTACCATGGAGAAAGGCATTGGAAATATCCATTTGTTTGATTGTCCAATTGTATGTGAGGGCAAGAGAGAGCAACACTCTAATAGTGAGCTATTTAGCAATAGGGCTAAACGTCTCATGGTAGTCTATCCCTTCTTCCTGGAGATAGCCCTTTGCAACCAAACGAGCTTTATATCTAGCGATGCTCCCATCTGAATTTCTTTAGAGCTTAAAAACCCATTTACACCCAATAGCATGCTTGTCAGGAGGCAAAGGCACTAATGAGCAAGTTCCTTGCTTTTGCAGTGCTTGATATTCTTCAAGCATAGCATGAGACCAGAGAGGAGAATCAAGAGCTTGAGTGACAGTTGCAGGCTCACAAGTAGAGAGATCAGAAGTAGAGGAAAGAGTAGTGGAAAGACCAACAGGATGTTTAGGTTTAAAAATGCCGGACTTTGATCTTGTGGTCATAGGATGAGGTACATGATGTCTAGAAGAGGAAGTAGATACTGGAGAACGAACAGTAAAGGTAGAAGAAGGCTCAGCAAGAGATGGTGTAACTGGAATAGAAGGCAACACAGTAGGAGAAGATGGTGTAGGAGAGAGAATTTGTTGAGTGGGAGTAGATAGAAAATTAGAGGAGATATCATGGGACTGAGCTGGATTGACAATGGACTGAGGAGTATAAGAAGTCCAAAAGAAAGAATATAATTGATCTAGTGTTGGAGTGTTAGCAGTAGACAATGATTGAGAAGCAAAGGGAAATATGCTTTCATCAAACTGAACATGTCTGGAGATATATATACGACCAGTTGTTGGGTCTAAACATCTGTAGCCCTTATATGAAGGGTGATAGCCAAGAAAAACACAGGGAATAGAACGTGGTTGAAGTTTGTTGATAGTGTAAGGTCGTAGCCAAGGATAACATTTGCAGCCAAACACTTTAAAGAGAGAGAAATCAGGAACTTGATGAAAAAGTTTTTCATAAGGAGTCAAATTTCCTAATGATGAACTAGGAAGTCTATTAATAAGAAAGGTAGCAGTAGCAAGAGCATCAAACCAGTATTTGAGAGGCATGGAAGATTGATGTAACAATGTAATAGTGGTTTCAACCAAGTGTCTGTGCTTGCGCTCTGCTACTCCATTCTGTGATGGAGTGTGAGGACAAGAAAATTCATGTTTGATACCTTGAGCAAGAAGATATGAAGCAAACTGATTTCCACTATACTCACCCCCTCCATCAGTGCGAAAGACTTTAAGACAAGTGGAAAACTGCTTCTCAACAAAGACTTTGAATTCTAAAAATTTAGGGTAGACATCACATTTAACAAATAAAGGATAAACCCATGTGAAACGACTATAATCATCAACAAACACAACATAATATTTGAAACCAGAAACAGATGGAAGAAATGGTCCCCAAACATCACTATGAATAAGTGCCAAAGGTTGATCAACAGTAGTATTAGACAAAGCAAAGGGAATCTATGAGATTTAGCAGTACAGCAGTGAGAGCACAAAGAAGAACTGGCTCTACCATTATTTTTAGCAACAGGAAGATGAAATTTACTAGTAAGATGATGGAATTTTGCAGCAGATGGATGACCTAAACGCTGATGCCAAATGTCTGATGGAGCTTGAACAGTGAAGCAGAAAGGAGTTCCAGAGAAAGAAGGAATGGGTGACATCTGATATAAGCCATCAGTATGCTGGCCCTGAAAAAGAGTTTGCTTGTGGACTTTGTCCTGAACAACAAAGGAATAATCATCAAAAGTAACAGTACAGTTATTATCTTTAGCCAGCTGATGAACAGAAACAAGATTGGAAGCTATTCTAGGAACATGAAGAACATTATTAAGACGGAAAGAATGAGAAGGAGTAGGTAAGATACCATTTCCAGTATTGAGGATGGGCAGATTAGACCATTGCCAACTGTAACCTGTTCCCCTCTTTGATAGGGCTCATAAATGGACAGATTAGACAAATCATTGGTGATATGAGTAGAAGCTGCAGAGTCCACATACTAATTTGAGCTATTGGATTGCTCAGGAGTAGAGGCCACAAAAGCCTTGGTGTGAGAACCAGAAGAAGTATTAGCTGCAGATGGTTGATAATCCATATTCAGTCTATGCCAACAATCAAAGGCTGAATGTCCAGGTTTGTCACAGATCTGACAAACTACACCTCCAGATGAAGAACCATGAGAATATCCAGAATAGGCAGATGATCCTTGAGTGCTTGGAGAGGAAGTAGAACTAGGAGAAACTTGAGAACTTCCTGAATTAGAAGACCTGTTTCCATTTCGAAAACCACCTCTTCGTGGATGAAATCTTCCTCCCCTGGTATTACCACGAAAACCTCCCCTAGAACCTTTGTTAGGGTAAGAAAAACCCGTATTTCCTTGATGAGAATAACCTCCTCTAGAGGCAACAAAAGTTGCATTCACATCACTCGAGGACTGAGATTTAAGAGGAGTTTCCTCATGAATAGCTTCAGATAGGAGTAAAGCACACAATTCCTCCATGGTGATTAGAGCAGATCTTGTACGAATCGAAGTTTTAAAAGCACGATACTCATCCGATAGTCCATTAAGTGTGATTAGTACCAGATCCTCATTATCAACTTGTGATCCAGCCAAAGCAAGTTGATCATTTAGAGTTTTAATCTGTCGTAAGTACACTTCCATTGTATTTGAACCTTTAGTGGTAGCAGTTCATCGATTCTTTAACTGATGCACATGTGATCTTGAAAGTGTGGTAAAGCGTTTCTCAATGTTACTCCAGGTTTCAAGACTAGAACCACAGTTAATCACTACAGGATAGATGGTGGAGGAAAGAGTACCAGAAATGCAGCTCATCAGATGAGCATCATCAACCATCCACTGAAGGAAATCTGGATTTGTGATCTCTTGATCTGTAGAATTTCTGATCTTCGCTGGTGGTGAAACTCCAGTTCCATCAACAAAGGAGTGTAGGCCTGTAGCTTTGAGGATGTTCCGCCATTGGCTTTTCCAGATGATAAAATTGGATGCGTCAAGTTTCACGGACACAAATGCATTCAGATTCGAGATGAGAAGAGCAAGATTTGACGATGGAGAAGGTGATTTGATCATCGTTGATGTTGAAGGGGTTGAAGAAGACGATACTGCAGCCATCTCAGATTTTCGCTCGTGAGAGCTTCTAGGGCTCTGATACCATGAGAAGAAATGAGATCTAATTGTATTTCACAACACATCCATTACAGAGAGAGAACCACTTTATATAGGTTCATTAACCGACTTACAAACACTCATTAACCGACTTACAAACTTACTTAACAAACTAGTAATAACCTGCTTAAACATGACGCAACTAACTATTGCTGGGAGCAGTTAACACAGTGGGAGCTATCTGCTGTGATGAGGAGTATCCAGCTTGTGGTGAACACACTTTATCATCGACATGATTGGCTGTAAGCGAATTTCACAGATCTGAGGACCGAATAAGCGTTGGGTAACAAAAGGACTACAAAATGGAATGAGAGAGGAGAGAGACAAATTGGTGGGGAAGAAGTGGAGAGGCGGCGTAGTCGCACTTGAAGTGAATTTGGAGACTAGAGAGAGAGACCACAATTTCTAGAATTCTGAGGGAGAGTTCTGGAGGTGAAGCGGTCATGGAGGTGGTGAGGCGGTCATGGACGTGGTGGTGGTTTTCTGAGCCCTAATAGGAAGAAGATGACTGATTGTGAGAGGGAGGAGATGAAAATTGATAGGAGGGGTAGTTTGGGTAGAAAATGTTATGTTAGGAAGGAGAGGGATAGAGGGGTAGATTGGGAAAGTTTTGGAAAATTGTTGTTTGCATTTAGTAAAAAATGGGTTACAAGGTAGTAATTTTTTATTTGAATTTTTAGTGGGTTGAATTTAGCCATTCCTCGGTTGCGAATAGAATTGGCCTTTTTTTGTTTGTTTCTCCTGCTGGTTTTTTCTTTTATGCTAATTAAAGCTCTTTAAGAAATGACATGGAAGACCTAGTTACAGACGAATTGACATTAGTTTCTACAGTAACAGGCAGTAGTTGGGTCAATTGTGTGGAGAATTTAGAAAAGCAAGAAAGATGTTGTTTTCAACAATAAAGTATGGAGACCGGATGCGGCATGTGGCGAGGCAATTTTGGAGGCATGTAGCGAGGCAATTTTGGAGGCCACTGAATTCTTGAGGGCTGTCAAAGTCCCACACGGGAATAGAGGAGTAAACAAGGAGCACTTAGCGGAGCAAACAAGGTGGGAGAGACCTTTGAGTGGATGGGTTAAAATTAATTTTGACGGAGGGTTAGACAAAAGAACTAAGACAAGTGGTTTGGTAATTGTAATCAGAAATCCTCACTATAGCAAATCAAGGAATTTGAAAAATGCCGGGAAAGGTACCAAAAACGCCGGAAAAAGTAATTCCCGGCGTTTTAACAAGTGTCCTCGATACTGCTATCGGGAAGGGTTCCCGTCATTTACTCAAACCCCGGAATTGATTTTCCGGTAAACTAAAATCCGGCGCTGATGACCCCATTGCCGGCGTTTAACAAAATGCCGGGAATATTACTGGCATTTTTAAAAACCACGGGAATGGTTATAATTAACTACGAAAATTATGCAATTTGACCCCATTTCCAGGGTTTAACAAACCCCGAGAATATTACTGGCATTTTCAAAAACTCTGGGAGTGGTTGTAATTAACGTCAAAAAATACTTCAATTGGACCCTATTTCCGGCGTTTGTTTGGAATAGCTTTTTCCCACTAGAACTTTTTCCCCTCCAGAATTTTTTTCCCTCAATTTCTCTCCTATTTAGCCAGCAATTCCCTCAATTTCTCTCCTACTTAGCCAACAATTTACATCCAATATAGTATCCATGGCATTAAAAGATCTCAAATACATTCACCATAAGTTCACAAATAGCCAAATATACGTTCCGACATATTCAATACCACCATAGAGTCGAGCATAAATCACATAACATAATATCTTCAAACATCTATCTCCACTACATCAACTCATAAACATTTCTCAAAAGCCATTACACATTGTGCATTTCTTCCGAAATGAAGCCAACAAACCATAAGATACGAACATAAAAACACTACACCAAGTACCAACTAGTTTCTACGGAGATCTTCAACGTGGATAAACCTGAAATCAAACTTCACAACCAAATTTAGAGTACAGATTTGTATTAAGAAGTTCAAAGGTCTAGAATTTTGTGCATACCTTGGATTGTCAACAATTACTTTGAATAACGGAGCTCAATTTGATCCTTTCTGCTCTTCCTTTTCTTTTTTTGAGATTGACTGAAATGAAAAGGAAACTTAAAATCAAGGACAATTAATAACATAGGTTGCTCAAAATTTATCCAAATAAAAACCGCAAATACGAACTTAAGCTACTAAACTTTATTTCCAGAATCTAAAAGATTAATATCTCAGCTCAATTGGAGAAAATCCAGCATATAAAGTGTAATTTCATCTATTAACTGAGTTTCAACACTTATAAAGACAATTACAACACTTTTAGGCATCTATTTGAACATTTATATCTCAATTCCTTGCGATGGTACAACATTCAGCATTCATAAACATAATATTCGAGCTCATATCAAGAAATCCTGCATAGAAAGTGTATTTCACCATAATATTCGAGCTCTCAGATTGCTCCAGAATATCGAATTAGTCTAGTTTCACAAGAATCATATCTTGGAGATGATATTCATCTCAACAAATAAACAACAGATTCTTTCTATTCTTTTCCTAAACCCAAACATTATCTTGTCACTGTTGAGACCAAGACAAGGGTCACATCATCCTCTCAGCAATGATCACAATTAAAACTTGAGCCTCATTAAAACTTTTACGAGTACCCTAGCACCAGTGCACCGCCAAGAATTGATATTAAACGAGTAATTAGCTATCAAATTCACTATCTTAACTATAGACACCCCATTTGTTATTATTCGTGAATTCTAAGTAGGAGTCTGGATGTGTCTCCAATTATGAAAATTATTAATGATGTCCATAAACTTATTTTTATTTAATTAATGCTTCGATTAATCAGATTTTTGCATATTTAAGCCTTCAAGCCCACTTCGGCATCTCCAAACCCAACAACTATTCATAAGCCCACCTATAAACCAAGGCCCAAGAAGCCCAAAATAAGCCCATACAAAAGTCCAAGATTTGGCCCAAAATAAAAAATGGTGGTCAGCTACTTTATCGTTACAAAAAATGTAGGCCGCAACTTTATCTTCAGTAAAAATGGCGTCCAACGGCTTTATCTTTAGGGAAAATGGTGGCCAACAACTTTGTCATATTAAAAAGTGGAGGCTGGTACTTTGACTGAGATAAACATGGTGGCACCATCATTTTTCCAGAACACGAACAACTCCTATAGATCAAGAACGGGCTGAGTATGGTGCTTTCAATGGCTTTCCCCAACCAATTCTTGTTGAAAATTGAAGTGAGAAAGCTTCTCATAATTTTATAAATAGAACAAAATTCAAGGAGAAAAAGACAAACAAAAAAAAAAAAAATTCAACATCAAGTCTCTCTAAAAAATCCATCAGAAAAGGCTTAGATTATAAACCCCATTCCAGCATTCCAAGTCCTGTCCTTGGAATTCATCTTTTTCTAGTGCCAAACTTCTTCTCCTAAATTAGGCATGAAGCTTCCATAAGCCGTAAGTCCATATTGACAAAAGTCAAAGGTTTGATTCCTATAAATCAAGAAAATCCAAAAAAAAAATTATCGTTTCCCACCTTTCAAATTACCCGAATTCCATTCTTTAATCTAATTTTTTTGAAGCATTAGTTAATTAAAGTGCTTTTAACGGCTTACCGAGTTATACTCGCCGATTTCGTAGTTTTGAGGGGAGCATCCGGACGTTGATCCAAGAAGTTCAGTCTTTGCCTATTTTATTGTTTTTGGTAATATTTCTTTCTCTAAATCTAGCTTCATGTATCGTTAATTTTATTTAATTTTCCTTGTTCCCTTTCCCGTATTTGTCTAAATTACTTTGAAACTTCTTTTAAAATCCCATAAATAATAAGTAGAGACTAATCATTTTGATTAGGCGGGATCGGGTGCATTTTTCAAATAAAATCTTCCTATCACGTAACTTAGCTCTCGAACAAAGATCACTCTGGTTACAAACAAACACACAATTTTATTTATTTATTTTTAAAAAATGAAACAAAAAACACTCAGACTCTCTTCCCTCCCCTCTTACAGACAGGAAAACCCCCCTCCTCTCTCTTCGCCGGTCTTCTCTCTCTCTCTCTCTCTCTCTCTCTCTCTTGTCACACTGATTTTTCCGTCCCACTAGTTTCTAAGGTTTGAAATTGGGGATTTTAGAAATCCCCTCTCCTCTGTGATTTTCATGTCGCGGCTGAGGTGGTGATTGGCGATGACAATAAGAGGCCAGGGTAACTATAGTACACGGGTGTTGGTGGCTTCCAATTCTTCTGCTGACATAGAAGGCGTGGGCATGACCTCCATTGCTTTCACTTAGGTTCCGAACCAAGATCACTCTGGTTACGATTGAAAGGTAGTCTCGAATTTTGTACGTTGAATTTGATTGCTTGGTTAACCTTAAAATCAAGTAGCGACTCTAACGAATGCGTGTTCTAGTAATTCCAAGGTTTCTTGCGGAGATCACAGGTCCCAACACTAACAAAGGACTTTTCGTAAAAAAAAAAAAAGCTGCTCAAAAGAACTCCAGTGAATTCAATGAGCTTGTTTTAATTAATGTACTGATGATATGAATTATGGTGCACAAGCAAGTTTCACTTGTGAAAACAATGAGGTCCCTCAGCAGCTTTAACCAATGTGGAAGGTGCTCACTAGCAATGATTTCCGCTCTCTGCATATTGCTAGGCTCTGTAGCCTTATGTTATCTGACATTTTGAAGACACTTGCTACTTGAACTGTTCAAATATAAGTACATTCATCAATTAAGTTCTAAGACTTGTGAATGTCCCACCTGTTATTTATAACCAGCGTTGCTGCCTCTGAGGTGGCAGGAGATACCACTCATATGCAGTAGCCTTTACCTTAATTTCTTCTCATACTCTCCTCTTGTAGTTTGGAGGAACTCGCCAGTCGTTATAGTGCAATAGTAGAAGACAACCATTCCTGGCCATCACCCTTATCTGAGTGGCCAGGGGACCTGTTTCGGGAATTATATATAGGTGGTCCTTCATCATTCAATACAATATTATTTTTTTCCCCATCCTTATTCCATGATGCATGCATCAATGTGGTACCCTTCCGTCAGGTCCAAGTAATACCTAAAGGTAATCAAGTAAACAACAAAAAGGTAAAAAATAAAGATAAAAAAGTACATGAATAAGCACAACTAGAGAAGTATGGACACATGATAGAGGACCACCTTATTCTAAGATCCAAGAATAACAACCAAAATAAAGAAGTATATGAATAATTGCATTACCAGCGTCTGATGACGGACCATCTGAAAAAGAGACAACTACGAATATGCAGTTAAGAGTGACAAGTGCAGTTAAGCATACACAGTTAAGACTTAAGAGTGACAGCTATCATAAACCCAAACAACCTAAATTCCAAGTTTTCATGAAATTCGAAAAGAAGCTATCCCGGCTATTTCAAGTGGAAATTGTTCATATAATTGCGGGCTCTTTAGTCTCTTTTACTACGTTTGTATGCTTTGGATTAAACAGAAGGACAGAACTATGTCCCAAGTTGCCTCGACATGCATGGATGCTAGAGTCCAAATTGTCCACGAATATGTGCCACTAAATAGTCTACACAAAGCAGGTACAGAAAATCTCCTTAAATCATCGCAGCAGCACTTCAGCACTAGTAGGAGTATCTTCCACACTAACAATAGCAAAAACACCGGTATTTTTAGCAGCATAACATCACAAATGCCATGAACACAACATAAATCTGTCGTGAGAATTTTATTTTGCCTGCACATTCTGTGGTGTCCTCAAAATCCGTTGAGCCTCTCCTGATGGTTTTGCCCCGAGTGAGCAGCGAGGGGGTAAAGGGTGGCTTCCTTCAAGAGCCCCTGCACAAGTAACACCCGTCGTTAGCACCCAACCTGGCCGGAATGTGGCCAGGGAAGGCACTCCGACGGTCTAGTGAGAGACCGGAGAAGAGAAAGATATTTTTAGAGAGTCAGTTTTTAGAGAGAGAGAGTGTGTCCTTCTTTAGGGTCTCTTCGCTTCGTCTATATAGGCTTCCCAAGGACAAGGGCAACCCAGTCATTTTGGCTCGGGTGACGTCACCGAGCGTCATGGATTGGCCTCACGAGTATTGCATTCATGAATTGCCCAATGGGGCTGCGACATGTGGCATAACCACATGGCGGGGCTCACGCTGACACAGAAACAGCTGCAAAGTGCACATGGGCCTTCCCTAGTTTGTTACGAGCGTCAACCGCCTCGGGTGACATCACAGGGGACGTCACCGATATCTCGGATTATCCTTCCGAGCCATCTCGGATGCAATCTGTCATGGATGGCTCGTCCGGTTCGCGGTATGTCGGTCGAGACACCGGTTTGATTCGGAGAGGCTCATCTCGGTTGGCCCGTTACGCCCTCATTCAAGAGCTGGGCCTGGCGATCTGTTTGGGCCTGGGCTGTACCGGGCCCCTTCACCTAGTCCCATTAGAACTGTTAGATTTCGGCCCACTACAATAGCCCCTCAACTTCTTCCGAGACATATGGTTCCGAGGAAGGAGTTGACCATTCCTTGTCGGGCCGTTGCATTAAGCCGAGATGCGAGCGAGGTGTATCCGAGTGGACAAGACTCCTTTCGTTGTGTTTCTTTTAACCGAGCCCCAGTCTCGGTTGCCATGGGGATAATCCTCAGATTACACCACGTGGTGGCCACTGATTGATCGAGGATGCATCACATGGATCACGGTTTTGTAACCGAAGAGGCATTCCCGCGTGGGTTGTCAGACGACAAGGACGCCCGTCTTATCAACGCCACGTGTCAAAACTTTATCTGCGCCGTCTGTCAATGCCTCGTTTCCCGCGCTGCCATTTAAACCCATGCTTCCCCTATAAAAGCTCGTGTTTAGAGAGAGAAAACGTTTACTCTTCATTCTCTCTCTCCACACGCGAAACTTTTGTGATTCCACCTTTTCCGGCGAAAGCAAGATTCTCAGCCTCTTCTCCGCCGTTGTTCACCACGCTCGTCCAGTCTTTCAGCCGTTGACCGCCACGCCTGTTCATCTTCACCACCGCGGCCATTTTTCCCGGTCTTACTCAGGTAATGATTCTCCTGCAAAAACTCTCTTCTTCTCCTTCTGATTGTGGATTTCATCTCCATTGTGCTATTTTCAGTCGATTAAGCTGAGTTTTTGTTCACTAGGAAAGAGTTTTTCACGATTTGTTAAGTGATTTGCAGGATCGCGTAATGAGCAGTTGAACACGACGGTTCACTGTTCATCGTGTTTAATGTTAGAACCACCCCTATGACTCTTTGAGTCACTTTTCGATCCTTCTATCCTTAGATTTTAGGTTGTAATGTTGTTTGTCGTCTGAGACAAGAGATCCGGGCTTTGGCCGAGATAGATCTCGAGCCATCGGTAGCCCTTCCCTCGCCTAGGATGTCCGAGAAGCACAAATAGTGCCTAGATCAACTGGGTTTTTGGCTCGGAATTGGTCCGAGCCTACTTTGCACTTAGTGATTTAGTCGAGAGCTTTAGACCAACATCAGTTGCATGGCTAACTGCTTTTCACCCGTGCACTTTTGTCAGGTTCTTCAACCCTGGAGCGAATAGTCCTGTCATCCGGGAGTTTGAACCACTCGGAATCTGTCGAGTTTCCTCTTCACAGTCCGGGGACCTTCGGTTATAGGCTCTGGCAAGCGGTCTACGGCCCGGACGCAGGGATGGTGTAGACACCCCAATCCGGACCTACAGGATTCCGAAACTTCCCCAATGATGAAAATGCCTAATGAGGACAGACAAGGTTTGATCAAAGACTTGAAAAACCCCACCAATAACCTCCCATCAAATCACCAAAACATCCCTTAGAACTCTGGAATGTCCCAAAAACCTTGAAATGCATGCACCTGGATTGGCCTTCAGGCACCTGGATTGGCCAAATCCTCCATGTCCATAAAGACTTGGTGATAGCCCCTGTAAGCATCCATGAAGCTCAACCGAGCGTGCCCAGCCGTAGCGTCCACGAGTTGGTCTATCCGAGGGACTGGGAAACAGTCCTTCGGACAGGCATCATTCAGGTTCGTGTAGTCTACGCACACTCTCAGCTTGCCGTTCTTCTTTGGGACTACCACCGTATTTGCCAGCCAGGTAGGGTACTGGACCTCCTGGATTGGTTGGGCTTCCAATAGTTTGTCAACTTCCGATTCCACTGCCTCGGCGTGAATAGCAGAAGATCTTCTTGGTTTTTGAATAACCGGGCGCCTCAAGGGGTCAACATTAAGCTGATGCTTGATGAATCCCGGGTCAACCCCTGGCATCTCGTACGGAGTCCAAGCAAACACCTCGATGTTTGCCTTGAGAACGGTCACCATCTCTTTCCTTTCGGCCTCGGTTAGGGAGGAGCCGATTAGGAAGGAACGGCTTCCATCCTCATTGATTGGGACTGTAACGAGGTCTTCTACGGATTTAGCCTCGGCTGGCCGACCGACATCTTCCAAAACGGGTGCCCCGGGCACCTCCACCCACTGCACCTGCTTCGGTTTCTTCTTTTCCTTTCTGCCCACGGTTGAAATATAGCATTTCTTCGCAGCTATTTGATCCCCTCGGATGTCTTCTTGCTTCCCATTGGCTCCAATAAACCGTAAGACTTGATGATACGTGGAGGCCACGGCCTTCATCGCGTGGAGCCAATTTCGTCCGAGAATGATATTGTATGGGCTTGGAGAGTTTACGACTATAAATTCTACCAGCTTAGTTACTGAGCCAGTAATGACAGGAAGTGTGATTGTACCGAGTGGGTACACCGGGGTTCCACTGAAACCGACAAGAGGGACCTCGGAGGGCTTGAGGTCCTTAGAGGTAAACCCGAACCGCTTAAAGAGCAAATAGTACATTACCTCGGCGGCACTCCCTTGATCTATCAAGATTCTTTCCACCTTGGCCTTTCCAACTTTGAGAGTAACCACGAGAGCGTCGTTGTGGGGGAACTGCACCCCTTCTAGATCCTTCTCGGTGAACGTAATCGTCCACTGAGAGCCCTTGGTCGGGAGCTTCCGCTTTAGTTGTTGTTTCACCGAGAGAACCTCCAGTGCTTTGGTAGCTTGCTCGATTTCCTTGTACACCCGAGCCTCTAGCATTCTTGTAACCTGTCCGTGGATCACGTGCATTACCACCACATCCTCCTGAGCACCCCCAGCAGCAGCTGCCCCCTGGCCTTGTGCCCCGAGCTACGGTTTTGTCCTGGTCAATGTAGGCGTCTAGGTTCCCAGCCGCGACGAGGGTTTCCAAATATGCCTTGAATGGCCTGCAGGAGGTGGTGTAGTGGCCTTGCTTTCAGTGGTATGTGCAGTAGACTTTTCTGTCCTTAGTTTTATCATGGGTTCCCATTTTGTGGTCCGGCTAGTGAAAGAACCCTTCATTCTCGATCTTTCGGAGGAGCATGTAGATTGGCTCGGTAAATACAGTGCGCTCGGCAACAAAGTCACTTGCCTTCGGGAGTCTCTTTAACGCTCCTGTTTTGATGGTGTTCACCGCCTTCTTCTGATTTCCCGAGACATGGATGACCTTTGGAACAGAGGAGGTTGGAGCATCACGCTCGGTTAAGAGTTCCTCAAGCTCGATATATTTGTTTATCCGTTCCATCAAGTCATCCATATTCCTCGGTGGGTGCAACATCAGATCAGTAAAAACAGGGCTCTTACTTTCCAAACCGTGCTTGAAGTGGGTCGCAGCAAGGGTCTGGTCGCAGCCCTGGACCTGGTGGAACATCTCCCAGTACCTTGCAGCATACTGGCGCAGGGTCTCATCTAGGCGCTTTCTCAAACCGAGAAGAGAATCTACCTCTTTCTTCTGTATATTGCTTGTGACGAACCGAGACAGGAAAGCTCTTTCCAGGGCCTCGTAACTTCCGATGGATCCTTCTTCAAGCTTGTTGAACCAGAGGGATCCGAGAGTCCCCAGGCTGGTTGGAAACACCTTGCACATGATGGCTTGATCCGAGGTGTAGAGGTTGATGATCTGCCTGAAGTAAATGAGGTGGTTGTACGCGTCCGTTAGGGCGTCGTAACGGTTGAACTTCGGCAGAGTGAACCCAGCTGGCAATGTCGCCGAGGTGATCTCCTTTGTGAAGGGAGATTTGGCCAACTGTTTCAATCGCTCGTCAACGCTCGATAGTGGAGGGAGAGACGGCAGAGGGGAAAGGGAGGGAACGGTAAAACCTTCACTAGTACGGGAACGCTTCTCGGTGTGTGTTCGGTGGTGCTCATCATGACGACGCTCCTGATGCGTCGTTTTTTCCTCCCGGTGCCGAGACCGTTCTCGGTTGATTTGCTCCTTCCGTTTCCCCCCAGCGTCGTTATGGTGAGCCTGCTCTTTAGTCCGGTATGCATGATGCTTTCCCGTATCTCCATTTCGGATGACTGTGAGATTTTGCTCCTGCAGGGAAGCTTTCTTCAAGTGCTCCACCCAAGCTCGGAGATCGGCAGAGTTTGTTGGTTGCGGGGGAGTCCTATGGCGACGTCGACCAAAAGAGCGCTCGGTGAGAGCTGCCTCTTTAGGATCCTTTCGAAGATAGATCGGTTTGTATTCGCCATCTTCAAAATAGTACACCGTCTCGTGAGATGCGGATAATTGGGAGTACGGTGAACGAGCACTCGATTCAGAGATTTGCGAAGACCGGTGTTGTGAAGAGTCGCCTCGGTGATCCCTTGAGAAGTGCTCGGTCGACAGGTTCCCGTGCCGAAGCACGAGAGCCTTATTCTGAGTCCTCCCATTGTTAGGATCACCGAGTCGATCCTTAGCCGAGCCCCTTTGGCCGAAAACGCCCCCTCGAGAGGTTGCGGTGGTTTCCGCGATTGTCTTCCTTTTAACCGTCTCAGTTAGCTTAGAAAGCTGGGCCCTCATCGCTGCCATCTCGGCGTCTCGCTCTTCTAGGTGGTGAGTTGCTGTGAGTCTGGGGTCGGAGTGAGTCCGACGTGACCCGTCGGAATGGAGACGGAGATGTGAGGGGTCCCTTTTGGATCTCTGGAGGAGGAGGGGTGGAGTGGATCGGTGGGGTTTGGTGGTTGAGTTAGCTCGCCACCCATTTCGAGTCAGGAGAAGTGAAGAAAAGAGGGTAAAAGCGGCGGATCTAGGGAGGAGCACCGGAGGTTCTGGGTGGAATCCCCAGCAGAGTCGCCAATTGTGGTGTCCTCAAAATCCGTTGAGCCTCTCCTGATGGTTTTGCCCCGAGTGAGCAGCGAGGGGGTAAAGGGTGGCTTCCTTCAAGAGCCCCTGCACAAGTAACACCCGTCGTTAGCACCCAACCTGGCCGGAATGTGGCCAGGGAAGGCACTCCGACGGTCTAGTGAGAGACCGGAGAAGAGAAAGATATTTTTAGAGAGTCAGTTTTTAGAGAGAGAGAGTGTGTCCTTCTTTAGGGTCTCTTCGCTTCGTCTATATAGGCTTCCCAAGGACAGGGGTAACCCAGTCATTTTGGCTCGGGTGACGTCACCGAGCGTCATGGATTGGCCTCACGAGTATTGCATTCATGAATTGCCCAATGGGGCTGCGACATCTGACATAGAAACAGCTGCAAAGTGCACATGGGCCTTCCCCAGTTTGTTACGAGCGTCAACCGCCTCGGGTGACATCACAGGGGACGTCACCGATATCTCGGATTATCCTTCCGAGCCATCTTGGATGCGATCCGTCATGGATGGCTCGTCCGGTTCGCGGTATGTCGGCCGAGACACCGGTTTGATTCGGAGAGGTTCATCTCGGTTGGCCCGTTACGCCTCATTCAAGAGCTGGGCCTGGCGATCTGTTTGGGCCTGGGCTGTACCGGGCCCCTTCACCTAGTCCCGTTAGAACTGTTAGATTTCGGCCCACTACACATTCATTTCATTTTGCCGAACTATCTTCAAAAAGGTTGATTTACCTCGGCCTGAGAATTAGGTCATGGATGTGGTCATGAATGGGATGACAGAAAACTGATCTTGAATGATAAAAAACAAACCCAATTCCAAGAGGTGGTTATAGAGGGCACATGCAACGATAGAAATTGGTCTTGAACCAATCCCATTCGAGAACCTATCCAGTTTGAAACCCATCAAGAAACCCTAAATCCAATAAATATTGGCTCGAGTGAGAGAGCTACAAACTAAATGGGCGGATTTCGCACCCTTAATGGTCAGATTTTGTGAGAGAGCTAGAAACTATGTCCTTAATGCTCGGAATTCACACCTTCAACTATTGATGTTATGACCAAGGCCCTATAGAATCAAGTTGAGAGAGAGAGAGAGAGAGAGAGAGAGAGAGAGAGAGAGAGGCCATACCTGAGTGGAGGAGTAGCAGAGAGTAAGAGATCCAATTGCAAAAGTGCAGAGAACGAAAGAAAGAGTGGCTTTAGGCTTGATTTTGGGGGAGGGGGGAAATAAGGGGGGAAGTGAAATGTTTGAGGGAAAATGAACGAGCCTCTTTTTTCCTCCGGCACCGTACAAAATTAAAGGCTTTCCTGGGGTTTATTAAAAAATGCAGGGAAGAAAATGTGGGGAAAGTCCATGTTGTAGTGTCTAACGGGTCTTTTAAGGTGGTGAGAGCTATTCATATTGGCAATCTGATTAACCCAGTGGTGCTCGAGGGAATGGCAGCTAGGGAAAGCCTAGTGTTTGCTTAGGAATTGAGTTTGCAAAGGGTACACTTGGAAGGCGATTCACAACAGATGATTCAGAGTAAGGGGAAAATTACTACCAATGCAGGCGCGCTAATTGAAGATATCCATCGATTGTGGCAGGACTTAGAAGGTATCAAAGCAAGCTTTGTAAGGCAAATTGGCAATTCAGCGGTATGCCTGGTGGCCAAGAATGCAGTGAGAGGGAGAGGGACCCATAAGTGGGAATTCTATCCCCACCCTTGGCTCTTATCTTGTCTTCATGAGGAGGAGAGCCTCAATTGACGTATTCAGTTGTTTTACACTCGTTTATGAAATCATTCCTAAGTACATACAAAACAAACAAAAATTTGTGTCATTGATAGCCCTTTTAAATCACAGGCAACTTCCTTGTCCTTGGATAAATATATCATTGTCCGAAAACATGGACGGGGAGTGTTTTTTTCCGCCTTGTTTGTTTAGGGTGGAAAATTTTACGACAAATATTTACTTTCTGGTAAGGGTGGAAGATCATTATATAAAAAGTAGGCATGTCTACCAAAATGTCAAAACACTCCAACAACGTAAAATGACCAAAATATGCACATATATCCAAAACGACCTATATATTCCTTCCTCTAAAATGACCAAAATATCCGATTACGTACAAAACGATCAATATAACCCTTAACCTAAAATGACCAAAATACAGAAAACGTGTAAATTGATCAAATTATGATTTTACTTATGAAACGACCAAAATACCACCATAGCCCCTACGTTTTAAAATGATCAAAATAGCCCTAGATATAAAAAGTGACCAACATAAGAGAAATTTTATACACATCCCCTTTACTTCTCAGTAAGCACACTAAAAAAACACTACTAATGTGCATGGAGCCCATCTTGACCCTAACATAAATATCCAAACTGGTTATTTTTTCAAAAAAACCAAAGTTCATTGGATTTCGATAAGTGCTTGAAAAAAATGAATGGTCTAAGAAATCAACCTTATTTCTTTTAATGGAAACAAGGAACTTGTTGACATTTGATCAACTTGATTTTTTTCCAGAATGGTTTGAATGATTAAGGTGGGGACAAGGTGGGCCCCACTTGCCTTACTAGTGGTTCTTAGCTGTGGAACTGAGAAAAGAGGGGTGCGAGCAGAATTTCTCCCAAGATACACTCATGTTGTAAAATTATCACATGCCGTGACCAAAATACCCCTATATGCAAAACGATCAAAATACCATTTCTCATACAACTAACAAAGATCTCCATATAGACAAAATAACCCTATATGCAATTGACAAGACACCCTTACAACCCTAAAATTTTAAAACTTCCTTACATATAGAAATTAATGACCAATACCCCTAGATCAAATATGAACAGAATGCCCTTTATACATAAATTACCAAGTACCCCTACATCATACGACGATCATACCATTTGAAATGATCACTACATTTTAAAGGATTAAAATACCATTTCAGATACGCTCCGCTAGAAATGCAGTACTAGCCTGAGAAGGCACTAGTCCCGGAAGGGGAGTCTGTCGAGCCATAGATGACCAACCAGAAGAAGCTCTGATTAATTTTTTAAGATATGTTAATTGAATTCCAAGATGTGTTAATCACATTTGGCACTCTACTTGTTTTGTAATCTGTCATTTGACTAAATTTAATTTCCATATCATGTATATAATACTTCCGCTGTTTAATTAACCAAAATTCCTCTCAAGATAGTATTAAATAAATTTGAAATAGAATTAATTAATGTGTCCGAAAATCAGGGCAATACAGTAATGCCATTAATTACGGTAGATTATTTTACTTAATATTATTATTTAACATAATATGATTTATCAATATTGGAATTTCAGATTTCAGTATCAAAATTATTCTTTTTTATTCTTTTTCTAATACGTAGATTTGTTACTTAAGGATTTGTATCTGTATTACCGGAGCGAATGTTAAAGAATTTTGACTAGGAGAGATAATGACATGGAAGATTAATTAGTAGAGAGAGGCACTAATGCTATGTTTTCAAACTGTATTTTCTTCTTGGAAACGAAACACTCATATATAGAAACTGTTAGCTGATTTTTTTTTTTTACAAAACTGTAAGCTAAATGGTCACTGATCAAATAGGTATCAATGTCCAATCAACATAAATTTTTACGTGGACTAAATACTCAACGAGACAAACAAAGTGAAAGATTCAAATTAAACTCCGGGATCCAGGATGGGCTCGAAACGATTAATTAATGAAAAATCAGGGTTCCCTAATATCAGTTAAATAAAAAACCCTAATAGTATGAATGCGAATCAATAAGTTACCCAGCACAAATCACACAAGCAATCAAACAGATGAATGCACGATATACGTGGAAAACCTCTGAATGGGTAAAAACTACGGGAAGGAATCAAATCACTATAATCGTTGTGCAGTTACAGATATACCTATCCAAACGAAGTAAATCCTCACAACATTCTAAGTATCACCTGCCGAGTCACACGTACACTGCACTCAGTGATCTTGATCGCCATCGCCTTGAATCGCACAAGCCTTCCAATCCTTTGCCTTTCGAACTCTATGAAAGGGCTTAACCTAAAGAACGATGATGTTGATGTAAAATCCTCTCGAAGATTATTTGTTGGCTTAGAGAATCAATCATTCAATCTTTGAAGTTCTTCGAGATTCACAAACCTTAGCTGCCACAGATATTTCGAGGTGGAAATTATGAGTGCTGGCCAAGTTGTCTTAACAAAACCCTAGCCACCGTTATATTTATAAGCTTCAAAATGTGCTTGAGTAGGTTCGGACTTGCTCGAGCAAGTTACTAAAGGCAGCCCATTTGCTTGATGTGTAGCTTGCATGTTGCTTGAGCAAGTTTCTTGAATTATATCAAAATAATGACCACAATAAAAAGAATTACATATTGATTTCTTTCCACACCTAAACAGACACTCTAAATAATAAAATTACAACTCGATGTAAATGTGTGTTTTGTCAAACGGAATTGCTAAAACAAAGGAATCCGAAACTTGGTCCTTACAATCTCCCCCTTTGGCACTTCCATGACAAAACACACTACAAAGGCAATCTATCCTATATGAACGAGTTGTAGAGAGCCTGTAAACAAAATTTAACCCTATATGCGTATATACGCCTTATACAAGAGGTGACCGGATAAAGCAAAACAAAATTTATAAATTAAGGCTGTGTTTGGATGACAGTAATCTCAAGGGGGAATGAGAATGTGATGCCTTCTGTCACGCCCTCAAAAAATTAAAGGATAATACACTAAGAAATTCCACGTGGACAAACCACAAGTCCACGGGTCACGGCAAAGTCCAAGTTTAGTAGTCAAAGATAACATCAAGGGGTGCAATAATCTATGGGTACCCATACCCCAAATCGAAATACACAAGTGTTAAAGTTATTACAGATCCAAGTCAAAAGTTTTGATAAGAATAAGTTACAAAATCATCTCATCAAAATTATAAACTCAAGATGATGAGGTAACTCCTCTTTAAGCTTTCAAAAGATGTATGCATTCACTTCATGCACATCCAAGTCATGCTCTATGCTGGGTACCTGAAAAATGATAGGTTGAGCTCGCTAGCCCAGTACAGAAACGTCTACCAAAATTAAACACAATGAAATGTAGATGCGAGATGAGACGTGAGGATGAAAGCTAAATAAGATAGCCAAGAGTTTAAGGGAGTCCTACGAGACACACATAAGTTTATAATTCCTTATTATCACCCTCGTATGTCCAATGCGTACCCGACATGTGTTCTCTCTCATAAGTGTCCAATTCGTTTGGTATGCCGTGTCAACCATTTGTTTAAGTTAGATCTTTAGAAATTCCTCGCGACACATCCATAGGACGGCCCGAGTATCATTCCGGGCTATCTTTCGACCCCGTATAATCTTCCCCTTGGCCAAGGCATAATTCCTCGCTACCCGCCCATAGGACGGCCCGAGTATCATTCCGGGCTACCTTTCGGCCCCGTATCACAAGTGTCAAGTTCTCACTACAGTTCATGTTCATTGGTTTTGCACAAGTGTCATCATGTCACCCCCAACCTAGGTTCGTCATTCAAGTTCACGCATTTCGTCAAAGTCGCCTAATTCGCACATAACAAGTGTTTGACCACGTAGGTGTCGTACAAAAATCAAACCGAGTCACCAATTATACTAGGATAGGCTAGGGACGAGTTATTCAATGAGTATTGAGGTATAAGAGATGATTACGCCAAGTATTAACACGAACAAGTGACCGAAATCGACGAAAACAAGTTTTGGTGAAGTGAAAGGGGGAGTGGATTGATCCACTGTGCGAGTGGATCGATCCACTATGGTCCAGAGCAAAACAGAAGGTTGTGGATCGATCCAAGTGATGAGTGGATCGATCCACTATGGTCCAGAACACCATCAGAAGGTTTTGGATCGATCAAACCCAAAAGTGGATCGATCCAGAGGCCATTTCGAGCAGATTTTCTTGACAGCAAAGTAAGGGGAAATGCAATGGGTTCCAAATCAAACACAACCAAGGTAATATATCAACATTAAAGACTACAAAAGAGCATTACAACAACTCATTCCCATAGGATAGCTACCACAAACACATATCTACTTCCAATCAACTCGATACTTGGGAAAAACATGGATTTTCAAGAAAATGAGTAGGATTGATCAAATGAGAGTATCATCAACACATCAAACACCTCAAAACACTTAATAATGGTAGAAATCCCCCTACCTCAAGGTTTAGAAGCTTGTGAACAAAGGATGAGCAAAACCCTTCCTTCTCTCCAATAATCCAACCGAATCTCCTCCTTCCGGAGTGAAATGAACCGTACTCGGGCTTCCAAACACGCGTAGGAGTCTAGTATTGGCGAAGGTTTTGAAGGAATTTGAGATTTGAAGTGGGATTTGAGGTGGAGGTGGAAGAATTTTGGAGAGGAGCAAGAGGGGGAAAATACCAGTGGTTTTTAGAGAGAGAGAGAGGTGTTATGTTTTAAAAAAAAATCAGCCATATACTTGTATATACACCCCCCCTTTATGCACTTATACCCCCTAAGTTTCAAATGCATTTTAAAAACACCCCCAAGCATATACTACCATCAAATTGGCCCACTTTACTCTAATTTCAATTCCTCAAAGTTTCCCAACTCTATTTAAAAATAATAATAATAATAATTAAAATCTACGGGTCTCTACACCTTCTACCCATGATTCTAACGTTACGAACAGTCAGGAACAGAAATATGATGCCAGGGTTTTCTAATTTCAACGTTTGGCAGAGACAGAAATAGGAATGTGATTCCTGATGACATATTCAACCAAGAATCACATTCCTAGACTGAGCGGGAATCTGATCCCTCCCTTACCGCATGGGAATCTCAGATTCCTGGCTCATTTATTAAGAAAAAGAAATATTGACTTTAATAAATTTCCAAAATAATTGTTTCTCGCGTAAGATTACTGAATTAATCCAAACACCGAAATGCTATTACTCCATACATCAAAATTCCTAGGAATTCAATTCCCAGTAACCATATTTCTATTCCTACCCAAGAAAATCCGGGGAATTTGATTTCCGGTAATCATATTCCTATTCGTACTCACCAAAAATAGCGAGTATCTTAGCGCATGATCACTTTATTCCACAGTACTAGCACCTAGAGAGTTCAGTGAGATTTTCGATCAAATCAAGCGGAACGGCAAGCGATGCTTGTCAAAATGCTACTTGCTTAAATGATTTGAACCAAAATGCTACTTGCTTTCAAATGCTAAAAATGTGAATCATGTGCCTTCGATGAAATGTGCTATTTTTTTATAAACCGTAGATTATCGGAAAGTGGCTTATCCACGTGTATTTTATTACGGTTGATGTTAGACCGTGGAATGTAATTTTAAAATGTGATTTATGTAATTTGTTGACATATGCTTTCGCTACTACAAAAGTGTATAAAGATCACGCCTCAAAAATAAGAAAGATCTCAGTTTTTGTAAAACCGTGATTAAAAAATAGGAGTTAGATTTTTTATCACGGTTAAGTACATAAACCGAGATGAAAGACAGTTTTAATCTCGGTCATCTATAAAACGTGATTGAAAATAGTAATAAAATTAAGCTTTAATCTCAGTCATTTAAAAAGTGTGATTGTAAGTAAGAGTTTTAATCACAGTCATTTAAAAAGTGTGATTGTAAGTAAGGTGAGATAATTTCATTTTCATTTTTAATCACGTTTTATAGATGACCGAGATTAAAACTGTATTTCATCTCGGTTTATGTACTTAACCGTGATAAAAAATCTAACTCTAATTTTTTTATCACGTTTTTACAAAAACTGAGATCTTTCTTACTCCCTCCGTCCCAGTTTGTTTGTCAATTATTCCATTTTCTAATATGCCTTAAATTGCTTATATCTTTCAATCTATAATGTTTTTCACCGTTTTAAAAACTTTGTATAATAGAATTAATCGTGAACTATTAAACAAGATCCATGTTGCATATATTTGGAGATCGATATTAAAAGATATAAGCGATCGAAAACTAACACGATTATCAAAAAATGATAAACAAAAAGGGATGGAGGGAGTATGTTTTCTGTCTTGTTAAAGAAAGCTCAAAATGTGATGGATATTGGAGAACGGTTGAGAGTAAAATTTTATGGGGAGAAAAGTTTCAATTTGATGAAAATTATTGAGTTGGAGGATCATAAATATGCTGAGAAAGAGAAGAGGGATTTAGATGTTTTGATGGAAAAAAATTATTTTTGTAACCAAAAATTAACTTTTCTCAAACAAGATTGGAAACTATAAGAGTACATAAAGCCTAGAAAATCATAGTCAATGTTCAAGAAACTAATATGGGCAAGTGAAAGACCTACAAAAACTATTATATATATTAAATAGTTCAACAATATAATGAAATGCATAATTGGTGGGGTGGTTAGGTGTTACTTGTCTTGTGCAAGAGGTCAAAGGATCAAATCTAGATGGAAGCAAGGTTTGCAAGATAATGCAATTTTTGGATGCCTATATTAGCGAGGAAATTTTTTTCATCACGGTTTTTTCCATTTTTTAATCATGGTTTTACTAAAAACTGAGATCTTTTCTCTGTAAACAATCACGGTTTTTAGGAAAAACTGAGATGTTATATTGTCAAATATCACAGTTTTTTGTTTTGTTTTAATCACAGTTTTTCATGAGTTTTTATCACGGTTTAGAAGCGTGATTGAAAGATGGAGACTTTTAATCACACTAGATAAGATCACGGTTTTTTGACCGAGATTGAAAGTAAAAGATCACACCCAAAGACCGTGATCTTTATGCCTTTTTGTAGTAGTGAATTTCTTATGTTTTGTTCGACGGTGTACTGGGTTCTAGGGGACAGTAAAAGAAGCTAGAAAAGGAGGTGAAATGGGGGGGGGGAGGGGGGGATATCATTGGTCGCTCTCTCTGACCAGGAGTCGCTCCCCATTACTATGGCTGGCAAAACCGTCCAACGATAATACAAATATTTTGGTGCTTCTCTATGGAAAAACAAAAGTAGGTCCTTCTACTTGGACTACTATGAAAATTCAGGAAGCAACTGTTATGGATATTGGTGTTTAAAGATGTATCCTATCTTGTCTCTCTCGGAATTAAAGACTTATATGATTTGAAAATGTTTCCATGGTTAAACCTGTAACCTTGGTATTCGTATCACACGAGCTTCCACTTATGAAAATATTTTTCTATTTTCCAGGGAATAGCGTGCGTGGCTATCGACTCCTCAATGCTCGATTTGTGCTAGGTGGACAACCATATGTTTGCAAATGGTTTGTAATTACTATATCGGTACACTTAGAAGCAAGCTATGGGGTTATGTTAATTACTATACGTATACGCTTCTGCATACTTTCATTTCATTTATATTGTTTAAAATGACAATGGTTGGAAATCTCCAAACTATTTTATGAGCAGGCCTTTTGCAACTTAATACCCGCTTGGCCGGTCACGACTTCTAGGGCCGGATTTCGGTCGTGACAAATGATGTTGTGATGTAAGTATTGCTCCATTTCAAAACAGCAGTTGTAGATTTGAGGATCTCCGACTGGAGTATATCCCGTGCTTCTCGCCCGAAATGGAGTAAGAATAGTGGTGGGAGAGAGTGAGCGAATGTCTACAAATATCATAGTGCTTATCTACCAAATCCATTCAATGGTGTTAACCCTAGTTTCTCGCTTATTGGTGGGTCAAAATCCAAAGCAATTTTCCGGCAATCCGGGTAAACCTGATACGGTGATGATAGATTATTAGCTAACCGTCAATCATGTGCCAAACCCCAACCAAAAGAGTTGACGGTTAGGTTGGGTGCCAACATAGTTGGGATACTTGCTAATTGTAGTGATGCCATCTCTCCCATTCCTTTTGATCTTTGAAATATTTGAAAGATTAATTAATTTTCTTGTTGCTGTTCAAAAAAAAAAAAAGATTACTAGCTAGATCGCCAACTGTTGAAAGTTGAAACAGCAGTCCATAAGGTAGTTAGGAACCCACTGTTGGATTTTCTCTTTTGTTTTCGTTTGGAATAAAATGTTACTGTTAAACCAAAAAAAATAATGATAAGTTCAACATTCCAAGGACATCAATTTTAAAATTCCCACAATCGCATGCCACTGGCAACCCTACTCTCGTACATATCTCTCCTTTTTTGTAGTCGATCACCTTATAAGCATGCGCGAATCTATTAACTCGATCTGCTGATATAAGGCATAGAAATCATCTTCTATTTCAAGGGATTGAGGACACAATGGAAACTAAAAACAAGTTTGGGTGTTTCTTTCTCAGGGAATGAGAAGGAAGCCATAAGAAGCATGATTGAGACAGAAGCTGAGGAATACTCCCACATGATTAGGAGAGGGCCAGAGGCCGTGGCAATTAACCAAAGTTAGCAGGAAAGTAGTGTTCTTTTTGGGGAAGTGGTGTTCATTTTTGGAATATCAGTCAGTGTGGGTTGCTAGCAGCAGTTAGCCAAAATTAGCAGCATGAGTGGTGATGTTTTTCGTTTTAACATTCAACTTTTTTTAAGGATCGTTTCTAGTCTAGCTGTTGGGTTGAGTTTGATTGCATTGTTTATGTATCTTCAATCCCTTCGATATACCCTTATCGAGTTATATATCTGTATTGTCCCTCGCGGAGCAAAAAAAATGAACCCTCTCAATAAGTAAGTTTGTTTCTTTATTTGATTTATGTAATTATAGTACATGTCTGGGAGGTGATATGCAAGACTGGCCCTTGGTCCAAAAAACAATATGGCCGTTGGTGCTATGCGAGGCCCAGGAGGCCTGGGCGTAGGTGCCTCAAAAAAAAAAAAAAAAATGTCAAAAAAGGGCCTCCCAATGTATCTTCGTGTTAGACTAGGTAGGGGTCTTACAAATGCAAATTGACTAGTCCAATTTGTATATAGAGTCTTGCAATATGGTTATTTATTAAGCTCAATATTCCCTCAAACTCAAAGCCCATGTGTGGGTGGTATAAGAAAAATAGGGACCAAATTATATACTGTCAAATGTGTATTTATGTGTATTAACTATTGTTTGTTTGATGTCCCAAAATTGTTATTCATTTTGACTAGTCAATGATCAAAAGTTGAGTCATTTCCTTAATTGCCCTTCGCCTCATATTCAAATTCGAACACAAAATTTGAAGGGAAAAAATACATTTGACTCTAAAATGTAATCATTGCATTTCATAAATGAGGGCAGTTTTGGAAATTCATGTCTTTTGAAAAGTAACAATTTTGTCCCCGTAAAAATTTCAATAATACTAGGGACACATCGCCAACCGCACATGCATGTGTGGCATTACATGATTAGTAATGGAAGAACAAAAACTTTGAAACTACTTTGCAACCACAAATCATGCAGTGCCATAGAAGTGAATGTGGTTGGTGGTGTGGTTGAGTGGTGTGTCCCTAGCATTATTGTAAAAAGATAGATTTCTAAAGCAGGACCATAATTAGGGATGAAGGGAGTATTAAAATAATCATGCATGTATTTATCTTGATGAATTATCAAAAAAAAAAAAGAAAAAGTACCACTTTTTGCAGTGTCATAGTATTTTATTCCATCTGTCGTATGGATTGGAGCTTGTAATATTTTATTTGGAAAAGATATATACGCATAAATAAAACAATGGTGTGCCTTTGTTTGGTCACTTTTAAAATATCGTACTTGTAATTGTCTCAAAGATATGTGACGGCCTCATCCTACAGATTTACCTATCACCCCGAAAATCATGGAGTCGGCCCTTATTATATGCGTGTCATTTTTGTAAAAAGTAGGTCTCTATATTTTTTCAGAAACCTTGTGGTGGCCAGTGAAGTTAACAAAATACAGTATATATTAAAACCCGGTCAATAACAGTGAAGTTTTAATATTGCCTTTTTTCGTCAAAGCTGGCTTTTAGTAGTAGTAATATTCTGAAGCCATCCGTGCATCTGCATTCATTCCCCCCATTTCTCTCTGTTCAATTTCATCATTCACAATTAATCTTCTCCAATGGGCAGCATTAACGGGGTAAAAGAAGAACTCAACCAGCCCTTAGTAGACAGTTTTTCGGCTTCAAACAGGTTAGCGAATTACCGAGCTGAAGCAAAAGAAGATGCTCATAAGGAGAAATTAGACCTTAAAACAAAGGTGTGGGTCGAAACAAAGAAGCTATGGCTTATAGTGGGGCCGTCCATCTTTGGCCGTCTCGCTGCCTACAGCATGAACATCATCACCCTAGCTTTCGCCGGCCACCTTGGAGGCCTGGAACTGGCTTCTCTCTCTATTGCTAATAATGTCATTGTCGGCTTCAATTTCGGCCTCCTGGTAAAATAGCTACTATATTTCTGCTTGATGTCGTTTTTCTTTGTTATTTTTAAATTATTGTTTTGCAATAAGTACTTTTGTCGAGTAAATGTTTAGTCGGCATTGGTGAAATCTGTTGTTGTGACTATTGGGCACCAAACATCTTCTTATATATTTGAGATAGGAATCCACATAAAAAGCAGCGTCAGCATTCCTTGATCCAAATGAGCAAAATTCACCAAAAACCAATAGCATCAGATTTATAACACCACCAAAAAACTTCAGAAGACAACATCAACACAAGACAGCACCATCTCAGAACACGGAAGAGCAAATCTAGAGCAATGGAACTGATGTCTTTAGATCAAACAGATAAAACATGTCAAAACCTCAACATCAATTCATAAATATCACCAGATACATTCTTGGCAGCAACATCACCAGGTATTTGGGCATATCTTTTGAAAACTCCATAAGACAGCCACCCCAAAAACAGAACACCCCATCTCAAATAGTTACTTTAAAAGCTATGAGAAAACTTTCTGACTCTCTTAACCCAATTCTTGAACCTAAAAAGTGATCAAACCTTTTTGGCGTCCCCCTCCCATACTTTACCAAATTGAAAAAAAGCATACTTCACCAGATTGAAAAAAGAAAGGATCTCAGATTTCTTAAATTGGTTTATTCAAGCAAATCTCACTCATTTACAAGATTAAGGATGGGAGGAGTATGCAATATCATAGTAAGGTAATTGAAGTTGACATATTTAGGAGCATTGACAATGAAATTATTATGCAAAAATTTCAAAGCATGAAAAATCGTCGAGGACAAATTGTAAAAATTCATATACTTGCTTTTTGTTTGAACGACTGTAATTGAAAGTACTCTTTTGGTTAAGATTTGAGAAGTGTAGATTCATTTGTTTACGTAGTAGATAAAGTTAATAATAGGCACAAAAAATTATTGTATCACACCACTAATCAAATTTTTTGAAGTCGCCAGTGACTCAGAGACACTCACTCACCCACTAAAACACAACCACACACTAAAACACAACCACACACCCAAAACCTGCAAGACACCCCCAAAACAAACACACACCTACCTAAAACCACCCATACCACCTGAAGACTACCAAACCCAGAAAGAAACCAGTCAAACCACCCGAAAGCCCAGAAACCAAACCAACCCCAAACCCTGACGGCCAGACCCCTACCCCAACAAACACACACAAAAATGTTACCACATATATTGAGTTGATTTGTCAACATCCTCTACTGAATTAGTACAAAGGCACTTTTGCTACCTTCAATCCGCCTTGCAGACATCTTTTAACATCATCCATTGAATAGTCTCTAAGATCAAAGCATATTTTAGTCCATATGGCAATCTTAGTTTTGATAGTCTCTACCAACATGGCTTCATCCAGAACTTTGGCTCTGAAGATTAATTAGCTAGTTCTTTTCCAACATATTGACCAAATAGTTGCATAAAAGCTTATCGCCCAACACCCCTTCTCCACACTTTTGAAATTGTTTGTAAACCGCCAGCACCTTAGTTGTTAGTTCATAGAGGTTGGACAGACACACCAGGGACACCTCTCACCAGTTCAGAATGTTTGACCGAACATTTTATGATATATATACATTCTCTGAATTTTCAGAAAATTGGTCTAAAGACTAAGTTTGGGGCTTTAAAATGGTGTTTAGTCCAGCTTAACTTATTTTAATGCTTCCAATACATTAATGAGAATTTTTTGAGGGCTCAAGGACAATATTTGACAAAAATACCCTTAATGAAGCGGGAGCAATAAAGCCGCGTGTGGAGAGAAAAGCGGGAGCAATAAAGCGGAAGCAATAACGCCGACTGATCTAGTACCCATGATACGTCACTTTCAGAAGCTAGCCGCTGGTACAACTTTGAAAGCAACATGATGCCAACATGTGGTCCCTTCGTCTTTTTTCTTTGATGCCCGACACACTCTCTCTCTCTCCTCTCTCTTCTCTTCTCCTCTCTCTCTCTCTCTTGCGTGGTGTACCTAAGGTTCAATTTTTGGGGTTTAATTTTAGGGAGTTTAGGCTCTTTAGGGTAGGGTATGTAGTGGGTTTAGGCATTTTGGGTTTAGACATTTTGGGTTTAGGCACTTAGGGTACACTTTCCAATTATAGGGTTTTAGTGGTTTAAGCACTTTCTTAGGGTACCCTAGGGTTTTAGGCACTTTCATAGGATACCCTAAGGTTTATGTTTAGGCATTTTCATTAAGTTTGGGGGTTTAGGCACTTTCATTAGCTAGTGGGGGCATTTTTGGAATTTGTAGGTGATTTGTCCTTTTGGCATTAAAAAAAAAGTTAATGTCCTTATTGAAGTAAGACCCCTTTACTATGTCCTTCCCAAAAACGGACCCCTGAATTTTTAACTTCTGGTTCAATTGGGCTAATAAACCTTCCCCCCCAACCAAACAAGAGTTTCTTGTAAAGTTTAGAAGACAAGACAAACTTGAATTATCAAAGACCTCACTCACTCTAGCAGGCTTCTGAGTTGAATTAAGATATAATTTAACGAATCAATGCCTCCATATATGTTTCATCCCCCAACCAAAGATTATTCCAAAAAGGAACTAGATAGACCTGTGGCCACCTTGATCAAATAATTTGACGAATGAATCACTCCGTGTATGTTTCATCCCAAATATTTGTATTTTTTTGCTGTCGTTTCATTCCTTTTTGATGGTGCTTATCTGACTCAGTTAGGGATGGCTAGTGCATTAGAGACGCTATGTGGACAAGTCTTCGGAGCGAAAAGGTACCACATGTTAGGAATATACATGCAAAGGTCATGGATTGTACTATTCATGTGTTGTTTCTTGCTATTGCCACTCTACGTATTCGCGACCCCATTGTTGAAGCTCCTGGGACAACCGGACGATGTGGCGGAGCAAGCCGGATTGGTGGCCTTATGGTTAATTCCACTACACTTCAGCTTCGCATTCGTATTTCCGTTGCAGAGGTTTTTGCAGAGCCAGCTAAGAACGCCAGTGTTGGCATGGGTTTCGTTGGTGGTTTTGTTGATACATGTGGGAATTAGTTGGGTATTCATACACGGGTTTGAGTTTGGAGTGGTGGGTGCCGCCTTGACCTTGGATGTGTCGTGGTGGCTGACCTTTTTCGGGCTGTTTGGGTACACTTGTTGGGGTGGGTGTCGAGACACTTGGACTGGTTTCTCTATTGAAGCTTTTTCGGGACTATGGGACTTTGTAAAGCTCTCAGCTGCCTCTGGTGTAATGCTTTGGTAAGCTTGTTTCTCTCTCTCCCACTCTCTCTCTCACGAGAAGATTATTCAGTGCCAAGGGCATGCCTCTCCACCAAAACACAATGACGTGAGACTCACATACTTAGTATTGGATCTTTGTGTAATGGAGAAATATGGGGCACCGACATTGAATAATCTCTCCTCTCTAACCCACTATTCCATTTCATAGCCATAAACTCAAAATACATCTTTTTTCTTTAATGTTCTTGTGAAAAATTGCTGACTTCTTAGCCTGCTAAATACAAGTAGCAGGGCATAGAGTCAACCGAATAAATTTCTTTGGCAATTCCTCTTCCATATCTTAGCTTTAATTTATCGTATGAGATTTCTTTTCTTTTTTGTGTGTGATTCATGTAGTTTGGAGAATTGGTACTACAGAATATTGATATTGATGACTGGGAATCTAAAAGATGCTACAGTAGCTGTGGATGCACTGTCTATTTGGTACGTGCTTTTTCTATCTACTTTTAATTTTCGATTCCAATAGTGTATTCAAAAGCCAAACAGATAATTCATATGATTTCCTCTTTGTCATATTGATGATGGGGTACTATTAAAATTTTTCTGAGTGTGTTTATGTTTGAGTTTCCAGTATGGGCATTAACGGGTGGGAGATGATGATTCCTCTTGCTTTTTTTGCCGGCACAGGGTATGGTCTTTCCACCCCATTTCTTCCTTAATTTTCTATTTCAGCCATTCTATTGATAGCCCGGTAGACAGATTTTTCCTTTTTATTCTCCGTGATCATTAATCAATTAGAGAGCGTGTTTATGAAAATTATAGGGGTAGATTTCAAAAATTTTGTTCTTTTCCCTCTTTTTTCCTTTGCTTCACCCTCCACCAAATCTAAAGTAGCTCCCCCAAGCAGCCTAAGATGACCCTAAGGCTTATATATTTTGTCCCTTGAAGCTGGCTTTTCAAAACATAGAAAGTGAAAGAAGGTGGTGTTGGAATTTTTGGGGGCAGCGAAAGCAAATAAAAAAGAAAATAGAAAAGAAGATATTTTTGGAGAACTCCTGTACGAAAGAACTTTACCAGAGAGCTCGCTAGATAAAAGATGAATAGAAAATGATAACTTGATTTATTGATACTTGGCTCATTACAAACCATAACAAGTGATGTCCTTTTATAGGGCTACATAGAAGAAACTAGGGAATGAATCACGAGTCCCTAGAGGACTTTACATATTCCAATGTGATAGGAACATATTAATAAAATGTATCTAGTGTAGATTCATGCATCTCCAATAACTAAGAAAATTATGGATTACATGTTCCAACAGGTGGCTGTAGGTTAGCTGAATCTGTCCAAAGATAAGTGAGGATCTGTCCGGACGCATGAAAAAATCTGCCTGGACAAATGCATGAGTCTGCCTGGACATATCCTGTACTTGTATGGCTTATGTTCTCTACTTTGTCTAGAAGGATTTGAAACTGGATTTTGGTATCCTCACTCCCATCTTGACTCCAAGACTTTGTCCATTGCTCTTTAGCTTCCGTCCACAAGTTCTAGCTCACTTAGTTGAGCTTCAAATCCAACACAACCGGCTTCCAATCCCTAAAATGCAAATAACATGTGTAAGTAACCAAGTAGCATCAAAATAGACTAAACAAAGATAGGTCGGGGAGCTTAACCATTCACATTTAAGCTCCCGTCAAGTGCCACGACATTGACGACCATGGCTAAATAATGATTGAAACATAGCAAAAATTCTTCTATTACTACGACAACCAAAAGCAGAATTTACTGCTCACCCTATAGATTTTTTAATAAAGAAAATGATACAACATGTAGCTAGCAAAATACTAGCCATACATAAAATAAAAAAGAAAAACAATGTAAATGTTTGAACCCAACCAAAATTCACAAAATTGACCCCATCACAGGGACCCAATATACATTGAATGACTCATATCCACTTAAATGGCTAAGCCTTGTAAGTGGTAAGCCACCTAATTGTATATTAATGTCCAATTCTTTTTCTGTTTATCCAATGTGAGACTTATTCTTTCACACATGTTCCCACCAATGTCCTTCTCATGTATGAATTGTGCACTGAGCCCAGCTCTCCCTTAACCTGATCCACTCGACTCCCCTTTAATGTAGGATTTCATAAGAAACCCTAAACCTAAGAACTCATGTCAAACCATTGAAGAAAATTATAGCGGATGCGTACCTGTCGCCATGGAGGATGAAAACCTTGTGTGTGTGGTTGTTCATCTTCCATCTCCAAAGCCCTACTCTAGATCTTGACCTTAGTCTCACACTCGATGAGATGGTATGAGAAAGAGATTAGAGTTTGGAGTGGGGACTTAACCACATATTTATAGGCCTTGGTTCCATCATAGCCCATCATAATAGATGGAACCCTAATGGGCCTTTAATGGTCTCTACACTTAATAATAAGTCCGTACCACTTAACGCACGTCATATAACCCAAATACGCGCTACTAGAGATTTGTCAATTATCCGGTCACATTAATTAAATGATCACAACTTAATGGGTAATACCAACACCACTCAAACCTTATTCGACAATATACAATATCTAATTTTATGATCTATGTAGGCCCACCTACAGAAAATTGCTAACATTTAATTCTTGATCTATTTCTCCAACACCGTGCCTGAATCCCGACTTATTTACCGGTACCCACTCCATCGAGAGCCACGATACTCCATTAGTGCCAGCCAGCCAGGTGTCACATGCACTAGGAATTTTTCCTACTCCATTGTGAGAATCCACTCCATCGAGAGCCACCTTACTGCTGGCCATCTGCCGCACGCACCAAAAATTTTCTTGATCCATCGAGAGTTGCAATGAATTTTTCTTGCTCTTCTGAGAGTCTTTATGCAAGCCCACAACCACCGATGCTTCTAGGAGAGTCTATCCATAGATCGTCAGTCATCGGCTTTGATACCACTTGTTAGGAGTATGATCCGCTTGAGGTTCTTCCTATGTGCTCATATGCCCAAACTTCTAGGAAGTATTCACGGAGTCCACTACATCACATGGACCCAATATACATTGAATGACTCATATCTACTTAAAAGGCTAAGTCTTGTAAGTGGTGAGCCACCCAATTGTATATTAAGGTCTAACTCTTTTTTTGTTTATTCAACGTGGGACTCAATCTTTCACACATATTCCCAATAGGTACCGAGCCGACACCCCAATTTTTCTCCTTGATATACAGAACCCCTTGTTCAATACCGAAATTCAGTGTTTTCTACTGGGGGGAGGTTCAGAAAAAGAACAGACATGTAAAAGAGGTTAAAATACAATCAAAATGGATTCACTACCATTTTCAGAAAGTACTATCAATATTTTTATTTTTGATAGTTAAATATATCTCTGGCCAATCAAATTGGGTTATCCGAGGATTAACTAAAACTAACTGAAACTAAACTAAAACCAACTGAACACCATTACTAGGGGCAAAATCGGTACTGTTTGACCCGGTTTGGACAATTTGGAGGATCGACCCAGTTATTTTATTTTAGACTATTCTGATTTCACCAGCTTGGTTTTCTCGCTTTAAATCGGTTTGGGCCTGAAATCACAATTAAGCTTATATAATGTTTTTTCTATTTGGTCCAAAATGACAGAATTGCACAATTCAAAAAAAATAAAATAACAGCAACATATTTATTCAGGCGAAGAAAAAATAAATCAAACCATATTTACCAAATAGAAAAAATCGCTGGAGTTGGGACTATAAAGGCTATAAGGCTTTGGGTTTGAGTAAACAAATATTTTTCACTCATGTATTGATCAATTACAATGGAATAAATAGGCTACAAAGATACATGTGAAAAACAAACCATTCTTGTCTTTATCTACAACCGCTTGGAATGATTTGCTAAGGACGATTTTTATCCTAACCATTTACAAACCCTCGCAAGATGGTGCTCCCATTGGAGACACCAATCTTGGACTGCAAAAGTGTGAGGCGGTGTCGAGATAGCAGTTTGGTGAGGGCATTAGCGAGCTGGTCCGTGGTGGTCACATGCAACACTGGGAGTCCTTTGGAAACCAGATCACGCACAAAATGGAAGTCGATAGCGATATGCTTCATGCGAGAGTGGAAGACAAGATTTGCGCAAACATAAGTGGCCCCAATATTGTCACAATATATCATTGGAGCTTTGGTGAGAGATACCCCGAGCTCGCCAAGTAAAGATTGTAGCCAAAGTAACTCAGAAGCGGTGGCTGGCACTGCCCGATATTCAGCTTCTTTGGATGATCGGGCTACAGAACGTTGTTTGTGAGAGCTCCAATAGATAGCATTGCCACCAAGGTAAACAATATAAGCTGTTGTGGAGGTGCGATCGTCATGATTTCCAGCCCAATCGGCATCTGAGTATGCATGTAAAAATGGAGTAGCTTGACGTTTCAGAAAAAGACCATGGAAGATGGTGCCTTTTAGATAACAAAGAAGCCTTTTAACCGCTGTCCACTGCATTTCAGTTGGTTTGTGCATAAACTGTGGCAATTTGTTGACAGCTTATACAATGTCCGGGCGCGTAATAGCCAAATATTGAAGAGCCCTAAGAACACTACGAAATTCAGTTGCATCAGTTAAGGAGGAACCATCATGCAAAGTGAGAGTCCCACTAGTTGGCAATGGAATGCTAACTTCTTTTGTACCAGCCATACGTGTTCATTCAAGGAGGTCCCGAATATATTTATGTTGCGATAAAAACAATCCCGTAGGAGTTGAAATGACCTCAACACCAAGGAAAAAATGAAGATCTCCCCCAAGTCCTTCACAGAGAAACGCGAGAGAGTGCACAAATAAATGTTGAAATAAAACCTGTCTCACTTCTAGTAACAATTAGATCATCCACATAAACAAGGAAATAGGCAAGAATTCCATCTCGGCGATAGATAAATAAAGATGTGTCTGACTTGGAATTGGTGAAACCATAAGCCAGCAAAAAAGAACTTACTTAGTATACCATACCCGCGGAGCTTGTTTTAGTCAATAAAGAGATTTTCGAAGTTTACATACATGAGAAGGAAAATTAGTATCGATAAACCCCGGAGGTTGAGACATATAGACATTTTCCAAAAGGGAGCCATGGAGGAAAGCATTGTTGACATCAAGTTGCCGAAGCGGTCAACCTTGAGTTATTGCAAGACAGAGAACAACCCAAATTATCGTAGGTTTCACGACAAGGCTGAATGTAGCAGTATAATCAATGCCGGGTGTTTGATGAAATCCCTTGGCAACCAAGCTAGCTTTGTAGCGGTCAATAGTACGAGCAGATTTTCGTTTGATGTGAAAGACTCACTTACACCCCACAAGATTTTGAGAGGGTAATGGAGCGACCAACTCCCATGTTCCATTACTAATCAAGGCATTGAATTCATCAAACATGGCTTGACGCTAGTGTGGTTGACGCATAGCTTGAGAGGCACACGTGGGTTCGATTAGTTCAGGAAGGGTGTGTTTGGTGGTAGAATTTATTGTTTGGCCTTGAAAATTTGATTTGTGATCGAGTGGTCATGGGATGGGTGCAGGTCGGTGGCGCGGACGGATTCAAATCAATTATTGGGTTGAGACTTTGGGACGAGTTTGAGCATGACCGTGTAAGTGGTGCATGGGAATTGGGTTGGGGAGAACTTAAGGCCAATTGGGTACTACTCATGGGGGATGGATTAGGTGAGTTATGTGGTGGTGATAAGGCTTCAGGTGAGTTGGGAGGTGGGTCTCTTGGATTTGGATGAGGATTTGGGGTGTTGACGTGTAGGTTAATAGAACTGCGACAAGGAGGAGGCGGCAATGGCGATGTGCAGATGGATAGAGAGGGTGCACCTTCACTGAGCCATGGTGAGCGGTGAGATGAGCCACGCATGACAGGCACATGAAAAACAATCGGAGATGTCGTGATAGTGGGTGACAAAGATTGTAATGCGGTGGAGGTGACGTTTTTTTTTGAACGGCAAAAAAAGAGTTTATTAATCTTTGGAAACAAATTACAAAGATTAAAAGGATCCGAGAGAAAGACATCACAATGGAAGGAGACAACCCAACAAGGTTGGCACCCCACCCAGCGACAATGCCCTCAAGGACCCAAGGGGAGATAACAAAGTTAACCAGAGGTCAACAAGAACAGAGATACAACTCAAAATTGATACAACTTAGCGACAACAATGAGCAAAATAGGCTTAGAATATTCTCCACCCAAGAGTTTTCGAAATCAACATCAACAGTAGCTACTGTCCAACAGCATCCTCAGTGGCTAGATTCCAATAACATCTTTAGAAGCACCCAAGTGAATCTCCAAAGATCAATCAAAAGCACCAGATAGCATCCATAGAACCAAGACTAGCATCCATATAACCAAGACCAACACCAAACAGCACTAGCAGATAGTACTAGAGATGCTAAACCAAGAGAAAGAGACATTATCCATACCATCAGACAACAACAATATGAACAGCAGAAAACAGCAATCGGTAGCAGCAGCAGGTGAACACAAAGTGCAGCAACATGATCGCAGCAATGAAGGAAAGCATACGTTGCTCCAAATATGATCCACAGCAATCTAGAAATTACCAGACAAACCCCCAAATATGCTCCAAAAAGCAGATTATAACACCCAAAATAGCAAATCAAAAAAACCACAACAGATTGATGCCCCACATTTCGAAGCAGGGTCTTGCACCTGCGGAGATTATGAGAGATATGATTAGATTTGGGTTTGAGCTCTTTCTTTGTCTTCGGCTAACCTGTCAGCAATCTTGCTGATCACTTCTTCGTCGTCTCCATCATAACCAATACCCAAAGATTTATTTACCGTCCAAATTGCTTGTGCTTCATTTAAGAACATTTTATTCCTGTTAACAATTCCCTCTGAAGAGATAGAAGCAGACAACGCTGCAGCTGCAACAGCTGATCTAAAAACAACACATTTTTGTTTGTTCCTACCACCTTTTCGATTTTGGAGATCAACTTTAGAGAGGTGACGTGGGGTTGCACGGATGGAAATGCCGCTAGGGGAAATTTGGATTCGTCAAAAGTGACATGGCGAGAGATGAAAATGCGTTGAGAGGATGGATCGAAGCACTTGTAGGCACTTTGAGTGAGAGAGTAACCAAGAAAAATGCATGGACGAGATCGAGGTTCTAGTTTGTGGCGTGTGTATGGACGTAACCAGGGGTAACACAAGCAACCAAAAATGCGTGTTTTGAAGTAATTTGGGAAGTCACGAAAGAGGGCTTCAAAAGGGGAAATTGTGTTTGGGAAAATGGGTGTGGGAAGTCGATTAATAAGATAAATAGCAATTTGAAACGCATGAGACCAAAAGGACAATGGAAGAGATGCCTGGTGCATAAGAGTTAGTCCGGTTTCAACAATATGTCTATTACGTCGCTCTGCCAAGCCATTATGCTACGGAGTATATGGGGGAGTGGTAAGGTGGGAAATGCCAAGAGAGGCAAAAAAGGTTTGAAGTTTTTGAAACTCGCCTCCACCATCAGAATAGGTAGAGACAATCTTGGTTTTAAAATAATTTTCTACAAGGGCCTTGAACTTCGGAAAGATAGCAAATACCTTCGATTTCCGCTTGAGTGGATAAAACCAAATGTACTTTGTGAAATGGTCCACAAAAATAACATAATAGTTAAAACCATCAATGGATTGAACAGGAGAAGATCCCCAAACATCAGTGCAAATGAGATCAAGAGGACCACGACTCTTAAGAGATGAAACATGAAAAAGGGAGCCTATGGCTTTTAGTACATTCACATGAATTACATGAGGTGAAACCAGTAGAACAAGACGATAGAGGTAGAGAAAATTGCTTCAGGAGATGCTAAAGAGTTTTATTGGAAGGATGTCTGAGCCGTTTGTGCCAATCATGCAGAGCAGCTTTGACACTAACCATAGCTAAAGGCTTTGTTGGGGGAAGATGCAGAGACTTTGGCCACTCATACACATCGTCTTTATTCGAGCCACGAATGAGAGTCTCCTTGGTGCGCAGATCCTTCACAGAAAAATGAGAGGGAAAGTATTCAATGGAAGTTTGATTTGTTTTGCAGAATTGCGAAACTGAAATTAAATTTTTTTCATAGAAGGGACACATAAAACATTAGATAAAGAGAAAGTGTGAGAAGGGGTAGGAAGCTTTAAAGAACCCATGTAACTAATTCTGAAACCTGAACCATCACCGATGACAATATCATCCGGGCCATCATACTCAAAGTGCATAGATAGATTGTCGAGATCAGTGGTCACATGGTGAGAGACAACAGAGTCAATGAGCCAACCGTTGGGTGTGGAACGAGTAGTGCACATTGCAGTAGGAGTGTGAGTTTGGAGTGGCCGAGCACTTGGACACTGTTTTGCAGTGTGACCCTGTTGATCGCAAAGTTGACAGAATCCTTTATAACCGCCTTTGTAGCCTTGGCCTTGAGACTAGCTAGGACGACGATGTTGGTTGGACTGAGATCCTGGATTGGTGCGAGGTTGGAATTTTTGCGGACGAGTTTGGGAACCTGCCTGATTTTTTGTGTAGCTGCGAGTAGGCTGGAAATTGTTAGAGCGATGCGTGGAGTTGGCGGTGAGCACTAGAGGGGTAGTCTAGGCAATCTCATTTTTGGAGGATGGCTTCATAATCAACAAGTTTGTCATGAATCTCTTCAAAGGAAATCAAAGATTCGGGAGTACAAACGGGGCCAGTGATTTCCTTGAACTCACTACCGATGCCATTGAGAATGGAAAGGATAATATCATCCTCAATGACGGGCACATCAATGAGAACAAGTTCATCAGAGATAGCTTTGATAGTTAGTAAATACTCAGCCACAGGCTTGGAGTCTAGAGCTTTGCCAAAACGCTCCTTGCGACTCATCACGCGTGAACGTGACCGACTAGCATAAAGTCTGGTGACTTTAGTCCAGGCTTCATGGGAAGTTGTAGCAGATGTAAGGAGAGGAATGACTTGTTCAGAAACAGATGCAAGAATCGCATGTAGCAGAAGTTGATCTTGCCGTATCCAAAAGGTATGGGCGGGATTAGGAGCTTCAAGTACTGTCTTCAGTTGGCATGAATGGGAGCCGTCAACGTAGCCCATGAGATCATACCCAAAGAGGGGGAATTAAATTGGGCGTGCCATGAGAGATAATTAACTGGTGTGAGTTTGAGAGGGAGTTAAGCAACGACATCGATAGAAATCAAAACTTGATCGGAACTCGTGGATTGAGGAATGGAGGTGGCAAGCGGGGACTCTGAAAGGTTGGTTTCAGGTTTCAGCCATGTGGGAAAAGCCAACCAAAAAGAAGAAGAAAGAAATAGGATCAGTTTACTCGTTGGAGTATTTGGGCTCTGATACCATATAAAGGCTATAAGGCTTTGAGTTAACAAATATTTTTCACTCATGTATTGATCAATTGCAATGGAATAAATAGGCTACAAGAGATATGGACAACAACTGATACAAAACAAAGATACATATGAAAACAAACTATTCTTATCTTTATCGACAACCTCTTGGAATGATTTGCTAAGGAGGATTTTTATCCTTATCATTTACAGGGACATTACAACAAGTAAGTTCTTATACTTCTGAGCTTGTACATAGGTTCGCTCTTAACACTAACAAATTAAAACTCTTTTGACCATCGGAGCTTTGAGCATTCTTCATTTGCATAGTCCCGAATGTTAGAGCAGTTGTGCTCGTAAATTAGTTTAGACATCTGATTATCTAGAAAACAATGAGAGGATAAGTTATAAGGATTAGGTATAGTTTGCATGTATGAAAATGACATACATGCAAACTATATGTATTGGACGATAAAAAAGATGTCTACTTTGTCTTTGAATTTGAGATCAATTATATTGTTAGTTATATCAATGCCAACATTGTGGATTATCTTTCTTGGTCTGCTTCAAATTCAATCAGGTACACAGTTTCCTCTATGTATAATCTCTCCATAAATCAAGACACTCCCTTCAATGCTGTGTTTGACTTTATTTGGAAGAATGTGGCTCCCCATAGAGTGCAATGTTTTGGATGGCTAATACAGCTCGAAAGGGTCAAAACAAAGGAGTTTCTATTTAATCTGGGTATTATTCACAATCATGAAGAAGTTACTTGCAAATTCTATAACTTTGATATTGAATCCTTGGACCATTTATTTCTCCATTGTCTTCCTGTTTGGAATACCTGGTGTGAAGTTCTGTCTTGGTGGGGTATGCAATGGGTTGTTCCCCACACGGTCAATGGCCTTTTTATTTGCTGGATGAATGTCAAACTCAAACCCAGCCACAAGTTGATTTAGGACTGTATCCCATTGGCAGTACTCTGGTCTTTATGGATTATGAGAAACAAAAACCATTTTGAGGATGTTCCTCTTGACTGGGTTGAAGTGTTAGATTTAATAAAACTAAGGACTGCATTCTGGGTTAAAACTAAATGGGGTCCTCATCCCTATTCTATTGATAATTTTCTGCATAACTTGAAGAGCATATTGGATGCAATTTAATAGAGCTTTAGAGGCATTTGGAATCTGCTTATGGTATAATTCATTGCCATTGGGTCTATTTTTTGGGTGACAATCGTATTGCTGCTACTGGACGGATCAAATCTATTGGGTTTCATCCTGTTCTGCTGCTGCAAATTTGAGCTGCTTCATTTTTTGGGATGCTAATGCTATTTTACTGTTGTATTCTCATATTGAGTTGTAGCCTTGGTGTATTAGGTGTTTGGACATTGAGCATTTTGTTTTTTTTTGGCATTTCATTCTTGTTACTCGTTGACTACTAGTCGACTTGTTCCGCTTTGGGTCCGAGGTGGCATATGATTGTCGTGTGGTTGGATGCCAACCTAGTTAGGATGTTTCCTCATGTTGTGATGCCTTTCCCCTTGGTTTTCGTTAATCTTTGTAACTCAATTTCAAAGATTAATAATATTCCCTTTCGCTTTTCAAAAAAAAATGAAGAGGAAGAATAGAATAATGAAAATAGTGAAATAAATACTCCAATACCCACGTCTTTTATTAGTTGCATACCATAAAAATTAAACACATTGTAAACTAGATTAAAACCATATCTGTTTTTGTTCTTGCCCAATAATGATTGGAGTAGAACATGGATTTGTTAGAGAATCTCATCTATTAATACGGTTTTATATTCAAATTGATATCATTTACATATATATGACTCATAGAAGCTAGATGTGCTTTTATGAAAGATTACATTACATACAAAAACATGGGGTTTTTTTTTTTTTTTTTTGTAATTAACATGGTTTCAAATTAATAATCTTAAACCATAATGCAAATTGACAGGGTAAGAGTTGCCAACGAACTAGGTGCAGGGAATGGAAAAGCAGCAAAATTTGCAACAACAGTATCTGTCGTGCAATCTGCAATCATAGGGTTATTCTTTTCCGCTGTGATATTGATATTCCGAGGCCGGATTGCATTGATCTTCACATCTACCATGGATGTCCTTCAAGCTGTTGACAATCTATCCTTCCTCTTGGCTATCACCATTCTTCTCAACAGTGTCCAACCAATTCTTTCTGGTGAATTTCTAGTGCTCGATTGTATAATTTTTTAAAGTAGTTTTATTTGTGTTTTTCAATATTGTTCAAAGTAAATTATAAAAAAATAGAAGTTAATTAACCTGTAAAATTGTTTTTCTTTGTGGGTATTTTTTGAAAATACAAGTGTATGCTGACTTCTTTGTTCACAAAAGGGGTATTCCCTTCACAACCATAACAGATACGTGTAAATGATTTTTTTTTTTTTTTTTGCAGGGGTGGCTGTTGGATCCGGATGGCAGTCGAAGATTGCATACATAAATTTGGGATGTTACTACCTTGTTGGTTTTCCCCTCGGAATAGTTTTGGGTTGGGTATTTAACTTGGGAGTTGAGGTGCGTTTGATCTTCCTCTTTTACTTTGTTCCATTGATATTAAGGAAGCGTTTCATTAGACACAACAAACCATATTGGCCCAAAAAATACAAACATAAATGTTGTCATTAATTCCTATTCAATTGAGGCAAAAATAGTTTTGGATGGGTTGTTTAATTTCAAACTATTCACCCAAAAAAACAGTCATCAAACAAGTTTTGCGTGTTTTCAATCGACAATATTAGAGCTTAAACACAGACAGTACCAAAGAAACCCAGTAGCTTTTCGTAGTTTTCAATTTGTAGAACGAAGAAAAAGAATTCATACGTAGTCAAAATAATGTCGACTCTAGAAAAAAAAAAAGTCTAATTACGAAATTCCATGAGGTTTTGCTCTCATTGGATTTGCACATATGCATGTATATTAGGGTATCTGGGGAGGGATGATCTTTGGTGGGACAGCAGTGCAAACAGTAATACTTGCAACTATAGTTACACGATGCAATTGGGAAAAAGAGGTATTTTTAATTTTTTTTGAACTTCCAGTTAGCTATTCTGTATGCATTCCCCTTATTACCAATATCACTCTTCTTCTAATTGGCTGATTGCAGGCTGAGAAAGCTACTATGCATGTCCAAAAGTGGTCAATTATGAAACCAGATAGCGAATCATAGCTTTACAAAACATGAAATACCTGGTTATTCAATTGATAGAATTTGCTACTTGCTCGAGATTCTATTCGCAAATTGGGACATTTTATTGTTTCATTATGTTTAGGTGTTTGTTTTCCGCATGCCCTTAAAATTTCCCTATTAATTCCTGTGTGTTTTATTTCCTATTAATAACCTAGTCTGTTCTAATGGCTAATAAATGGAATGAACAAATGAAATTAAAGCCTTATGTCAAGTAAAATAGAGGCCAAGTGTTTGGTTTGGAGAAGAGTACTGGTGCATCACCCCTTCCCTCTTCATTCTCTCGGCTTCCGAACACAAAATTTCTGTTCGGTTTCTTGGTTCCTAAAACCAATTGTGGAGACTCTAAACGATCTGCAAGTGTGCTGCAACGGGCACTTACGCAGTACAAGCAATATTCATGAGTTCATCGCCTATTGGCCATCATGTGGTTGAATCTGCGCCTCAACAGGCGAATATTCACTGCTGGGTGCAAGCAAGATCCAGGTCTCTACACACGTCCCAATCATCGCATTATTTCTACTAAATTTTATGATTTTCTATTTATTAAACTTATGAATAAAGCTCTCATCAAAATTGTCTGATTAGTATACAGAGCGACCCTGAGAGAGAGAAAGAGAGAGAGAGACGATTCAAAACCAATCTGCTAGAATCAACCGCGCCCCTTGCGGCATCCTTGTCGGCCGTACCTTTCCTTCCTTCTCTTGTTTCTCTTCTCTACCCCCTCCCAGATCTTGTAGTTTCATCCATTCCGCTGCTCTCACCGCCGTAAGTCTCTTCTCTACATAATGTTTTTCTATTGGTTTGGTTCTTCTTTATCCCGTTGATTGCCGGATCTTCAATGGATTAATGGGTCGTAAAGTCAATCAAGCAGCTGAGGGTGGATGGATACCAGTCATCAATTATCACTCAAGACAAGGAGGTACTTCTAAAAATCAATCTCTTGTTACCCTTTTTGTGGATAATTTACCAGAAGATACAAGTCAGTCAGGGCTAAAGATGATGTTTAATAAGTACGGGGTTGTTAAAGATGTTTTCATTCCAGCAAAGAGGAGTAAAGTCACCGGAAACAAATTTTGATTCTTTAGGTATGACTGCCCAGTTTCGGCTGATTTGGCCGTTCTTAGAGCTAATGGCTTATGGCTTGATGATAAGAAAATCTTTGCACTACAACGAAAACTACCTATGGCGACGAAATGTGGTGAGGAAATTCAAATTTCCTCGCCAAATGGGTCTTTATGGCGAGGAAATCGATTTCGTCAGCAAATGGTACTCAATGTCGACAAAATTATATTTCCTCGCCAAAAAGCAAAGAATTGGCGGGCACCCATTTGGTGACGAAATTAACTTTCCTCACCAAAAAACTAAGATTGGCGATGAAATTACCTTTCCTCGTCAAAGGGCACTCATTTGGCAACAAAATTATCTTTCCTCGCCAAAAAGCTAAGGTTGGCGAGGAAATAAATATTTCCTCGCTAAAGGGCACCCATTTGGCGATGAAATTAATTTTCCTTGCCAAAAAGCTAAGATTGACGACGAAATTACCTTTCCTCATCAAAGAGCACCCATTTAGCGATGAAATTATATTTCCTCGCCAAAAAGCAAAGATTTGGCGACGAAATATTCATTTCCTCCCATTTGGTGACGAAATTAACTTTCCTCGCCAAAAAACTAAAATTGGCGAAGAAATTATCTTTCCTTCCCGTAGTTTTTACCCGTTTGGGGTTTTCCACATATATTTGGTGTTCATCTGTTTACTTACTTTCTGTTTATGATTGGTCATATATTGATTGATTTTTTTTATTGAGATAAAAATTCTAGCAAATTATTAAACCTAAGCGACTAGAAATAAAACATTTACGAGTGTATATGCGGGCATCATAATGACAAGTGCATTACGTGTGAAGATCTAATCTAGCGATTAAATCTTACAAGAGCAACCATTGCATGAGAATGCTTGTAAAGTTGATTCTTAAATTGTGCTTTAACATGCAAAGGTTAAATAGACTTCCTAGCTATACGCTAAATGGTAATAAACTAAACTACTAGTCATGCATGAAATAAGAAAACTAAAAGAACAAAACTAAGCTAAACAAAAGCTAACGAAACTATGCAAATAAATGACTCTAAACTAAACTAAACTAAACCTAGCAAAACTACATAACTAAATAAAACTACATATACTAACAAAACTGCATAACTAAACAAAATTAAACAAATAAAAAAGGAAAAATTACATATCGTTTCTGACCAAGCCGCCCTCATCTCATAAAGTAACCAAACTGAACTAGACCACCTCCGCAAAGATAGCCTTGATGTAAGACCTCTAACTAGCAGCCACTTCTACAAAAACCTTAAACTATGACAATCAAAAAGTCTCACTAAACACAAATGTGAATTGTGAATTGTGTATTTTTTGGAGTGATTTGAGGGGTGTGAATTTTGCATTTTGGGGTGTGAATTCTTTCATTTTCGATGTGAATTGTGTTTTTTGGAGAGTAAGTTTGTGATGTGTGAATTCTACAATTTTAGAGGTGTGAATTCTTTCATTTAATAGGGTGTGAATTATTCAGAATAATTGTAAATTCTTAATTAATGTGTATAAAATAACTTTTTTTACACGTACACAATTTCACATTCAAAATGGATCTTGTTTTGAAGATCTCATTGAGTAGATTTCAAATACATTTTAAAAAAAAAAATTGATATGCACCGCAAAAGTTATAATTGTTTAAAGTTTTTAAAAATAAGTGTGTATAACCAATAATATTTTATTTTAAAATCTTAAATTGAAAATAGGTTGAAGTAACATTGTCAAATCATGAGAGGAGAGAGAAGAAGCCTTTCAAAGTGGAAGTGTGGAGTTACGTTTTCCACTGGTGTGTTTTTCCAAATCATGTATTGTCAAATCATGTACATTTCAGACCTTTTTGTTTTCTCTCTTTAGCTTTTTGTTACTTTTTCCACCGGCGTAGTTCAAAGACTTCGGACTTCGGAAGAGAGAAAAAGAGAGAGATACAAACAGTAATGATGATGCATTGATGTGCGCGCGTGAAAAGGGCTTCAATGAATAGAGGTAGACACGCGGTGGATTTGGATGGGAAAAGACCCACAAAAGTGGGCCGACCAGTCAGATGCCCTTAAAATTACCAACTCATTTTGAAAATCACTCTACCATAAAAAAAAAAGGTTCAGAGACTCGATAAAATATATTTTTGAAAATTTTAATAAAAGAACAACAACAAGCTACTTTAAGACGTCTATGCATCAAGTCAACCTTCTCGGCATGGACAAAATCGATACCAACATTCTCATCATCGAGCGACGGCACAGCCAAAGGCCTGCGTTACAAACTACCAAGATGAGGTGTCTACATATATGTATGAATTTAGACGTGTAACACCTCATAAAGGTGTGTATAGCATATGCACTTAATGCGTGGTTCAAATTGTGTCATCTCATTAAAATTCATAACATTTTAGTGTGTCTTAACTTTTATACTAAAAACTCACAATTCAGCAATATGATTCGTAACATTTTCGTTAGGAATCAATAACATTTGTTTCTTGTATCTTTTTAGCAATAAAATTTAGAACATTTTCACTAAATCATTGCATATTGATGCGTGTTGTAACTTTTATACTCCCTTTGTCCCAATTTAATAGTCAACTTTCACTTTTTCGATTCTCTTTTCAATTGCCTATATTTTTCGATTTATAATATTTTTTAAGATTTCAAAAATTTTGTTTAACAAAACTAATTATTGGAATCTCTCAAATAAGATTCATGTTGCATATATAAAGTCTTATATATTACAAATATAAACTTTTTGTTCATCAAGTAAGAATGGACTATTAATTTAGAACAGGGAGAGTACAAACAACTCTAACATTTTGGACATGCACCTAGTAGGTATACTCCAAAATAAGGTGTGTATTGTAGGCTTTCCCATGAGTATAGCATGTCGTAAGATACTTTCATCATGTCAGCAAATATAAAGTTATAAAATCATTATATTTTAATTGACAGACGTCAACTATTGCCTATATTAGAAATAAAATGCACTAAGTTTTATGTCTTCAACTATGTAAGATATTTTACAATGCATCACTTGTAGCATCGTGAATCCCATGGATGTCGCGAGAAACTTTACTCGTATATGAGAAATATTTTATATATATATATATATATATATATATATATATATATATATATATTTTTTTTTTTTTCCAGTAACTTGCAAGGATCTTAAATCATAAAATACGATTTATATCATATGCGTGTTGTCAGAATTTTTTCCGAATATAAGACAAGATACGCATCAATTTTAGCTTAAGATATTTACATCAAATTATAAGATCCGTATCATAAGAGAGATGCTGAGAAGCACAAATGATTTGACAGGATTGATTTACCGGTTTTGAACCAAAAAAAAAAAAAAAGGATTGATTTACCGGTTGATGTAGCAGTTGACCAATCAAAAATATAGTAATGTCCACATCAGTTCCTCAAATGGAATATTGTCTTGGATCTTCTCCCCTCCTCCTCTCTCTTTCCCCTAGGGTTTCATCCCCATAATCGCCATCTCCAAAGTTCAAATGTGGACCACCCTAGCTTGGTGCTTGCCTCAGCGGGACGTAAAGGCCTTCTCTTAGAATTGGGCAGGGTTAAGCTCCCCTCCAGGACGGTACCAAGATGGACATAAAGGCCAGGGCGGTGGTATGCTTCAATCGCCCGAAGATTTAATTACACCCTATGAATGTATCCATTTAGCGGTCCTAATGTTAGGTGATTCCTTCGTCAGCCAAAAAATAAATTTAAAAAAAAAAAATTTGGTGGAAAGAATCCTAATCTTCACACTCTATCGACTCAAGGTTATCTTCAAAGTTAATTTTGCCCCTTAATGAGAAGATCGTATTACATGAACGTTTAGATCATGAAACGCACTTGCGATTTTGGTACAGAAAACGAAATTAAAGTTCATGTGGTATGTACCGTACAAAATCTGGGATCTAGGCCATTATACTTCTTGAACGCTGCTACATACACAACAAATTGGACAACAGCCCCAAAACGACGTAGTTTTGGGGCCTGTTGCTTGAAAAAAAAAAAAACCTTTCCTCTTCCGAAACTCATTCACAATCGACAGAAGAGAGAGGGAAGAGAGAGAACGGAGTGACTGCCACGCCGACCTCCACCACTGCCGACACCTCCGGCGACCACCAAGAGAATGGAGTGATTGCCACGACGATCAGTACCGCCAACATCCGCCACTACCGATACCTCCGTCGACTCCCCACCTCCGGCAACCACTATCAGAGTCGGAATCACAACCACCACTACCAAGGTCTACCTCTCTCTCTCTCTCCTTCTCTTTTACGTTGCTCATTCTCTCTCCCCCCTTGTTTCAATTTCAGAAACCCTAACTCAGTTGAAAAACCCTCAATTTCAACTCCGCTCTTTTTTTTTTTTTTTATGGATTTTCTCTTTATCAGAAATTTCCTGAAAAAACCCCAATCACTACATGTTATGATGTATCACAGAGTTCATTATGTATCAATGGAGTTGAATTGTATTCTTGAATAACATATGAATTACCCTGTTGTCTGTTTTTCCTCCGATTCGATCTCTTATACCCTGGCATACAAGCTGTCATCACTTGCATGTGTTGGTCCTAGGTGTTGTGGCCGTCGGCGACAGCAGAGGTCGGCGGCGGCGGTGGTCGTGGCTTGTCATGTGACCCAGCTCTCCTCTTCTCTGTCTAACGAGTTGATTTAGGGAAGAAGGGGAAAGCACCGTGATTTCAATTTTTGTCCCTTTTTTTTTTTTTAAACAACAAGCCCCAGACGACGTTGTTTTGGGGCAGTTGTCCAATTTGTTGTACCAATCTGTTGTGTATGTAGCATTTCCGATACTTCTTTCACCATCAATCTCGATGCGGGTGCTGGCAATCAGCCCCTAGAAATTGTAAGAGGGGAAAAACTCACGAAGTTATTTCCTTGCTCTTATGAGATCAAATCCTCTTCTAATGGAGCAACCTCGATCCTGCAACACTAGCAAACTGTCAGAGCACCCCTGCCTCTAGTATTGACGAACTGGAGGATAATTGACACGAGTATGTAAGTATCAGAATGGGTTTAAGCATACCTCTAGTGTTTCGGAGTCATATGTTTATATAGGCGATTAATTTGCACTTACATTCCTTGTGGAATTCTTCTCTCTATGGAATCCTTCCAAGCTTAGGATTCTTCCTTATTGGGCAGCATAGCCTGCATGATTCTATATCCTTATTCGATAAGGATACTTGCCAAGATGGCCCCGTATTGCTCGCTTGGAGCTTTACCCTACATGGGAGTTAGCTCCTTGTTCAGTATGTTTGGCTGGCTTTCCATCTCTGGGCAAGATCGTGCTTATCTTCGCAAGTTCAACTGATTCGGGAATATCTTCGAATATTCCCTCCTGTCCTTATCTTTGCAAGGTAAGTCTGTTGCTAGGGTTTATCCCACATTGGGCCGTTCCACCTGTGCCATCCGACGAGCGGGCTGATTTGGTTCATTACTGGATTATGGGCGTCGTGGTTGGCGTACTATTCCGTGTCACTTTCCTCATGCATGTCACGTGGTAGCTCTGGATGAGCTATTCTGTTCGTCTACTGTAGTCCTTGGAAAATACCCCACACAAAAATTATCCCTGAAAATCACCTCGTTTTGGGCGACATAAAGGCACCAAAAAAATGAGTTCAAAACTACATTGTTTTGAGTCCTGATAGGCGCGCAATGTCATAGATATAAGCGCCTAAGTAGGACGGATTAGCGCATTAGAGGCGCGATTTATTCCATTTTCCACTTGATGCGGTGTTGTCTTTTGTTTTTGGTGTTTGTGGTTATTTTGTAAGGAACACGCCAAAAGGAGCACGTAAAGTGGACACAAGGCATCGGGCCTGGTGGGAACCGGTGGGACCCAAGGAAGGACGAGCAAACAAGTGAAAAGCATTTTTTAGAGGGCTCAGTATCGATACGGGGATTCCCCTGTATCGATACCCAGGCATCATTCAGCGAACAGAAGCTATGGGTATCGATACAGTACTTCTCCTGTATCGATACCGAGGGTCTTAAATTGGCCGTTTGACTTTTCCACGTGTTTTGACTTCGGGAAAGGGTTAAATACTCCGTTTTTAGGTCGAATTAGGGTTCAAACTTTACATTATTGTTCTTCCCATTAGCAGCCGATTATTGTTTTTTTAGAGATTCTACTTTCCGGAGATCTTTTCCATTGAAGTTTTTGAAGTTTTGTTCTAGATTCAAGTATCGCTTTGGTAACTTTCGTGTTGTTTACATTAATCTTAGTTCACGGGAGTTTGTCCGTGTTTCGTTCCTGAATCTTTTGTTTTAATCCATATTCAATTAGAAAAGCATGCTTTATTTCAGATTCTTATTAGTTGTTCAAGTTAATATGAGTGAGTAGTCGCATAGGTATGGTCGCGGGGTGATTAACACGCCGTGGCCAGGGCTGGATGTGTTCTTGCTCCTGTTTTAAAAATCAATAACGGAAAAAGCAATTTTAGGTTATTAAAGAGCTTCCGTTAGACGAATCCGGGCTTCGTCGGAGCCCATGTAACGCGAGGAACGGGGGACCAAAACTTGTTCGTCGCTGTACATGGGTAATGGTGACTGCGAGGATTTGCATCTTTTGGGGTATCCTTTTTCTCTCTAAAATGAAATGTTTTCTTTGGAACAACGAATGGAGCAGGAGATATCCGGACTTGGTCACTGGTGTTATGAACCCTACGACCGTACTTTCTCTTAATTAATTTAAGTAAATCAAATTCTCTTAGTTTAGCTAATTTTCCAATCAACTCACAAAGGGTGGCTACCTAAGAGCCGTGTTAAACTTAGCAACTCGAGTTTTTAGAAAGCACTCTCCACCTTCTCTGTGGGTTCGATTCCGGTCTTACCGGGTATTGTGTTACACCGGTCTCAGCCCTACACTTGGGGCAACCCATCAATTTAGGTCTAGGATTTCGGTCAAGCATTTTTGGCGCCGTTGCCGGGGAAGGCAAGAGGTGTTAGAAATTCGGGTCGTTAGTGTCTAGTGAATTTTAGTTTTAATTTTACCTTTCTAAAAAACAGGAAAGGGGAAAAATAGTTTAGGAAAATCTTTAGTTGTTATTCTTAAAATTGAGTCAAGATAGGTAAAGGTAAGAAGGGTTCACCAAAAGCAGACCCGCTCTTCTACCGAGACCCGTCTAAGCGTCTAGTTAGGATAGATAGAGAGTCGTTGGTAGAAGGTCCACTCGAGTCTAGTCAGTTTGAGTCAGTAGGATTCCAGTTTGAGTCGTCGTTCACTCAGTCCGAGTCTTCCGTAGGTCAACCTAAAACCATTCTCAGAGACGACTTGTTCATAGAATTTCCCAATCCATTGTTTGTTTTCGAGACTGAGCCACCGATGGCGGAACAGAAAAGTATGCGGGAGTATATGCGTCCCGAGAGGACTACTCCTCTCGGCCCAATAGTTCTGCCAACTGAGACTGTGGAGGCATGCAACGCTTTCATAGTGAAACCGGGAACCCACAATGCCCTTCCTCTCTTTTATGGGAGGGAAAATGAGGACCCGTATGAGCATGTCCGCCATTTTGAGGGGTTGGTGCGCACCCTAGCCACCACTACTCAATGGGAACCTTAAGCTTTTCCCTGCTTCTCTGAAAGATGGTGCGGACAAGTGGCTCAGAATGCAGAAGGACTCTCCACCTTCTCTGTGGATTCGATTCCGGTCTTACCGGGTATTGTGCTACACCGGTCTCAGCCCTACGCTTGGGGCAACCCATCAATTTAGGTCTAGGATTTCGGTCAAGCAAGTCCTCTTAAGATAATAGAAAAATTACACAGAATTTGTGAGTGCTATCCTCACCCCTGCCTAGCTACTACAACATTGAAAGGTCCAAAAATGAAAAAAGAAAAAAAGAGACAGGGAGGAAATGAATTCATGAGCTCTAAATCATTCGAATATTTTTTGTAGAATCATGCTAAAAGATGTTCATTAAGCTCAATCTTTTGAGACTATATTGTGATATGAGCCATGCAAGAGTCCACCTCCAAGCAAGAACCACCACCTTCCGCCACGGACTCTTGAATGGCATGGCCAACTCCGCCGCCCTCCTTCACATCTCCTCTCCTTCCTTTTACCCCATCAATATTCTAACAGCTCTTTCAATCATTGTTGATTCCACCAAATCATCCCTCGTCTCCCAATCCTTCACAACATAACTAAGCCAGTTTTAAGCAATTTTGTTATGAGCACAGTGTTCCTTGGCTGGTCTGAATGCATAGGCCAAGCAGCTGTAGTCACTCCCATTGTTATGCTTTCCATGCAAGAATTCCACCCACATTGTTCTCCTAGGAGGACTCAAAACGACGTAGTTTTGAACTAATTTTTGCTATTTTTTTGTTGCCCAAAACGATGTCGTTTTGGGCAATTTGTAGGGAGATTTACACCTAATTAGTTTTTTCAACACTTTACAGACATGGCTACATAGAGTATCGAAAATGTACAAAGCGGCTTACAAGACCTATTTTTAGGTCCCACACGAATAATCCAAACCGTTCAATCATTTTAAAATAATTTTTCAAGTGTTGCCGTAAAAATCAACTCAATTTTTTATGTGTAAGTGGGTCATCAAGTATTTAATGGGTCCTAGGCTGACAATAAGTCAAAAGAAGAAGACAAAAAACACATATTGTAGTGTGCTTTTTATACACTTTAAAACACCTTCACAAACTATTACTTCCTCCGTCCCAATTTAAATGTCCCCTACGGGAGACCGGGCTACTTTGACTTTAAAAAAATAAATACTTTCGAAATTATTTTCAATTTTTTTTTGCACCGTTCAAAAAATCTGAACGAGTACTTTTGAATGGTGTAAAAATTTTTTTAAAAAAAATATTTAGAAATACATTTTCTTTTAAAGTCAAAATGATACGACTTTACGTAGGGGACATTTAAAATGGGACGGAGGGAGTATATATTTTTCACACATTTTAATATATTTTTTAAACCTTAACAACAGCCTGCAAGTTTGGATTCTGAATTATGAATGAAAACTAGAAGTTTGAATCAATCATTTACGCATATCCAATTAAACTGATTTTTTACGCAAGAGCACTCGAAAATTTATTTTAAAATTATTAAGTGGTTCGGATTATTTACGCGGGATCCAAAAGTGGACCTCGCAAGCCGCTTTATACATTTTTGGTACCTTTAGGTTGGTACCCTTATCTTTATCAATACTTTACGGCTTCTAACCTTTTTTGTTTTTTTTTTTGCCATTTGTTAATCCTAATCTAATCTATCCTAGGGGATTTGGGGAGGGGGATGGGCGCTTATGGGTATCGAACCCTGCCCATGTGCATGAGAGTATAAGGGAGGCACCAAGTGTACTCCACTCTACTTGCCGGTTTCTAACCTTTTATTTGGGAAATTAACCAACTGCTTCATTAATTTTTGGGACTAGAAAAACTTTTTAATTCCCATAGCAACACAGAAGGAGTTTTGCATGTGTTCATTAATCGTTTTCGTTTTGAATGTTTTCTTGGGACGAACCCTATATCACCAGACACCTAATAGGCAGCCAATTTAATACCACTACCAAATAGGCAAAAATGTTAGGATATCCAGGAAATGTTTCTCTAAAAATGTACAAGGAAATAAAATTGATTAGCTCAGATTCAAAGTGATGTAGATCTAAACCATTTGTTTCTCGTTCGTATATATTTTTGGCAAAAATTTTCATGTACCCTTCTTCTAACCGTACAGGTATGTTCTTTTTGTTATGGATTATCAACGAACACATGTTCAATCCTACAACGCCCCTACGGATCTTGGGAACAATGAATCACAGAAAAGACAAGCAAATAAGTGCATTATGAAAAACGGAAAGAAAAACGAGACACAAGATATACGTGGAAAACCTCAACGTGAGGAAAAACCACGGGAGCCACACCAGTCCACTATGAAATCGAATCAAGGAGTACACGTCTTCTCACAATCTCTCTGAGATTGGTTTTCTCTTGCCTCTCACAAATTTTCACGCTCTGAAAATCTGATACACAACTTACTAACTCACGCAGCCGGCCAAAACCCTAAAAGAAGCATTATAAGGCTCTCGGTAGCGCTACAGGAAAACACCTGTAGCGCTCCAGAACACTCTGTTCAGAAATTAGGCTCTAGGTAGCACTACGCCAAAACCTTGGTAGCGCTACCGAACCCTCTTAGACGCATTTTGGCTGAAGGTTGTCTGCACCCCAACAATCTCCCACTTGAAGATAACCTGAAGCATCCACAAACAAACAACTACAAACCCAAATGATCTCAATCAAAACGTGGACGTAGTCATCTGACCCCTCTTGGTGTGACTCCAGGCCCATCATCTCTTCAAGCATGAAGGCCAACTGAAGTTGAACACAACTTCAGTTTCTGAACAGTAACAGACTTGGTCAACATATCTGCCGGATTTCGATCCCCCAAAATCTTCTCTAGCAACAAATGCCCATCCTCCAAAAGCGAACAAATGAAATGGTGCCTCAAATCAATATGCTTCGTCCTGGCATGAAACACTGGATTTTTGGCAAGGTGTATAGCACTCTGGCTGTCACTGAAAAGAACGCAGTTCTCTTGCTTCAAACCCAACTCCTCCAAGAAACCCTTCAACCAAATCATCTCCTTTGCAGCCTCAGTCACGGCCACATACTCAGCTTCTGTCGTGGATAGTGTCACTAATTTCTGCAAACGTGAGACCCAGCTCACCACTGTTGAACCCATAGTACAGATATATCCTGTGCTGGTTCGCCGCGTATCCTGATCACCGACAAAGTCTACATCCACATATCCCTGCACTGTCAATTTCCCTTTCCCAAAACAAAGTGGCAAATCAGTGGTACCTCTCAAATATCGCATGATCCACTTTACTGCTTCCCAATGCTGTTTCCCTAGATTGCTAGCAAACCTGCTCACAACTCCCACTGCATGGGCAATGTCTGGTCTCGTGTTCACCATCGCATACATCAGGCTACCCACGGCCAAGGTATACAGAACCTTGGCCATGTACTCTTTCTCTGCATCTGTCTTGGGTGATTGCCCCTGAGAAAGTTTGAAATGACTTCCCAAGGGTGTGCCAACTGCCTTAGCACTCTGCATATTGAACCTCTCCAGAACACGTTCAATATACTCAGCCTGACTCACCCACAAGGTCCCCTGAGCCTTATCTCTGCTGATTCTCATCCCAAGTATCTGCTTAGCTGCACCCAGATCTTTCATAGCAAACTCCGTTGCCAACTGTTGCTTCAACCTGTTGATCTCCCTAACACAGGAACCTGCTACAAGCATATCATCTACGTAGAACAATAAATGATGTAGCTAGACTCAAACCTCTTGAAGTAACAACAGTGATCTCCATTGCACCTTGTGTAGCCACTGCGCTGCATGAAACCATCAAACTTTTTGTACCACTGTTTGGGAGCCTGTTTCAAGTCATACAGACTCTTCTTGAGCCTGCACACCATCTCTTCCTTGTCTTTCACAATGAAGCCAACAGGCTGCTTCATGTAGATTTCTTCATCCAAGTCCCCGTGAAGAAAAGCAGTTTTAACGTCTAACTGCTCAAGGTAGAGATTTTCAGCAGTAACCAAACTCAACACCACTCTGATAGTGGCCATCTTCACAACCGGTGAAAATATCTCTGTATAATCGATCCCCTCCTTCTGTTGGAAGCCTTTTACAACCAATCTTGCCTTGTACCTTTTCTTGTCGTCACTCTCCTGCTTAAGTCGAAAAACCCATTTGTTCTGCAAGGCTTTCTTTCCTGCGGGAAGCTGAGCTAACTGCCAAGTATCGTTGGAATGAAGAGAATCCATCTCTTCCTGCATCGCAGTCTTCCACTTAGCTGACTCGGAAACCTGCATAGCCTCATCATAGCACTCTGGTTCTCCACTGTCCGTCAAAAGCAAGTAATCTAGTGAAGAAATGTATTTCGAATTCGGCTTGGGTACTCTGGCTGACCTCCTCAACTCTCTGACCGCTGAAATAGTCCTTGTCTCTGGAGCTACCTCATCTGAAACTGTCCCCTCTGAAACTGTCTCATCTAAAGCTCTCTCCTCTGCCTTACCAGACCTCTGTTCAACCCCACTGTCATCTGGAAGATCCTCCAACCCAAAGTACTCGGACGTATCTCCATCCGGAATGGTACTCCCACTGCTCTGTTTGCTGTCCCTGTCTTTGTACATCACCTTTTCATCAAACACAACGTCTCTGCTTCTGATTATCTTCTGGTGCTTGTCATCCCAAAAACGATAACCAAACTCATCTCCGCCGTACCCAATAAAGGTGCACTTCTGTGACTTAGCATCAAGTTTATCTCTGTCCTTGTCGCTAATATGCACATAGGAAACACAACCGAAAACACGTAAGTGTGAGAGATTTACCTCTTTACCACTCCAAACCTCCTCTGGTATGCCAAAATTCAACGGAACTGATGGCCCAAGATTGATCAAATATGCTACTGTGCTGACTGCATCTGCCCAAAATATCTTGGGCAACCCTGCGTGTACCCGCATGCTCCTAGCACGCTCAGTCAAGGTCCTGTTCATCCTCTCTGCAATGCCATTATGCTGCGGAGTCCCTGGAGGTGTCTTCTCTAAACGAATCCCGAATAGAGCGCATGCTTTCTTGAACTCCCCCAACTCATACTCTCCGCCGTTGTCGGACCTCAACCTTTTCACCTTCAAATCTGTTTCATTCTCAACCATGGCCTTCCACTTCTTGAAGACTTCAAAGACCTCTAACTTGTGCTTCATGAAGTATACCCATACCTTCCTCGAGTGATCATCGACAAAGGTAACATAGTAGTAAGAATGGCCAAGAGAAGACACTGTAGCTGGACCCCACACATCTGTATGGACAAGCTCTAGCTTCTGAGCCCCGGGAGGCCTGCTGCCTTTTTGAAAGCTAACCCGTTTCTGTTTCCCGAAGATGCAATCCTCACACATGTCAATATCCACTGACTCTAAACCCGGTAGCTTCCCATTCGACTGTATAACCTTCATTCCCTTCTCACTCATATGCCCCAGTCTATAGTGCCACAGATTTGAACTCTCCTTGCTGTCTACAACTACAAGTGTGTCGCTACCATGTGAAGTCAAGTAAAGTGTACCAACTTTGTTGCCTTTTGTCGTCACCATGGTACCGTTGGAGACTTTCCACGTGTCCCTTGTGAATGTTGATGTATAACCTACTGCTGCAAGCTGTCCAACCGAAACAAGATTCCTCTTCAACTTCGGAACATGCCTGACATCTTTCAGACACCATTTGAACCCATGCGTTGCAATCTACACGTCCCCTCTTCCCACTATACTGCAAGGCTCGTCGTCCCCCAAGTATACTTTCCCAAAGTCCCCTGCTACATAGTTCTGCAGAACCTCCCTGTTAGCAGTGGCGTGGAATGAGTCACCCGAATCAATCACCCATGATTCGGCGTCACTGTTCATGGCAAGAATAAGTGCATCGTGCACAACATTAGCCTCTTGCCCACCGTTGTACGGGGAAAATCCCACGCACCTCTGGATCACGTGCTTCCTTGAATCAACCCTCAGTCTGTAAGACAGAAAAAGGGTTAGAGCACCTTTGCCTCTCGTCGGCAAAGGCCCTCCGATGCCTAAGTTAGTATCACGTACTTTGAACACTCAAATCACAATGCGTATGAAAATAGGTTTCACCGCGTACCTTTTGTCATGGTTATGGTCTTGTATTTATAGAGGTGGATGTTCTTCACTTTAGGCATCTCATGCCCCTGTTTCCTATTTCTTTTAGGAATCCTTTTCCTAATGGACTTTCCTATATGGGGCGTACTCCTAATCACATTAGGACTTCCCATATCTGTCCCTTATCTCACGGGATTGCTTCCTCATCACATAAGAAATTGTTTTTAGAATATTCTGGAATGTCTCACCACCTTACTCGTGGCGGTGCCATGCTTCCACGTAGCTCGGAATAACTCGTACATAGTTTAGTGTATTACGCCGAGCTGAACTATGTATTGCAGAATGCTGCTTTAAGCTATATTCGTAGCTCCCCTAGCTCGGCCATATCAGGGGCATCCCCTTATGACTCATACCGAGCTGGCACATCCTGATATATTAATTTATTCCTTTCATTCTGGCCTTACTCATGGCCAAAACAGCTCGGCACAGGGCTCACGAATACCCTATGTGGTGCCGAGCTATTCACCCTTTCGTGGCGACCTTATTAGGCACGTGCTATGCCTATCAGTAGGGTAATCAGATTTTACCTACTCCAATTGCTCCCCAGCTCTGTTACCGCTGTCATCTATCAGCAGTGCGCAGAGCTTCAACGGTTCCTAATGCTTCTCTCGCATGCTTCCCCCTCACGTGGGGAACAGGGATATTCCTGTATTAAATGCGAAGTGACCCGTTGGTCATCAGATAAGCCCAAAGGACGATTTGGAGTGACGTTTCTCGTACGTCACGCCCTACTTTATGGGGTTTTGGGCGGAATAATGATTATTCTTTCTTCCCCCCCAAAACTCTTAATCTCTCAAAAACTCCCCTTCTTCCCATCTTTACTTCATTTCGACAGAAGCAAAAAGAAAGAGAAGACTTCTTCTGCCATCAACGACGTCCAAGTTTTTGGTAACCTCAGTCCTTCCTCCGTTCTTCGTCGGAAAGCACCGATACCCTCCGTTCTCCGTCGGAAAGCATCTACTTAAGCTTACTTTCTCTCGTAAGTGCTTCTTCCTCAGATCTTCCCGCCATTTGAACCAAGAAATTTCTGTTTCGCCCAAATTGTTTTCTCTTGCATCTGTTCATCTTCCTCGTCTGGGTTTCAACTGTGAAACCCTAATTTTTCAGAGTAATGGGTAGGCACAGAACTCTTTTAAGTACCCCTGAGAAAAAAGCTAGAGTTCCGTCGAGACTATAATATCCCCGCCGATATTCAATTCCGTCTAGATAACAGAAACGATCTGAGAGAACATGGTCAAACCGAAGACAAAATCCATATTCCCTTGATTTTCATAGTTGAGGGAGGCCTTAGGCTCCCCCTGGACCCCTTTTTCAGGGAGGTTTGCAGTAGATGTCAACTGAACCCTATGCAACTCTGTCCCAACTTTGTCAGGGTGGTTATGGGCACAATTGCCCTTAACAGGCTGCTCGGCCTTCACCTTGACTAGTGGGACTTGCACTATCTTTATAGTGTAGTCCCTACAGAGCATAAGAACTATTACTTCAAAGCTAGGGACCCCAAACAGAAGCTCATCACTGATCTACCAAATTCCTCAAAGGGAGAGGCAGATGACTACCTCGTAGTCACTGGCAACTGGCAGCCTAGAGATGCCGAGGGGAAGATCGTTGGCTTTGCCTGCCCCACCACCACAGGCGGACTACGTTAGTATTTCCGTTCCCAAGCTGGTTTTATTCCTTATTTGCTTTCTTAAGTTGTAACTGACCATCTTTATGTTGTGCTGGTTTGCAGCGGATAACCTCAACCACGGTGGCCGCCTGATCCACGGCAAGCTCCACCGCGAGGATATTGCCAAAGCTCTCTGGTTCGACGGTTTTGAACCAACTCCTGTAGGGCTCGGTCGCGCGGCTCACTGGTTGCTAGGATATACACCGTCCTACTGGGGAAATATCAGGAGAGCTGGAGAGCCGAGGACAAGACACGCCTGGCCGCCACCCCACTCCGTGATCGCTACAGGCTGACCAACCGATCGTGAAAGGACTCGTGCTCGCAGGGGCCGAGCTAGAAGGGGCTCTGCTCGTTCCCAAACCCAAGCAGACCTTCAGCGGCAAGTAACCTTCGCTCATATTGAAGAGATTCCAACTGCCATCCCTATCATTGTTCGAGCCAACCAAGAGCCCAGTACGTCCGGGAGAGTTGTTGAAGAAGAAGAGAAAGAAGAAGAGGGAGTTGGTAGTCTGGACCATCGTGGGCTCGTCCAAGCGCTAGCCGAGCAATCGGACCTTCTTGCGGACTCCGACAACTCACGAGGCTACTCCCCTTCTCCTGATCATTCAGAAATGCCTTTGCAAGCCGATCAACCTGTTGGACACACTAAGCCTTGGTGGAGCGTCCCTGTGCTCCTTCCGGCCAGCCAAACCAGCCAACCTCCTCAATCACCCCCCTCATCTCTCACCGAGCGCCAGAGGGAAAAGAGGCCGGTGAGCAGCCCTCAACTAATCTAGCCTCCCGCTCAAGAGGAGAAGAACTGGGGATGCCAGCTTATCCCCGTCTGAACTCCAGCCGCTGGCACAACCCTGGGCCCCAACACTTGCTCGCCCTGATGGCACCCCTGTCCACGATACTGACAAAATTTCTTCCACTGACGTGGCATTCGGCGTTGCCAGAGCCGCTCTTCTTCCAAACGACATAGAGAGGGAGAAGAACAGTTCATATGAAGTGCTGATGAAGTCTATCTTCCAATCCAGCGCTAAGGTACAAAATCGCCCTTCTTTTTGCCCTTAGTTTTATTTTAGTTGCAACATCAGACTTCATTATGCACTGTTCTTCGATTTGCAGATCATGCAAAAGGCCCATGTGGGTTTTGAGAGAGCCAAGGAGGCCGAGAAGGAGCTGAAGAAAGAGCAGAAGAGCGCAGAGAGGGCTGAGAAGGAGAACGCCCAATATTCCCAGTCTCTGAAGGAAGCCCGAGCTGAAGTGGAGGCATTGAGAGAGAAAAATGCTGACTTAGTGAAGAGGTCGGAGGAGGTTGAGCATGGTTTGAGCAATCAGCTGACTGCTGCTGAGGCCAAAGCGGAAGCCGAGTACGACCTAGCTGTCCTGGAGGTTACAGAGAATTATAAGGCGTAGATGCCGGCTGTGCAAGATGCTATTTGGGGGGCGGCTTGGCGGCGCTGCCTTGAGAAGCTCGGCGTTGATGAGTCATCTCCACATTGGGTTGACATGGAGTTGCCGAGTCAGACGGTCGCTGCCCAGGCTCAAGCAGATGCCCAGGCCCAGCCTGATCCTGAAAACCAGGCCGAGCCTCCCTCCGAGCAAACTCAGACTGATAATTCCCATGCCGACCTCTCTGCCCCAGAAGATGCTGGTAACAACTCTGGTCCCAACCCTGCCACTGATGCCTCCGGGTTTAGTGAAGAGGCTTAGTGCCTGTCTGTTAGACTTACTTGAATATTTTACTCTTGACCCTGCGTGGTCTGTTCGGCCGTCTGTGGCCCTCTGCTTACTTTGACACCTTGATCCTTTATGATTTTGTTTGATACATTGGTTTGCGTCTTATGCCAAGTGCACGTATTTCAGCTCTGCTAGTGTTTCTCCATGCTAAGTGTTTTAAGTATCTTCATACTTAAACTTTCACACTTTAGAGATTTGCTGTGATATTCGTTGTGGATCTAAGTGTCTCCACACTTAGAGTTTTTTTGCTGCAATATTCGTTGCAAAACCTAAGTTTTTTCGTACTTAGTGCAATATTCGTTGCAAACCCTAAGTTTTTTCGTACTTAGTGCAATATTCGTTGCAAACCCTAAGTTTTTTCGTACTTAGTGCAATATTCATTGCAAAACCCTAAGTTTTTTCGTACTTAGAATTTCTGTTGCAATGTTCGTTGCAAAACCCTAAGTTTTTCATACTTAGAATTTCTTGTACATTTGGAATGTTTACACATACTCTCTGCTCCCCAATAGGAACCCAACGTTGAATGTAAACTTTGGTTCGTATTAATTAAAACCGAAATAAATGGAAGGAAAATTCGTATTAATCTTTTGAAGAGAAAAGGCTAAATAACTAATGTTGGAGATTTTACTCGTAATCCCAACAGGATATGAAGAAAATGTAAATTTACTCATATTTACTAGAAAGGTGTGATTATATTCGTAATCACATGAATGGATCACTGATAAAATTTCCTTAAGTTCTGAACGTTCCATGGCCGTGGTACTGGGTCTCCGTCCAGGTCGGCCAAACGATACGCTCCTATCCCTGCAATACCGACAATCGCGTATGGGCCTTCCCAGTTCAGGCCCAAGCTTTCCATCAGAGGACACCTTAGTGTTGGCCAAGACTTTCCTTAAGACTAAGTCCCCAACTTTGAATTCTCTTGGCTGCACCTTCTTGTTGTAGCTCCTTCGTAGCTGTTCTTGGTATGCTGCTAAGGTGATGAGTGCACGTTCTCTTTTTTCCTCAGCGAGATCTAGTTGCTCGACCAGGGCTCTATCATTGCCCCCTGATTCCACAAGAGTAGTGCAAATGGTTGGCAAACCAATCTCTAGGGGGATCACCGCCTCTGTCCCATAGGCAAGGGAGTACGGCGTTTCTCCCGTAGATCGCCGTGGGGTGGTCCTGTAAGCCCATAGCACGGCTGGAAGCTCATCTGGCCATTTTCCCTTCTTCTTCTCCAACCTCTTCTTGAGACTTTTCAGGATAGTCTTAGTTTGAGGCCTCTGCCTAGCCATTGCTCTGCGGGTATGCAGGGGTCGAGTAATAATTCCTGATGCCGTACTGAGCACAGAAAGCCTTGAACTTCTTGCCGAACTGGGACCCGTTATCTGAGATAATGGAGTAGGGTACTCCAAACCTTGTGATTATTTTATTCCACACAAATTTTTCCACCATTGCTTCGGTGATCTTCGCCAAAGCTTCCCCTTCTATCCACTTAGTGAAGTAATCTGTGCCTATGAGTAGGAACTTTCGTTTCCCCGTTGCCATAGGGAGGGGACCCACGATATCCAACCCCCACTGAGCAAACGGCCATGGACTGGTTAGAGGCAGCAGATCCTCCGCTGGGGCTCGGATAAGGGGGGAAAACTTCTGACACTTCTCACAAGTCTTGACAAAGGCCTTTGCATCCTCTTGCATGTATGGCCACCAGTACCCCTGAGATATTGCTCGGTGGGCTATGGACCTCCCACCAGTGTGCCCCCCACAAGTTCCAGCGTGGATTTCGTGGAGGAACTTCTGGACCAGATCTGGGTGTACACATAATAGATATGGACCAAGGAAAGATTTTCTGTAAAGCTTACCTTCTGGAGAGCCAAAAACGTACTGACTTGGTCTTGATTTTGTGTGCCTCCCTCTTATCTTCTGGCAAGGCCCCATCTCGTAGGTATGCCACTATTGGGTCCATCCAGCTCGGCCCGAACTCTGTTTCCATCACTACCTCCACCGCTCGGCCAATGCTTGGCTCACTCAGGTAGTACACCGCCACCGTGCGGCGATATTCTGTCTTGACTGCTGATGCTAAGCAAGCCAGCGAGTCTGCATGTGCATTCTGGCTCGAGTTGATCTGCTGGATGTGTACCTCATCAACGTCTGTCAAGTAGATCTTTGGCCGCTTCTGAGTACGCGGCCATCTTCTCGCTTTTCGTAGCATATTCTCCTGAAAGTTGGTTAACCACTAGCTGTGAGTCACAAAATATTCTTAATTTTTTTACCTTGAGTTCCAGGGCACTCCTTAATCCAGCAATCAGGGCTTCATATTCTGCCACATTGTTAGTAGCACTAAACCCCAGCCGTAGTGCTTGCTCCAGAACCAATCCTTCTGGAGAGAAAAGCACAACCCCTGCTCCAGATCCTTTGTTGCAGGCTGATCCATCGACGTAAAGCCTCCACTCGTCTGGATTCAGATCGGCCATCCTCGCTGGCTGCTCGGGATTACTGATTTGCTCCTTCTCGTGGAGAGCTGGTGGTGGTGGAGCCACTGTCGGTGTAAACTCTGCTACGAAATCTGCCAAAATTTGTCCTTTGATTGCCGTTCTGGGCTGATAATCAAGGTCAAATTGGCTCAGCTCTATTGACCATTTCGAGATCCTACCGGAAAAATCTGCCTTCCTAAGCAAAGCCCTTAATGGATGTTCAGTGAACACTGTGATGGGGTGCTGCAAAAAATAATGGGGCAATTTCCTTGATGCAATAAGTAGAGCGTATACCAACTTCTCTAGTGGTAGGTAACGCGTCTCAGCATCTAGCAATGTCTTGCTCACAAAATAAATTGGAGCCTGCTCCGTTCCCTTTGTTCGTAGGAGAGCCGAGCTGACCGCGTGATCAGATACTGCTAAATATAATATCAATCGCTCCCCAGCTTCTGGAGTAGAGAGTAAGGGAGGTGATGACAAGTATATTTTCAACTCCTGGAAAGCTTGCTCCTGCTTGGCTCCCCACTCATAGCCTTCTCTCTTCTTCAGAAGTTGAAAGAAAGGTTTGCACCGATCTGAGGATTTGCTGATGAAACGGTTTAAAGCTGCTGCCATCCCTGTTAACCTCTGGACCTCCTTCGTGGTCCTAGGGCTTTGAAGACCCTGTAGAGCCGTAATTTGATCCGGGTTGGCTTCAATCCCCCTTTTAGTCACTAGGTGCCCAAGAAACTTTCCCGAGCTAACTCCAAAGGCACATTTGGAAGCGTTTAACTTTAACTTGTACTTTCTCAGAATGTCGAAAGTTACCTTTAGATCGGCGAGGTGATCAGGCCTCAACTTGCTTTTGACTACCATGTCGTCGATGTAGACTTCCATAGTCTTGCCGAGCTGTTACTTGAACATTTTAGTTACCAATCTCTGGTAGGTTGCCCCAGCATTCCTCAGTCCAAACGGCATAACCTTGTAACAGTAGAGCCCCCTGGGGGAGATGAAAGACGTTTTCTCCTGATCGGGTTCGTACATAGCTATTTGATGGTATCCTCGGTATGCGTCAAGGAAACTCATCCTTTCATAGCCTGATGTAGCATCCACCAGTTGATCAATTCTGGGGAGTGGGAAGCTATCCTTGGGACATGCTTTGTTGAGACTGGTGAAGTCCACACAGACCCTCCACTTCCCATTCTTCTTTCTTACTACCACCGTGTTAGCTAACCAATCTGGATAACTCACCTCTCGTATGGCACCTGCTTCTAGTAGCCGCTCTACCTCCTCAATCACTGCGTCTGCATGCTGTGGTGCCTGACCTCCTTGCCTTCTGCACAACTGGTTTGTGCTGAGGGTCCACTGTTCAAGTGGTGGCAGATGACTTCAGGATCTATCCCAGGCATCTCCTGGGGGGTCCAAGCAAACACATCGATGTGGTCCTTAAGAAAAGTGACCAAGTTTCTTTCCTCTAGCTCGGAGAGGGTCTCGCCGATCAGGAAATACTTTTCTGCATCATCCTCCTGAATCTGAATTTTCTTCAGCCCTTCCACCATCTTCTTGGTGGGATCGCCTCCGACGTCCTCTAAAGTCGGTTGGTCTGGGACTTCAACCGTTTGTACCAGCTCGGCCCTTGGGGATTTCTTCAAGACCATGGTGAAACACTGATCGGCCACCTTTTGGTTACCCTTGATGCACTCTATTCCATCTGCTCCGGGATACTTGATCTTTTGGTGATAAGTTGAGGAGACCGCCTTCATTTTGTGCATCCAAGTTCTCCCTATAATCACGTTATAAGAAGAAGGGATCTCCACCACAAGGAAATCAGTTTTTAGCACCACTGACCCAGCTCGGACGGGTAGTGTGACCTTTCCCATAGGCCACACTGTCTGTGCACTGAAGCCAACTAGGGGGATAAGGCATTTCTGCAACGAGCTTACTGGGAGCTCCATCCTTTTGAAAGTATCGTAATACATAATTTCTGTACTGGCCCCTTGATCAACAAGGATCTTTTCCACGTCGTACTCCCCTATTCGTAGGGCGATTACTAGTGCGTCGTTATGGGGTACTGATACCCCCTCCAGATTATCATCAGTGAAGGTGATTGGGGTCTCCGTGATTCCTTCCGCCCTTGGCCTCTTCATGCCAAGCTTCATGACTTGTTTTTCCTGTTTGTCGACCCTCTGGATGTGTCTTATCTCATTGTTGGTATAAGGGGCAACGAGTCCATGTATCATATGGATTGTCTTCTTTGGACCTTTCTCGTAGTCCAACTCTTCTATCAGCTCGGCATCATTTTTGCTATCAGCCAAAAATTCTTTGAGATGGCCCTCTGCCACCTTCTCATCCAGGAATTTCTTATACTCCACACAATCCTCAGTCATGTGTCCCCAATCTCTGTGGTAGCTGCAGTGCTGGTTAGTGGCTCTTCTCTTTTCTGGGTTCCCAGTCATCTTTGGGGGCCTTCTGAACCACTGTTCGTTCTTGATCCTGTACAACATCTTGTAGATGGGGATGTTGAAAGTTGCCATAACACTGAAGTATGACTTGGGGTCTGGATCAGCTTTGTCCTTCTTCTGCTGTGTATAATCTTTCCTTCCTATTGTGAAATCCTTCTTGTACACCCTTGACTCTACCGGCTTCTTTTCTGGAAGCTGAGGTTGCTCTGCCACAATTCTTCCTCCAGCTTGTAGGATGTCATCCTCCACCCGTGCATGCTCCTGGATTCTTTCCATAAGTTTGGCCACCGTTTTTACTGGATGCATAGTAAGTGATTCCCGTAACTTACTGTGCATGGGCAAGCTCGTTTTGAATGTTGCCAGAGCATACTCCTCGCTGCAATTCTCAATCTCATTGAAAGTCTCCCAATAACGCTTCGAGTACTGTCGCAGGGTCTCATCGTCCCTCTGTCTCATAGAGGTCAATGTATCAAAAGTCTTTGGAGCTGCTCGGCTTGTTAAAAACCGAGCAGTAAATTCTTCAGCTAGTTGAGCCCAACATAGGATTGACCCCTCTGGGAGCTTGTGGTACCAACTCAGAGCCACCTTTCCTAAGCTGGAAGGGAACATCTTGCATAACAAAGCATCATCTTGCTCATGCATGAACATGGCCTGTTGGTAGTGTTGGATGTGAGCCACAGGATCCGTGCTGGTCTCGTAAGGAATGAACGCTGAATGTTTCACCCTGCTCGGCGTCTTCTCCGCGCGGATCCAATGGGCCAACGGCGACTTAGAAATCTGGCCTAGGGCTTCCTTAGCTACTTCTCGTGCAGTTTTAGGGCTTCGATCAGCTCGACCAGCATCCCCTCTCCTTGTGTGCTGCTCGGGGATATGCTCGTTGGATCCAGATCTCTCGTATCTGTCCCTAGCATGCTTCCTTCTTTCTTTCTTTTCTACAGAAACGCTCCTGTCTCTCCTTTTTCGTGGAGAGGCTACTCGGTCCATGGAGGCGTTGTCGTGGTGACGATCTTTTCCCTTTTCCTCATAACGCACGGATCTCATCCGTGAACGTAAGTCTTTTTCTTTCTCCAGAAGCCGCCTTTTCAGGTCCTTGAATCTCTCGTTCTCGTCGAGTGACTTCACGGGCCAATTCCTCTGCCTCTTGCTCTTTTCTGTCAAGGCTTTCTTCCCTCTCTCGATTCCTTGTGTGCCTGTGACCATCCCTTCTTGGGGGGCTCCTGCCTCGCTCACGTCGGGTGGAGGCCTCCCCACCTCTTGGTGGTGTCTTTGAGTGTCTCGCCCTTGGAGAACTATGACGTATTAGGCGTGTATCCCTGAATTTTGGAATCTCAGGGATATTCCCTATGTCGAACCTCTTTGTTGCTGGCTTTTTCTGTGGTGCCCTTAGAACCAGAGGAGTTTTGTCCACCCTTGTGTTCTTTCTCGTAGTATACACAAGCGTGGTACTGTCATCTTCTACGTCCCTTCCTCGTAGGGTGCACAGAAGAGGTTCTGAAAGCACCATTGTTGACCTCTGTTGAGAAGGATCAAGCTTTTTTCGTTGAGTTTCCCACAGACGGCGCCAATTGTACGGGGAAAATCCCACGCACCTCTGGATCACGTGATTCCTTGAATCAACCCTCAGTCTGCAAGACAGAAAAAGGGTTAGAGCACCTTTGCCTCTCGTCGGCAAAGGCCCTCCGATGCCTAAGTTAGTATCACGTACTTTGAACACTCAAATCACAATGCGTATGAAAATAGGTTTCACCGCGTACCTTTTGTCATGGTTATGGTCTTGTATTTATAGGGGTGGATGTTCTTCACTTTAGGCATCTCATGCCCCTGTTTCCTATTTCTTTTAGGAATCCTTTTCCTAATGGACTTTCCTATATGGGGCGTACTCCTAATCACATTAGGACTTCCCATATCTGTCCCTTATCTCACGGGATTGCTTCCTTATCACATAAGAAATTGTTTTTAGAATATTCTGGAATGTCTCACCGCCTTACTCGTGGCGGTGCCGTGCTTCCACGTAGCTCGGAATAACTCGTACATAGTTTAGTGTATTACGCCGAGCTGAACTATGTATTCCAGAATGCTGCTTTAAGCTATATTCGTAGCTCCCCTAGCTCGGCCATATCAGGGGCATCCCCTTATGACTCATACCGAGCTGGCACATCCTGATATATTAATTTATTCCTTTCATTCTAGCCTTACTCATGGCCAAAACAGCTCGGCACAGGGCTCACGAATACCCTATGTGGTGCCGAGCTATTCACCCTTTCGTGACGACCTTATTAGGCACATGCTATGCCTATCAGTAGGGTAATCAGATTTTACCTACTCCAACCGTTATTCTTCTTTGGTGCTTTGCAAGTTTGTGACATATGGCCTGTCTGACCACAATTCCAACATTCACCTTTAATAGGCCGAACCTGAGATTTGGCCTTATTTCCCTTACCCTTGGATTTCGACCTGTTCCTGTTATGATTCTGACCACCCCTGGTCTGGCTTCTGCCCCTCTGCTCAACACTTAGAACTGAACCTGAACTACCTGAACCATCGATCAAACCCCTTCTGACCTCCTCAGTCAGAATCAAACTAACAACTTCACTAAGTTTCAACTTCTCTTTCCCTGCCGAATTACTGACTGCAGTAACAGTACCCTGCCAGCTCTCTGGCAACTGAGACAAAATTAACAAGGCTTGAACCTCATCATCAAACTCGATATCGACAGACGTAAGTTGATCAACAATCATATTGAACTCACTGAGATGTGACATAAAGGAAACCCCTTCTACCATAGACAGGTTGAAAAGCTTTTTCATAAGATGTACCATATTCGCAGCAGACGGTTGCTCAAACATCTTCTTCAGCGCTTCCATAAGTTCTTCCGTCGTTGTCTCCTTCAATATATTGTGTGTGACTGACTTGGAAAGAGATAGGCGAATAACCCCTAACGCTTTTCTGTCAAGAACTTTCCAATCATCGTCGCTCTCTTCAGCTTTCTTTCCCTTTTCTTTACCTTCCAACGGCCGGTAAAGATCCTTCTGATACAGATAGTCCTCTATCTGCGTTTTCCAAAACGCGAAGTCTGACCCATCAAACTTATCGATCTTCGATTTACCTTCTTCTGAACCATAGCTCCCACTGAAACCCTAGCCTGCCCGAACAAGATTAAACCCTAACTTATCGAACAAACCCTACCGCAACCGCGGCTCTGATACCAGTTGTTATGGATAATCAACAAACACCTGTTCAATCCTACAACGCCCCTACGGATCTTGGGAACAATGAATCACAGAAAGGACAAGCAAATAAGTGCATTATGAAAAACGGAAAGAAAAACGAGACACAAGATATACGTGGAAAACCTCAACGTGAGGAAAAACCACGGGAGCCACATTAGTCCACTATGAAATCGAATCAAGGAGTACAAGTCTTCTCACAATCTCTCTGAGATTGGTTTCTCTTGCCTTTCACAAATTTTCACGCTCTGAAAATCTGATACACAACTTACTAACTCACACAGCCGGCCAAAACCCTAAAAGAAGCATTATAAGGCTCTCGGTGTCGCTACAGGAAAACACCTGTAGCGCTCTAGAACACTCTGTTCAGAAATTAGGCTCTAGGTAGCGCTACACCAAAACCTTAGTAGCGCTACCGAACCCTCTTAGACGTATTTTGGCTGAAGGTTGTCTACACCCCAACACATTTTAGGTAGCTTGAACGTTTCAGATAACAAAGTCTAGATTTGCTATATACCCAACGCTACAAACTCCTACATAGCCCGTAATTCCTATTACTCCAAAAAATTCATTCCCTGTGGATCGATCTCGAACTTCTTGAGATACAATCAAACAGACTTCATAAGCCCTACGCTTAGTGATCAACAATTGATCGGTAGTACTAAGCTACCAGCGTGACATTCAGAATATGTAAGGACCCGTATTTTTTTTTGTAAAATTTTCCCGGAATACTATTGGGTAAATGTGAGGAAATGAAAACTTAGTTAAATGGGTCAATGTGAGAGCATTAGATTGCATTTGGGTCTTTTTAAAACATATTTGAAACATGGGGGGTGTAGGTGTTAAGTGGGAGGTGTATATACACATGTGTGTATACAATATATGAAGAAAATCACCCATTTTACTCATCTTCCACAGCTGCCCCTCTTTCTCTCTCTCCCTCTCTCAATTTTCCTCCATTGTTACACATCAAAGCTCCACCAAAACCAAATTCTTTCAAGGTTCCACCATAAAACCTTCTCCTCTACGTGATTTGAAGCTTGTATTGCGCTCATTTCGCACCAAGAACTCATATTTCGGGTTGGAGCTCATTGGAAGCTAGGGTGTACATTTTTCCACTCATTCAAGCTCAAATCTTGAGGTAGGAAGACAAATTCTACTCCCTCTAGTTGTATCTATGTGATGTATAGCATGATTTTCTTCCATAGATGGGTTTGATTGAGCTTGATTTTGTGATCTATGATTTGAGTACTTGTTTGATGCAATTGGTGATTGATTGGCACTCCTTTGAAGTCCATTTGATGCTCTATATTTCCAATTTTTGCCCTAAATTATCAAAATTTGACTTTGGAATGAGTTTGGGAGCATTTTGCAAAATCTGTCAAATTTTCGCACTTCCTGACCCGATAGTCCGGACGGGAATTCGGTAGTCCGGACCATGCGATATGTCAAATTTTCTTGTACATTCTGACCCGATAGTTCGGACGGGGATTTTGGTGGTCCGGACCATGCCCTAAAATATATATATATATATATTTTCTTTCTTCCTTGATGCCGGTTGTCCATTCCTTCGCATTTTTGACCCATACCATCGTCTTGAACCTTGAATGCACTTTGGAATCATAAAACCAATCTTTTGACACATGAATTTGCGAATCCCTTGGTCATACATATCGGACACGCGTCGGTTGACACATTTTGGCGAAAATGGCGAACTTTTGAAACAAATGAAACTTATGGAAGTTTTTGAATGACAAAATATTTTGAGATGATAAAATTGGATTATGTGAAATCTAGGGATCACCCGTTTGGTATCCCTAGCCATGGGTGCACGGAGCCCGCGAAATCCGGCAGGGGTGCACGGAGCCCATGAAATCCGGCAGGGGTGCACGGAGCCCATGAAATCCGGCAGAGGGATACTTCCCTAATAAAGTTGATGAGTATTTTCTTATGAAATGTCGGTTTTGATGAAATTGGATTGATTTTGTGTATTTGGCGAAATGTGACTTCTATATGCAAAAAATGAGGATTTCGGTAATTACTTGGACTTTGGTTGGATACTTAAGATTGTTTTGGAATACTTAGACGTATTTTGGACACTTGGATACACTTTGGTTACTTCATGGTCGAGTTATAGTCTTCCGTTCATTCTAATCTTGTGCTTTGGTCGTGTCCACCATATTATCCATAATCTTCATGCATGCATCATGTTTATACACCTAGCGTTGGTAGAGTAGTTTTCCTACTGGGCTAGTGAGCTCAACCTATCAATTTTCAGGTACACGGCATGGAGCATGAAGTTGGATGCGTGTGGAGTAATACATATGTGGAGCACATTCATGCATGAAGTTATTTTTCCATCTTTGTATTTTATTTTTGGAAAGATGGTTTTGTAACTTCCATATGGTTATCCTTTTGACTCTTTGATCAATGTAATAACTTTTAAAAATGTTGTACTTATGCATTCGGGCTATGGGCTATGGTCGCTAGTAGTTGGAACTTGTTTATTCGAAATGGCGGAATCATATTATGTTGACTTTGACTATTCAGAGGGATATATGTATGACTTTGGTCTAGTCCCACGTGGATTTTATGTATATTTGGATTATTAAATTTTAGGCGTGACAGAATACAAGTCAACCTATTTGAGAAATTGCTCCATCTTAAATTGTTCAACCTATTTGAGAAATTTTGCATTTTGAATGCTAAAAAACCAGGTATTTTGGAGATTTCTTTTTTTTAAATTTTTTTTCCTCGTAAGGGGTGTCAATATAATTTACCTTATTTTGACGTGTTTTAGCTGGTTAGTGCAATATGGAATCAAGTGTTAGAATTATGCTCCAAAAACTAATTATTATCTATTTTTTAATAAATGGTTTGACATTTTTTTTGCATTCTTGTATATTATTATTAGTTTGGGTAATGGTATTATATAATGTTACAAATGATGTGAACATAAGACCCCTTGGGTCTAATTGTAGAAAAATGGTTAATGAACCAAACGTTGGGAGTTATGTTTTTCAGCACCTTGTAGACCCAATAATATTTTAGGTTATGGGTTTTGATTGGGCACCACACCAATGATGGCTTACACTTGTAATGTTGTTATATGATAAAATAATTTACTCCATCATTGAGATAGTACCTTAGACAGACAAGACAAGTGGATGATATGTGGAAAGTATATACATTGAAAGGATCAGTTTAAGAACACCTATGCAATGAACACTATCCAATTAGAAAAGATAGCTCTACTACAATACACCAATTTACCTTTGACCTGAGAGGCTAATATAAATTAATTATTAAGAATGTCATGCATGAGCTAGGGTTTTGATAGTGTTAATTTATCCATGCCTATTAGTTTATGGGAATATAAGTTGGTGGAAGGAAAATAGTAGACAATTGTAGGAAAGGGCCTCACTTGTAATTTTTTATTTTCAACGGTTTGATTGCAATGTGTTGATGGACATTATTGTGATTTGTTGGAAATCACATGTCAAGCACTTGATAATTATTCCTCCTCACATCGTCAATCACATGCCAAGCAGTTGGATACTTGGTTGTTGTAACTTATCTCTTTTACATTTATCCCTTTTCTTTCTTTATCTTTTTGTTACAAGGATATTTATCCTTATCTGTTGTAACTGATATTATCTCTTGTAACTAGTACATATACGTACTTTGGGATCAATATCAAGTTAAGCTTTTTGCTCTCATTTGTTTAACATGGTATCAGAGCGCTACCAGTTATTTTGTTATTGTTTCTAGCAATTCGCAAAATTTGATTGCCTTCTTTCCATTTTTTTGTTGCACGCACGATTGTTCCTTTCTTGAATAATCATGATGGGTGTCGAAACCTCGTCCGGAAAAGGAAAGGATGGGGCAACCTCTGAAACCATTGATTACTCCTCTCCGTACTATCTTCATCCCTCAGACCATCCTGGTATGGTTTTGGTTTCCCAAAAACTAATTGGAGATAATTTTCCGTCATGGAGACGTGCTGTAAAAATAGCACTTGCAGCAAAGAACAAGCTTTGCTTTGTTGATGGGAGTTTGGCTAAACCAGAATCACCCACATCTTCCGTAGGGGCTTGGGAACGCTGTAACAGTATGATAATATCTTGGTTGCTCAATAGTCTGAACCCAAATATTGCAAACAGCGTTAGTTATGCTGAATCTGCTCATGAGGTGTGGATGGATCTTGAAGATAGGTTCTCGCAAGGAAACGGCCCAAGAATCTTTCAGTTGAAAAGGTCTATTGCCACATCTCAACTAGAACAACAATCTGTGTGTTCTTATTACACTTTTTTGAAGACTTTGTGGGATGAGTTGGCATCTTACACTGAGATACCAACTTGTACTTGTGAAGCAAGTAAAGAGTATCAAACTCTTTTGCAATCAGAACGAGTTTATCAGTTTCTTATGGGTCTTAATGCTTATTTTGCAACATTGAAGACTCAGGTTCTTACAATGGAACCAATGCCAAACATGAACAAGGTCAATGCCTTGGTTCAACAAGAAGAAAAGCATAAAAGCCTTCATGTTCCTCAGCTTCTTGGATTATTGATTCTAGTGCATCAAATCACTTCACACCAAATTTATCTTTGCTTTCGGAAGTGGTTGTGTAGACGGTGAGATCCACGCGGCTCGCTCTAAGGTTCGTTCATGAAAACGAAAAAAAAAGTGAGTCGCCACCCGGGGTTTAATATTTAGAAAATGTTTGGTACCCGAGAAACCGTTTTAAGAATAATCGTTGACTCTCATGCCGTTTTGGAAAAGGGTTTGATCTGCGAAAAGATTCTTTTTGGATTCGGAAGCCAGGTTACGCGCGGGGAAGGTTTTATTAAAAAGCACCCCGCTCGCCCGGCAGATTCCCGGTCTCTACTAAATAATTTGTGGGATTTTTTGCAGAAAATATTTTGTTAAAAACCTTGACAATCAAACAAGTAAATAAAGAAATAAATTAAAACCATAACAGAAATAAAATTTAAATAAAGGGACTAAATAGTAATAATAAGAGAGTAAAGGGTGAATAGTGTAATAAACAAAGGAAAATCGCAGAAAAGAAGAGAAAAACAGAGTACGAACAGGGGAAAACAGAGGATAAAACTTTGATTCAAACGGGAGCCGCGCGTCTCCTACGTAGGAGCCGTGCGGCCTACACTACAAGCCGCGCGGCTTGCGTGTAATCCTTTCTTCAAAAAATTTTTTTTTAGGACCAGTGAGTCCAAAACCCGTTCAAAACTTGATTTTCTTATTCAAATCTACTCCAAATAAGTTGTTTTTGTTTGTAAACAAATTATTGAAGTGAAACTTATTTCCGGTACGGATCGTACCATGCGTTTATCGAGAAAAATCGCCCGGTACGGCTCCGAAAAGCCGATATTCGTTTCAAAAATGATTTACTGAGTTAAGATACGGTTGTTGAAACCGTTATTAACTCGGGAATGCCCTCGGAGAGCTGCGATTTGAAAATCGAAACGCGAAAACGGTTTATACCTTTCTGGAACTTGAAACGGGGGTTGTAAACTTCGGATTTTTTGGGTTTGAACTCGTGTGATCAAGATTTGGTACGAACGGGAATGGTATGGAGGGATCGAGGTGGAATGGAAGGTGTGAAGTTTCGGGAAGTTTACTAGCGGTTTTGAACGAAAGCTTTGCCGGAAAATCGAACGGAAATTCTTTCGGAGTCTGATTTTCGGTGTCCCCCCCTGAGAGGAAGAGGAGGCCTCCATTTATAGCCGGTTTTGGAAGAATAAAAATGATGATATTCGGAGGTCGATGAATGATGATATTCCCGAATAGCTGGTTTGTCAGGAATTTTTCAGAGGATAAGAACACCAGCCGCGCGGCTTGTATGAGGAACCGTACGGCTTATAACAGGAGCCGCACGGCTTGTGAGACTGAGTTTCCAATTTTTATGGACAAGTTCTGATAAGCCCCAAATGTTGTATATATCCGAGCTTATCTCGCTCGTTGTGATCACACACATGTGCATTTTGTGCCTTTATACGATTGATTTTGCGCAAGTTATGTTTTTGACGAGTTTCAGGAAATCGGAGCTAAAAGGTGTGTCCAAAGCTCCAAATAATCCCCGGTTGTATCCGGAAGTACCCAAGGCCCCGCAATGCCATGGAGGACAATGGCCGGAGCTTAGAAGTCGATTCAAGAAGCTTTGGAAGGTTCAAGGAAGGCCCGAAACAAAAGAACAAGAAATTTGGAGTTATGAACTTCGAGAAAATCTGGCCAACCGATAGAAAAAGGCTCATTTCTCTCAAGATACAAAGGCTATGAAGATGAGATCAATTGGGTTTGAAAGTAGACTCATAGAGCTTTCCAACGGTTCAAGAATCGCCTCATTCCGAGTTCGGACGAAGCCGGGGCGTGCCCGCGAAGTTGGGTCAAAAATCTGCCTGAAGAATTCAGCAACTCTACATACCAGTATGGGTTTTTCCCCATACCGGTATCCAGGAAGCAAATAGGCGATCAGAAGCTCTACATACCAGTATGGGTTTTTTCCCATACCGGTATCTAGCTTGTTTTTCTGCGTTTTTTGGTCCGATCTCAGTTTATTTCCAGGGGCATTTTGGACCTTTTGTACACGTTTTGGGGGGCTATAAAAGCCCACAAACATCAGAATATTAGGGTATTCTTCATCTTCCACCTTCTCTCTCTACCTCCATTAGTTTTGTACATATTTTGCTTCAACTTCTCTCTAGGATTTGATGTACTTCCACTTAGTTTCAAGGTAATTGCTCTTCATTAATGTTGTAGTACTCATCTTTATCTATCTAAATCTTGTGTTTATTTTCATTTTCATTATGTTTTCCTTAATCACGTTTTTCTCTTTGTTGTGTACTTTAACCATGTTTGAGTAGTAGTTTAGGCTTGGTTATGGGGTGAATATCACCCCATGACTTCGGTGTTTCAATGGCTTCTCACGTTTTTATGCTTATTGTGGGTTTGTGAATGGATTAATCACTCTATTTTCGGTCTAAACTTAGAGTTGTTAACCTCCTTGATTGGGTGTAGACAAATTACTTGGCACACACAATGCTTTGAGCTATGTCACTTTAGGTGTTCGACAAAATGTTTAAGAGAGTTTCTTTCCATTTACAAACCTCTTTCTTGTGGTATAAGATTGGTTTTCATTGGGTGAGTTCAATTTTATGTATCAAAATTTAGTCTTGTTAACCTTTTTGATCTTGTGTAGGCAAGTGCTTGACCACTTGCTACACATGATGCTTAGAGCTATGTCATTCTAAGTGTTTGTAAAATTGCCTCAAAGAACTTATCCCATTGTTGAACTAATTTTCTAGAGTCAAAATGATTTTCGTTGTTAAATCTTCCGAGTGAGAGCAAGTGACTTTGTCTCTCACTTGAGTTATAGTTGAGAGCCATTGAATATCCCTAGTCATGGGTGGTATGAACCTCTAGACCTTGCCGCCTTTAATTTGTAGTTTAAAATTTCATTTTCAATCCCATTAGAGGTAGAGAGATTCCACCAAACAAAATCACTAGCTCCGACCCCTCCCTGTGGATTCGACCTCGGACTTCCGAGTTATTATGCTATGACCGACCTAGCCCTACGCTTGGGGCGACGCTAACTACAACAAAGCTAGGTGTCAAGCAAGTTCCAAGGTGGTTTAAACGTTTCATTCGTCATCGGGCATGCACGGGTATCCCAAAATTGGGGTGTCTACAGTTGCCCCTCTTTGGCGAGACTTGGTCATCATTCTAAGATGCGAGTCATGTCAAAGATATAGACGTCCCAATTTTGAACGCCCAAGAAGAGGAAAAGAAGGAAATGATTCAAAAAAAATGTGGTCGAGCAAAGAGCTTCCTACGTACCCTGTTTGTAGGGATCAAACCGATAGTAGTTCGGGGCTAACAAATTTGAGAAATACCGCAGAGGGATTTTTGGAAAAACTTGGATTGCCATTTGAAGACATAAACAATGCCGTGACAGACTTTGAAATGATTTTTAGAAAATCAGAATAGTACCCGACGGATTTTAAAAACAATGATTTTTAGAAAATCAGAATAATACCTGACGGATTTTTAAAGATGACAATGATTTTTAGAAAATTAGAATAATACCTGACGGATTTTGAAATGATTTTGATCTTTAGAAGATCATGATAGTACCTGACGGATTTTAAAATGATTTTGATCTTTAGAGGATCATGATAGTACCTGACGGATTTTAAAAACAATGATTTTTAGAAAATCAGAATAATACTTGATGGATTTTAAAGATGATTTTGATCTTTAGAAGGTCATGATAGTACCTGACGGCTTTTAAAATGATTTTGATCTTTAGAAGATCATGATAGTACCTGACGGATTTTAAAAACAATGATTTTTAGAAAATCAGAATAATACCTGACGGATTTTAAAGATGATTTTGATCTTTAGAAGATCATGATAGTACCTGACGGATTTTAAAAACAATGATTTTTAGTACGGTGCCTGACGGACTTTGAAATATTTTTCCGAAAAATGATTGGTGCCATTGAGGGCTTAAAATAGATTTTTAGACAATAAATTTATGAAATGCCGTTGAGGGCTTTTCAAACGCGAGAGATTTGAAAAAGTTGTGACTAGGACGCGCCAGGGGCCGCTTTTGATAGTACACAATAAACAGGGGGCGTAAGTGTGATTTTGAAATAAACTTGGTAGAGGAGGAGACCGCACAGTTTGACTACGGAAGCCGCGCGGTATAGAGAAGAAGACGCACGGCTCCTGTGTTCTCCAAAATCGATTTTTCTTTTCTGGTAACCGCCTTATGCCTCGGGTATTACACCCTTTTGTTTGAAATTCCAGTCCGTTGTCCACATAGAGAGCCGATCTGATCGTCCCTTACTTCCTTTGTCGATTTTCTTCTCAAAATTCCCAAACCCAAAACCGATTGTTAGAGCTTTCGATCATGGCGGGTTCCGGCGAACCAAGAGTTCATTCGGGTGACCAAGGGGTCGACCATGGGGATGCTTCTTCTTCATCCGACGACCGTATGTCGTCACCGGTGGTGGAGGGAAGGCAAACGGCGGCGGAGGAGAGCCAAATGACCACGAGTCTGGCCATGGAAGACTCGGCTTCAACTGTTCCTGCTGAGAGTGACCCGATCTTGGTCTTTCCTACGGCTTTTGAGCATGGTTCAGCGCTGATTGGTGGTGTGGTTGAGACAAGCGGTGAAGGAGGAGGCCGCGCGGCCAGCGAGGAGAGCCGTGTGGCGGGCGATGGGAGTCGTGCGGTCAGCGGCAGTAGTGCCGCGCTAATGGAGGCATCCGGGGTTGATTCCGTCCAGATCCATGAATGTCCGGTTGTTGATGTTCCTTTGGAAGGTGAGGATAGCATTGTTCATGATCCAGAGAGCACGATGGTTGACAGGGTTGAGTTGCATGGCGACATAGGCGATGATCAGAGCACCGTTGATGTTCGGGTAAGTACCACGATTACTCCCAGTATTTCAATACCCATGGGTTTAGACTTAAATGTTTCCATTTCCGAGATTGAGATGACTGTGGGTGGCGTGGACTGTTTGGTTGATCAGAGAGCCGTGGAGGGCATTGTAGTTGGTGAAGTTGAGGTCCCTCAGGAGGTTATGAGTGCAGTTTTGGGAGGGGATACACCCGTTGGCGGAGACTTGCCTCCGACTGGTGTTCCAGAGACTGTTGTTGAGCCCGGGGATGTAGAGATGGAGGATTTAGGTGCGACGGACGATAGCGGCGGTGAGGAGAGAGATGGTGATGTGTTGCAGAGAGAGAGTACCCTTACTGGGGAGGCACACATTGAGAGGGTGGAGAGAGCAGGGACTGCGAGAGTAGAGGCTGAGAGAGTAGAGGCTGAGGGGACGGCCCCTGTTATACCTGTTGCCCGTGTTTTCAGGAGCTTGACCCGGGTACTTGATACCGGTAGGGCTGTAGAGGAGAGTGTTGATACTGGGGAGCCTTCCGACCCAGTTTTGTTTCCTTCACTGGTTGGTTCTTCACGAGCTCCGGGGGCTACTTTAGGAGATACTTTAGAGGCTGCTACCGACGAGTCCTTAGCTAAGAGCGTGTAGGACTTTCCAGAGCTGGAGAGAGTTTTGGTTGGTCAGACCCCACCGGCGATTGTCTAGGACGCCGAGAGAGAGGAGAGACAAGCAGAGGAGGTGGTCCACGCGACCATTGTTGAGGAGGTTCGACAGGCTCTGAGGGACAGGCCACCTTTCACACCTGAGACTTACGTGTTTCGGCTTCACTTCATCATACCGCTGGGGTGTGAGACTTACGAGCCTCAGTTACCATTTTACCCTGAGGACCAGGTTCTTTGGGTCTCAGCGACACACATGTCGAACAGGACTCTGGTATGCATTTGAACTTGAATTTGAATTTGTTTCCTTCTGATTTTGCTCTCTGTTTATTGCAATTCCTGTTTGCTTGTACTGATTGAGTGAGTTTATGCTTGAAACAGGTGAACAGGGGACTGTTTGCATATGGTGGTTCTTTAGATTGCTTGGAGCAATATGGCATGTTGCCTGAGAGAGTGAGGTGGTTTGTGGACGCCTCAGGTTTTACTCCGTTTATCCGGACCTTGATGGAGACTCGGGGGAACAGACAGCTAGTGAGAGCTCTGGTGGAGCGTTGGTGGGACACCACCAACAATTTTCACTTCAGGTTTGGGGAGATGACGATCACTCCACTGGACTTTGCAGCGACCACGGGTTTGAAAGTTGGAGGAGATCTGATCCCTTTCGACTCAGGTTTGTACTTGGACAGAGCAGCGATTCGGTACTACTTGGGGAGAGAGATGGGAGACGAGCCGATGGTGAGATGCGACCACTTTCCAGTCCTTTGGGACCATGTCCCTGAGACTGATCTGGAGGCACGTCAGATGGCCAGAGCCTACTTGTTATATATGTTCGGACAGTCTCTGTTTCCGAATCGTCGGCACACGGTTCACTTAGGTTGGTTGCCTGCTTTAGGAGAGCTGGAGACGGCTAGGCGGTTTGACTGGGGTGGCTCTGCCTTGTCCTCACTTTACTGTTTCCTGGGTTCAGTGGTTCGTGGTGCGGCGAACACCATTGCTGGCTACTGGAGGATACTGGAGGTAAAACATCGCATATCCTTGCTTTATACACTTTGCACTGTGTTTGGTTGTTTCTGCTTCTGTTACTGATGAGTCTCTTTGAAAATGCAGATATGGGCTTACGAGGTGTTTGGAGTACCGGGCCCGGAGAATTCTTACCACGATGACCGAACGCTCCCGCGCGCGATGAGGTGGGGAAAAGCATCCCTGGGAAAGCAAGCAGAGAATAGGGATTTGAGGTTCTGTTGCCTCTTCTTCGACCGGTCTATGGGTGAGACGATATGATGTCCCAAACCTTCTGAGATTTCATTTTAAACCTTTCTGTTGGTTTCCCAAGAATAACCCAAAGTTGCTTACAAGTGCACTGGGATGTGTGGGACAGGCTGGATCGTCCTTACTTGGCGAGGAGTCGGACAGTGACACGGGGGCGTATACTGCTGGAGTCCCCCTTCGGTTGGCAGTGGTATTTGGGAGACAGAGTGGCACGTCAGTCCTGGGGGTTGGGCCACTTTAGAGTACCTGCTTCACTTCCGCCGCGTGTTTTGCGTACGCACGAGTATACCCTGGCTGAGATAGAGATGTTCACTGTGCTGGACACGTCCTGGACTTTTCACCCTTCTGTGGCTTATGACCACTACGTGACGACCACGCTCGCCCATGACTTGCACATGGAGGCTCGGTTGGCTGGGCCTGCTCCAGCGGTGGATGCGGCTTTACCTGTGGCGAGGAGAGAGATAGAGGTGATGACGGCTGGCAGGGTTATGGGGGTGATAGACGTTCCCCGGGTGACTGCCCCAGTTGTGTTGGCAGTGAGAGAGGTAACCTGAAAAAGACAAAATAGCAATAGTCAGTCTTTCATTTCAAATTTGAATTTCTTGCTCCGTTACCTGCTAATGCTTTTCGTTTCTTTTTTGCAGTTTTCTGTTGAGTGGGTCACGTCCCAGGTTGAGCTGGTACGTGACTTGGAGGCCTTGGTTCGTCGCCTTATGATAGGCAATATACCAGAGGTGCGACCTAGAGTAGAGCCCGGCATTGTGCCACAGGCTGGTGATGACGACAGTGGTGATGGCGGTGATGATGGAGCCGGTGGTGGACGCAGAGGTGGCGGTGCCCGTAGAGGTGGGCGTGGCTCAGGAGGCAGAGCGAGAGGTGACCGTGGAGGTGAGCGCAGGGGCGGCGGAGCTGGAGTTGGCGGCCATGGGGCCAGTAGTAGTCGTGGCGCTGGTGGCGCGTCTGGGAGTCGCCGTAGGCCACGACGTGACCGTTCCGCAAGCAGTGAGACAGACCAGTTTGGGCATCGACAAAGGCCGAGGCGAGGTAGTTTAGCTGGCAGTGAGGCAGACCAGGTATGTCTTTTATTATGGCTTTTGAGATTTGAATGCTTGAAATGTTTGTTACTGAATTTTCTCCTTGTGCAAGACGTGCTTTCTTCTCCATCGCACCGTACCAGGCCTTTGATGAAGAATGCCGGTGGTGGTCTAGTGCACATTCAGCCTTCAGCCCCAGTTCTAGGCAGGGTTTTGCGGAGTAGCCGCTCTTCGGTGGAGGGACCCGGGAGTTGGCGCTTGCGAGTAGGAGATTCAGAGGGTAGCAGTGACCATGACGAGGACTAGACTGAGAGCGACCACCTGAGTTCCTCTGATGAGTAGCAGCACCTGACAGTTTATGTATAGGAGATAGATTTTTATTTAGGACGAGCCTGCATGCTCGATTTTTGGTTTGGGCACCTATTTGCCCTTTCTGCTTTTGCTTTTCGCTCATGGATGCGGCCTGCGTGACATATTAGCTTTTTAGATGTTGGGCTTGTTTGCCCCGGATAGATGTACTTTTACTTTTCATGATGCATATGTTACTTTTGTACATGTTGTCTTTTACTTTGGCATTTTCTGAGTTCAAAGTCTGAATTTGATGCACAAATGACTGAAACTGACAAATATGACAAACGCCTCTGGGGCTATGAGAATATGACTGTGGAGTGAAAATACAAACTGACTCGACAGATTTGAATTTTGTATGTAAAATGAAAAAGAGATCGAGCGACACAGGGCCTGACATGCTCGAACTTGCAATTTGCTTGATGAATACCGAATGATACTTCCGACAAGTCATGAGTGCATCTTGTAACTTGCTTAAATCGATGAAACAAAGAAAATGTTGCCCGAACAGATTTCGACTCGTCGACGCTCCATTTTCGCAAATCTCGTGCCTCAGAATGCCTGAATTTCACACTTTATACCAAATCCTCCCAACAACCTTGCGTCAATGTTGCAAACACGTATTGTGACTCGCGGGAGTCATCGGTGTCCTAGAAATAGAAACGACGGCGTCCTATCTGCTGATTTTTGCCGGTTTTGCCGTATCTGAGATTTCGGAATACTCAACCACCCAAATTCGACCAAAAATCTCGAATGATTGTTCCAATAACCTTAAAACATCCATTATGACTTGAATGAGCAAGAAAAGTGCCAAAAATACGCCTGAAACGGTCCGGGGAATGCTAATCTGGAATTTGTCTTTTGAAAACCTCAAAGGGGGACCCGTGCGGCTCTTATATGTAAGCCGCGCGGCTTGTGTACATGAACCGCGCGGTTCATGTATGCAAATGCTACAGTTCCGGCTCTGGCTTCTGACTTCTGGACCTCCGTTTGGCCTTTTGCTTGCACCTGAGCATACTTCAGACTTGATAGGCCTAGGGAAGGCCTATTTCGTAGTTTTTCATCAATGCTGTGCAATCCTCACATCGTCCAATGATGGCACGCATCCCGAGGCGATCTTTTCCTTTTACAAATGCAGGCTTTCATCGCATACTCCTTGCACGCGTAACTTCAAGCTTCTTTCACAGTATCAAGTTCTAGCTCTTCCTTGTTTTCACACTTCTTTCATGGCAGTTAGCATTTCAGCCTTAATTCGACCATGGCTTGATGAGCTCGATGGTATGGGTTGGTTAAACTTTCGGGATCACAGGCTTCATTCATTGCGCTACGTTCGAGATGTAACGATTCGTCCGGAATTGTTGCACGCAGCTGTTCAATTCTGGGATCCCGAAGTGTATGTGTTTCGCTTCGGCCTTCATGAATTATGCCCGACGGTGGAAGAATTTCATGCATACCTTGGCGGTTTTGACTTGGACATCCCCGTGGTTCTTGTCTACAAGATAGGCTATGCTGAAATCTTGCCCCAGAAACTTGGTTTGAGCAATAATGCGGCGAAGTCCATGATGAATGGAGGTGTGTTGAACATCCCACGTCTTATCAGCCAGTTTCGTCCTGAGGGTTTTGCACTGTGCCTTAGCATTCTTGCGGCATTCTTGTTCGTTCGAACGGACGGTCAAGCCAACTCTGCACTCGTTGGGGTGGCTATGCAAATTGAAGAACGCAAGGACGTGGCTCCCATGGTTCTTGCTGAGACTTTGATTGGATTAGACAGAGTTCGTGCTGGTCAGACAAACATTTTTGAAGGAAGTGCTTTGCTCCTACAGGTAGGCTTCTCACTCAGCTCTCCTTTTTCTGGCTTATCTCTCGTTCTTATTTTACCTCAACGCTCGGGTTTAGGCTTTCTATAGTTGTTGACTTGTTTTCTCTCTTTTGCAGACATGGATTTGTGACAAGGCTAATCTGTTGGAAGCAGTGCCGAGAAATAGCATCCACGAAACACAGGGCTTTGTTCAGAGGGATTTTTTAAGAGCTTCACGGGGATATTCAAGGTTGGGTTCGGGTGCTTCCCCGGCTTACTGAGGAGACGATTTCTTGGCGTTTGTCTTGGCTTGACCGCCCGACCATGTCTTTGAGCAATATGGGATGCCAGCGAATGGTTCTGGTTGGTTTGACGGGTTGGACCTTTTACATTCCCTACCGCATTCTCCGCCAACTCGGTGTCCATCAGGTAGTTCCACCGACCAATTTTGAAAACTTCATCATACCAAACTTCAATCATGCAACTGTTCGAGCTTATCAAAACACTTGGAGGGAGCGAGTGACCATTCCAAAAGATGATTATCCCACTGTTCTGCTCACGAGGAGATACGTAAAATGGCTGCTGAAAGATATTGAAGAGAGAGAAAATGGACACCAAGACTGACTTTAACTCGACCTTAATGTGCCTGAAATAAATTGTGGACCCGTGGGGCCAATGCTTGTGTTATTTTGTTTATGAAAGCTTCATGCTCAGCCTTGAAATCGAAAAAGTTTAATAAACCAAATTATGAGAGTTCTTCCGCTTTGATTCTCAATGATTGTGCATGCAAATGATAGCTTTGGACCAACTGAAGAGATTTTCAAACAGCTGTGACCGGTCCTCAAGGTGAGGATGCCTACGTATCCTTGAAAAAAGGAATCAGGTCATGACGTAGTTCAGGAGAACAAATTTGGCTAGGGTTCACTCGTGTATTAACACTCTCCTTTTAATGCTCTTATTTTTGCCTAGTACCGCCCTTCCGGGTTTTCGGTCTAGCGAGCTCATTTGAATATTTCTGCCTTAACTTTTGCCTAGGGTTGCTCTAAATTTTGCCTGGCACTGTCCGCCCTTGCGGTTTTTAGTCCAGCGAGCTTCTCTCATGGATAGTATCTCTTGAGCTGGTCCATGTTGACCAAAGTGGAGAATTCGTAACCGTCAAGATCGATAAGCTGAGTCGCGCCTCCGGATAGAACTTTCTTGATGATATATGGCCCTGCCCATTTCGGTCGGAATTTCCCTCAAGGATCGAAAACTGGAGCTCAGATCTCCTTCAAAACCATGTCTCCTTCTTGTAAGTTCCTAGATTTGACCTTTTTATTGAACGCCCGCGCAATTCGGCGCTGATACCCCTGAACATGATATAAAGCCTTAAGTCGCTTTTCGTCAAACAACATTAGCTCTTCAAACCTTGCGTTTTGCCATTCTGCTTCATTGATCTCCGATTCGATCATGACCCTTAGAGATGGTACCTCAAGCTCGATTGGGAGGACGGCCTCCATGCCACAAACCAAGGAGTATGGTGTTGCCCCTGTTGGAGTACGGATGGATGTCTAATATCCCCACAGGGTTAATGGTAACTGCTCGTTGTACGGGGTAAAAACCACGTAACGCTGGATCACGTGCTTCCTTGGATCAACCCTAGATCTGCAAGACAGAGAAAGGGTTAGAGCACCTTTGCCTCTCGTTGGCAAAGGCCCTCCGATGCCTAAGTTAGTATCACGTACTTGAAAGCTCAAATCACAATGCGTATGAAAATAGGTTTCATAGCGTACCGTTTGCCATGGTTATTGCCTTGTATTTATAGGTGAAGAAGGCTTGATTTAGGCATCTCATGCCTTGGTTTCCTGTTAGCTTCAGGAATCCATCTCCCGATAGGACTTTCCTATTTGCAGCCAGTTTCCATATCCTGCTAGATCTCGTCTAGCAGGGGTCTTTCTTTCCATATGGGACTCTTTCCTATATGGGGTATACTCCCAATCACATTAGGACTTCCCCTATCAATCCCTTGCTTTACGGGATTACTCCTTATCTCATAAGGAACCGCTGTAGAATATTCTGGGATGTCTCACCGCCTTATCTGAGGCAGTGCCGAGCTTCCACGTAGCTCGGTATGACTCGTACATAACCCAGCTACTCACGCCGAGCTGAACCTATGTATCCCAGAATGCTATTTTAAGCTTTGCTCATAGCTCTGCTAGCTCGGCCATATCAGGGGCATTGCCTTGTGACCTACATCGAGCTAGCACATCCTGGTATATTTAATTTATTCAATCTTTTTAGCCTTATTCGTGGCCAAACCAGCTCGGCACAGGGCTCACGTGTACCCTATATGGTGCCGAACTATTCACCCTCTCGTGGTGAAGTTGCTAGGCACGCGCTATGCCTAGTTAGTAAGGTAACCAGATTTTACCCACTCCAATTGCTCCCCAGCTCTGCCGCTACTGTTACGTATTAGTAGCGTGCAGAGCTTCAACGGTTCTCGATGTACCCTTTGCACGCCTTCCCTCCACGTGGGTGGCAACGTCATTTTCATATTAAATGTGAATGACCCTTTGGTGGCTCGGATAAGTCGAAAGGACGATTCCGCTGACGTTTCACGTACGTCACGTTCCACTTCATGGGTTTTCGGGCGGGATAATGATTTACTTCTCTCTCCCAAAAACCCCCTAAACCCAAAAACCCCTCCCCTTCTCCTTTACTTCATATTCGTCAGAAGAAAAGAAGAGAGAGAAGAGAACCTGTTTTGCCATTGTCCGACGCTTACGTTCTCTGCAACAGACCTGTCTCCGATTTTCGTCGGAAAACACCTTCTTTCTCGCCGGAAAGTATCTTTTTAGGTTCACCTCTTCACGTAAGTGACCCTCTTTGTTTTCCTTTTTTGCCCTCTCCTGTTTTTCCCCTTTTACTGTTCATCTTCTTCTTCCCTCAACTGGGTTTCAACATCGAAACCCTAGTTTTCAGTAGTAATGGGTAAGCATAGAGCTTTATTAAGTACCCCTGAGAAAATCACGGATTTCCGTAGGACGTATGAAATCCCTGCCGACGTTCGATTCCGGCTAAATGGGTCCGAGGATTTAGAAGAGGAAGGCCAGGACGAGTTTAAGATCCATATCCCCCTGATCTTCATAGTGGAGGGTGGCTTGAGGCTCCCTCTGCACCCATTTTTTAGAGAAGTCTGCTCTAGGTGCCAATTGAACCCTATGCAGCTTTGCCCCAATTTTGTTAGGGTAGTTATGGGCACCATTGCCCTAAACAGGCTGCTCGGCCTACATCTCGACTGGTGGGACCTACATTACCTGTACAGCGTAGTCCCTACAAATGATAACAATTACTACTTCAAGGCCAGGGACCCTAATCAAAAGCTCATTACCGACCTGCCCAATTCCTCAAAGGGAGAGGCAGATGACTACCTCATAGTCACCGGCAACTGGGAGCCCAGAGATGCCGAGGGGAGGCCCATTGGCTTCGGCTGCCCTACTGCAACAGGCAGACTACGTTAGTATTTCCTCCCGAGCTGTCTTACTTTTTATTCTCCCAAAACTTATAGCTTATCATCTTCTTATAATGTCTGTTTTGCAGCAGACAATCTTAATCACGGTGGACGTTTGATACACGGCAAACTCCACTGTGAGGATATCGCCAGAGCTCTCTACTTTGATGGTTTTCCTCCAACTCTAGTTGGACTCGGCCGTTCCGCTCACATTCTGCTCGGCTACACTCCGTCTTATTGGGGAGGAATTCGCAGAGACGGCGAGCCGCGTTCAAGATATCCCTGGCCGCCAACTGTCCCATTGACCATCACAGGCCGACCCTCCGACCGAGAGAGGACCCGTTCTCGCCGGGGCCGAGCTAGAAGGGGATCTGCACGCTCTAGAGCCCAAGTAGACCTCCAGCAGCAGGTGACTTTTGCTCATATCGAGGAGATCCCAACTGCTATCCCGATCCTCGTTCGAGTCGACCAAGAGCCCAGCACGTCCGGGAGAGTCTTTGAAGAAGAAGAAGAAGAAGAAGCTGGTGGGTTCGACCATCGCGGGCTCGTCCGATCTTTGGCCGAGCAATCGGACCGTCTTGCAGATTCGGACGATTCACCAGGCTACTCCCCTTCTCCCATTCGCGAAGAAATGCCTCGTCAGCCGATCAATCTCCTGGACACCCTCAGCTTGGGCGGGGCTTCCCGTGCTCCGCCTCCTGCCAGTGCTATCACTCCTCCTGAGGCACCCTCTCCTCTATCCGAGCGGCAGAGGGAGAAAAGGCCAGTTGACAGTACTTCTGACGATCAACCTCCCCCTCAGAGGTGAAGGACAGGGAGCATGGGCTCAAGCCAGCCTCTCGTTGACTCTCCCCCTCTGGTGCAGCCATGGGAGCCTCCCCTGGTCCGCCCTGATGGTACCCCCCTCTGCTCGACTGACAAGATTTCTTCCACCGAGGTGGCATTCGGCGTATCTAGAGCTGCCCTTCTCCCACTTGACATGGAAAGAGAGAGAGGTAGCTCATATGATACCTTGATGAAGTCTATCTTTCAGTCAAGCGTTAAGGTAAGAAGTTTGATTTCCGCTATGCTCTTGAATACCGAATTTCTTCTTTGCCTTCCTGCCCTTAGCTATGCCTTTTGTAAATTGTAGATTATGCAGAAGGCCTCTGCCGGTTTCGACCGAGCAAAAGAGGTCGAGAAAGAACTGAAGAAGGAACAGAAAAGGGCGGACAAAGCCGAAAAGGAGAATGCTCAGTCTTCTCAGTCTCTAAAGGAAGCCCGAGCTGAGGTGGAGACGCTGAAGGGGGAGCTTGCTGATTTGAGGAAGAGGTCGGAGGAAGTGGAGCATGGCCTAAGCGATCAGTTAACTGCGGCAGAGGCCAAGGCGGAGGCGGAGTACGACAGAGCCGTCCTGGAGGTCACAGAAAACTACAAGGCCCAGATGCCCGCTGTTCAGGATGCTATTTGGGGGGCGGCGTGGAAAAGATGCCTTACCAAGCTTGGTGTGGATCCCACCTCCCCTCTCTGGATAGATATGGAACTTCCAAGTGGCGCTAATGCTGCCGAAGTCGATCTGGATGCCGGTGCTCTGCCTAACTCGGAAGCCCTTGTTGAGCCACCTCAGATTGACGAGACTGGTGCTGCTGATGGCTCTGCTGCGAGTAATGCTGCTAATCCAAATGCTGCCACTGTTGCAAATGAGCACAGTGAAGAGGCTTGATGCCTTTTACTTTTTTCTGAAACCCTTTTCCTGGCCCTGCGTGGTCTTTACTCGGCCGTCTGTGGCCCGTTCAGTACTTTGGTTCGCTATGCTCGTATGTTTTGGTTTTGCTGTTAGTTGGTCCTGGGTGACCGGTTTTGGCCATATGTGGCCTGGTGACATTCTTTAATTCTGCTTTTTAGGGATTTTTCTTGCCTTTTGTTGCAATATTTGTCCGCCGAGCTGAGTTTCTTCATACTACTCGTTTTTAGACTAAGGCTCTTCATACTTAGCAATTCATAATACTAAGTTTCTTCATACTTAGTATTTTGTTGTAAACACTAAGTTTCTTCATACTTAGCATTTTGTTGTAAACACTAAGTTTCTTCATACTTAGCATTTTGTTGCAATACCCGTTTCAAACTAAGTTTTTTCATACTTAGAATCGTTTCGTGCAATATTCGTTGCAAAACCCTAAGTTTTTTCATACTTAGGGTCTCTCGTGCAATATTCGTTGCAAAACCCTAAGTTTTTTCATACTTAGAATTTTTCGTGCAATATTCGTTGCAAAACCCTAAGTGTTTTCATACTTAGAATTTTTCGTGCAATATTCGTTGCAAAACCCTAAGTGTTTTCATACTTAGAATTTTTCGTACAATATTCGTTGCAAAACCCATTTATTCCCCAAATATACATATCTTCTGCTCCCCAATAGGAATCCAAATCTCGAAGTGGAAATTTTGGTTCATATTAATCAAAATCTATGATAAAATTCCATAAATGCTAAAAATATCAAGAAAAATCTGAATACTGAATGCTGGGTATTTTTTTGTAATCCCAGCCAAGTCCTAAAAACAACTGTGAATTTATTCGTATTCACAAACAAAAAATATGTGATTGTATTCATAATCACGGATTCAAATTATTGGAAGAATTTCCTAAGGTTCTGGACATTCCATGGTCGTGGAACCGGGTCCCCGTCCAGGTCGGCCAAACGATAGGCCCCAATGCCAGCAATCCCTACAATCTTGTATGGGCCTTCCCAGTTCGGTCCAAGCTTTCCGTCTGAGGATACCTTGGTGTTGGCCAAGACCTTCCTCAGGACTAGGTCACCAACCCTGAACTCTCTTGGCTGCACCTTCTTATTGTAGCTTCTTCGTAGCTGCTCTTGGTATGCTGCCAAGGTAATGAGTGCCCGCTCTCTTTTTTCCTCGGCGAGGTCTAGCTGCTCGGCTAGGGCTTTATCGTTGCCCCCTGACTCCACAAGGGTAGTGCGGATGGTTGGCAAACCAACCTCTAGGGGAATCACTGCCTCTGTTCCGTATGCCAAGGAGTACGGCGTCTCTCCCGTAGATCGCCGCGGGGTGGTCCTGTAAGCCCAAAGCACGGCTGGAAGCTCATCTGGCCATTTTCCCTTCTTCTTTTCCAACCTCTTCTTAAGGCTCTTCAGGATAGTCTTGTTGGAGGCCTCTGCCTGGCCATTGCTCTGTGGGTAGGCGGGGGTCGAGTAATAATTTCTGATGCCGTACTGAGCACAAAAGGCCTTGAACTTCTTGCCGAACTGGGACCCGTTATCTGAGATAATAGAGTAGGGTACCCCAAACCTTGTAATTATCTTATTCCAGACGAACTTTTCCACCATAGCTTCTGTGATTTTAGCAAGAGCTTCCCCCTCTATCCACTTAGTGAAGTAGTCAGTGCCAATGAGTAGGAATTTTCGTTTCCCTGTTGCCATAGGGAGAGGACCCACGATATCCAATCCCCATTGGGCAAAAGGCCATGGGCTGGTTAGCGGCAGCAAGTCCTCTGCTGGAGCTCGGATAAGGGGGGAATACCTCTGGCACTTCTCGCACTTCTTGACAAAAGCCTTTGCATCCTCTTGCATGTACGGCCACCAATATCCCTGGGATACTGCTCGGTGGGCTATGGATCTACCACCAGTGTGTCCCCCACAAGTTCCAGCATGGATCTCATGGAGGAATTTCTGAACAAGGGCTGGGTGTACACACAATAAATATGGACCAAGGAAAGATTTTCTGTAAAGCTTACCTTCTGGAGAGAGCCAAAAGCGTACTGACTTGGTCTTGATTTTGTGTGCTTCCCTCTTATCTTCTGGCAAAGCCCCATCTCGTAGGCATGCCACTATTGGGTCCATCCAGCTCGGCCCAAGCTCTGTTTCCATTACGATTTCCACGGCTCGGCCAATACTTGGTTCGCCCAAATAGTCTACTGCAATTGTGCGGCGATACTCCGTCTTGACCGCTGACCCAAGACAGGCCAGTGAGTCTGCATGTGCATTCTGTCCCGAGCTGATCTGCTGGATATGGATCCTATCAAATTTGTCTAGCAAATCCTTGGCTGCTTCTGAGTACGCAGCCATCTTTTCGCTTTTCGTAGCGTATTCTCCTGAAAGCTGGTTAACAACTAGTTGGGAATCACAAAAAATTCGTAATTTATGTACCTTGAGCTCTAAAGCACTTCTCAGTCCAGCTAGCAGTGCCTCATATTCTGCTACATTGTTTGTGGCACTAAATCCCAGCCGTAGTGCATGCTCCAGGATCAGTCCTTCTGGAGAGAAAAGCACAACCCCTGCTCCAGATCCTTTGTTGCAAGCTGACCCATCAACGTAAAGCCTCCATTCGTCTGGATCCAGGTCGGCCATTCTCGTTGGTGGCTCAGGATTACTGACTTGCTCCTTCTCGTGGAGACCTGGTGGTGGTGGGGCCACTGTCGGAGCGAATTCTGCTATGAAATCAGCTAAAACCTGCCCCTTGATTGCTGTTCTGGGCTGATAATCGAGGTCGAACTGACTTAGTTCTATTGACCACTTGGAGATTCTGCCAGAGAAATCTGCTTTCCTGAGCAAGGCCCTTAGTGGGTATTCCGTGAATACGGAGATGGGATGTTGCAAGAAGTAGTGGGGCAGCTTTCTTGATGCAACAATGAGAGCATATACCAGTTTTTCTAGTGGTAGGTAACGTGTCTCAGCTTCTAACAATGTCTTGCTCACGAAATAGATTGGAGCCTGCTCCGTCCCCTTTATTCGTAGGAGGACCGAGCTGACCGCATGATCAGATACCGCTAAGTATAGTATCAACCGCTCCCCAGCTTCTGGAGTAGAGAGCAAGGGTGGTGATGATAAGTAGCTTTTTAACTCCTGGAAAGCCCGTTCCTGTTCGGCTCCCCACTCGTATCCGTCTCTCTTCTTCAGAAGTTGAAAGAAAGGTCTGCAGCGGTCTGAGGATTTGCTGATGAAGCGATTGAGTGCTGCTGCCATTCCTGTTAGCCTTTGGACCTCCTTCGTGGTCTTTGGGCTTTGAAGGCCTTGCAGAGCCGTGATTTGATCTGGGTTGGCTTCAATCCCTCTTTTAGTCACTAAGTGCCCGAGAAATTTCCCCGAGCTGACTCCAAAGGCACACTTGGAAGCGTTTAACTTTAGCTTGAATTTCCTCAAAATGTTGAAAGTTACCTTTAGGTCAGCTAGGTGATCACGCTTCATCTTGCTCTTGACTACCATGTCGTCGATGTAGACCTCCATAGTTTTACCGAGCTGTTCCTTGAACATTTTGGTCACCAATCTTTGATAGGTTGCTCCAGCATTCCTCAGCCCAAACGGCATAACCTTATAGCAGTAGAGCCCTCTGGGGGAGATAAAGGACGTCTTTTCCTGATCGGGCTCGTACATAGCTATCTGATGGTATCCTCGATATGCGTCAAGGAAACTCATCCTTTCATAGCCTGATGTAGCATCTACCAGTTGATCAATTCTGGGGAGTGGAAAGCTATCCTTGGGACACGCTTTGTTGAGGCTTGTAAAGTCCACACATACCCTCCACTTTCCGTTCTTCTTCTTGACCACCACAGTGTTGGCCAACCAATCTGGATAGCTCACCTCACGTATAGCATCTGCTTCTAGTAGCCGCTCTACCTCTTCGATCACAGCGTCTGCGTGCTGTGGTGCCGACCTCCTTGCCTTTTGCACAACTGGCTTGTGCTGTGGGTCCACGTTCAGGCGGTGGCATATGATTTCAGGATCTATCCCAGGCATCTCCTGGGGGGTCCAAGCGAATACATCAATGTGGTCTTTAAGGAAGGTGACCAAATCTTTTTTCTCCAGCTCGAGGAGGGTCTCGCCGATCAGGAAATACCTTTCTTCATCGTCCTCTTGAATTTGTACCCTCTTCAACCCTTCCACCATCTTCTTAGTGGGATCACCTCCAACGTCTTCTAAAGTTGGTTGGTCTGGAACCTCAACCGTTTGTACCAGCTCGGCCCTTGGTGATTTCCTCAAAACCATATTGAAACATAGGTCGGCCACCTTTTGGTCGCCTCTAATGCATTCGATGCCATCTGCCCCAGGGTACTTGATCTTCTGATGGTAAGTTGAAGAAACTGCCCTCATCTTGTGCATCCAAGTTCTTCCTATAATCACGTTATAGGAAGAAGGGATGTCTACCACAAGGAAGTCTGTGCTCAGAACCACTGATCCAGCTCGGACGGGTAGTGTGACCTTTCCCATAGGCCATACTGTCTGTGCACTAAAGCCGACTAATGGAACCAGACACTTTTGCAATGAACTTGGAGGGAGCTCCATCCTCTTGAAAGTATTGTAATACATGATCTCTGTGCTGGCCCCTTGGTCAACAAGAATCTTCTCCACGTCGTATTCCCCTATTCGTAGGGTGATTACAAGTGCGTCATTATGGGGTACTGATACCCCTTCCAGATCATCATCAGTGAAGGTGATTGGGGTCTCCATGATCCCTTCCGCCCTTGGCCTCTTCATGCCGAGCTTCATGACTTGTTTTGCCTGTCCGTTGACCCTCTGGATATGTCTTATCTCGTTGTTTGTGTAAGGGGCAACTAATCCATGTATCATATGGATTGTTCCCTTTGGACCTTTCTCGTAGTCCACCTCCTCTACCAGCTCGGCATCATTCTTGACATCAGCCAGGAATTCTTTGAGATGGCCCTCTGCCACCTTCTCATCCAGGAATTTCTTATATTCCACACAGTCCTCAGTCATGTGTCCCCAATCTCGGTGATAGCTGCAGTGTTGGTTAGTGGCTCTTCTCTTTTCTGGGTTCCCAGTCATCTTTGGGGGCCTTCTGAACCATTGTTCGTTCTTGATTCTGTACAACATCTTGTAGATGGGGATGTTGAAAGTTGCCATAACACTGAAGTATGACTTGGGATCTGGGTCGGCTTTCTCCTTCCTTTGCTGAGTGTAATCTTTCCTTCCTATTGTGAAATCCTTTTTGTATACCCTTGATTCCACAATCTTCTTTTCTGGAAGTTGAGGTTGCCCTGCCACAATCCTTCCTCCAGCTTGCAGGATGTCATCCTCCACCCGTGCATGCTCCTGGATTCTTTCCATGAGCTTGGCCACCGTTTTCACTGGATGCATAGTAAGTGATTCCCGTAACTTACTATGCATGGGCAAGCTCGTCTTGAATGTCGCCAGAGCATACTCCTCACTGCAATTTTCAATCTCGTTGAAAGTCTCCCAATAGCGTTTGGAGTATTGCCGCAGTGTCTCATCGTCCTTCTGTCTCATAGAAGTCAATGCATCAAAAGTCTTGGGAGCTGCTCGGCTTGTTAAGAACCGGGCAGTAAATTCTTCAGCTAATTGAGCCCAACATAGGATTGATCCCTCTGGGAGTTTGTGGTACCAACTCAGAGCCACCTTTCCCAGGCTAGAGGGGAACATTTTGCATAACAAAGCGTCATCTCGCTCGTGCATGAACATGGCCTGTTGATAGTGTTGGATGTGGGCCACAGGATCTGTGCTGGTCTCGTAGGGGATGAATGCTGAATGTTTCACCCTGCTTGGCGTCTTCTCCGTACGGATCCAATGGGCCAATGGTGACTTAGAAATTTGGCCTAGGGCTTCTTTAGCTGCTTCTCGTGCAGTTTTAGGGCTTTCCTCAGCTCGGCCAGCATCCCCCCTCCTCGTGTGCCGCTCGGGAATATGCTCATTGGATCCAGATCTCTCGTATCTGTCCCTAGCATGCTTCCTTCTTTCTCTCTTTTCCACAGAAGCACTCCTGTCTCTCCTTTTTCGTGGAGAGGCAGCTCGGTCGGTGGAGGCCCTGTTATGGTGACGATCCTTTCCCTTTCCCTCATAATGCACGGATCTCGTCCGTGAACGTAAGTCTTTCTCTTTTTCCTGGAGTTGTTTCTTCAGGTCCTGAATCTCTCGTTCCCGTCGAGTGACTTCACGGGCCAATTCTTCTGCCTCTTGCTCTTTTCTGTCAAGGCTATCTTCCCTCTCTCAATTCCTTGTGTGCCTGTGACCATCCCTTCTTGGGGGGCTTCTGTCCCGTTCACGTCGGGTGGAGGCCTCCCCACCTCTTGGTGGTGTTTTTGAGTGTCTCGCCCTTGGAGAACCATGGCGTATTTAGGTGTGTACCCCTGAATTTTGGAATCTCAGGGATACTCCCTATGTCAAACCTCTTTGTTGCTGGTTTTTTCTGTGGTGCTTTTAGTACTGCGGGGGTTTTGTCCACCCTTGTGCTCTTTCTCGTAGTATACACAAGTGTGGTACCGTCACCTTCTACGTCCTGCCTTCGTGGAGTGCACAAAAGAGGCTCTGAAAGCACCATTGTTAATCTTTGTTTGAGAAAGATCGAGCTTTTTTGGTAATTTCCCACAGACGGCGCCAATTGTACGGGGTAAAAACCACGTAACGCTGGATCACGTGCTTCCTTGGATCAACCCTAGATCTGCAAGACAGAGAAAGGGTTAGAGCACCTTTGCCTCTCGTTGGCAAAGGCCCTCCGATGCCTAAGTTAGTATCACGTACTTGAAAGCTCAAATCACAATGCGTATGAAAATAGGTTTCATAGCGTACCGTTTGCCATGGTTATTGCCTTGTATTTATAGGTGAAGAAGGCTTGATTTAGGCATCTCATGCCTTGGTTTCCTGTTAGCTTCAGGAATCCATCTCCCGATAGGACTTTCCTATTTGCAGCCAGTTTCCATATCCTGCTAGATCTCGTCTAGCAGGGGTCTTTCTTTCCATATGGGACTCTTTCCTATATGGGGTATACTCCCAATCACATTAGGACTTCCCCTATCAATCCCTTGCTTTACGGGATTACTCCTTATCTCATAAGGAACCGCTGTAGAATATTCTGGGATGTCTCACCGCCTTATCTGAGGCGGTGCCGAGCTTCCACGTAGCTCGGTATGACTCGTACATAACCCAGCTACTCACGCCGAGCTGAACCTATGTATCCCAGAATGCTATTTTAAGCTTTGCTCATAGCTCTGCTAGCTCGGCCATATCAGGGGCATTGCCTTGTGACCTACATCGAGCTAGCACATCCTGGTATATTTAATTTATTCAATCTTTTTAGCCTTATTCATGGCCAAACCAGCTCGGCACAGGGCTCACGTGTACCCTATATGGTGCCGAACTATTCACCCTCTCGTGGTGAAGTTGCTAGGCACGCGCTATGCCTAGTTAGTAAGGTAACCAGATTTTACCCACTCCACTCGTGCCAATTTCTTGCAGATTGAGTGGTTCTCTCGAGTATCGTCTTGAGGGTCTTGTTTGCTGCTTCGACGGCTCCGTTAGTCTGTGGCCGGTAGACAGTTGATTTATGGACTTGAATACCAAACTCCTCAAGCACTTCCGCTGCTCTTCCCTTGAAATGAACCCCGTTGTCTGATATAAAAGCTTGAGGGACACCGTATCGGTAAATGATGTTTTGTTTGATGAAGTGAGCGACCTAGACTGCTGTGAGAGTAGTGTACGAGGTAGCCTCAACCCATTTAGTGAAATAGTTGATGGCGACCAAGATGAACTTGTTCCCGTTTGACGCAGCCGGTGTAATTTTGCCGATAACATCGATACCCCAGGTAGAGAAAGGCCAAGGCGAGGTCATGGAATGCAGCTCGGATGGTGGTACATGCATGAGATTGGCATGAATTTGGCACTTGTGACACTGTCTTACATACTGGACGCACTCAGTTTCCATGGTTGACCAGTAATATCCCTCACGGAGAATCTTCTTTGCAAGCATCATCCCATTCATGTGAGGACCACAGACACCTTCGTGAATTTCTTTCATAATCGTGATGGCATCTGCACCGTGCACACATAGTTTATGTACTCCGCAGTGCGATCGCCGATACAACTTCCCTCCACAAATGATGTATTGAGAGGCCAATCTCCGAAGAGCGATTTGGTCCTTTTTACCCGTTTCTGCTGGATATTCACCTTTCTCAATAAAGTTCCAAATGTCATGATACCATGGTAGGCCGTCATTTGGTTCAACAACTACCATGACATATTCAAAGACAGGCTTATCCCTTTGCTCAATCGTGATTGGTCTCAGTTTAACTCTATCTGGTATTTCCACCATCGAGGCTAGGGTAGCTAGAGCATCTACAAACCGATTCTTCAACCGCGGCACATGAGTGAATGTGACCGTTTGAAATTGGGGAATTAGATCCCCGAGATCTTTATGGTAAGGTTTGAGCTTGTCCTCTTTTACCTTCCAATCCCCATTGGCCTGAGACACAACCAAATTAGAATCACCGACCACCTCCAGTCTCTTGACCCCAATTTCTAAGGCAACTTCCATTCCGACGATGCACGCTTCGTATTCCGCTTGATTGTTAGTGACGTCAAAGTTTAGTTTGAATGCAAGCGAAATATGGGACCCTTCTGGTGAGACTAGCAATACTCCGATTCCGAAGCCTTTCTGATTGGCGGCTCCGTCAAAATACAACATCCAAACATCGTTAGCCATTCTCATTATATTCTCATCTGGGAATTTGAACTCTACATCATCTGGCCCCTCCACAGGATGGTTTGCTAGGAATTCTGCAACTGCTTTTCCCTTTACTGACTTACGGGTGACGTACTTGATATCAAATTCAGCCAGCATGAGTAACCACCGTGCCAGCTTGCCAGTGAGTGCCGATTCCTCGAACAAGTATTTAAGAGGATCCATCCGGGAAATCAACTTTACAGAATAAGCTAGCATGTAGTGTCTAAGCTTTTTGGAAGCCCAAACCAGTGCCTAACAAACCTTTTCTAATGAAGTGTAGCGTTCCTCACATCCCATCATTTTCTTGCTGATGTAGTATACAGCTTTCTCGCTTCCTCCTTCTCCTTCTTGTGCCAGCATACATCCCATGGCTGATGGAGTGACGGACAAGTATAGAATGAGAGGTTGCCCCAGAATGGGTGGCATCAATACTGGAGGGTTCTGAAGATACTTCTTGATGGCGTCGAAAGCTTTCTGGCACTTGTCATCCCATCTGAATGGTACACCCTTCTTTAACAAACGAAACATCGGCTTGCAAGTTGAGGTTAACTTGGCGATGAATCTGCTGATAAATTGAATTTTTCCTAGGAAGCTGCGTATTTCCTTCTCTGTTCGAGGCGGTTCCATTTCCAAGATGGCTTTGATTTTTGACGGATCCACTTTGATTCCTCGTGTGGTGGTCATGAATCCAAGCATTTTTCCGGCGGTGACCCCGAATGTCGGGATTGAGACGTAATCTGTACTTGTGGATCCTTTCAAAAAACTTTCGGAGGTTAGGTAGATGCTCTTCCGTTTCCTTGGCTTTGACGATCATGTCATCTACATATACCTCCACTTCCTTGTGGATCATGTCATGTAACAATGTTGTGGCTGCCTTTTGGTAGGTAGACCCTGCATTTTTCAGACCAAACGGCATGACCCTGTAATAGTAGGTGCCCCATTCTGTGGTGAAGGTGGTTTTCTCACGATCTTCTGGAGCCATGAGAATCTGGTTGTAACCTGAAAACCCATCCATGAAAGAAAATAGTGCGTGCCCCGCGGTGTTATCCACTAAAACGTCGATGTGTGGCAAAGGAAAGTCATCTTTTGGACTGGCTTTGTTTAAATCCCTGAAATCCATACAGACTCTGATCTTCCCATTCTTTTTAGGGACGGGAACAATTCGCAACCCACTGGGGGTATTCTGTTACCATAAGAAAACCTGCATCTATCTGCCGCTGAATCTCTTTCTTGATTTCCAACACCCAATCTGGCCTCATCTTCCTTAGCTTCTGCTTGACAGGCTTTGCATCAGGGTATAACGGGATTCAATGCTCCACAATTTCGGGATCAATACCAGGCATATCTGCGTGCGACCATGCAAAGACATCTTCGAATTCTTTCAAGAGATCTGAGCGGGCCTTAAATTCTTCTGGAGTCAATCCGGAGCCGATTCGAACCATGTGCGGATTATTCTCATTTTTCAAGTTTATCGAAATTATTTCTTCTTTTATAGGCTGAGCATGCCTTTCGTTTTCCCTTTCAATTAGGGATCGTAGTTCTTTCGGAATTTCTTCCTTAAACTCAATCTCTTCATCGTTAGGGTCAACACAATTTATTTCAGATACAGCAAGGTAAGCAAAGTTGATTTCATTTATTGCCAAGAAGGGGGCCCCAGGGGCATGATACATGAGTGTAGACTCAAACTCAAAAGAGAAGTGACGACGCGGAATGATGACGGACTCATGTTCTGACTCAATGTTGGACTCAGACTCAGTGCTGGACTCAGACTCAAACTTAGAATTAGTGCCATTGTAAATGACCTTAGGTACAAATGTGCAATTTTTATAAGTTCCATATGCATCAATAATGAGTGCAGTGACATCCTCCAGAGCTTCCTGACCCAACATCATCAGCTCCACATCCTCAATAGGCTTTAAACCAACGAACGTTGCAGCAGGTTCGTCCTTTCTCATACCTATCGGATTCTCCTCCCCAAACAGCGATAAAAGATTCCCTGAGTCAAGAACCTCAATTCAGTCAACATGGGGCATCTTAGCCGGCGCTTTCCATCCTTCTGTCTCATCATCGCTCTCCCAGGTGTTGTCAACAAAGATTTCGAACCCTGGCAGCTTGGCTTTTGTTTCCATGTCCCAGAATGGCTCTGGGTCCCCCTGATAAATAGCTTCTGGAGCTTTTATGAATTGGATAGGCCCTTTCTTGGCACAAGTTTGTACTTTCTTGCCGTGACCAGATTTGTTGCCAGTTAATTCATAACCAAGGCCGAAACGATGATTGTTTGTCAAAAATTTAGGAAATTCTGCTATCCCTTGATTGTTGCGACCAAGCCCTAAGCAGGGCAAATACTCCATTTTCAGCATCATGTCCAAGGCCGTTGATTTTATCAAGAAATCCTCATCCATTTTGATAGTAAATACATCGTCAGAAGTATCAAAGGAAAATCCTCCGAGAGTGATGTCTTCCTCTCCGTGGACAATTTCAAGTAGGGGTGCATTATCGGGGACATGCGGATGAATTCCAGAATCTCCATAGATGGTGAAGGTTCCTGTAGCCAACCCAAGCTGAACTTTCTGATGTAGAGAGGAAGGCACGGCCATGATGTCTGATCGATGGAGCCTTGGCCTTCCTAGCAGCAGGTTGAATGATGAGGGAATGTCGAGCACATGAAACTCAACACTAGTCTTGAAATCTTCGATCATTATCTCCATCTGAATTGTCCCAACCACGTCTCGGCGAGTATTGTCATAGGCACGCACCCCAAGGTTTGATGGCTGGAAATCCTTGTTCTTGAAACCCAAACAATAAGCTGTACGTAGGGGATAGACATTCAAGGTAGATCCATTATCTAGTAGCACAACCGGGACCCATTTTTCCATGCATTTCAATGTGATGTGCAATGGCTTGTTGTGACCAGCTCCTTCTGGTGGCAGATCCTTTTCAGTGAAGACTACAACATGCTTTGCGCGGGTTGGCGTAAGCAGAGCTATCATTGTTTCAGGAGGAGTGTCTGGTGGTACCTCCATGTTTGACAAGGCCTTGATTAGCTTTTGACGGTGTTCTCGAGATGAAGAGAGTAACCCCCAAATAGACACCGTGGCTGGGGTTTGTTCAAGTTGCTTTTGAATTGGATCATTTGTTACTGGGGGATTCTTTGGAGGAGGCCTAGTAGCGGGATGTTGCTGAATGATGACTTCTGGATGGTCAGAAATCGTGTCCTCAAGAATGGAATCATCCCAAGCGAAATCTCCTGTTGCAGCATAGTTAGAGGGATTCCCACCTTGGAGGTGGGCTGGCTGGTAGATTCGACCGCTTCTGGTTATTCGGTTGACCGTTTCTTCCCATAACCCCTGATTTTCACCCCAGAAATTCGTGTATTCTTCATTAACTTTCCGTTTGCCGGCCCTGATGGCTTCCCTTTTCTGCATGGCTTCTTGATCTTCAGTCTAGAAATTCATCAGATCACTTCTGGTCCTTTGTTCCTTGATTTCAGCTGCTTCCATTTTTGTCTGGAGGTTGTCTACTTCTGATTCTTGCCAAAAGGTCGGATCCAGCATAGCTTTGTTGACAGTCCATACCTCGTCATTGCTTACCCGGATATCGACCACTGCTTCTTCATCCCAAATGGTAGCCATAGGGTCAGTGACCAGTACTGATACATTGGATGACGGGGAGAAAGGAACTGACGGCTGAGGTAAAGATCCGTCATTGATGTATGCTTGTGGGAGCCAATCTTGGTTTCCGAAGGCAGCTTCTATGACAGAACGGCCTTCTTCTCTGAAATGTGTGAGTGGTGAGACATGATTCACAGGATGCCTATTTGGAGTCAACACTCCTCCTAGAGGATTTGTATTTCTTTCTTCTTTGCCTTTTTCAGAAATGCTTCCTGTTGTATCAATCTGGCGGACATGGAAACTTTCTGGTATATGAACAATAGGCTTATCCAGGAATTCGGGGACAATGAATCGGCTTGGGTCCCCAGAGATTAGCAAAGAACCGAACAATGCTTGTCGGGATTCCTCCCAATCTTGATCGCTCAAGGACCATTCTTCTTCTTCCACGATTTCACTCCACTTCGGGTTTTGCATTGTACTGGCATATGAAAGGAGATGGACCACAAGACCTTCTGGCAGGGGGACGACAGGTTTTGGTTCAGTAGCTGCGATGATGTAGAGGCTAGGGTCAAATTTGGTGAAGGTAAGGTCTTTTGTAGTGGGGATGAGGGATATCTGGCCGATTTGGGTGTTTTGCTTATGATTAGGCAAAGGATTGAAAATGGTGTTAGGCTTTTGGTTAGGAAGTGGAAGGGTTCTGTCATCCACAAGATCTTGGAATTTATGCTTGAGACGGATGCAGTTATTGGAATGATGGTCAGGCATCTGGTGGTAGGCACAATAGGTGTTTGGGTTGTGGTTAGGAGGAAGCTTTTTGGGTGGCTCTCGAGGTTTGAGTGGTTGGATGAGGTTTTTGTCAAGGAGTTTTTTGTACACTGTGACAAGAGGGAAGGGGAGTGGATGGAATACTCTTCTCGGTGGGGGAGTTGCTTGTGGGAACCGTGATTGGGTTGCAATCTGGTTAACAGGTTTGGTTTTGGCTGGTTTGGGGTTGGAGGAGCTTGCTTGGTTTTGGTTGTAATTGATGGGTCCAAACAAGGCGTTGCTGTTGCCAGAGTAAACTCATCTCGGTTTGGGGGTAGATTCGCCTTTCTCGAATATGCCACTTCGGAGAGCATCTTCAACTGCCAGGCCGGCCTCATAGAAAGTCTTGAAGTCAGCAGTAGTTTGAAATACCACCAGGTGTTTGGCAAAGTTCGGTTCCAGATTCCTTGTGATAATTCTCATTTGTTCTTTTTCTGAAGGCCGTTCCATCATCTGAGAGGCTTTTCCTCTCCATCTTTTGACAAAGTCGGCAAAAGACTCATTTTTTCCCATCTTGGTTGACTCCAACTCCCGGACAATCATCTCAAGCTGAATGTTGTAGTTGTATTGGGCGACAAAGGCTGCCCCAATATCTTCCCATGTCCTTTTCTTGGAGATGTCCAGATTCAGAAACCAGCGAAGTGCAGGCCCAGTTAGAGTTTGTTGAAACATCTGGCCCATCACATCTTTTCCAACGTCGTACATGGACAAAGTGCCCACATATGTCTGTAGATGAGCTTTCGGGTCACCACTGCCATCAAACTTGTCCCAATCCATTGGTTTGAATTTGTCGGGGAGCTTTGCATCTGGGAAAAGGCATAATTTCTCCATATCAATCCCTGTAGCTGCTATTTTCTCTTGTTTCTGAACGGACTCCTCAAGCTTAGCTAGCTTGGTCAATACTGACTCTATGTTCCGACTGCTTGAGTCTCCGGCTGACGGAGGAATTTGAGCAGTCAGTTTCTGGATCATGAGCATCATTTGGGCCATCTGCTTGGCGTTGTTGGTTTTCTGTTCCTCTAAAGCATCCTTGAGAAGCTGAATTTCATCTTTTTCTTCTTCCATAGCTGAGCTCCCGGTTAACCGTTCTATTCTTGACTCAGTTCGAACCAATCGCTGTTCGGGGGTTCGAGTCCAACTCGGTATGAGGTTTTTCTTCTTCTTGCCAATGGTTGATACTGGTGATATGTACAAATGGAACTCAGGGGTGCAGTGTGTAGTGTATGTGCAAAATGGAAAAGAGTGTATGTACGAGAAGATGATGCATGATGTATGAAAGGATTGCCCCAATTTCTCTCTTATTTTGTCGGATATATTCAAATTCCCATGGTTTATGAAAACAACGGCCGGACCGGAGGTTGCCTACGTATCCTCATGGAGAGGAATCAGGCCGCAACGTAGTTCAGGACTAAAAATTTGGCTCTTTTTCTCAAAAGATCTTTTCATTAAAAGTAAGGAATTTTTACAAACTGGTACAACTACCGACTCTACAACAGACTCGATGATTGAACAGACTCGATAAGCAAACAACAACAAACTTGATAATCAAAGTATCAAGAATCACAAGCTAGCTTGATTCTTCAAAAGAAGCCCTGCTGGCTAGATTAAGTCGGTGGATATTCACATCTGGCAACAGACTTGATAATTAAACAGCAACAGACTCGATAACAGACAAGAACCACAGACTGACTTGATTCTTCAAAAGAAACCCTTTTTGGCTTGATTTGTTCATTGCATGACTACTTCTGGCTTTACAAGCCGTTCTTAAGAGGATGGATAATTTGGAGATGTTGACCCTGCAGAGGATCCTGTTTCATCAACTTTTCCTTTTCCCTTGGGGTCTTCCTTCTTCTCCCATTTAGCCTGATCCTTGAGCTGCTGCGGGGTCATGCCATCGTTATTGAGGAGGCAATCTGCAAAGCACACGTCACATTCGCATTCGTCCCAATACCTGTGGCCCGTGACCGGGTCTTCAAAGTAGTAGACGGGCTGACCGTTGGCATCAAAGTATTTCACAGGTGGCATGGTTGTAAGCTTCCCGTCATCTTGCTCCATCATCAAGGTGATCTTTTTTGGCATTGGTTCGGGCTCTTCCGGGAAGTAGAATTTCCATCCTTCATTTGCATCCCATTGGAGAGACACACCTGGCAAGTTGGCTTCGGCCAACAAACTGAGTTTCTGATCGATATCTTCCCCCATATGGTCTTCTATGTTGAGCCTCCCTGGCTGAGGCTCCTCTGGTTTGCATGGAAATTGCTCGGGCAGAACTTCCTCGATTATCCACACGGGCGCCCCTTGGTGGGTGGTGAGGAGGGTAGACTTGAATCGCTTGTAAGGTCCCCCAGACATTATGACTCTACCATAAAGGAAATGCGCATTTCATTTTGAGAAACAGAGCCAGTTGTAGCATTTTTGTGATTTTGATTTTGTGATTTTTTTTTTTGATGAGGAATTATCGTATATCTGACAAAATGCGTGCGATTGTCAGGGCAATCCTTATGTTTGCAGACATGATGTAATGACCTAAGGCAAAGTTGTCCTATGCATGTATGCAATATGGAGACAATATACACATGGAGTGATGTATACAAAAATGGATGAACAGTTGATAAGCAAATAAGATGGACAATTAACAGGTAAACAGATAAGCAGATAACAGGATAACCAGGTAAATAGGATATAACAGATAGTCCTACCCTGTGGATCTCTGTCCTAAGTTGGAAGGTACTACGGTTTACTATATGCAAAGACCGGGTTTTGGTTAAAGGGGTTCCCTAGACTAGAGTCAATATTTGCCTCCCAGTGCCAAGTGTACTGCATGGCAAAGGTCAAACGGCAGGCTGACTCATCATCGTCCGGGGTTGCAGAGAATCTTGGGATGTCCTAACACCGGCAAGCTGGGTAGGGTAACCAAGACGCAACGGCGGGGCTTATCCAACATCGATGCACGTGCAATGCAAAAGTTTTGATAACAAAATATTTTCAAAAATCCCACGATTATTTTTCAAGCTTGGCTCACCAATAAATTAATTTTTTATTTTGAAATTTCACACAAGCAAATTACCGGGAAAGCTCCAGTCCGGATTGGTCGGGCATAGCCCTGTTATTGCACCATTCCTTTCTCGATCACGCGTGGCGTGTTCGTTTTGTCAAGCTTTCGGGGGTAGTTTTTTATGTGTAAAATACCAAAATAAGAATTAATTTAGAATCCCCAGCAGAGTCGCCATTTTGTGGACAGTGAGATCCACGCGGCTCGCTCTAAGAGGGTTCAGATATGAAAACGAAAAAAATGTGAGTCGCCACCCGGGGTTTAATTTTAGAAAATGTTTGATACCCGAGAAACCGTTTTAAGAATAATCGTTGACTCTCATGCCGTTCTGGAAAAGGGTTTGATCTGCGAAAAGATTATTTTTGGACTCGGAAGCCAGGTTACGCGCAGGGAAGGTTTTATTAAAAAGCACCCGGCTCGCCCGGGAGATTCCCAGTCTCTACTAAATAATTTGTGGGATTTTTGCAGAAAATATTTTGTGAAAAACCTTGACAATCAAACAAGTAAATAAAGAAATAAATTAAAACCATAATAGAAATAAAATTTAAATAAAGGGACTAAATAGTAATAATAAGAGAGTAAAGGGTGAATAGTGTAATAAACAAAGGAAAATCGTAGAAAAGAAGAGAGAAACAGAGTACGAACAGGGGAAAACAGAAGATAAAACTTTGATTCAAACGGGAGCCGCGCGGCTCCTACGCAGGAGCCGTGCGGCCTACACTACAAGCCGCACGGCTTGCGTGCGACCCTATTTTCAAAAAATTTATTTCAAGACCAGTGAGTCCAAAACCCGTTCAAAACTTGATTTTCTTCTTCAAATCTACTCCAAATAAGTTGTTTTTGTTTGTTAACAAATTATTGAAGTGAAACTTATTTCCCGTACGAATCGTACCGTGCGTTTATCTAGAAAAATCGCCCGGTACGGCTCCGAAAAGCCGATTTTTGTTTCGAAAATGATTTACCGAGTTAAGATACGGTTGTTGAAACCGTTATTAACTCGGGAATGCCCTCGAAGAGCTGCGATTTGAAAATCGAAACGCGAAAACGGTTTATACCTTTCTGGAACTTGAAACGGGGGTTGGAAACTTCAGATTTTTCGGGTTTGAGCTCGTGTGATCGAGATTTGGTACGAACGGGAATGGTATGGAGGGATCGAGGTGGAATGGAAGGTGTGAAGTTTCGGGAAGTTTACTGGCGGTTTTGAACGAAAGCTTTGCCGGAAAATCGAACGGAAATTCTTTCGGAGTCTGATTTTTTGTGTCCCCCCCTGAGAGGACGAGGAGGCCTCCATTTATAGCCGGTTTTGGAAGAATAAAAATGATGATATTCGGCGGTCGATGAATGATGATATTCCCGAATAGCTGGTTTGTCAGGAATTTTTCAGAGGATATGAACACCAGCCGCGCGGCTTGTATGAGGGAGCTGCACGGCTTGTATGAGGGAGCCGCGCGGCTTGTACGAAAAATGAGGAACCGTACGGCTTATAACAGGAGCCGCACGGCTTGTGAGACTGAGTTTCCAATTTTTCTGGACAAGTTCCAAGGTGGTTTAAACGTTTCATTCGTCATCGGGCATGCACGGGTATCCCAAAATTGGGGTGTCTACAGGTTGAAAACTCACAATCTAAACCTGTTTGTCTTCCAAATGGTTCTAGTACACCTGTCACTCATACAGGGAAGTCTTTCCTTTCACCCATTATTGCCTTGGATAAAGTTCTTTGTGTGCCTACTTTTAACTTCAACTTTCTTTCTATTAGCAAAATCACTAATTCTTTGAATTGTGCTACTATTTTCTTTCCTTCTTTCTGTGTCTTCCAGGACCTGAGAATGAAGAAGTTGATTGGAATGGGTGAAATGAGAGATGGGCTCTATCATTATACTCCACCATCTGAAAAGGAAATGGCTCTACCAGCATATTGTGGATTGGACTTAGGAATGTGGCATCAACGTCTAGGACATCCCTCTCAACAATGTTTATCATATTTGTCTCCATCAGTTTTAAATTCTTCTTTATGTTCACAAAAGTCTTGTGATATTTGCATTTTAGCCAAACAAACCAAATTTCTGTTTCCTTCTAGTAGTAGTAGAAGTGCTTCCGCTTTTGATTTGATTCATTGTGACATATGGGGTGGATATTCTACTCCTTCCCATTCTAGCGCTCATTATTTTTTGACCATTGTCGACGACTTTTCTCGATGTACTTGCGTATACCTCATGAAATTCAAGTCTGAGACCTATTTCTTTCTCAAACATTTTCTTGCTATGCTTAAAACCCAATACCATTGTCAAGTTAAACAGATTCGTAGTGATAATGGCCGTGAGTTTTTCTCTGATCCGATGAATAATCTACTCCTAGAGCAAGGGATATTGCAGCAATCTTCCTGTGTAGGGACACCTCAACAAAATGGGGTGGTAGAACGAAAGCATCGCCATCTTTTAGAGGTGGCACGTGCCTTGCGGTTTCAAGCTAGCTTGCCTAAAACTTTTTGGTGAGAGTGTGTTTTAACAGCTGCATATTTGATCAATCGTACCCCAACTCGTATCCTCTGTGGATGGACTCCACATGAAATGCTTCTTCAGTATAAACCAAAATATGATCATCTTCGGGTCTTTGGATGGCTATGTTATGCCCATAACAAAGATGTCAACTGAACCAAATTTGATTCGAGATCCAAACGCTGCATTTTTGTTGGTTATCCATCTGGACAACGGGGATATCGTTTGTTTGACCTCATCTCTAGGAAAATATTCACTAGTCGGGATGTAACTTTTCATGAAAATATTTTCCCATTTGCATCTTCTTCATCAGTTGATCACATTCCTACTATATTTCCTACACAAAATGATCATGTAGATGTTGACGTGGGTATAGAAAAATCTCAAATGGATGTCAGTACCTCCTTACCTTCAAGTCACATGCCATTGGAAAATGAAGTCCTAGATCAACAAGTCCTGGAAGATAGTGATCATGCCCTTGACAATGTTGGTACTCCACATGGTGTCTGACGTTCTCAGCGTGTCACTCATAAACCTGCTTACTTAGATGATTTCATTTGTAATGCCACTCCTTCAAGTTGCCCAACTCCCATTTCAACCCAATCAGATCAAGCTTCTTTTGGTTCTACTCCTTCAGGTAATCTTTATCCTATCAGTACATATCTTTCTCGTAGTGTCTTCACCAAAAAATATCAAGCTTTTTTGTCAGCCATTTCATCTGATAATGAACCAACTCATTTTCATCAAGCTATCCAACAGTCCCATTGGCGAGAAGCCATGGCAGCAGAAATTAAGGCACTTGAGGAGAACCAAACTTGGCTCCTACAGCCTTTACCTCCTAGTAAAAGGCCCATCGGCTGTAAATGGGTGTATAAGGTGAAATTTTATTCTGATGGCTCTGTAGAAAGGTACAAAGCAAGACTTGTAGCCAAGGGCTTTACGCAAGCTGAAGGTCTTGATTACCATGAGACATTTGCACTGGTCGCAAAACTTGTCACTGTTCGTTGCTTACTAGCTGTTGCTTCAGCAAGAAAATGGCCCTTGCATCAACTAGACGTCAACAACGCATTTCTCCATGGTGATTTACATGAGGAAGTGTACATGACTCCACCTCCAGGTTATAATCCGAAAGGGAAGAATTTGGTTTGTTGGCTTCAAAAATCTTTATATGGTTTGAAGCAAGCCTCACGACAATGGTTTGAGAAATTTTCTACAACACTAAAAGAAGCTGGTTTTATCCAATCTGTTGTAGATTATTCATTGTTTACTTCTTCTCATGGTTCTTGTTTTACTACAGTCCTAGTATATGTGGATGATGTGATTATCACAGGGAATGATAATGCCACCATTAGCCATCTCAAATCATTCTTAAATTCCAAGTTTCGCATCAAGGATTTGGGTCTACTAGAGTATTTCCTTGGAATTGAAGTTGCTCGATCTGCTACAGGTTTGTTTTTAAGTCAAAGGAAATATCTCTTAGATATTCTCAAAGATACTGGCTTTCTTGATTCCATGATTCCAAACCTGCACCATTTCCAATGGAGCAGCACCTTTGTCTTGTGACTAATGATGAAGCTCCTCTTATTAATCCTGAGTCGTATAGGCGTCTCGTGGGCAGGCTAATTTATTTAACTATAATGGCCTGATCCTACATACTCAGTTCATATGCCAAGCCAATTCATGCACAAGCTTGGTAAGTCACACCTTGATGCAGCCCACCGAGTGTTAAGATATCTCAAAGGTACTCCCAATCATGGGCTTTTATTGCCAAGTACATGCAATTTGCAACTTTCAGCGTATTCTGATTCGGATTGGGCAAGTTGTCCCACATCTTGTCGCTCCACCACAGGTTATATAACCTTTCTTGGTGCAAGCCCAATTTCATGGCCTACAAAGAAACAGAGCACTGTTGCACGCTCTTCAGCTGAAGCTGAGTACCGATCAATGGCCACGACTTCATGTGAGTTAACGCGGCTCAAGTATCTTCTTACTGATCTTGGTGTAACTCATCCCAAGCCCATGGAACTACACTGTGATAACCAAGCTTCTCTCCACATTGCTGCTAATCCTGTTTTTCATGAACGTACAAAGCATATTGAGTTACATTGTCATCTCATTCGGGAAAAAATCCAATCGGGTCTTATCTCTACTGCTTACGTTCCATCTCGATGCCAACTAGCTGATATATTGACCAAGCCACTTGGTCGAGAACAATTTTTGTTCTTGTTGTCCAAACTGGGAGTTTCGGATCTGCACTCTCCAGCTTGAGGGGGTGTGTTGGAAGTCACATGTCAAGCACTTAATAATTATTCCTCCTCACATCGTCAATCACATCCCAAGCAGTTGGATACTTAGTTGTTGTAACTTATCTCTTTTACATTTATCCCTTTTCTTTCTTTATCTTTTTGTTACAAGGATATTTATCCTTATCTATTGTAACTAATATTATCTCTTGTAACTAGTACATATACGTACTTTGGGATCAATAACAAGTTAAGCTTTTTGCCCTCATTTGTTTAACATGATTGGTGGAAGCAACATAATTATCTCTTTAAATGATAATTAAAAGTATAAATAGGATGCAGATACATATATGTATGTGAGTATACTTAATTATCTCTTTAGGAGATAACTAAAAGAATACATAGGATAAGTGTTATTCTGCAGATCCCAATAGCAGAAATACATATGTAGGTGGAAAAGCTGCTAATTTGCCTGTGAATATTCCAAGTCATCAGCCAACCGACGTAATTTTATTGAATAACAACAATAACTAAGATGAAGATGAAAAAAATAAAAGCTTTGGAGAAGGATGATGCTGAATTGATTGCAGAAAAGAATGATTCTGCGGGAAAGGAAAATGGGGCGACCAATGATGTGGCAAACAAAATTTTTTACTTGAATTGTGCGGTAGTTGAGGAGGATGTAATAGAAGTAGTGGATGAAACCCCAGTTACAAATATTGTTAAGGAAGTGATGGCTGAGTGGAATCATCTACAATTGATTGTATTCCAACCAAATCCCACGCCTTGGAAAGGGCTGGAGCAACCACAAAATGTTAATGGAAGTCCAAAGGTTATTCCCAGTATCATCAATAATGAGTAGGTTTCCAACATTCCTTGCAGTCAAAGCTCTTTTAATGAGTCATTTGCCACCAATATTCCCTCTCCCAAGATGAGTAAAGAAGAGGATAATAATTATTTAAAATCAGATCCTTTCTCAAGCTGGAGGGAGTTACCCTTCAATACGAAATTGGCAGGTTCATCAAAGAAAAAGGTCGTAGCTGAGAAAGTTAAAAAGAGGAAGAAGATGATTGAGGAATTAATAGGGCTTCTAAAATCCAAAAAAGGTGGAAGAAAAAGCAAAAAAGGGGTTCTGGTAAGATTTGCGATAGCATCAGCAGCCCTATCCATCTCATCTGAAGTGTTAGGACAATAGGCCACGGTCTTCATTTATTGGCAATTCCACGACAAATCACACATTTCATTGTTTCCCTAATTATCGAGTTGTAGTTTATTTTTCTCATATGTTTAGAGTGTCTATTTAGGAAGTGGAGGAAATTAAATCTTTTATGCAAATATATAGATTGGTAAGGTAGTTAGCATGGAAGGAAGGAATTAGTATTTCTATGAATTTGTCAAAGCGGATCTCTGCAACAAGGGAAGATTATATATTATGCCGTTACAAACTGTGAGCCGTGCTTCTCAACATGGAAGGATTTGTAGCAATCCTTTTAAAAGATGGCAAAGGCAACGAAAAGATTTTCTCTTGGATTGGAAACTTAATTTGGACGTGGCTTGGCAAAGGCCTTATGGTTATCACTTTTTGGAAAAGAAATATTTAGTGCAACTCTTTGTCTCACAGAAGTGTACACGACATTGTGAGTTTGTGTCTTGGAGTATACATGATCAATATGATCACCAAGCTTTTCTATTAACTCCAAGAAGTTTGTCTATCTTTCGATTCAACAAATTGGATCATTCTTCCGGTGGATTCCAGAAGTATCTTGGAGGACTTGAGGATTCAAGGCATTCGGCAATCAACCACTTGTTGCGGTGTACGTAGATTCGGCAACATGATCTTTGGTCAATCGGTGAGGATTCACGATTGTGGTTAATTGAGATCATTTTGTAACTGCACAATGTTTACTTTTAGTGGATTGATTTCCTCCCGTGGTTTTTACCCTTTTTAAGTGGTTTTCCACGTATATCGTTGCGTTCATTGTTTATTGTTTTCAATTCTTTTTAGTTTGCTTATTTAGTATTTGATAGCATAAAGAAAAAGAATTTTTCACTTGGTATCAGAGCGGGTCGCTCATTATATTAGAATTTTTTTCTTAGAGCGGATCCTTAGTAACAATGAACACAAACATGACTCATATATCTAGTCGTATACTGATTTTGGATAGTGAAAATTTCGATTATTGGAAATCTAGAATAAAAGCTGTAATGAGATCAGCTGATGAGGAAATATGGAATTCTTGCGTTAGGGGATATAGTTATCCCACAAAAACCGTAGAAGAAAAACAGGTCCCTAACTCACTGCTGAGTTATCTCCCACAGAAAAGGCAGAATTACAAGCAAATAATCGTGCCTTAGATATTTTATTTAGTGCTGTTGATGTGATTGAACACCGTAAAATTGCTAATTGTCAAATTGCTAAAGAAGCATGGGACATTTTAGTTACTTGTCATGAAGGTACGGATGTAGTCAAACAATCTAAGTTACAAAGGCTCACTACTGAATTCGAAGTTATTAGAATGCAAGAAGACGAAACATTTAATCAATTCTACTCTAAATTGATCTCTATTGTTAATAGTTGCAAAACCCTCGGTGAACCTATCCCTCCTTTTAGAGTTATTAAGAAAATTTTGAGATCCTTGCCAAAACGGTTTAAGACAAAGGTCACTATGCTTGAGGGTAAACGTAAACTTAAGGAAAAATCCGTCGAAGAAGTGGTAGGCCTCCTCCAGACTTATGAAGTTGATATGCTACAACTTGAGTATCAGAAATCAAAAATTAAATCTTCGGCTAAACCGGTTGCTTTTGCAAGTTCTCAATCGAAGTCCAGAGATTCAGATTGTGATGAGGAATATGATTTTGAAGCCATGGCTTTGTTTGCCAAAAAATTCAAACAATTTTTCAAAAAGAAAAATATTGTTAGTGATAGGAATAAGAAATCTGGAACCAAAGGAAAGAGTGAGTCTTCGAGTAGTGGAGAAAAGAAAGGGATAAAAGGTCCTCATGCAGGCCCTAAATGTTATGAGTGTCATGGTTATGGTCATCTTGCTAATGAATGCATAAACAAATTGAAAAAGAAGACTAATTTCAAGGCCAATATAACTTGGGATGACGATAGTGAATATGACAACTCTGGGGAAGAACATGTAGATAACACAAACTTTATCACTTTTGGAGCATCTTTACAATCAAACTTTAGTGAGCAGGAATCCTCTGACGAGAGTGAAAATGAGGATCGTAATGAGGTTTTGAGTTTTAATGAGTTAAAAGAGTCTTATGATATACTTTATAAAGAGAGTGAAAATTAGTGAGACTAATTTGAAGTTGGCTGCAAAATATAAAAATTCCAACACGAAGTTAGTGATAGTTAAAAAGCAAGTTGAAGAGTTGCAAGGGTCGTTGAGTAGTGTCACTAATGAGAAAGAAAAGCTGAGTAAGGAGATTGAGAGTCTTCGAGAAACTAACATGGTCTTGACTGATTTAAATGCCACCTTCAAAGGTAAAATAGAAATGTTAAACACTGAAATTGATAATGCTAATGTTCTACTTGAGCGTTTCAATATAGGGATGAGTTTAAACCAAGAGAGGTAGCACCTAAATTTCACACTATAAATATTGCCAAGAATGTAGCTAAAAAGACTCCAAATATTAAAAAGGCTAATTTCGATAAATTTGTTCCTACATGTCATTACTGTCAAGTCAAATGACACACTAGGCCTCATTGTAGGAAGTTGCATGTGACAAATACTACATACACACACTTAGCATATTATCGTGATTATATCAAGTTTATCCCTATTTGTCATTTTTGTGGAGCGAAGGGTCATACTCGACCTAATTGCATAAAACTTTATGAGAACCCTAATGCATCTTCCCAATATTACAGTGTTAATAATTATGGGGGTAGAACCCAAAAGCCGGGATATAGGATGAGTCCACACGGAAAAAATTTGAATGTTAATCCTAATCATTTGTGCAAAAATGATGAAAAAATTGGAAAGGTAAAAACTAGACTTATATGGGTGAGGAAGTCGGACTTGAAACATCGAACAGATATATATACCAACACTCTAAATGACACAGGATCATCTGGAGTAGTTGACCTCGCTTTTTAAGGCTTCATCTAGTTTTCATAGTCTAGGTTGGTCATCTCTTCTTATCTTATCCCTAGTTTTATGAATTGTGTTTTTTTTTATTGTCTAGTTTTATCTATCTATTGCTATTGGTTTCATTAGCATGTATTTTCTTCTGCAAATCTAAAAACATTCAAATATTCTAAAATTCCTTAAAAATATATATAGATTGATTATTTCTCAAATTTTTTTTTGTCCACTGTGTGATTTTTTTTATTAGTTTTTTTTTATGCAATCTCTTTTCATTGTACAAAATATATGAAAATATCTAAGCACATTATCCTTGACACATTGTTGATGCTTTACGGTTTGAACTTGATGTTATGGGGTTTGAGTGTCAAAATATCTTTGATGGTGCATGAGCATGTTATTTAATTTCTTTCATGCATCGTATTTAAGAATTAAATGTGTCATGGCACATGTCTCTATGACTACCTCCTCTACACTTCTACACATCAAAGTTAAAGAGATTACTTGACACGGCTAGTTTGATTCTCATGCACTTGGATATGTCTCGTATTTTTCTCTTGGCGATTGACCATTTTTTTTTGGCATCATTTTTTTTTGGATACAATGGTTCATTAAGTGCAATTAAAAAAAAAGAAAAAGGAGTACAGCTAAAAAAAAAAAAAAAAGGGATCTATATATATATGCTTATCCGGGCATTCATTGAGTGACCGGGCAATCGGGGTGAGGTACTCTCCCTCTGAGTGTTTGCGTCAAAAGATGGATAGACTTTGTGAAAGCATTCGTGATTGGATCATTTGCTTAGTAACCGGGCATTGGGTATGAGGTACTCTTACTCCCAATATTTGCGTGAAACAGCAATGGGGTAAAAGCGAAAACACGACTATGCATTCTATCTAATATTAAATATTAAGTTGAGGAGTTTTCTATTTTTGGTGGCACAAAATTTGTGTCGATGAGTGCTTGGTTTGACTTCGTGAGCGGGAGAGTGCGTGACAGTCCAATGGTACATGAGAATTTTTCAGATACTTGGATGGTGATCGTAATTTCCAATGATGTGTGACACACACTCACCAATGTCAGAAGTTTCATGTGTCATGGTACATTCAATTATTCAATGAATCCTCAATTGAATTTATTTGATTTGCATAGGCATGTTAATTATATTTTGTAACTCAAGTCCCAGAGCCACGTGCTTCTACCTAAGTCAATTTGATGATGTGATATGTGATTTTGGTGTTCAATTTAATTTCGAGGCTTTGTTGGACCATATTTCTAAAGTTTTATTTTTCTCTCAAAAAAACTGCTTGACTGTCTTTAATTTATGCTTAAGCATGGCGTTGAGCATCTCCACTGTTTTGTTTTTTCCTCCAACCAGCGCTTTAATATTTGCTTAAGCCTTTTTTCCGGCGTTTCCACTGTTTTTTTCTTGCATCTTCTCATGTTGCATGTGTTTTTAGTATTCTTAAAAACAAAAAAAAAAAAACAACGGAAAAAGAAAGAGGAAACAGACGTGGCTAAAATGGAGGTAGTATCTCTTCTACTATCTTATTTCCTTGCTTTTCATTTTTTTCTTTAATTGAGATATGGGAACTACCAACAGAGAAAGACATTGTTTAGTTACTTTTTTGGAACTTTCTAACAGGAAACAATCTAACAGCAAAGGTAAGTTCTTTTTTTTTTTTTTCCGTCCATATGTTTTCCTTCTTTACAATGTCCAGTTCCTTTTTAATTGGACACAATCTAACAAGAAAGGCATTTTTTTTTCCACTGGTCCTTTGATTCTTTATGCCATACTGCTTCTTATTTGCTTCGTTAATGGTGTCAATTGTTTAATAACTCTACCTTTGTCCTTACGTGACAAAAAGGGGGAGTAATTTATTGATTAACCGATTGTGTGTTTAGTGTTTATGCAGTTTCGCAGGTTGTGACTATAATCTGTTACGGGATAGGTTCTTCTTGTTAGTATGTTTTGTCATGGAAGTGCCAAAGGGGGAGATTGTTAGGACCATAGGCCATGGTCTTCATTTATTGGCAATTCCACGACAAATCACACATTTCATTGTTTCCCTAATTATCGAGTTGTAGTTTATTTTTCTCATATTTTTAGAGTGTATTTAGGAAGTGGAGGAAATTAAATCTTTTATGTAAATATATAGATTGGTAAGGTAGTTAGCATGGAAGGAAGGAATTAGTATTTCTATGAATTTGTCAAAGCGGATCTCTGCAACAAGGGAAGATTATATATTATGCCATTACAAACTGTGCGCTGTGCTTCTCAACATGGAAAGGATTTGTAGCAATCCTTTTAAAAGATGGCAAAGGCAACGAAATTTTTTTCTCTTGGATTGGAAACTTAATTTGGACGTGGCTTGGCAAAGGCAATAAAAGTGATTCTATGGGATTGGAAACCTTTGGACGTTGGCTGGGGTTTTAGATTAATATATATATATATATATATATATATATATATATATATATATATATATATATAAATAAAATGAGGACCTCATGCTTCCCGATCAAATTTCGACGATCCGAACCGTTAGATGTGTTTAAAATGTGTTTTTAAGGTCCACTGTGAGGATTTGTCCAAAACAAATGCCCGTAAGGGCTTCATCCAATCAGTTTTTGTTAAAAACGCTATATATAACGTTTTTAACAAAAACTGATTGGTTGAAGCCTTTACGGGTATTTTTTTTGGACGAATCCTCGCGGTGAACCTTGAAAACACATTTTAAACACATCTAACGGTTCGGATCGTCAAAATTCAGTTCGTAAAGTGGAAAAATTGTTTGGTCCTCATTTTATTTAAAATGAGGGATCCCTCATTAGAAGTTGATCCTATATATATATATATATATATATATATATATATATATATATATATATATATATATATATATATATATATATATATACCTTTCCAGCAGCCTTACGGTTATCACTTTTTGGAAAAGAAATATTTAGTGCAACTCTTTGTCTCACAGAAGTATACACGACACTATGAGTTTGTGTCTTGGAGTACACATGATCAATATGATTACCAAGATTTTCTATTAACTCCAAGAAGTTTGTCTATCTTTCGATTCAACAAATTGGATCATTCTTCCGGTGGATTCCAAAAGTATCTTGGAGGACTTGAGGATTCAAGGCATTCGGCAATCAACCACTTGGTGCGGTGTACATGGATTCGGCAACATGATCTTTGGTCAATCGGTGAGGATTCGCGATTGTTTTTAATTGAGATCATTTTGTAACTGCACAATGTTTACTTTTAGTGGATTGATTTCCTCCCGTGGTTTTTACCCTTTGTAAGGCGTTTTCCACGTATATCGTTGCGTTCATTGTTTATTGTTTTCAATTCTTTTTAGTTTGCTTATTTAGTATTTGATAGCATAAAGAAAAAGAATTTTTCACTTGGAATCAGAAATAGAAACAGAATTATTCTAAATGAAGAGGAGGCTGCTTGGACTGTTTCAAAAGTCATTGGAGAGGATTATATGGGAAATGATGAGGAGGTCATTAGTAAAATCATGATCACAGATGTGTAACTTTTCAGCACCATGAAGATCTCAGTTCTTCATCAACTCAATCTGGGGACACAGTGATTTTGACTTTGTAGAAGTGGAAGCTATTGACATAGCTGGAGAATTAATCTGTATCTGGATCACTTATTTTTTTCACTCTAAAAGATGCTTGCTGCAATAGGAACTTCTTATTGCTTCATGGTTCTTGTGCGGATTTCAACTGCAATTTTGTCAATGTGTATGACCCGTGTGTGGTAACTGGAAGGAAGATATTGTGGGACAGTCTTCAATCACTAAAAATTAGTACTCGGACCCTTGGTGTCTGGGAGGTGAATTAAATGAGACAAGAAACATAGACGAAAGGCAAGGCTGTTCAGTTAGAGAAAGAGGTATGAAAGATCTAAACAAATTCATTGAGGAGATGGAATTCATGGATTTGCAGCTACTGGGCAGAAGTTTTACATGGTCAAATTCCCAACAAAGTGAGAAATGGAGAAAGATAGATAAGTTTCTTTTGCATCCAGAATGGCTGGATAGATTTAAGCTCAGTCAATGGGGTCTTGCAAGAAGATCAAATCACCATACATGGGACTTCAATTTCAAGAGGCAATTGTTTGATTGGGAAAATGACATGTTTCATGTAATTCTTTCGATTCTGGATGGCTCTAAGTGTTCTATTACTGATGGTACGATGGACAAACTCATTTGGAGGGATAATAGCTCTGAATCATTCACCTTCAAATCTCTATATGAGTTAGCAAATCCCCATTTCATTGCTGCACCATACAGGGTTCAATGCTTCACTTGGCTTGTTTGTCATGGCATAATTAAAACTGCTGAATATCTTCTAAACCTTATGCTTACTGTAAGTGTGGACGTTCGGGGCCACACATTTTTTTGTGTTGGAAAAGGGCGATCCAGGAAACAGGAAAAATTTAGAGTCGCCACCCAGGGTTTAATCTTTGGAAAATGTTAGGTACCCGAGAAACAGTTTAGAAAAAGTAATGACTCTTGTGCCGCTGAAAAAGGGTTTGATCTGCGAAAAGTAGAGATTTGGGTTCGGAAGCCAGGTTACCCGTGGGGAAGGTTTTGTTTGAAAAATGCACCCCGCGTGTTCGGATTTTTCCGGTCTCTACTAAACATTTGTGGGATTATTCTTTGAAAGATTTTATTGAAAACTTTATTTCACATAAACAATAAAAGAGATATCATGCCTAAAAGAAAATAAATAATGATAACAAATCACGTAACACGCAATCAAATACATAAATGTAAGAAAATTAACCAAAAAGGGGTGTAAATGAAAAAACAGAAAGTAAAGGGGGGTCGACTGCAATTAGACCTCGCTGGTTTTCCCAAAAACAGAGTATCGGATTTCAAAAAACAGGGGAGGCAAAATATGTTGCCACTGATGCCATATGGAATCCAAAATCATGTCGCACGGTGTCGATTGTACGGTATCCCTGAATACTATATTTTCCAAAAAATTCTCATTTTGTTCGATTGAAATCAATCTCTATTTTTGGTGCAAAAACCATGTTATTTATTGATCAAAACAGGTTTAGAAAATGGTTTTGAGTGGGTGAATGTACCTCATTTTAGGAATGGTACTTCATGACAATGGATGATATCACGCGATACCAACTTGAGAGGCTCGAATTTTGTTGAAATATCTCCATTTGGACTCGAGGAAGAGCTACGGAGCTCTCCTTAAGCCCGGTGGAGACTCCCCTCAGAAGATTGTTATTTCAATTTGAACGCGAATATATACCTATGGGTTTGCTCGGTTGAGACCGCAAACTTCGAAAGGGATCGGGATCGGTTTGGGGATTGAAAATTGTAGTTGTAGGCTTATGGGAACAAGGGTTTTATGTTTGATTTGAATTAGACAGAGTAACGAGGAGACGGGAAGTTTGTTTTTTAGAGGAGTTTTTGCTGGGAATTGATCAATCCATCCTTCTTGCTGGCTTCTCCTTCTCTCGTCTTATATAGACGAAGCTTTGGATGAGCTCAAAAGTTAGGCAACCTCCGTACATCAAGAAATTCGCATCATTGCCAAATCGCATCATTGTTCTGAGCTGCTGGAGCAATCGCGGGAATCCTGTTGATGGGACAAGGGTGCCGTATGGTGTCGAAAGTGTACCATATGGTGCACATAACAACACTGCACGGTGCAAAAGGAGTTTGAAGCTGTACAGTACGGGAAATGTGGCCATACGGTTCAGGTGGGTTTGGGGTTTTGGTTCCTTTGATCCATTTGAATGCTCCGAGGTATATTTCCCGCGCTCTTTTCATCATCAGGGATGCACAAGTCATTAAAATTGGTTGTCTACAGTTGCCCCTCTTTGACGCGGCTCGGTCACCATTGTGTTAGTGCAAGTTGGGTTAAAGATTTGGACATCCCAATTTAACTAACCGTGCGGAAAAATAATAAAACAGAAAGTCTTAGTCAAGCTAAGAGCTTTCTACATACCTCTTTTTCGAGGATCAGACCAATCGTAGTTCATTGGGGCCGTTATGAAAAAGTTGTCACCTCTGTTTTCAATGAGGGAAAAACGAATGATATTTGCAAAATGAAAGAAATAATTCGGAGGCTCGAAGAAAGCCGTTAAAAAATATCTCGGAGGCCCCTGAAAGCTATTAAAAATACTTCGGATGCCCTTGAAAAGGCGTTAAAAATATTTCGGAGGTCCTGAAAGTCCTTAAAAATAACTCGGAGGCCCTGAAAGCTGTTACAAATATTTCGGAGGCCCTGAAAGCCGTTAAAAATATTTCGGAGGCCCTAAAAGCCGTTAAAAATATTTCAAAAATTTGGGAAAATAAATGCTGTAGAGGACTTATAAAATTTTTGTGAAAAATAAAATGCCATAGAGGATATCGAAAAATTTCGGGAAAATAATTGCCGTAGGGGACTTAAAAATTTTTTTGAAAATTTATGCCGTAGAGGACTCAAAAAAATTTTGAAAAATTTATGCCGTAGAGGACTTAGAAAATTTGAGAAAAATAAATGCCTAGAAATGTGGTTTCGGGTGAATGGGCGAGTCTTTCTGAAAGCACAAGAAAGTGTAATTTTGTAGTGAAAAAGGGGGGCAATAGTGTGATTTTCTAAAGAAAAGATGGGGTACCGTACGGTATGAACATTTGCACCACACGGTTTGAATAGGGGCAGCGCACGGCGTCTCTGGCAACTCTTCGACTGGTTTGGGTAACCGCCAATATCTTCCGATTTTCATGTCCCTCATTAAAAATTCTTCGATCGACTAGACTCCTTAGCGAAAACCGAATCCTCCATTTGTCTGAAGTCTTCTTCTCATTCCCAAAATTTTTGATCAAAATCTTCATGATTTCCAAGGCTAGGGCGTGCTTCGGCAGTGGTGAGAGTTAATCCTCATCATCCGGTGGTGATCAGTCACCGTTGGCTCATAGAGGAGAGGATCCGACAACCCAATCGGCTGTGGGTGTCGCAACTTCAATGGGTGATGTGATTCCAAGTTCTGCTAGCTTGGTTGGAGCAAGTATTGGTGGTGATGGGCACCGCACGGTGCCGATTGGGAGTGAACTACCCTGTACGGCTGAGGTAGGTCCTCAATTGGCCGAACCGAGTAGCGAGGGGTTACCCACGACGATACTCAATGGTGATGTGGTGGCGGCATCAACCGGTGATCCAAATAGAGATGGCTCAGCCACCGCGACGACGAGCAGCACTCTGGCGAGTGCCGTTGTTGTTGATCGGCCTAAGAGAAGTGGTAAGGATGCCATGCAGGGTGGCAAGAGTGGCTTTGGGCCCATGGAGGTTGACGTGCAGGGCACGAGTGCACTGACTTTAGAGGCGGAGATGGATAATGGAGCTGTGCACGTGATGGTTGAGCAGAGACCTGCCGGAGAGGGTGAAGACACTGGTTCTCAGGAGAGCTTGGTACCCAGTGATATCTGGGTGCTTCCTTGGTTACTGAAGTGCCCGTAGGCGGGGAGCGGACGTCAGTTGATATCCCAGTGGTTAGAAGGGATTTGGGGAAAGAGGAAGTGATAGTGGAGGATGCCCAAGACTCGAGCAGTGGTGGTGAGGAGATGGATACTGGAGAGGAGGTTCGTACTGAGGATGGTGCTTCAGACCCACCGGTCGTTCCTGCTATGGTTGGTTCTTCCCGGACTCCAGGTTTCACTTTGGCTGATACACTGAAGGGAGTGAGAGACGAGGACTTGGCATGGACCCTTCAGGAGGACCCGACTTTCGCTGAGGCTTTGGTTGAGGAGGGAGTGCCTGAGCACATTCAGGATATGATCCTTGAGGAGAGACAGAGAGAGGTTGAGGTTGAGGCTGCAGGAGAGGGAGCGCCTTTGTCTCTGATGGCAGAGGTGGAGAGGGCTGAGAGGGTGAGGCCTCCGTTTGACCTGGAAACTTACGTGCCACGTGTGCACTTTTTTATACTACTGGGGTGTGACGTTTACTCGCCGATGCACTTGTTCTATGACGAGACTACTTTGCTGAGGGACCCGGAGACCCATATTTCGGCACGTCCACTGGTATGCACTTTAATTGTTGCGTTCAATTGTTGTACTTGCCTTGAATTCCTATATTTGCATGCTTTCCATTACTGTTGTTTGAAAAACTTGCATTTGTTTCTGAAACAGAGAAACACCTCTTTGCATGTGTACGGAGGCTCGTTGGACTCCTTGGAGCGCTTTCAGAGTTTGCCGACGTGGGCAGACCGTAGGTTGCTGAGGGCTTTGGTTGAGCGTTGGTGGGACACCACCAACACTTTCCACTTGAGGTTTACTGAGATGACCGTGACGCTTTTGGACTTCTCGGCAATCACGGGTCTGAGAGTAGGTGGCGAGCCGATACCGTTTGACTCGGGGCTATACAAAGATAACGCAGCTATCAGGCACTTCCTGGGGAGAGAGATAGGTGATGGAGAGCCTATGGTGAGGTGTGACCACTCGCCGGCCTTGTGGGACCACGAGCCAGAGTCGCCGACAGGGGCGGCTCGGATGGTGAGAGCTTACTTGTTATACTTGTTTGGTGTGTCCCTGTTTCCGAACAGGCGGAGTGAGGTTCACCTGGGTTAGCTCCCGGCACTGGCAGACTTGAGCAGAGTGGCGAGCTTGGACTTTGGAGGCGCTGCTCTTTGTACCTTTTACTGTTTCCTGGGTTTCATCAGCCGCAGCGTTGGGATGAGCCTCGGCGTCTTCTGAACATGTTTTTTTCTTGCCTTCAGTTCTTGAGATATTGTCATGTAGATTGTAGCATGCTGATGATACCTCTTAACCATGCAGGTGTGGGCTTATGAGGTGTCGGGGATGTACCCGTCGGTGAACAGGCATGACAATGAGGAGGTGATCCCCCGAGCAGCAAAGTGGGATCGAGAGCACCGAGGAGGCAGTGTACACATAGGGAAAGTGAATGACTTCCGTTGTTTCTTGGACCAGGCTGATGGTAGCACGGTATGATTCTAATTTCTGTGTTGCTTCCCAAATTTGAGCTTTCTGTTCTGCTTTCAACTTTTCCTAAAGAGGTTGAGTTTCCTTGCAGGTAAGATGGCATGCCTGGGATGCAGTGACAGACCAGTACTTGGAGCGGAGCAGGGAGTTGACACGGGGGCGGATTTTGTTGGAGTCCCCGTACAGTTGGCAGTGGTACCTGGGAGAGAGGGTGCCTCGTCAGTCCTTTAGGTTGGCGCACTTCAGGATACCGGGGCATATACCCTCTGGCATACAGCGGACTAACGAGTACACGCGGGCTGAGATAGAGAGATACACTGTGCTGGACACCGTACTCCCTTTCAGCAGTTCTCCAGACTACGAGAGCTTTCTGGCCAGCCACCTGACTAGCTTATTGGACATGGAGACTATTATAGCAGCCATGGAGATAGCTTTGCCAGTACTGAGGAGAGAGATAGAGGTGCAGATGGTTGGAGGGATGATGGGAGTGTTGGAGGTTCCTCGTGTTGCACTGCCGCTCGACCTTACCTCTGTTCAGGTAACCTGTAAAAGAAAGAAAACACATTTTCAGTTCATATTTCCTTAAACATTATTGAAAATACCTGTGTAATGTTCTTGTTGTTTTGCAGATTCCTGCCAGTTAGGCGTCTAAGTCCTATCAGCTGAACCTAGAATTGGAGGCTTTAGTGCACCGGCTGATGATAGGCAATGTTCTAGAGGTGCACCCCCGAGCTGAGCCGGAAGTGGTCTTCAAAGAAAGCAGTCCTGGCAAAGGTGGCCCAGGCAGTGGTAGAGGAGTTCGGGGAGCCGGAGGTGGAGCTCGCGGTGGTGGCAGTGCCGAGATAGAGGCCGAAGTGCCCGAGGGGCTGACAGAGGTGGTGGAGCCGGAGCTGGTAGTGCAGGTGCAGGCAGAGCTGCGAGAGGTGCTAGTAGAGGGGCTGGTGGACCCAACAGAGGAGAAGGGCGTAGAGCTGGTCGTATCCTTTCTCCAAGCAGTGGGAGTTCTCAGGTAATCTTCATGCTTTGTTATTTGAACTACTGCTTTTAGACTTGTATATGAACCTTGTATACTGAAGGAATTTCTTTGCTTTGTGCGGAGTATGTCCCCACCTCCAAGGACTGAGCGTAGGAGGCCGTTGATAAAGCAAGCTGGAGTTGGTCCTGCGATTCTTCCTTCTGACAGAGTACTTGGAGGCCACCAGCCTTTGGTTTGGAGACCCGGAGGTAGTGTACCAGGGAGTTCAGCTCCATCGTCACGGTGGTCTTTTCGGGAGGCAAAGAGTAGTGAGGAGGAGGACACAGGTCCATCTGAGTCTGTGGAGCTCAGGTCACAAGTGCAGAAGAGGCCCCGTATTTGAGTAGGTAGGATAGGTCTCCATGCCTGCTTTTTGATTTGGGCGCCTGTTTGCGCGTTCTTTTCTTTCTTTTTCATGGATACGGCCTGCGTACCGAGGTAGTAGTTTGATGAGGTTGGGCCTGTTTTGCCCCTGGATAGATATTCATAATATGGATATCGATTTGGTTTTTATAAAAACTTGCATTTTTGTTATATAGAATGACTTACATTAACAAAAACTTGAATCTTAAAAACCAAACCTAGCACTGAAAATGTGTGACACGGGACACTACGAGGAAATGAATGAATTTGAAATTGGGAGAGACATGTGGATTGATTCGATAGAACTGGACACTTTTGGCCTTTTGTGGGAAGAACTGGAAAAAATGGTGAGAGAGGGAAATTTTGAGTGCAAACGCCCCGTGGCTTGATGTCTTGACTTGATTGATCCAACAAATCCCAAATGTATGCAACAATGCTTGCAAAACGAAGTAAATCTCGAAAAACCATAATCCGGTGTGCCAAGACTTGATTGTCGGTAGTCCCGAGCCTTCCAAGTGAATGAAGATTTGACCAACCCATGAAACACACTTGATACACTCTTCTTGAGTTTGAAAATGCATGAAAGGCCCTTTCTAGAAGTGAAAATCTCGAGAAGTTGTGAAAAGGTTGCAAAATTTCACCCGAAGCTCTGTATCCAGGGTTTTCGGCGTATCCGTCTATCGAGACATCTTTGAAAGTGTCAAATAATTCTTCCACTGAGCCTTTGATACTCATTTTGAGTTGTATGTATAAGAAAAGCGGCCGAAAGAAGCTCGAAATGGGTCTAGAGGGCCAAAATCATGAAGTTGGTCAAGAATATTGCCATGTATGCCGTACGACATACAAAATTGTACCGTACGGTGCCTTTATAAAGTTGTACGGTGCTAGGGTTTGGGTGCCCCACTTCTGACACTATTTTATGCAATTCTGATTTCTTGTTTTGGCTTTTCAATTCATGTTTGCACGTCCTATAGCCTTGAAATGCTGAACCAAAGCTTATCTTGGGAAATTTTACAAACTTTTGCCTTATCCTCACGTTTTTCTATGTGGCACGCTTCCCGAGGCGGGCGCTTCCCAAGATTTTTGAACCTTTCTTCCCTGAATGCTTATAAATAGCGTTGTTTCCACAACATATTTATCCCGAAAACCATTCGTCTCATCTCTCTCCAAATGGCTGTCAGTATCTCAGCTTTGGTTCGTCCCTGGCTTGACGAGCTTGATGGCCTGGGTTGGCTGAACTTCCGTGACCATAGGTTGGCATCTATGCGTTACATTCGGGATGTAACCATACGTCCTAAGTTGCTCCATGCTGCTGTCCGTTTCTAGGATCCTGAAGTGCATGTGTTTTGCTTCGGCCTTCTTCCACGCATACCTTGGAGGTTTTGACCTGGAGACTCCCGTCATTCCTCTTCAGGGAGTGAATTATGCTGATGTGTTGTCCTCAAAGCTGCGCTTAAGCAAAAATGTGGCAAGGTACATGATCCAGGGAGGTGACCGTGTCGTACCGCATCAAAAATATATTTATAAAAACAAGGAATTAACCCTTACTCAGAAGAATAGTGGCTAAGTCCGAGTGTCGATCCACGGAGACAATTTGGCTAAGTTACGTTAATTTAGATTAATTTCTAACTTAATTCAGAAAAAGAGATTTGAGTGATTGGTTTTTGGAAACTGAATGAATTAAGAGAACAAGTAATTAAATTGGTGAAAAACTAGTGAGAGAAAGGTCTAGGGTTTCGAATCCACCCCGACCACGTAACTAAGTTATGCATAGGCTAGGATTTCTATTGGAATCACAATTTGTCAAGAAGATAATTGAGTTGTTAACAGACATGGACTATCCCATAGCACAGACCGTCTCGCTGGCACAAACTGTCTCTTTCACGGACTATCAAGTGGCACGATCCGTCTTACGAGCATAATCCATCTCTGTTACCCAAGCACAAGCAAAGAAAACCATTGATTAACTAGGTATTTGAGAGTGCACACACAAATACTCAACCAATAGAAAGAATTAAAACGATTCCATCTGATCATAATGAAAACATGTTCTAAGTTAAACAATAGATTCGAAATAGAAAACCAAGGCCTACACATAAACAAAGTTACTTGGAACGGGGCTTCATCTTCCCCCTAGAAAGTGTTTAGCCGGCCAAGGAGATAGAGATGAACGCTTGATTTGATGAAGAACTTGAAGACCCCATGGAACGGCTCGTGTTTCTCTCTCTAGACTTGCTTCAAAAAATACTAGAACCCCCAAAACGTACAATGCAATGACCTATTTATAATAAAACCCAAAAAAACGTGGTCAACGCCCTAATCTGCCCTTGACTCGGGTAAAACCGCCCGGGCGGCTTTGATTCCCGCCCGGGCGAAAAATCCAGATTGTAGGCCAAAACTTTGCGGACTCGCCCCGGCTTCATCCGACTCGAAATGATGCGTTTCTTGGACCATTGCGAAGCTCTATACGTCTACTTTGTGTTCCATGCATCGTATTGACTCAAATTAGCACTTTTAATTGTTCGACACTCTCCAAAGCCTACAAACACAATTCAACCATTATGATTCATCAAGTAACTTTATGCCCGCCTGTCATGCGGGTGACCCAGGTTCGTTCCCCGGCAACGGCGCCAAAATTTGACCGTGTCATACCGCATCAAAAATATATTTATAAAAACAAGGAATTAACCCTTACTCAGAAGAATAGTGGCTAAGTCCGAGTGTCGATCCACGAAGACAATTTGGCTAAGTTACGTTAATTTAGATTAATTTCTAACTTAATTCAGAAAAAGAGATTTGAGTGATTGGTTTTTGGAAACTGAATGAATTAAGAGAACAAGTAATTAAATTGGTGAAAAACTAGTGAGAGAAAGGTCTAGGGTTTCGAATCCACCCCGACCACGTAACTAAGTTATGCATCGGTTAGGATTTCTACTCGAATCACAATTTGTCAAGAAGATAATTGAGTTGTTAACAGGCATGGACTATCCCATAGCACGGACCGTCTCGCTGGCACAAACCGTCTCTTTCACGGACTATCCAGTGGCACGATCTGTCTTACGAGCATAATCCATCTCAGTTACCCAAGCACAAGCAAAGAAAACCATTGATTAACTAGGTATTTGAGAGTGCACACACAAATACTCAACCAATAGAAAGAATTAAAACGATTCCATCTGATCATAATGAAAACATGTTCTAAGTTAAACAATCGATTCGAAATAGAAAACCAAGGCCTACACATAAACAAAGTTACTTGGAACGGGGCTTCATCTTCCCCCTAGAAAGTGTTTAGCCGGCCATGGAGATAAAGATGAACGCTTGATTTGATGAAGAACTTGAAGACCCCATGGAACGGCTCACGTTTCTCTCTTTAGACTTGCTTCAAAATATACTAGAACCCCCAAAACGTACAAAGCAATGACCTATTTATAATAAAACCCAAAAAAACGTGGTCAACGCCCTAATCCGCCCTTGACTCGGGTAAAACCGCCCGGGCGGCTTTGATTCCCGCCCTGGCGGAAAATCCAGATTGTAGGCCAAAACTTTGCGGACTCGCCCCGGCTTCATCCGAACTCGAAATAATGCGTTTCTTGGACCGTTGCGAAGCTCTATACGTCTACTTTGTGTTCCATGCATCCTATCGACTCCAATTAGCACTTTTAATTGTTCGGCACTCTCCAAAGCCTACAAACACAATTCAACCAATATAAGTCATCAAGTAACTCTATGATTGGACTATTAAAGTGTTAATTAGAGGGCTAAATGGGTGTTTTTGGGCACCTATCACACCCCCCAACTTACACTTTGCTAGTCCCTAGCAAAAGAAAGAACATTGCAACTAAACTAAGTAAAAAGAAAAAAGCTAGTTCTTTTAAACCCCCGGGCGGCCCCGGTAGGACAAGTGAAGTCTCGTGAGGGTTTTCAGCAGTGATCACCCACAAAACACAAGGAATCCCTCAACATGGAATTAAAAACCTGTCATGCAACTCATAGATACTTCAAACCAAGGTGCGACGCCACTACAAAGATACTAAGCAAGCAACAAGAGTTCCAAGTGCTAACAAATCGAGAAGATAGACCCCGGCATCTAATCCTAGCGTGCGTGTGCAAAGGCCTTGATCACAAGTGAACAATGATTGACCGCTCTATCTAGACCGAGTCTCGACTTCAATTCTCACCGTGTTATGCACTCAACAAATGAAATCACTCGAAACAAGGTGCATTTATATACTCTCATGTGTGCGGTTGGAAGTTATGTAAATGGAAGTGAAGTATCCGCACATATTGACACAAAAAGAAAGCTCTTTAAAGTGGATACGATCTCATGAACGGAATGCCAAGTACCGAAATGCTGTAATCAATCCACAAACCACAACCCATCGCCCCTTGGATCAAATAGGGCTTTGCTATCGGTTATATCGTTAGGTAATGGAAAGTGTTTCAAGGTTAGGTAAGACATTCAAGTGTCGGAGAATGGCCTCATAACAACTTACATAGGGCGTATTTATCAATGTTGTGCCCTCTTTCTTCCCAATACACCAAATCTCTCTTTTCAACCTTTTCAACACAAACCACAATGAAATCAATCGTTTCTTCTCACAATGAAATAAATTGGTGTTCCCCCTCTTCACATTAAAGTTTCAATTCTCTTTTTTTGTTTTTTTTTTTCCCCTTTTTTTTCACTTTTCAAACAATAGGAGAAACACCACCAATCAACATCTGTCTTTCAACTCACCCCCTTCTTCTCAACGATCAAGTCCCACCTATTCACCATTCTCGAGACACAATATAGGTAATAGAGCTTAACAAAAGAAAGACTTAAATGTAGGAGGTCCAAAATGGTTTGCAAGGGATGATTATGTTTCAAAGAAACGAACCGGCTCAAACATATCAAAAATCACCTATAATCCTTTCCAAGGGGTGATTCAACCATTCAAACCAAAACCAATAAGATAATATGATATGCATGCAATTCCGAAACTTGGCAACAAAGATAATGAGATCACAACAATGATGCTTTTATTCTTCTTTTTATGACAAACAAGAGATTACTTGACACCACTCCAATAGAAAAGATAAGGCTCTAAAGCTCACATGGGCATAAGTCTCCACTAATCTAGCCATCAAAAGCAATCAACCCAATAGTTTACAAGTGATCAAAATCCAAAGGTGCAGCGAAGTGGTGCTATGCATAAGTGTCGTGGTCCACTTTGAACAATAAGCTAGCAAAAGGATCTAACATTGCCCACGAAGTATAACAAAGCAATAAGCAATACACCCCAACTCAAGTACCCACAAGTAAGCTCAACAAGTCTCAATTCCATGCAAAAAGATCCCATTTGTTTTTGGATTTTTCAAATTTTTATATTTTTTTTTGGATGTTTTAAGACTCTAAGTAAAAACAAGTGACAAAGTAATCCCTCCCCCCAACTTGAATAGAGCAATGTCCTCATTGAATGCAAAAACACTAAAAGAGAAGGACATGAAGAAAGAGAGAGGAAAGAGATCACCTTGAACTAGCGAACAACACAAGAGAAAAATAGGTTGGGAAAGAGACCCCCCAACTTGAACCAAGAAACCTGCATGTGTTAGTCCGCAAGACAAGACAATAGAAAAGAAAAAAAATAAAAGAAAGAGAAGAAATGATACTAATGACTCCATAAAACAATGAAATCCACCACTTTCTTCACGCGAAAGCCACGGGTAGTACTTTTCTCCCTAATTCCTCACTTAAATTTGTGTAGAAGGTCATCACAACAATCCCGGGTAAGTCACGACTCAACAGGTTAAATCACTCAAGGTTTTTCCTCAAAGAAATCAGAGCCAATCATCTTTTATGACTATCCAAGACACAGCAATAAGATTGTTAGAAACCCAGATACACAAATTTAAGGCTAGAAATGAAGTGGCTATACCAGACCATAGATAGCCGTTCGAGCACGGCTAATACTGGAGTTGTCACAAACTCCAAGAATTTAGAGTCTCCTAGACTTGTCACGATTCACTGCACACCCAACGCTCAAAGAAAATTTAATCCTCCATTTAAAATTCACATGAGATGGATCATCCCAAAAGATATAATTTGGCTCTTCCATAGTAATGAAAAATAATAGATCACATAATTGAGTCAGAATTACTCCTCTAGTCACCAAATGAGTAAAGTCGCCATCCCAAGGAAAGATTTGTTCGTAGAGAAGTACTTCTAATAAAATTCTACTAGTTGGACCCAAGGGCTCTAACCCAAAGATAAAATCGCACACTAGTCCTTTGATATACTGTCCAGTGTCATCAATCACCCTGTCCTGTTCAAGTTCAAAATTATTACTACAATGAGCTAAATAAGTCTCTAACGAATGATCACCGCTAAAATTAGTGAAAGAATTATTATCCAGATTAGCAATTTTGTAAAAATTAGTACCCTTCTCGTGGAAACTAGACTCCTCTACTTGTTCCTTATTGACATTGATTGCAAAGCAGTCTTCTTCCAAGTTCAGGTGCTTTGTGGGATTGTAAACATTGAGCTTAAGCGTCATGTTCCCAAAAGTCACCTCCATCTCCCCACTCCTGACATGAATATTAGCATTGGCCGTCTCCAAGAACGGACGGCCAAGTATGACAGGAGTTTGTTTTCTGAGGGTTTGCACCGGTTCCGTGTCAAAGACTATAAAATCAGCAGGAAAGTAAAAGTCATTAACCTTGACAAGAACGTCCTCAACTATCCCACGCGGTACCTTAATCGATCAAGTCCCAATTGCTCATACACCGAGTAAGGGATTAAATTGACACTAGCTCCCAAGTCTAATAGTGCTCGCTCGATGACATGACTACCTATGACTATGGAAATGGTAGGAGTGCCGGGATCCTGTAACTTAGGAGGAGTGACAGACTGGAAAACGGAGCTCACTTGCTCGGTGAGAAGGACCTTTTCGGACACATGTGTCCGAGATTTCCGCTTGTGAGTGCAGAGGTCTTTAAGGAACTTGGCATAATTAGGGATTTGTTTGATGGCATCTAGGAGGGGTATATTGATATCCACGCATTTGAATACCTAGAGGGTGGCCTCCATAGATGATCCCTTTTTGGTGTAATGAGATGGCCCGTTTAGGGCAGCGGGGAATGGGGCTTTAGGCACATAGGGTGGTGCCTTGGAGCCCGTGGGTATGGTGATGGGTGGTGAAGTAGTGATTCGAGGGGTTGCCTCCTTGCTATGAGAATTCTCCTCCTCGGAATCAGATGGGGAGGAGGGAGCTTGGTGCTCATTTCCTTTTGGCTTTTCAGGTCTAGTTTCAACCTCTCTCTTGTTGCGCAGGGACATGAGAACATTCGCTTGTTGGAAGTTATCAGTCCCTTGATAACCCTCACATTGGTATTGGCTCCTAGGGTTGTTAACATGATGACTAGGCAGCCTACCTTCCTCCATATGGTTCAGTGTGTTAGCCATTTGGCCCAATTGAGCTTCTATTCGGGAGATGGAGTGGGTATGAGAATTCACCTACTGTTGTGCTGCAGTCATCATCTCAAATGCCTTCAGAAACTTATCCTCGAAGGAAGGGTCCCTCGAAGATTGGGCAGGTGCTTGCTCAGAGGGTGGCTGTTGGTAGTTTGCAAAACGATAGGCCGCAGGATTGAACGATGTGGACCATGGCCTAGACTGTGGGGCGAAAGTACTGCCCTGGGATTGTGGGTTCAACGAAAAGTTACTAGGTATGGCGGAACCATGTGCATTGGCGTACCCCTGTGAAGCATTAACTTGTTCATGCACAAAGCCTGGAAATTGAGAAGCAGCGGGACAATTAATAATATAATGGGCTGGACTTGCACATAAAGAGCAAGTGTCCTAGAAGGCAGGAGGCGGGGTAGAAGTCGAGCCCAAATTGAGGAGTTGGTCAAGCTTCGCGGCAATAGTGTCAACCTTAAGAGCGAGGTCATTAGAAGGGCTAACCTCATACATTCCTTGTGGCTTTGAAGAACTGGTAGTGATGGTTGCCCTATCACTGTGCTGGTAAGTGGCATGGTGTTGAGAAGTTTTGCTCATTGTCTCAAAAAGCTCCCACGCCGACTTTTCGTCCTTATTCATTAACGAGCCCCCACATGAGGCATCAACCAACATCCTATAATGGGAATTTAACCCACCATAAAAACTTTGCACTAACTGCCACTGTGCAATTGCGTGGTGCAGACACTTCCTAATGAGGTTACCGAATCTCTCCCAAGCCTCATAAAGAGGCTCATTGTCACCTTGTCGGAACGAAGTAATCAGTTTCCGATACTGAGTCATTTTGCCAATGGAGAAATATTTCTTAAGAAATGCGTCTCACAGTTGCCCCCAGCTAGTTATCGAGTTTGCAGGTAAGGTGCTAAGCCAATGTTTGGCATTCTCTTTTAGCGAAAATTGAAATAAAATTAACCTAAGCACCTCATTTGGAAAATTATGAATTTGAAGTGTGGAGCTTATGGTTAGGAACTCGTCAATGTGCTGGTAGGAATCCTCATTAGGGTCCCCTTTGAAACTAGGCAATGCTTGCAACATGCCAGGTTTAATCTCATAATGAGTGGCTATGAACGGTGGCAGTTGGATGCATGACGGTGTGACATATGTTGAGGGCAAGAAGTGTGTATGCAGCGGGACGGGAGCAGGAGGCGCGTTAACTGCTCCAACCCCATTTTGAGGTGTTGAACTTCTCCCATAGTAACTAAGTCGGACGCACTCTTAACCCTACGTCCCCGCTCCAGATCCAGATTGAGTGGTAAGAGTTTGGGGTTCTGAGACCGACGACCAAACATTCATAGGCAAGTAGATTAAAAGAAAAATAGACTTACAGTGAGCAACGAAATCACTTTTATATCACGGCAACGCTATTCACTGCTGGAACCTGCTTACTTGAACGCCTCGCAACCTGTACCTAAGTATCACTAGCAAACAAAAATTAAAAAGTCCTAAACTACGAACTAAAATAAAAACTAATCAAAATTAAGTAACCGTGCAAATTGTCCCCGGCAACGGCGCCAAAATTTGACCGTGTCGTACCGTATCAAAAATATATTTATAAAAACAAGGAATTAACCCTTACTCAGAAGAATAGTGGCTAAGTCCGAGTGTCGCTCCACGGAGACAATTTGGCTAAGTTACGTTAATTTAGATTAATTCTAACTTAATTCAGAAAAAGAGATTTGAGTGATTGGTTTTTGGAAACTGAATGAATTAAGAGAACAAGTAATTAAATTGGTGAAAAACTAGTGAGAGAAAGGTCTAGGGTTTCAAATCCACCCCGACCACGTAACTAAGTTATGCATAGGCTAGGATTTCTACTCAAATCACAATTTCTCAAGAAAATAATTGAGTTATTAACAGGCATGGACTATCCCATAGCACGGACCGTCTCGCTGGCACAAACCGTCTCTTTCACGGACTGTCCAGTGGCACGATCCGTCTTACGAGCATAATCCATCTCAGTTACCCAAGCACAAGCAAAGAAAACCATTGATTAACTAGGTATTTGAGAGTGCACACACAAATACTCAACCAATAGAAAGAATTAAAACGATTCCATCTGATCATAATGAAAACATGTTCTAAGTTAAACAATAGATTCGAAATAGAAAACCAAGGCCTACACATAAACAAAGTTACTTGGAACGGGGCTTCATCTTCCCCCTAGAAAGTGTTTAGCCGGCCATGGAGATAGAGATGAACGCTTGATTTGATGAAGAACTTGACGACCCCATGGAACGGCTCACGTTTCTCTCTCTAGACTTGCTTCAAAATATACTAGAACCCCAAAAACGTACAAAGCAATGACCTATTTATAATAAAACCCAAAAAAACATGGTCAACGCCCTAATCCGCCCTTGACTCGGGTAAAACCGCCCGGGCGGCTTTGATTCCCGCGCGGGCATAAAATCCAGATTGTAGGCCAAAACTTTGTGGACTCGCCCCGGCTTCATCCGAACTCGAAATGATGCGTTTCTTGGACTGTTGCGAAGCTCTATACGTCTACTTTGTGTTCCATGCATCGTATCGACTCCAATTAGCAATTTTAATTGTTCGGCACTCTCCAAAGCCTACAAACACAATTCAACCAGTATAAGTCATCAAGTAACTCTATGATTGGACTATTAAAGTGTTAATTAGAGGGCTAAATGGGTGTTTTTGGTCACTTATCAGGAGGCGTGCTCAACATTCCGCGCTTGATCAAACAGTTTCAACCTGAAGGCTTTGCCTTGTGTCTCGTCATTCTTGTAGCGTTTCTATTCGTTCACTCAGACAATCAGGCAAGTACAGCACTGGTAGGAGTGGCAAAGCAGATTGAGGAGTGCAAAGATGTAGCTCCAATGGCTTTGGCTGAAACTTTGATGGGTTTGGACAGAGTCCATGCTGGGCGGACCAATGTTTTTGAAGGCAGTGCTTTGCTCCTACATGTAGGTTTCTTACTCAGCTTTCCTTTTTCTAGTTGATCTCTCATTCTCTTTTTACCCCAACGCTTGAGTTTAGGCTTTCTACAGCTCCTTACTTGTTTTTTTTTCTCTCATTCAGACTTGGCTTTCTGATAAGGCTGCCCTTTTGGAGGCGGTGCCGCGAAATAGGATTCATGAGACACAAGGCTTTGTTCAGAGGGAGTACCGAGAGTTTTACAGGAGTGTTCCTAGTTGGGTTCAGGTGCTTTCCCAGCTTAAAGAGGACACAATTTCTTGGTGCTTGAACTGGATGGATCGTCCGACCATGACGGTGAGCAACGTGGGACGTCATAGGATTGTTCTGGCAGGTCTGACGTGCTGGACCTTTTACATTCCTTATCGCATTCTTCGTCAGCTTGGTATTGGTCAAACAATACCACTTGTGAATCCTGAAAATTCCGTCATGCCAAATTTCAACCAAGCGCCTTAGTATAGGGGTGCGGGTAAAAATGGGAATCATCATCCATGCACTCTTCCCAGAGCTTCACTGTGGTTGTGTTGTTCCAACGGAGGATAATGGGCCATATTGGGCCCTCAAGAGTGTATCTCTAGCGGCCGTCAGCTTCCTTGACCAGGCGACCCCTGCTGTCCAGGACTGACTTGGATACCTGTGTGGGGAACTTCTTGGGGTTGGAAGCAACAATGGGAAAATGCTCATACAACGGTGTCGTCAGGAACTGAGTATGCACCATGGAGATGATGTCGTAGCGACCCACAGAGCGCTCAAAGTCTGCGGAGAGGCAGTCCAGCTGCTGATACAAGTGTCCAAGGAATAGAGGGCCCAGCGAAAACCTGTCTCCTTGCGCCATCCTCACCGCGAGGTAAAAAACGAACTCGCTGGGCGCGTCAACCGAAAAATTCAGAAATAGAAAGAACAAGAGAAAGAAAGCAATAAAGGCAGGCAGATATAAGTCACCTTTGTACTCCTGGCCATTAATGGCCTGACGCTCCGCACTCCCAGATTGTGCGGGTTGAAGATCCTTAAAGAAGTACCTTATCAAAGAACCCCAAGAAGTCTTCTTTGGGTCAGTCATGGCCCTCCAATTCCCATTCCTATCCCATTGCGAGCCCCGATGGCCCACGACTTTGTAAGCCAACTTGAGTTTACCCGAAAGCTTTTGATCCGCGTAACCAGCCTTGGCAGGCTCAAACTCCCTTTTACAGCACAAGGAGAAGTGCAGGAGCGCGCTGGTGTCCTGAAGAGTGGGGCCAAACTCTCCCCACGAAAACACAAAGGTATGAGTGTCACTACTCCATCGCGACACCAGGAAATCGCCATTCTCGTTCCTCCTATTCAGCGTCAGAACCTAGGAAATCTGCATCCTCAATCACGTCGTTCACCCACTCACTCTAGCCAGCAGGGGGGTGCAAAGAAAGAGGAATATTGAACTGGAGAAAATGGAAAGTCTCCCCTCTCCAGACGAAGACGGAGAATAGAGGAAGGTGGCACCATATCCCCATCCTCAAGTGACGCCTCCGGACGGATGCATAAGACGTCGTCCAGCTCCTTGCCCACCAGAGCATAAGACTCCACTTTCTTCCAGAACGGGTCACTCTTACCCTTGAGCCCTTGAGGTAAGGAGCACGACGCCATTGGTCTGAGGGAGGGGCTGGACCACCGTGAACAGTGAGCCTTCCCCCCTGCACTTGCTCTCCATGAGTCATCTTTGTGTGAAAAGAGCTTTGTGAGAGATGAAGAAGAGGCAGAGGAAGAAGATTTGCAGAAACGGGTGGAGGGAGAAACCTGCAGAAGACGGAAGAAATTTAGAGAGAAGGGGCTCTGAGTTTGAACGGAAGAAGTAAAGAGAAGAAATGAGGGGGAGGGAAGTATTTATAAGGAAGAAAGGGGGGCCCGAACGGTCGCAATCAACCATCATGTCAGCGGCCAAACGTCATCATAATGATGACCTCGGACAGCCGAAAAGGTGCCCCCAAACAGTCGCATCAGTCAGCTGAAAAGGTGTCAGAAAACGGATGACGCACTGACGACGCGCTCGCGTGAGAAAGCGCATGAATTTCACGTCACGCACTTACGTATTCCTCAGGCGCATGGGGGCCATTGTAGGGGAGGTCAGCATGCGACACGTGTTAACATTGACCTTCCATTGGGATGATGACAAGTGTCACACAGGTGGCACAATTTCTGCGCAAACTTCCGCGTAAGAAGCCACTAGCGCGGGAACCTCTTGTGCAAGACGCCCCAGCGACGCGTACCCAAAGCCCAGTAAAAGTAGTGCTTGGACAACCATGGGCCATCGGAACAGGAGAACAGCTCATGGCTCAGACGACTAGCGTGGCCGAGAACATGGGCGAGAACGCGGGAAGCTAGTCCAACTTAGCCCAGGTAATTATACCTGCTGCGGTCTAAAGGTAGGACCCCGGACGCCCCCTGAGGCCTGGCTGCGGTACAGGCACGACCGAACTGGTCACAACCTTGCCCTAACGGGAATAAGGGGGATCTAGTGGCTTGGTGGCTATAAAGAACAAAGGGATCGCTGTGCTAGGGAATGGCTCGTCACCGCGTGGGTCAGCCGCGCGATGATGACGTCACCCGTACAGTCAGGTTGTACGGAAAGGACACGTGTTATCATATTATAGGGGAGCAGTCTGGCACCTGATCAGTGGTCCATGGTGCCTATAAATATGGGACATTCCCTTTCAATGCCCAAGGTTTGGTGAAATCCTAGCAGAAGTATATGCCATTCTAGAGAGAGAAAAGGGTAATCACTGAATGAAAGGAGAACATTCTCTCTAGTGAGATTCTTGCCCCATCTCCTAGGTCACCAAGGGTATTACGGATTAGACTGAGAGCAATCCACTGCCTTAGTTCTTTCTGCACATATCTGCTCTGTTCTTCACCCTTCCTCTAGACCACTCTATTCCCTTTCACTGTGTCTTTACTGTTGACTATCCATACCTTTCCAGCTCATCATTTTAGCTAAAGCAAGAACTCATCACCTACACCCCATTTAATGAAAAATGAGATGCAGAGAGATTGACCAAGATAGGAGGAGGATTCGAGTGAGTGGTTTGTGGGAGAATTGAAAATTCCGAGCCCAAATTCCAATTTCAGGAACTTTTCTAAACATTCTCCTTCTCCTCCTCCTCCCTCTTCCATCTCTCTCTCTCTCTCTCTCTCTCTCTCTCTCTCTCTCACTCACTCTCTCTCTCTCTCTGAATTTGCACTACAGTGGACCAGTGGCTGGACATTGGGGTTTTCGAGTAAGTTTTTGAAACTATTTTTGAACCTCCATTGTGGTTACTATTTCAGAGGTTCTTTTTAAATTTTTTCTTCTAAATTGCTCGACTTTTTGGGATGATTGTGCATTTTGTAAATTAAGAATAATGCATTTATGATACAACTAACGCATGTACAAACGCATGTACAAACTACAACTACAACTAACCAAGAAAGTCAGATGAAGGGAGTACCTATCTGACGAAATATACATCCAAAACAACTATTGAAAGTCATGACAAGGGTTGATCTCGTCAACGTCTGATACGTACAAATATGTACATTTTATGTATGAAGTTTGAAATTTCTTAATTAAGAGAATTATTGACCTATTACATAATATTATTCAAATTTCAAATGAGTCCTTCGCTTGTTGACGGTAAAATTGAAACACTCAGGCATTATAAAAACAACTATCGAAGCAAATCTCTTGTACTATAAACAAATTATTCGGCGTTAATGTTGATAACTACCACCTCCACCATGACCATCAATCATCTTCAAGCTGAACCGGTTAGGTCGACGTAAAGACTGAACCGTCTCCATAAACTCTGACTGGTCCGACCGTTCTAATTCTTCGGAATATATAGAGTTCGTAAAAATCCGACCGGTTCCTACGCTGCCACTCCTATGTAACCCTTTACTCAAACTCCTCGCCATTTGAAAGCCCCCGCAACTCCTTGTCCGGTTCAACTTTGATCCCACCAACAGGCTCCGTAACTCCTCCGGTAACCGTAGCGTGAACCGCTCCCACTCTTCCTCTTGCCTTGCCAACGATTCGCTCTCCGAACCACGTGTCCCATTCTGACTGGGCGTTTGAATCTTAGTGGCGACCGCATCCGGAGATTGTATTGGGATTATGACAAAGTCACCCACTACTGCATCTGGGTTAACCGAGTCGTGTCTCGCTTCCCTTACCGATTCGTCACACGATACCCTTCCCCAATCGGGATTCAGTGAAGTGTGTAATGATTCGGAAACATCGGCTCGGCAAACCGGGCACGTGACGTGAGAGGAAAGCCACTCGCCGATGCAATCGCAGTGGAACACGTGGCTGCAGTAGGGTAGCAACCGAAGGGTCTCGTGATCTTCAAACTCATTTAAGCACACGGCACATTCGAGCGCACCCTTGCCTATCTTGTGCCCCTTCACTTCGGAGTAGATAAACGTGGGGAAAGAGTTGATAACGTCCTGGTCGAGGCAATCTCCGGTGGCGGCGTTGGGTAATCCGTTGGTGGTGTGGCTAGTAACGCTAGTTTGGCGTCGGCCCGTTCTTGGCATGGGACGGTAGCAGGGACAGTAATATCGCAAGAAGACGGAGAGGAAGGCTGTGATGATAATACAGCAGATGAGGATGATTGATATCCCTTGTATGGATTTGTGCGTTGCAGGTGCAGGCGGTGGCGGTGGCGGTGGCAGTGACGGTGGCACGTCAAAAAATATCTACATAAAAAAATAGAAAAGTAATATCGTAAGAAGACGGAGAGGAAGGCTGTGATGATAATAAAGAAAATGAGGATGATTGATACCTCTGGTATGTAGTCTTCATAATCGACTGGCGGTGATGGGGCAACAGACACTGAGAATTGGAGTAGTAACATGAAAAATATTACAAGGATACAATTGATGTGATTTTCCATCATTACCTGGTTTGAGTGGAACGGAATTGTTGGCTGTGACTGACCAGGTGAAAATGACCAATGTAAAATGCAAGCGTGCATAGTTGTAGAAATGGAATAGCTGTTAAAATTTTATTTCAATTAACTAGGTAAGATATTTTAAAATGTATCACTTGTAGCATCATGAATCGCGTAGAAGTCGCAAGAATCTTTACCTCGTATATAAGATATATTTTGAGATTTTAGTTGGTTTTATTTTTGTCAAATTGAATCATATGGTACGTGTAGTATGATCTGCATATCATGAATGAATTCAAATATCTGTATAAAAAAATAGAACAGTTTTTTTGCTCAAAATATTTAAGGCATACAAGTTGAACAACATCGGCAGTCTTCTGAATATGTTACAGCCGTATGGTTAATTGTTATTTTAAAAGCTACATAGAATATTCCTTAATTAACAAATAAATCTACCTCTCTGCCAACTTCTTATTAGTCATAAAACAAAACGGTAATTTGGTAAAATATCTAGGCTAATAAATATAACAATCTCGATAGTTTTTTTTTTTTTTTTTTGGGCAAGTAAAAATTTGGTCGAAGGGCCAAGACCGGGCATGCCATGCCCTCTTCCCTTGGGTACCCTTTCATTTTTGTTTTGATAATCGGATGTCCGGATCAACTTACTCGCACTTGACTAATTCTAGGGCTCTGAAAGAAATAGCCAGGGCATAACCCCAGTGGCTCCAAGAGTTTGCTAGCAAGAGGATTCGAACCTAAAACCTTAGATGGGAGCAAACTCTTATTCCCAAGGTAAGACCATTTTACCAACCCCTTTGGGTTTTCCCATGGGTACCCTTGGGGCCCAACAATATCAGTAGTTCTCCATCTAAATTCTCACATTAGCATCGAACCCGTGCAATGCATGGGATCCGTAATGTATCTATATAACAACTTTTATCCACTTATGACTAGGTTTGTTAAACGAACCAAACAGCTTGAGCTCGGCTCGAGCTTGGCTCGACTTTTGGCTCGTTCAAGCTCGTTCACAAAGAATATAAGCCAAGCTCAATCATTTTTTACTGTTTAAAAGAATATAAGCCAACCTCAATCATTTTTTATTGTTTGTTAACGAATTCAAGCCAAGCTTGAGCATATGGGTGATTGGTTCGATATATAGACTCATATACAAAGGGTCATTCAATAAATATTCTAAAAATAGGAATTAATCCACAAATATTTCACAAATCAGGTATCAGACATCCATTAAGATCTTTTCACGACTATGGTTCCAATAGTCTTGTATCGAAATTAGAAACTTCATCAATGATATACGATTATAAGGCAAGCCGGTCAAATTACGTAATGATGATGATGATTTGGTATTGTCATCTAATGGAGGGGAGGTGAGTGTCATTTCAAAAACCTCAGGGGAGGTTAGTGATAATTACCCAATGAATTATAAGTTGGGGTTCTAATTGAGCCAAACAAGCCAACCACAGTATTGCTCTGGCTCGACTCTTTATTACATATGTTCATGTTGGGCTCAAACTTGAGGATTTTTGGAGACTAAATATTGTTCAAACTTGGTTTGCATTTGGAGTTTTGTGTTCATGATAAGTGTGGTGGTTAGATTATCTCTAACTCATCTTTTTCAACTTGGATGGAATGAGTGATGGTTTATGGAAAGGATCTTCTCACGAGGTTCGCTCCTACATGCTGAGCTAACTCATTAGCACCAGACCGGACCGTGGAGTTTGGAATGGTACTCCGACGATCAAGTTAGTAACTGGAGAAGAAGGAGAAAGCAGTCAGATCTAGGGTTGAGTGAGAATGTGCGTACCACTTTGGCTGATCAAGCTACCTTTTATAGGTGAAGTCTGACTTGCCTTCCAAGGTCTTCATTCACGTCACGCATGGTAATTGCTCGGGTGATGTCACTGTTGATGTAACCGAGAGCATCATTATGTTCATCACATGAAGCCAATCTTCTCGTGATTGTGTCCTAACCGTTTGAGGGATGTTACTCATGATGCTAAGCAAGGTGGCCATGCATGTGATTGAGAACTGTATTCCTTGAGTCACACGGACTTGACCCATTCCCGAGTAACCGGTACCGGTGACCCTGGCTTGTAAGTGTTCGAATCGCGGGTGTGGGTCTGAATGTCCATTATCCTACGCATCGCTTGGGACAAGAACATCATCGTTCGGCTTAGTCCTGGGGTAATCCCAAATGGACCTTAGCATTTTATCTTCTAGCCTAACTGGGCCTTAACCTCTATTTGTATTATTCAGGCCCACACAATAAGCTTGGCTTGTGCAACATGCAAGTCAATCTCGAGCATTCAAGCCTGAGCTGAAGATCGCAGAGTTCCGAGCGCTTCAAGCTTGTTTTTAAGCTTAAGCTCATCAAGTCTTCAAAATGAAATGGGCTAATTTAAAACCAGGAGCCCTAAATTTCCTCTTCATCGTCATCGTCTCTTCTCTTCTCTTCTCTCGATTTCGGATAATTCTTCGGAAATGATGGAACGACGTATAAAAACCAAAAATATTAAATCTTCATACATCTGGCAACCTATTGTTATTAATCATTAAATTTGACCATATATGGTTTCTACGAAATTCAAAATGACCAAATCTGACCAGCTTGCAAGAGCTGAGATATCCATTGCCGAGAGTCATTTATTTGTATGAAAGATTGCATATGCCAACACCACTAGAAACGATAGGGAGGTGAGCTCTTCATTACATAAACAAATTGACGCAGCGGAATTCATGAGAGACTAGTTAGCATACTAGTCCAAACGAGATAGGCACTCGAATCCACAAGATGTTCTTGAATCCACAAGAGAAAAAGAGAAACTCTATAAATTTTATTGAATAAAAGTTGAATAATGCCATAGGCTTACACATTTATTTATACTAATAGGTCCCATCAATAAGGAAATTACCTAAAGCGGAGACCAAGCAAATTATTACTTGGAACCCATGACTATAAGAAAAGGGAAATAAAATCAAATCTTACCAAAACTAAATTAAAAACGTGCAAAACAGGCAGCACAAATAAAATCTCCTAATACTAATCATAAATAAAAATTATTACCTAAATAGTGATTCCATAAATAATAGGGGTATATATCTTGTCCTACATCATTCTCCTTTTTCTTCAAAAGAACCCGATCTCGAGTTCTCGTTAGGACTTTACCATCTTCCATGCCAAATAAATAGATACTTGGAATACTTCAACCCCTTTATTTTCTTCCAAAACATCATAGATAATAATATTTGCAATGATATCTTCTCTACATGCTTCAAGTGATTGATAAGATCAACCAGATGAATATTGAAAATCCAATTATACTATTGCACTCGAAAAAAATCAATAAGGGAAACTTGACATTGTGGGTCCTCTTTATCTTGCCTCATCTTAGCAATGGTTGACGCATCAATGATTGGCTCATTGAGATGGGCTGTCTTGACCATAGAGTCATCAAATAAGATAGCAGCATCAATTTCTTCCATTGAAAAATTATTTAGGTCCTCAACAATTTGATCACCAACATCAATATCAATTTTCTGCTTCTTACCCACCTCCATATGGATTTGCTTATCATTAACTTCAATCACAATGTTCCTTTTGCCGCTATTGCTCACATCAACTTTCTCTTTTCCATCAACTTGAATTACCTCTTGTTTAACACCTTCTTCAACAACATCTTTGGCAACGGTGTTGATTTTTATTTTTATTTTGGCCTATATTTTTCTTCCAAATTTTCTCATAATTCCATGGCAAAAATCTTTCCATCATAAGTCTTTTAATTCTTGGTCATGCACAGATACGCCACTTACCCAATTTAGCTCTTGAAGATTGCAAATCTAACCACCAATTAAGTGCAGAATTTGTAAATTTTAACCACAAATATGTCCACTTTTCTTTTGCTGGAATTTTCACCAACTCAAAGAAATCATCAATATCTAGAATCCAATCTAAAATATCTTCAAAATATTCATTACCACTGATTTTAGGTAAGTTGTCATAATACCTAAAAGGATAAGTATATTTCATACGCATGTACTCGTCATACTTGAAATTAGCATGGGGGGCTAAAGGCAACAAACTACACAACACAACACACACGCAAAGGGGGGACTCTGTCCTTATCATCAATGCTACACACATCAACTACACAACAAAATCGCATAATATATGGGTCTGACACACACAGTAACACTAACGGCCCGTTTAGATGATGTATTAGTTTGAGAGGGATTAAATAGTAAGGGGGGATAAAATAGTAGGGGTGATTAAATAAGAAGGGAGGATTAAATAGTACATGGTTTGGATGAGGGATATAAAAAAAAAAAGAGGGATAAGAAGGGTAGATGATGTAAAAATTAGTCAAATGACTATTTTGTCCTTGTGAATGCCCATATTAAATTATACATTTAAATAATTACAAAAATCCAAAAAATAATTATATAATTCTTAATTTAATTATTTTATATAAATGAAGAATAGTAAATATTACAAGTATATTTATTTTTTGTTTCTAATAAATAAAAAATTAATTTTATTATAGCTACCTTTTTTTTTTTTTTTCATATGGGGTCATAATTTAGGGCTTGAGGGAATTACCAAATTAAGTGTGTGTGGGGGGGCGGGGGGGGGGGGGGGGGGGGGGGGGGGGGGAGGTAAAGTGTAAATTTTACATCTAAAATAAAGATCAGAGGAGAGAGAGAGAGAGAGAGAGAGAGAGCCAATCTTTCTCATATCTTCTTCTGCGATGGTCCGGCAAATCCCTCACCCAGATACGGGTTTTTGTTCCCCGATCGTTTGCATTTATTATGAAATTTCTAGATCTGAAAAATTTTGATCTCTATTTGTTGGTTGTTAGGGTGCATTCAAGTAATTCGACCACCCTCATCCCCCATGACTAAACATAAGCCTGGGTTCTCCCGAATTATTTAGCCGGCGGCTATTTAGTCGGGATGGATTTTTTGTTCCCAAACCATGGGCTAAACGTCTAATCACCTCCTCATCCGGCCGGATTGCTTCATCCCTCTTCTTAGTACTGCATCTAAACGAGGCCTAAGTGTTTGTGGGACTCATGCTATAGGAGTGTCTTATGTAGTTGGGTGTGTGTTGTGTGCATAGGATGATTCAACAAAAATAGCCTATTGAAAAAGCAAAAAGCAATGACAAAAAAAAAAAAAAAAAAAGTGAAGTGAAAATTGTACTGAAACAGATTGTAGAAATATTTCAACGGTTTTGTCCCGTCATTGTATGCAAGTAAGAGTATCTATTTTATAGTAATCATTTATTCGCAGAAACTATATGTTCTCGAAATAATCATAATTAAAAAAATCATGATTCTTTTTATGTGTGATGCAAAATGGATTCTATTATAATTCTATTTGATGATCCGAATAATTTATTTTGCAAGTTTTCATCTATCAAATGTTCATGCAATCAATAAAATAAAACAGTCACTGGGAAGTTTCTATAGAATCACATTTCTATTTAAAACAGTTGACTATTAGAGTTCTAAATGTTTCTTTTTTCTCAAGACAAATATGATTCGTTCAAATGGCTATCGTCATCAAACCAAACTTTTACGAAACATTATTTTGTGATATCGAGATATACGAAATAAATAACTGGGGTGATTAAAAAAAGAAACCACGATGGAATTCATTTTACATTACAAGATGATGGTATGATTTAGACCATATACTATGCAAAGTTGTTTCCTAAAATAAAAGGAAAGCTCTACATCGTTTCTCTCTCCTATTTGGCTTTTTCTTACTCCCTCCGTCTGGATTTATTTGTCCCTCGTTCTATTGTAACTGGATAAAAAATTAGTGATATCTTTAAATTGGTAAGTAATTATATTTCCAATATAGATATTATTTGATAGATCTCGACTAGTTTTATAAGAAAATGTTTTTAAAATTACATAAAACATTATAAATTATAGAATATAATCATTTGAAAAGTGGTACGAACTCCCAAAATAAACTAACAAATCCAGACGAAGGGAGTACTTTTTTCCCCCTCAATTTTACCTCATTTCACTCGTTTTCTCTATCTTTAGTAAAATAACAATTATTTTTATTTTTTAATAAGGAAACTAGCTATACAACTCGTGAGAATTATTTATTCCCTAAACCGATCAATCATGCCTTCAATTAATTCATTTTTTGATTTCTTTTCCCAAAAAAAAAGTGTGTGCGTGTGTGTGTGGGAGAGAGAGAGAGAGAGAGAGAGATTTAAGGAAGTGGAGAGTTAGAGTTTTATTACATTAAAAAAAAAAAAAAGATAAACAAAAATCATATACTCCTACTTGTTAGACCCCATTCCGCTAAGGGTTTTTTCACCTAATTTGCCTTTTGGGGCTTTTTTTTAGTTGATGTATTGTAAGAGAATGACATGCCTCAAAAAGTGCAATAAGCCGAAAAAAAGTCATAAAACCCCTTAGTTTTTGTTTATTTGCATTGTTTAAGTATGCTTTCAATTGTATATTAATTTGAATTTATTCTCAACCAACTTCAAATTTTCGATTCATAACATCAGATTATATGTCTCTTCCCATGTAATGAACGAGAACAACGCTACCGTGCATCAAACAAAGGCCCCAAAAAAAAAAATAAAGAGGGCCTTTTGTTATCGACTCGTATTGTCCCTGTGTATTGAATGAGTAAAATACTAATATGTCCTTAAAACAGAGCTACCTGGTCCCATAAAAACCCACTTTCAAAGCCGGCCCAAGAGATGGAGACAAAACGGATCCACGGTTTTAGGTTTGTTTTACGTACTGGTTTTTTCGCCTCGGCGCCGCGGTTTCCAGGCTTTTAAACGGCCCATACAAGTCTCTGGGCCCACGCATATATGCCCAACTGTACTACTGCCTCAAATATGTCACTTTGATACTTTAAAATGGGAGAGTATTTTGATACAAATGTGTTTTAAATTGCTCGATACATATCTTATTATTTTGTGGGTCCGCATGCATGAAACGGAATGTGTAGCAAAATCTTTGCACGCGTGTTTTAAATTGTTCAATACATATCTTATTGTCAAAATGGACGATCGGAAAATGCACAATGCACTGTGTAGTTCATTTTCTGTATTACAGGGAGTCAGGGACCCATCAGCCCGATACATAGTAGTATATATGTACCAAAATCTTTGCACATGGCTTTGTTCTTTGCAAAAAGAACTTTTATTTATTTATGTTTATGTAAACTTGTGCTAAATTCCGTCACTGGAGTTTTCTAGGACACTTCGGGGGTGTTCCACTAAGGTAGTTTTGTTTTAAAACTGCCTTGGTTTTTGTGTTATGTGATGTGTTGTGAGAGGATGACTTGTCTTGGTTTTTGAGAAAAACTAGTTTTTGGAAAAAACTAGTTAGTGGAACACCCCCGAAGAATGAATCAACGAAAACAAAACTACGTATAAAGTACACCTTCGCGGCCGTGGTTTTTGTTTGCCGGTTTTGACCAGTGATTTTGTTTAATAAAATTTCTTCTACTTCTCTACGTAAAAAGTACATCTATCACCATGTTAGAAATTCGAGTTATATTATAATTGTATATATCTTCCAATCTATCATAATTTTAATGATTTCGTATACTTGAATAATAGAATTAATCAAGAACTATCAAATTTGATGCAGATTGCATCAAATTTGAAATATATATGCTACTGAAAATTGACACGAATACCAAAAATTGAAGCGGACGGAGTAGCTTTTTTTCAACTTCGAATTTCGAATATTACTGATTGTTAAATAATGCAAAGAAGAGGAAAAGAAAATACAGAAGAAACAAATTAAAGATTGAAATCTCGAAATTATTTGTTTTCAACTACCACAAATAAGGATTCTATTGGGAGGAAACGTAGGTTTTAGTAGTAAACCTAGGCGATTCAAGGAGAAAAAAATAGTAAATCTTTAGTCAGATTTTTTTTTTTCGCGGAACAAAATGCAATTTCTTTTCAAAAGTCAGCAATCCTTGTAAGATTTCATTACAAGATACAAAAATGAACAAAAATTTTCAAAATCAAGACACAGACAACGAGGTTGGGCATAGGCCAGTCAAAAATGCGATAGTAGAGGAAAGCCATTCCACAACGGGAGGGAAAGGAGAAAGAAAAAAAAAAAAAAACAACAGCAAAACAAAGACATAAATAAAAACTCCTCTTATTCGATCTCCGCCGAAGTCACAAAATCTTCGCTAAGCCATCAAATCTGAATTCTGAACACCGTCGCCAGCGGCGTCAAATCTGACTGCAACAGCACCAAGAGGAAGATCAGATACAGGAGTGGGAGGGGGTGGCAGAGGCGCAACCCCCTCCCCCCAACAAATACCAGTATTGTTATAGGTACCGTGAAAGTGTACCAAACAATTTACCCGATATGCAGAGCTACGTGCATTGACGTATTTTTTGTACTTCCACAATAGATCGATTACGTTGGTTTTTCGTGGTATATCATATGTTTGGGATTTTCCTATCGTTGGCCTTGTTTATTTCTCCATCAGAATTCTATCTAGACGCGGCGTAAAAAATTACCAGACTGGTAAGTTGGGGCAAAATCCAAATTTTGTTGTGTAATATTCTTTTTTTTTTTTTTTTTTAGACAACTGTTGTGTAATATTCAAATATTCAAAATGGGATATATTAAGTGCCTCGTGTTGTTAGGATTCCAACAACGCACCACACGCACAGAAACAGTAAAACAAGAGAAAGCACAACACACAATATACATGGTTCGGCCAAATCCGACCTACATCCATGGGGAGGGGGGTTTCACTATAATCCGGAGGAAATCCGTGATCTTGTATTACACACTCACACTCTCATCTCACAATAATGAAACCTCACTAGTTCTCTCGTGTATCTCTCTCTCCGGGGAGCCACAACCGGCCCCCGCTCTCACACACTCTGCCTCTCTCTCTCTACATTTTGCTACAACACACCATAACCTAGGCATAACTGAATATTTATAGAATTACACAAAAAAATCCCTAATCCTCCCACTGGGCCTAAACCCAACTTGCCCACACAAGGTGGAATCCCAGCACGTCTAACATTTCCAGGTAAAAAATCAAAGGCAGAAAGGTAAATTGACACTAGCTGCCATTACACCTCAATAACTCTGCCCTGATTCTCACGCACTCTGAGTAATTTTTTCCTCGGCGAAAGTCACAATTGATAAGGATATGTCGACCGACTGATTAAACAAAAAAGGCAGATCCTGGGACCCATTAAAGAGCCACTTTTCATTGGAGGCTTCTGAGCAATAAGGCTTAGTTTTTCATTTGAGTAAAAAAAAATTCCATAAAATTAATGGATTGATTTTATAAAAAATGAAGAAATTATTTGTTAAAATCAATCAAATATTATTTGCTAAAATTGGTTGATTTTAGCAAATGATTTTCCCATTAATTTTATGAGATTCTAATTTTATCAAATGAACTAGGTAATGAAATGGACTGGTCACTGATCAACAAAATCAAGAAAATTCCCTTTGGGTCCACATATCAGGTGGTGTCTGAGTGGGAATGAAATTGGAGGAGTCTCATTCGATGTATCTTAAAATATCTGTCTAGATCGAGACTTTGGAGCGCGAATCTTCTAGAACTCTAGTATGCGTGGGGATTTAGAATTTTACTTCCTCCGTTTCAATTTAAATGTTTTCTATGAGAAACCTTGTAAAGTTTGATCTTAAAAAAAAAAGAAAAAATTAGTCATAAATGCATTATATTTGGTTTTTTAAAGAAAAGAATAAGAAACTTTTAAAATCAAACACAAAGACTTGTTTTTAGTATTCATGAGGCAAAAAGACTAAACACACTCTCTCTTTATTTTTTACATAAACATCATTTATGGGTTCAAATCCCTTACATGTGCATTGGGATCTTGAATTTATCTTCATCTAAGAACTGAAGAATCAGAAAAATCAAAATCAAACAAAAGAAGAACAACACAAACGGAAGTTTAAGGAACCAAAATCGATGTTTTTTTTTTTAATTTTATTTTGAATCTCGTTCTTTCTCCTTGGTTGTCAATAATAATGGACTCAATTTTTTTTTCCCCTTTGTTTGGTAGTTTAAGAACAAAAAATTTCTCATTACAACACCCAGAAAACACTAATAAGGTGTGTGGGGCTCACCTTGACACACCTACGTCGGATATCCGTAAGTTTCTAATTTGTCTAGAAAACAGTGGAAGGTTAATTTTTGCAAGATGAACTGCACATTAGTTTTGAATTTCTGTAGGAAATTAGAATTTTTTAAAATTAGTGACATGTCACTAGTTTTTGGGTCATCGGAAGTGGTCGGGCGGAGGTGGGTTGGTGCTCGGCTAGAGGTAGGAGTTTATTTTTTTGAATTTTCTATACGAAATTCGAACTTTTAAAAATTAGTGACATGTCACTAGTTTTTGGGTCGCCGGAAGTGGTCGACCGGAGCTCTGGTGGTGTGAGGTTACAAAATTAGAACTTTTAAAAATTAGTGAAATCTCACTAAATTTTTGGGTTGCGGCCAAAGGCGGGTTAGTGATCTGCGCGAAGTAGGAGATGACTTTTTTTAAAAAAATTTCTATAGAAAAGTAGAACTTTTAAAAATTAGTGACATGTCACTAGTTTTTGGGTCGCCGGAAGTGATCAGCCGGAGCTCGAGTGGTGTGAGGTTTCGAAATTAAAACTTTTAAAAATTAGTGAAATCTCACTAATTTTTTGGATTGCGAGAAGTAGTCGGCCAAAGGCGGGTTAGCGATCTGCGCGAGGTAGGAGTTGATTTTTTTTGAATTTTTTTTTATAGAAAAGTAGAACTTTTAAAAATTAGTGACATGTCACTAGTTTCTGGGTTGCCGGAAGTGGTCGGCCGGAGCTCGGGTGGTGTGAGGTTACGAAATTAGAACTTTTAAAAATTAGAGAAATCTCATTAATTTTTTTGGTCGCCGGAAGTGCTCGGCCAGAGATTGGGTGGTGGTCGGCCAGAGGTGGGGTGGTGGTTTTTTTGAATTTTATGTTCGAAATTTGAATTTTTAAAAATTAGTGACACGTCACTAATGTTTTTGGTCCCCGGAAGTGCTCTGCTAGAGGTAGGGTGGTGGTCGGCCGGAGGTGGGGTGGCGATTTTTTTGAATTTTATGTTCAAAATTTGAATTTTTAAAAATTAGTGACACTTCACGAATTTTTTTGGTCGCCGGAAGTGCTCGGCTTGAGGTGGGGTGGTGATTTTCTTGAATTTTATGTTCGAAATTTGAATTTTTTAAAAATTAGTAACACTTTACTAAATTTTTTTGTCTGTATGTTCGATTGCAAAAGTTCCTTGTCCTTCCTTTTAACAATGACAAATGTTTTTTTGTTTTTATATTCGATTGCAAAAGTTCCTAGTCCTTCCCTTTAAAATTGCCAAATGTTTTGAATTTTTGGCTAAGTGGCCCAAAGATAAAATACTTTTGAAACTACTTTTGAATTTTTTATTTTTACTTTTAAAAAGATCTCAATGAGTACTTTTGAATGGTGTAAAAAATTTTGAAAAATAATATCTAGAAATATGTTTTCTTCTAAAGTCAAAATGGTACGATTTTACGTAGTTGACATTTAAAATGAAACAGAGGGAGTACTACTCAAGAGAGAGGTGAAAGAACTACGAGAAAAACAACAATTGCAGACTCAAATATTGTTTGTCAAACGTACAATTTTAGTCGCTGGAAATTTTTGCCGACTAAAAAATGTAGTACGTGTTTTAGTCAATGATTCGAAATCAGGGAAAGTCTTCAAGATAGGAGTGTACAAAAAAAAAACAATGACCCGAACCGATGAACCGGTTATCTTTTTCAGTTTTTTTGTTTGACCGGTTCGATTCGGTTCCTGATAATTTAAAATTTTGAAATCTGGTTCGGTTCTCAGTTCGGAGGGTATTTTTGATGAACCGAACCTAACCGGTTTAGGTTTATATCTTAAAAATGTAAGGGATAGGGATCGACCTCCAGACCTTACGCGTGAGAAGCCAAAGGCTTACCAACTTGGCTGGCATTCAATTCATGTTTTGAGTAGCAAAAGAAAATATTTAAACTTCGTAGGGAGCCTTTACTATATATATACACTTATAAATTAAAAAATCCAAAATCTGTTCCACTTTCCCCATTCTCGATATCTCTCTCTCTCTCTCTCTCTCTCTCTCTCTTTTAAGGAGATCTCAGTACTCCACTCCATCACGCTGCCCACGCCGCCCGACTCCAATTCTCTCTCAGACCAAGATGGAGATCATCATCGTCGTTCACTCTCCCTCCTTCTCGAGTCTCGAGATCTGTACGCCTCACTCTCTCTCTCTCTCGCGTGCGCGCTTGCGATCTGCATGTATGTGCTTGTATACATATGTATACATCTGTAAATCTATATATATAAGTATATATCTATAAATCTGGTTGTATATATGTATATATCTGTAAATCTGGTTGTATATATGCATATATGTTCGTATTTTTTCATTTTTTTTAACAGATATGTATGTTTTTAGTTTGGTCTCGATCTATTCTCTTTCTCTCTCTAGGAACCGAACCGACCTTCGAACTGGGAAGAACCAAACCGGAACCGAACCGACCTCTAAAAATCCGGTTTCGGTTCTATGGTTCCTCCGAACCAGTTTTGATTGGTTCACTCAAAATTCCCTCCGAACCTGGTTACACCCTACTTCAAGATGTGAAAAAAAATAGAGACAAAGGGGATTAGAGAAAAAAATATTGGTGAGCCCCATGGGTGATCGAGGTATCAACTACTCTCGAGGAAGGTTAGGGAAGCGTATGAGTTTAATTTACACATTTTCTACAACTCACATTGCAATTAATCTTTTATTTTTATTAGAGTATGTTAGTAATAATGGGTCGGTTCGACCCAAGGTTCTGAATTCTGTACCGGTCAATGTATCGGTTTTCTTACTGGTACAGTACGGTACCAAAACTGTGTTGGAGAAATTTGTTGGCACCTTCAAAATGAATTTGGAACTTCGCTTCAAATCTGGAAAATTAAATCACTTCAAGTAGCATTACTGAGTCGCTTTCCTAAAGACAATATTTGCCTCCACCAAATGTGTGCAACGGGTTCAGCAAATTTGCCTCCATGATACAATGAAGCTTGATCTACGGATCTTCTACCTACGTTTGCACTCTCGAAAGTAGAACAGAATGGTAGTATGAACAAAAGAATCGAGACACTAGCGAACAAATCTGCAGAATTTGATCACTAGAAAATTATGAACTGAAAGCTATTTGAGAGAGAACTAAGGGTGCAGAACTTGGGGTTGTGTGGACGGTCGACCTCCCACGCCGGTTTGTTTGATTTGAAAATGGGAGTCGCCACCGGGGTTTTTGGAAAATGGTTTAGGACCCGAGAAACCGTTTTGAAAATGATTTGAAAAAAATGGTATAACTCTCGCGGTTGAAAATAAGTTTGAAAACCAGAGATTCATTTTGGATTCGGGAGCCAGGTTACGAACGGGGAAGGGTTTTAATGCACCCCGCTCGCCCGATTAAAAATCGGTCTTTACTAAACATTTGTGGAATTTTTAGAAAATGTTTTAATGCCAAACTTTATTGAAATAAACAATTTATCATACAAAGTAAAACAATTAAATATCAAAATGAACAACAACTAACAAGATTAAGCAAATAAGAGTTAATAACTAAAAGGGGAAAATCATTTTATCAAACTGCTTGTGAAGAAAATTGAGCTTAAAATTCAAATTTGAAAAAGTGTGCCGTGCGGCACACAAAATGTACCGTGCGGTACAGAAAGTGTGCCGTGCGGCACTGTTCATGATTAACGGTCAAATTTTTTAAAGTGTGTCGTACAGCACTCCCAGTGTACCGTGCGGCACAGTGGGAGTGTCGTGCGGCACTGTTGGCTGGACAATAGTTCGAAACTTTGTCTTTTCAATATGATTGAACAAAGGCACGTACAAGGCATGGAATAAGATTAAAAATGGACTACTTTGAATAGGAAAACAGTGTATTCAAACATAGAATGTTCCTCCTCATTGAATCGCTCCGTACGAGGCGATGTTTTCACCGTACAGCGCAACCGGGAGGTGTAAAATCGAACTGATTTTGATGTAACATGGGCATACCAAGCATGGAGATGATATTGGAGATCATTCCATACTTGGTACCCCTCCCCTCAGGGTACCAAAGCTAAAAGATTTGGCGAAACGGGATCGTACCACGGTTTGCAACTCTCGGATTTAAAACTCTTTTGAAACCTTCTGAACTTGATTTGGACTTCCTTTGGCTTCTAACTCCTCCTTGGTGCAGCAACAAGGGTGATGGTTTGATAAGAGGAAGTGAATTTGGTGAATCTGAAAAACAGGGGATTGGGTTTTTCGGGTTTTTGGATTGAGTTTAGAACATGACTATGAGTTTAGGATTGTTTTCTGGAAATGGAGAAGGGTAGAAGGAATGGATGAGTTATGAAATGGTAGAAATTTGCAGAGGTTGAGGAGAGGATTTTTCAGGGATTTTTTGGATGGGTTTTTCTTTGATTTTTCTCATGTCCTTCAACTCCAATCTGATCAGCATATATATAGAGGAGGATTTAAGCTTGGCCATCAAGTTTACTTGGTGTGCACCCCAAATTGGTAGGCTACACGAAACCATGATGAAGGGTGAGAGCAGAGGTCAACAATTTGAGCTGCTGGGGATGCTGCAGAAAGTCGGTTTACGCATGACAGTGCCGTACGGCACACAAACTGTACCGTACGGCACACAAACTGTACCGTACGGTACACCAACTGTGCCGTACGACACACTTCCACTGCCAATATCCAAAAAGCATGTCGTGCGTGATTGTTGAAGCTTTGTGCGTGAGAGATGAGTGTCGTGCGACACTATTGACTTTGTTGACTTGGAGAGTTTCAATCCGAGGAGCCTTCCGGTCGTTTCTTTTCATCATTGGGGACAAAAATGTGTACGAGAGACTCATTTTGGGGTGTCTACAGTTGCCCCTCTTTGACGAGGCTTACAATCATTGTGTGATGGAAGTCACGTCAAAGATAAAGACACCCCTCAATTCAAACATTCTCGTACAAAACAAACAAGTAAAATGTGGTGCATGTGGTCGCGCTCGTAAGAGCTGCCTACGTACCTCGTTGTAAGGATCAGACCAGCGTAGTTCGTCAGGGCTTAATACATAACATTAAATCATGCGAATACAAGAGTTGATAGAAAACATACCTTTGATTGTGTTGCGGGAATTGTCACTCTGTTTTTCAACGAGGGAAAAACCAATGATGTGTTGTGTACAAAACTCGCGTCTTGACGCTGCTTGGAGAATTTCTGAAACCTGTTGGTGTTGAATACCATTGTTAATGCCGTTGAGGACTTACGAAACCAGTCGGCTATGAATACAACCAGTGAGATTCTGTGGGGGATCATTGAGGTCCCTATAAAGTGATTAGTGTGAGACCCGCGAGGTCCCTGGAAAGTTTTGAGCGAGACCTAGCGAGGTCCCAGAAAAGGTTTGAAGCAAGACCAGCGAGGTCTCCCAAAAGGTTTAAGCGAGACCAGCGAGGTCCCCAGAAAGGTTTAAGCGAGACCAACGAGGTCCCCAGAAAGGTTTGAGCGAGACCAGCGAGGTCCCCGAAAAGGTTTAAGCGAGACCAGCGAAGTCCCCGAAAAGGTTTAAGTGAGACCAGCGAGGTCCCTAGAAAGGTTTAAGCGAGACCAACGAGGTCCCCGAAAAGGTTTAAGCGAGACCAGCGAGGTCCCCGAAAAGGTTTAAGTGAGATCAGCGAGGTCCCTAGAAAGGTTTAAGCGAGACCAACGAGGTCCCCAGAAAGGTTTAAGCGAGACCAGTGAGGTCCCCAAAAAGGTTTAAGAGAGACCAGCGAGGTCCCCAGAAAGGTTTGAGCGAGACCTGGCGAGGTCCCCAAAAAGGTGATTGGTGAGTGTAACCAGCGAGTGAGGTTTCGTGAAAAACTGAGTAATGTGTGAAACCATTTGGGGTTGCAAAAGTGTATGTGTGACCGTTTAGAGTCACAAGAGTGTGTATGACCGGTTCGGGGTCAAAAGAGTGTGTGTGATGGACTTTCGTGCCATTGAGGACTTAACAATTGATGTATCGGGAATAACCATTTCAAATCAAATAGGTAAGAATTTTGTTTTGAAAACATTGGGTGAGAAATGTACCTTAAAAATTGATGGTGAGAAATATATCTCAAAAACTGATTGAAAAGTCGCCGAACTGTATATGGATGCAATGAAGCAACATATCAGACGAACATGAGAATTGAACTTACTGATTAAATTGGTAGCGTACGTTCACGAAGGACACATGACTGAACTTGAGTGATAGCACTTGGTCAGAAAAGACGCGTGGCTGAACTGAGTGGTTTGATTGACTTGATTTGTTGAAATTGAGTTTAGAGATTGGTTTGAAAATTTTGTTTCAGAAGGTAGATTGATTTGAGAAACTAACCATTTCTAACTGATAGGCGCGTGGAAAGCTTGCTTTTAAGCGCCTAAGTAGGGTGGTTCAGTGCGTTAGTCGTGCGTGTTAATGATTATTTTCCGTTTAATGCCGTGCACAGTGGCGTTCTTGTTATTCTGTGAAGTTTTTCATGTATTTTGGCTTTTGGCATGTGTGTGTGTGCATGGCTTGAAGTGGAAGCGCGGGAGATTGAGGCTTGGGAGATGGATTTTGAAATGTTAGGCCGAAGGGGATCAGTATCGATACCCCTCTAAGAGGTATCGATACCAATTGGTTATGAAGGGACAAGTTTGGATCCAGAAGGTCTAGTATCGATACCCTTCTCAGGGGTATTCGATACTAATGTCTTATGCCAAGTCAAGGAGTCAACGCAAGCATTTCGGTATCGATACCCCTCTAAGAGGTATCGATACCGAGCGGTTACGCAGCCCAAACGATGGCGTTTCAATGTATTTTAAGGGTGTCCACTATAAAAACCTTCTTCTTATCATTAATTAGGGTTCGAAAACTTTTAGTAATTTTTTCTGCACTTCGGAGTTTGGCGGCTACGGTTTTGAGAGCTTTCTTCATTCAGCGTTTTCGCATTCAAGTTTATTTTGGAGAACTTCAGCTTTTGGATTGGTGTTGCGTATTAATAATCAAGTTCGATTTTTTTTTTCCTTCCGTTGAAATCTACGGTATTGTGTGCTATTGTTTTTATATTTAATTCTTCAAGCATGTTTAGATATAGGTTTAAATTGATTTCTGTTGTTACTAGAATTATGGGTGAGTAGTCGTATAGAGTGCGGCTGCGGGGCGAAAGCGCCCACCTCTAGCCAAATCTATGTTTCACCTCGTGGCCGAATTCGCAATTTTCAAGCAATTTTGAGAACTAGAAACTTTTCTAACGAACAAACCCAGGCATTACCGGAATTCAAATGCGCATGGAATCTGGTGACAGGTGGCGCGCATTTGTTAGGAAGTCTTTCTCGTTTTCTTAAATCAGTAAAAAGGTAATTGTGGCCCGAGTAAATATCGGTGAAATTAGGCGTGGATGCTAGGTTCCCTCAGCTGTACTCTCTTGTTTAATTTGCATTTAGTTAATTTAGCTTAGTATTTTAGTTAATTAAATCTCATCAAATCAAGGGGTGGCTACCTAAGAGCCAGTTAAACTGCAATCTCACACCTTTGAGTTAACACTTAAGTCGTCTCTGTGGTTCGACTCCGGTACTTTCGGAATTATTGTGCTACACTGGTCGAGAGTCCTACGCTTGGGACGCGTCCTTATTCGTCTTATTTTTAGTCACCTGGTCAGTCAAGCACTAACCTTAAAATTGATTTGATTGAAAAGTTGTCCCTGGAGGACAATTGATTGAAAAACTGTTCCGAAGAATGCTTGACTAAAAGACTGACCCAAAGGACGGTCGATTGAAAAGCTGACCATTTCTGGGCTTGAAATTGAATTTGATTGATTTTGAGGCGACCATTTCTGGTGTTGAACTCGATTGAAGTTGATTGAAATTGATTTGAAGTTGATTGAAAAGTTGATTGAAATTGGATGAAGTTGATTGAAATTGAATTGAAATTGATTGAAGTTGATTGAAAAATTGATTGAAATTGGTTGAAATTGATTGAAATTGGTTGAAATTGATTGAAGTTGATTGAAAAATTGCCACGAGAGACGATTGATTGAAAAACCGCAACTGGGGACGGTTGATTGAAAAACATTGATTGAAAAATCGCAACTAGGTACGGTGATTGAAAAACGTTTGATTGAAAGCATGTCTCGAGGGATGGTTGATTGAAAATATGTCCCGAGGGACGATTAATTGAAAAACTGTCCAGGAAGGACGATTGAAAATAACTGTCCCGAAGGACGATTGATTGAAAACTGTCCCGAAGGACGATTGATAAAGAAACATGTCCCAAGGGACAATTGATTGAAAAACTGTCCCGAAGGATGATTGGTTGAAAAACTGTCCCGGAAGGACGATTGGAAAAATAACTGTCCCGAAGGACGATTTATTGAAAAACTATCCCGAAGGACAATTGAAAAAATAACTGTCCCGAAGGACAATTTATTGAAAAACTATCCCGAAGGACGATTGATTGAAAAACTGTCCCGGAAGGACGATTGGAAAAATAACTGTCCCGAAGGACGATTTATTGAAAAACTATCCCGAAGGACAATTGATTGAAAAACTGTCCCGGAAGGATGATTGGAAAAATAACTGTCCCGAAGGACGATTGATTGAAAAATTGTCCATGAGGACCCTTGTGTGAGACTTAGGTTCTGACACTTGACGACATAATAACAACATTCCTGTTTTTAGAAACTTGGTAGCGCAATAGGGTATCTCTTTTTGCTTTACTGTCTTTCCTTCTGGACAAGGTCCGGATTTGAAGTTACACTTGATCAATGAGCTTGAGCTTTCGGGCTTTAGGTTGAGGTTTGACCTTTTTGGGTTTTCATGCCCCAATCTTGAATTTGGGTGTATGTGCTTCTCCCAGTAGATGACATTGAGCCAACGTGCCTCAGTCTTGGACAAATGTGCCCCAATAGATGACAAACTTTCAACTCTGAACCCATTGACTTGTTTTATCCAAACATAGGCTCCTCCATGCATTGAAACCGTCTTTCACGAGTTTGAGAATATCAAGACCACCAAAAAAGACCTTGTGTGAATTTGGACAAGGCTTCAAACGATACGAATGACTTTACAAAGATGCCCCTGATTTGGGCAGAGATGACATACTCATGAATTTGGTAGACGTGGGTTATTCTATTACTGGATCGACCTTGTGACAAAGAAATGGACTCTGAAAAGATTATGAGAAGTGGCAAAATGTGCCCCACAATTGATGTTTTGAAATTGTCATAAATCTGAGTACTTTGGTTTTGAAATTATTTCACTCCATCAAATGATGTTCATTTAAATCGATTGTTTTATCAAAACACAAGATTTCTTGTTGTGAACCCATGCCCCCGGATGCTGATTCACTGATTTTCCATTGAGGTGCTCCAATTTGGACTTTTGCTTCTGGTGGATGCTGGTGTTGTGCAATGCTTCGCCCCCGGGTTGCTGATGAGGACCTGAGGTGCCGCAGTTGGGACTTCTGCTTCTGGCAAATGCCGGTGTTGTGTAATGCTTTGACTTTTGATTTTTAATGATATTGTTCTACAGAATCCTCACTATCAAGCTATGCTTTTCAATCTGAAAGGACTTTATTTAGGTTATAACAGGGCTAAGGCTTTGGGCTCGACAAAGAAAGGATAGAAGGCTCAAAATTTTGATTTTTCTTCTAGGTTTTTAAAGCTAGCAGCTATCTTGAACTCTTTTTGTGTGCCCTTTTTGTTTTCTTCAATGTTTTCCATCATGCCCCATATTTGGCTTTTGATCGGCACTTTCTTCATGTCTTCCTTTTCAATTCTTCACATTTGGTAGTGCCTATGAACTTGGCATTTTTCATTCTAACATGCCATTAGCAATCATGCATTTGGTACTTTTGAAAATCTTGCATTTCTCGAGTAATCATGTGCTTGGCACTTCCATCTGGACATCTTGCCGATAACTTGGCACTTTTGTTTCTCTTAATTCTCCCCAGTGTGGGGGATAACAGCCTAGCTGGATTCTTTTTCAAAGAAAATGATTCAGGCTCAAAAGGGCTATCAAGGGATATATTTATCTGGGGAATAAAAACAAAGAATGCCTTTCTTTATTTTGAATTGCACAACTTGATAGAAATAATCTGTACATGCTCTAACTTTTGCCTGAATCGTACTTCAAAGTTTTGATCCAGCGAGCTTTTTGCCTTAACTTTTGCCTAGGCCGCCCTTGCGGGTTTTCAACCTAGCAGGCTCTTCTCTTTTTTTTTTTGGTCAAAGCATTGCTTTTTGATGACATTGGAGAATTGCGCCTGGAACTCCTTCTTCTTGTGAGAGCTGGGGGTTCAATCAAAAATCATCCTGTGTTTGGAAGTGATTATCATGAATTTCAAATGATGGTGAAAAACAATTTCATTTTCAAGGATTATTGCAAAAACTCAAGTTTATTATGATAATTCTAACACAAAAGCGTGACATTGATTCATGAAAGTTGCGACCGAACCACTGAGGGTTGCCTACGTATCCCTGTGCAAGGAATCAGGTCGTGCGTAGTTCGGGACTACAATGCTGACTCTATTTTTGGTTTTTGTTCTTTTTTTTTGACAACAGAACATTACAGACTTGAATTTTGAAGACATACACCAAAGTAGGAATAGAAACACAAACTGACTCAATAAAAGAGACGACTCTGACTCGAAACTTGAAAATTCCCAAGACTCGTGAAAGATTGGTCTATTGCATGGTCCTTGGCAGTTCATTCTTCTTTCGCTGGCCTTGACATCAGTAATCCCCCATGGGTTCGGTGTCGAACATGGCAGAGTTGATATGAGGATTGGGACTTGCCTGGGTGTTTGTTTTTGTTGGTGGAGAAATAATGGTTTTGCTGTCGATGAGGTTCTGAATTCTGTGATGGAGGCGCTGGCACTCATCGGTAGCATGACCGGGCATTTGGTGGAATGCACAAAAGGCATTTGGGTTATGGTAAGATGGAAGCTTCTGAGGTAGAGGGGTTGGAATGAGTGGTTTGATATGGCTGCTTTTGAGGAGCCTTTCATAAATCAAGGACAGAGGCTCGGAGAATTGGAAAAGGGTTCTTTGTGGCTTCTGAGAGTGGTTGGTTTGAGCTTTGACTTTGTTGATAGGAATGGCTTGGTTGAAATTTTGGTTTGTGGAGCTGAAAGAGGCTTGGGTATAATCGTTTTTGCTGAGCAATGTGTGGGTGTTGTCAGGGTACACTTGTTTGGTATTTGGAACAAGTTCCTTTTCCTTAAAAATGCCAGACTGGATTGCCTCCTCAACAGCAAGGCCTACCTCATAGAAGGTTTTAAAGTCGCAGTAGCTTGAAATACCACTAGGTGTTTGGCAAAATCCGGCGACAGGTTGCGAGTAATGATTCTTATCTGTTCCTTTTCAGAAGGCCGGTCAATCATTTGAGATGCCTTTCCTCTCTACCTTTTGATAAAGTCAGCAAATGACTCATTTGCCCCCATCTTTGTTGCATCCAAATCTCGAATGGTCATCTCAAGTTGGATGTTGTAATTATACTGGGCCATGAAAGCTGCCCCAATATCTTCCCAGCTTCCTTTCTTTGAAATGTCTAAACTCAGAAACCATCGCAATGTCGGTCCTGCCAGAGTCTGCTGAAACATTTGACCCATGGCATTCTTCTCGATGTTATACATGGACAGAGTGCCCACATACGTTTGCAGATGAGCTTTTGGATTCCCACTTCCATCGAACTTTTCCCAGGCTATTGGTTTGAATCCTTCCGGGAGCTTGGCGTCGGGAAATAGACACAACTTGTCCATATCGGCGCTTGTGGCAGCTACCTTTTCTTGTTTCTGGACAGACTGTTCAAGTTTGGCAATCTTTGCCATCATTGCTTCTAATTCTGGATTTTCTCGTGGAGGCGGAGGCGGTGGTTGCTCCCCGGGACCCTGTGGTGGCCTGTTCTGAAGGGCCAGACCTTGTATCAAGAGTAGTAATTCAGCCATCTGACTATCACTGTGTTCCCGCTGTTCTTCCAAGGCTAACTTGAGAGCCTCGACTTCATTCTTATTTGTTGGTTCTTTTGACATCTCTAAAGGACCTGATGTGCGGCTTCTGACTGAGTTCGAATTAACCGTTGTTCAGGAGGTCGGGTCTAACCGGGTATGTTGTTCTGACAGTAAAGCAAAAGCAGACTTAGAAGTGCCACCATTTTATTTCAAAGAAAGGAGAATGTCGTTTTTGTGTCGTGCATGTCACCCTAAGTCTCAAAAAGTTTTCAACAGCCATGGGTAGGTCGACTACTCAGTAGGTTAAGTTCCTGTGTGTTAGAACCAGAGCCAATCAACTTTCGTGACCATCCAAGGTAGAGCAATAAGGCTACCGAAATCTGGAAAGAAATGTGATTAGATCACAAGGAGCCGTCCGAGCACGGCTGACACTGGAGGTGTTCCAAACTCCAAAGATTTAAAGTCTCCTAGACTATGGGAAAATGGGTCTAAAAAGGCTGCCCCGATCCTCAAAATTTTTTTTTTTTTTTTGACAATGTATCCTTTGTTTAGGATAGCAGGATTTGAGAAAACTAAACCAACTTGGTTCTTGATGATTCCTTTTCAAGGGTCTAACTTTGATTTTAGGGACAACTGCCCCAGCTTGGGTCAATCGTTCCTAATTTCTATTAGGTCATTGCCAAGGAATTGCTAAGGATCAAGTTAATTTGATTTTCCTAAGTCCCGTTATTCTAATGATAGAATTAATCTGAAAAATGTGCATTGGAATGCACGACTCATCATTGGACAGGGCAACCTCTTGAGACCGCGGGAAAATATGACAGCATGGGGTCTAACTAACCATGATAATACCAATGCATGCAAAATGATGACAATATATGGAAAGCAGTAAACACGTAACAAGATATATCACGTAATCCTAACCTGTGGGTCCCTGTCCTACGTTCGAAGGTTCTAGGTTTACTATATGCAAAGGCCGGTTTTGGTTGAAGGGGTCCCCCAGACTAGAGCCAATATTTGCCTCCCAGTGCCAAGTGTACTGCATGGCAAAGGTCAAGCGGCAGGCTGACTCATCATGGTCCAAGGTTGCTGAGCATCCGGGGATGAACTAACACCTAGTGAACTGGGTAGGGTAACCAAGACACAGCAGCGGGGTTTATCCAACATCGATGCAAGTGATGCAAAAGTTCAGCAATAAAATTGTTTTCAAAAATCCCACAAAAATTTTTCAAGCTTGGCTCTCCAAATTAATTTCTTCTTTGATATCTTTACATAGACAAACAACCAAAAAGCTCCAGTCAGGATGGCCAGGCGAGGCCCTGTTAGTCCGCCATTCCTTCCTTGCGATAGCGCTAGGCATTTTCGTTTTGACAAGCTTTCGGGAAGTTCATAAGTATAAACACCAAATTAGAGATTAATTTGAGAATCCCCAGCGGAGTCGCCATTTTGTGGACGGTCGACCTCCCACGCCGGTTTGTTTGATTTGAAAATGGGAGTCGCCACCCGGGTTTTTGGAAAATGGTTTAGGACCCGAGAAACCGTTTTGAAAATGATTTGAAAAAAATGGGATAACTCTCGCGGTTGAAAATAAGTTTGAAAACTAGAGATTCATTTTGGATTCGGGAGCCAGGTTACGAACGGGGAAGGGTTTTAATGCACCCCGCTCGCCCGATTAAAAATCAGTCTTTACTAAACATTTGTGGGATTTTTAGAAAATGTTTTAATGCCAAACTTTATTGAAATAAACAATTTATCATACAAAGTAAAACAATTAAATATCAAAATGAACAACAACTAACAAGATTAAGCAAATAAGAGTTAATAACTAAAAGGGGAAAATCATTTTATCAAACTGCTTGTGAAGAAAATTGAGCTTAAAATTCAAATTTGAAAAAGTGTGTCGTGCGGCACACAAAATGTACCGTGCGGTACAGAAAGTGTGCCGTGCGGCACTGTTCATGATTAACGGTCAAATTTTTGAAAGTGTGCCGTACAGCACTCCCAGTGTACCGTGCGGCACAGTGGGAGTGTCGTGCGGCACTGTTGGCTGGACAATAGTTCGAAACTTTGTCTTTTCAATATGATTGAACAAAGGCACGTACAAGGCATGGAATAAGATTAAAAATGGACTACTTTGAATAGGAAAACAGTGTGTTCAAACATAGAATGTTCCTTCTCATTGAATCGCTCCGTACGAGGCGATGTTTTTGTAGAGGGGAAAAATCTGGGTATACATCTTCCACGCTCTATGAGATCAACAATACGTACCCATCACCGGATCCCTAGCACTGCAAAACAATAAACGGTGAGAAGCACCCACGCCTCTCGTCGGCGGTGGGCCCTCCGATGCTTAAGTTAGTATCACGTACTAAGAGGAAACCCTAATTCACACAAAGCATGTAAATAATGAATTACAACGTACCTTTTATCATAGGTTGAACGTCTTATTTATAGACTCTGGTCATTGTACTCCTCTAGGCCTCTCGTGCCAAAGATTTCCTTATTGCATTGGGAGACCTTTCCAATTAGGACTTGTCCCTCATTGGTCAGAATAGTTTCCTTATACAAGACCTCGCTTCGTTTTAGGACTTAATTCCATGTTGGACTCTTCGTGCCATTATGGAATCTCCATCCCATTCCCTTTAAACTCGGGATTCGTCCTTTATCACGTAAAGGATCTCTCTAGAACCTTCCAGATAACCATGCCGAGCTATCCTCTGGGGCGGTCTAACTGCCCGAGCTACAAACTGTGCAGCAAAGCCTTCATTTACTGGTACATGAGGGTGCCGAGCTATTAGTAGCTTGGCACTTATTACAACTACATCCTTTCGTGATGTTACAGTTCGGCCCAGCCATACACATGGCCCAATTAGCTCGGCATTGCCTTAGGGACCCTTCCCGTGGTACTACCAAAATATTATACCCTCACGTGGCATTAACGCCGTGCACGTGACGTTGTATTGCTCGGGAAAATACCCCTCACAATTGCTCCCCAGCTTTAGTTGTTATCTTATGCTCGGGGAATAATGACTAAAGCTCCATGTACTTCTCTTGCTACTCGTTGCATATTCGTATGTTGTTACACAATCCTTTGGTCGACTTGCTCGTTGCTGCTCAATTGATTTGCCCATTGGCCTTTGCCTGGTGTTTTTTGTTTCTGGGCATGAAGATAGGCTTTACACTGCTTGATGGAATGACGTGACTTTCTCATAGTCACGAGAATTTTCAAATTCCAAGACGAAGTTGATCGTCAGAGCAATTTTGACTTCCCTTATGTATTTGGCTCCCCATCTTAGCAGACTTTACTACTGTGTGGCCTCTCGTAGTAGTACTTCAGGCCCATTTAGCATTTGCCTTTGTTTGTAAACAAAAACACTAACCAAGAGAGCTCTTCCATTCAACGTGATCCCTGGAATTCGTGGTCTAGCATCAGGTAAAGCTATGCGTGTTTTGCTCATCTTCATCCATTTAGCCCTTTCCGTTGCGATCAAGCTAAGCGTTTTCATGCTCGACAAAAGATCTCTTTGGTGTCACTCACTGCCTTTTGGCTTTAAGTATCTTCTTATTCTTTCATTGGAGGCATCACGTAGCCTTTCGTTTCCTATTTGCAGTGTATTCCTAACTACATTGGGAATACACATGTCAATCCCTTTAAACACAGGATTGCTTCTTATCACATAAGAGACCGACTTAGAACTTTCTGGAATGTCTCACCGCCCTATATTCTTAAGGCGGTGCCGTGCTTCCACATAGCTCGGCATGACTCGTACAAAGCTTAGCTCATTTGTGACGAACTTGCATCGGGCTAAATCTTGTATCCCAGAATGCTGCCCTAGCTATATTCATAGCTTACCTAGCTCGGCCTAGCTATATTCATAGCTTATCTAGCTCGGCCACGTCTTGAGACATCCTTTATGGCTTCTGCCGAGCTAGTCCATATGTACCTGATTTACTATCTTGACCCTACTCGTGGTCAACGCAGATCGGCATAGGGTTAGGGAACCTCTACGCAATAGTGCCGAGCTAGCTACCCTTGCATGGTTGTTAGTTAGAGCACGTGACTTGCCTTTTCTGAGGGTAATTGGATTTTAACCACTCCACATTCTGTCAACAATCTAATCATTCATTAGCAAATTTTGAGCATTGCTTGCTGCTTACACATGAGTTTCTTCATACTCAACACAATTCAAAAACATCCTCGTACTTAGTGAAGTACTCAAGTTTTCTTTTTCGGACTTGGTAGATTTCGATCATCACCCGTTGCTCATAACCTAAGTATTTTCGTGCTTAGGAAAATTGAAGCAATATTCATTGCTTACGGCATAAGTTTATTCACATTTAGCAGCCTCCAAGCAGTATTCGTTGCTCAAGCCGAATTTTTTTGTAATTGGCTCATTTTAATGCAACATTCGTTGCCTAAGCCTAAGTTTTTTCGTACTTAGCTTTTCTTTCAAGCAATACTCATTGCTTACAGCCCAAGTTTTGTCATACTTCAGCAAACATCAAGCAATTTCTGTTGTTTATTGCCCAAGTATTTTCGTGCTTGGCAATTTTTAAGCAATATTCGATGCTTAAGCCAAAGTTTCTTTGTACTTGGCTCCCTTCAAGCGATATTTGTTGCTTAAGCAATCTTCAAGCAATATTCGTTGCTCAGGCCAAAGTTTCTTCATACTTGGCTTCCCTCAAGCAATATTCGTTGCTTAAGCAATCTTTAAGCAATGTTCGTTGCTCTAGCCAAAGTTTCTTCATACTTGGCTCCCTTCAAGCAATATTCGTTGCTTAAGCAATTTTCAAGCAATATTCGTTGCTTACGCCACAGTTTCTTCGTACTTGGCTTCATTCAAGCAATATTCACTGCTTGAGCAATCTTCAAGCAATATTCGTTGCTCAAGCCAAAGTTTCTTCATACTTGGCTCATTCATAATTAGACCAGGCTTAAAAAATGATATAGTGAAAAATAACTTTTTGCAAGCAAGATGGAATTTTATTCTTAACGCCATCACAAAGCAACTTGTAGCTGAATGAGAACAATACCCAATATTTTCTATGGAATTTTGTTCATAATTCCACTACAACAACTCATATCTAAATATTCAAAATATAATCTGCAAAGAGTAATTCTATACTTATCTGTATATTCCATGGCATTGGCACTGATTTCCATTCAATTCTTTTAGGCGATAAGCTTCAATCCGGGCTATCTCTGGAATGATCCTTCATGTTCAGGCCGAGCTTCCCATTTGTGGGATTTTCCTGTTGTTCCCCCAGAGCTCATAGCTTGGTGAAAATCCTCCAACCGAGATCTAAGGTGCCAACCTCAGCCATAAGGAAGCTGATGGTAGCAAGTTTGGACTTATCACCAGGTTGACCCCGTCCATGCAACCCAATGAACAAATTGCTAACTCCCGCGGTGAAAACGGGATCATTGACATGGCTAATGTGCAATTCAACACTGGGGTAACCCCACTCTTGCCACTGAAGTTTGACGGCTGGGGAAGATGTTTTACACCTATTTCTCAGAACAATATATATCCTGTATCTTTAGTTTCATCTGCAAGTACTCTTGTTTTTTTTTTTTTAAATCTGGTTGAAACCCCGCGTGACACTAATACTTTGAAACTGGTAGTTTGATGCTTGGCCCTTCGTGGCTTATGTACTAGGCTTCTTGAGCCCTTGGTGGCTTCCCAATTTTATGCACAACCTAGCTTATCTAAATATCAAGGTTTCTGTCATACCTGATCATAAGTATTTTCATACTCAAATTTGCAATCCTAAGTATGTTCGTACGTAGCCTTTTTCCAAGTTTAATCATACTTAAAGTTTATCAAGTTCGAGCAATTCTTTGCACATGCCCAAGTACTCGTACTTGTCCTAATCTAAGCTTATTCGTACTTAAACTTGCTTGTCTAAGTATATTCATACTTAGCCTGAATTAAGTTTATTCGTACTTAATCTATCTCCTAAGTTTATTCGTACTTAGGAATATTTCGGTTCAAGCAATTCGTTGCTCAGGCCCAAGTATTCGTACTAGTCCTAAAAGATTTCAATCACTGGGTACATACACTTACTGCTCCCCAATATGGAATCAAAATTCCTCGTTTTTGGTTCTATATTCAAACCAATCAAGTGTTTCAAGCATGCAACATAAATTTTTCTCGTAATTTCCTTCGATCAAATCAAAAACTAAAATGCAAAATCATATAAAACACAAAACTATATTCATAACTTTTACTAGCACAAAATATGAAACTTTACACATGGTTCATATTAAGGACATACCACACGAGTTCTTACCATTAAAAACTTTGAACCTTTCACATGGTCCACAAAAGAAATCGGAGGACTATATTCGTAGTTCTTATTCAGAAATAAAATATGGGAATTTATTCGTAATTCTTAATAAGCATAATTACTTAGCTATATTCTTTTTGATCGGCAAAGAAGTTTTATTATAACTCGACAAAGGGTAATTACTTAGCTGTTCACTGACAAAACTTCATCAAATCCTGAATGCTCCATGGCCATGGGACAGGGATGCCATCTAAGTCTGCAAGCCGCTAAGCTCCAATTCTTGTCATACCGACTACCGTATATGGTCCATCCCTTTCTTTAGCAATTTCTCCGCACAATAAGTTTATTCATACTTTCGCAAAACGCCCAAGTTTTTTCATACTCAGCGAATACCTCAAGTTTGTTTGTGCTTGTCTAGCTTTCTAGCATTATATATTGCTATAAGCCTTTTAGCATTATTCATTGCTATATTTCTTCACACATACTCTTTGAGCATACTCGTGCTCGGCAAATTACATAAGTTTATTCGTACTTAGGTAAGAGCCCAAGTGTATATATATATATATATATATATATATATATATATATATATATATATATATATATATATATATATATATATATATATATATATATATATATATATTACATACATATAGCATTATTCGTTGCTACTAGCCTAAGTGTATTCAAACTTGGCCCTCAAGTTTTTTCATACTTGGGTTATTCATACATAGCCAGCTTTTTTAAATTTATTCGTACTTTCGTCAATACTATCTGCTCCCCAATATGGAAGCAAAGTGCTTTTTGGTCTATATTTAGCTAACTTTTTCCAGGATCGAACATAGACATTATTTTATTTAAGCAAAACAGAATTTTATTCGTAATTCTACTAAAGCAAATTGTAGCTTTATCGAAGTAACTTACTCAACGCCGAACTCCCATTGGTGCACCTCCCTGAAGTACCTCTCAGCTACTCCTGGTAAGGTGCAAGTTTTACCAGTACTTTTTCTATTTCCCGACCTTTCATGTCGAGCCATAGTTTCAACGCTTGGATCTCGCGTTCACTCTTTCTCATGAGCAAAGCGAGTTCCTTCAAAGTCTCTTTCTTTGTCTCCGAGACTTATTTCGTGGTCCCGAACACTTCTTGCCATGGACTTTGATCCATCTCTAGAAGCAAAAAAAATAAAATAAAATAAACTGAAACAAAATAAATATTAAAGACAGTTCTAACCTTTTTTTTTTATTTAATCCATTCCAACCGTGGCCTCCGGTCTTGAAGCCGAACTCGTGGTTTTCTGTTATACGATTATTCCTTCACCCGTTAAGATCACCTACTGTGTAGGCTTTCTTCATAGCCTCGGACTCCTATTTGCATCAGCCCCTTTTTTTTTTTTTTTTTTTTTTCTCTTGCATCTCCATCTATCACGTGGTCGGTTAATTACTCCAGCATTCTCTCGTGATGCTTGCAGTCGTGGCACGTATGTACTGCTTTATTCGTAGCATGCGGACTGCCATTTTATCATCACTTTCACATGATGTTCTGCATTTAACGTTACCTCAAGACTTCCTTTTTTTTTTTTTTTTTTGTCATCCTGAGTTCTCTTGTCTTTTGACCTCGTGCCCAACTCCTATTATTGGGACTTGGGAGTAAACTTTTCTGCCCCTTGTAGGCATTGCTACAGATTTTTATTTCCGTATCATGCAGAGTGCAATGTTTCTCTGGGAGCCCTGCGATCTGTTTTTCTCAGAAAAAGACTAATAGTTATGTGATCCGTAACGCATAAATAAACTAATTTATCTTCAGAAGATAAATCGTCATTCGTGATTGCCGAAGAAAAAGCATGAGTAATTTTTGCGGCCAAGTTAAAAGAGCTGCTTTAAAGTAGGCATGAAATCTCATATGTAATGGCCGTTAGACACCAGGAATTGAGAGACCTATCTTTAGAAATTCCGATTGCGATCGGTATATTCAATCAAGCTGTGGTACGTAAATGTAATCATATAATTTAGGATGAATATCCTGCATTCTAGTCGGGATTCCCCGAAGCCAAGCATCTTCATTCATTTAGGAGAAAAGATTATATTTGACCCTAGAATTACCGAAATTCATGGCTCGGGCATATAGGGCGCAACACTGGAAAAGCAACTAAGCCAAAAAAAGTGTTCTTTACATCAACTGATCAACAGATACTTCAACGAAAGTGAGAAAGAATTAATCATCATTCTAATTTAATCATCATTCGTTGTCGTAGACAACTTTCCGAATTAAAGCCACGTCTACTACAGCCGCATGTGATCATTCATATGGCATGGTATACTAGTTGACCACAGCAATATGTGATCTGTTGTCTTTCACAGAATCGTCATGTGCATGTGATGAGGGAGGATTTCATATACACTGACATAAGATTTAAAGTGTAAATAAGACTTATCTGATTGGTGACTGAATTCATGTTTGAACTTGCGATACCAGGATTGTTGAGCGTCAATATTTTTTTTTATCACCGCCCCTCGTAGGCATCGTTCCAAATCGTCTGATCCCTCTTTTGCGATAATTCGTTCGCCGAGCCATATTTTTCATCTGACGTTTCATTCGCTCAAGACTTTTTTTTCGTAATCTTGAGTTTGTACACTTTCTAATATAGATTTTCTCCTTGTCACACTCTTTCTTTGTGCGCATCTTACGTTGCTTTCTTCGTAGCGCTAAGCGCACTCGGTGTTTTATCTCTATCGCCACCTTCACGTGGTGTTTTGTGCTTTGATCCAATATTGGTGATCTTCTTCAGATTTCGTTTCCCACAGACGGCGCCAATTGTAGAGGGGAAAAATCTGGGTATACATCTTCCACGCTCTATGAGATCAACAATACGTACCCATCACCGGATCCCTCGCACTGCAAAACAATAAACGGTGAGAAGCACCCACGCCTCTCGTCGGCGGTGGGCCCTCCGATGCTTAAGTTAGTATCACGTACTAAGAGGAAACCCTAATTCACACAAAGCATGTAAATAATGAATTACAACGTACCTCTTATCATAGGTTGAACGTCTTATTTATAGACTCTGGTCATTGTACTCCTCTAGGCCTCTCGTGCCAAAGATTTCCTTATTGCATTGGGAGACCTTTCCAATTAGGACTTGTCCCTCATTGGTCAGAATAGTTTCCTTATACAAGACCTCGCTTCGTTTTAGGACTTAATTCCATGTTGGACTCTTCGTGCCATTATGGAATCTCCATCCCGTTCCCTTTAAACTCGGGATTCGTCCTTTATCACGTAAAGGATCTCTCTAGAACCTTCCAGATAACCATGCCGAGCTATCCTCTGGGGCGGTCTAACTGCCCGAGCTACAAACTGTGCGGCAAAGCCTTCATTTACTGGTACATGAGGGTGCCGAGCTATTAGTAGCTTGGCACTTATTACAACTACATCCTTTCGTGATGTTACAGTTCGGCCCAGCCATACACATGGCCCAATTAGCTCGGCATTGCCTTAGGGACCCTTCCCGTGGTACCGCCAAAATATTATACCCTCACGTGGCATTAACGTCGTGCACGTGACGTTGTATTGCTCGGGAAAATAACCCTCACAGTTTTCACCGTACGGCGCAACCGGGAGGTGTAAAATCGAACTGATTTTGATGTAACATGGGCATACCAAGCATGGAGATGATATTGGAGATCATTCCATACTTGGTACCCCTCCCCTCAAGGTACCAAAGCTAAAAGATTTGGCAAAACGGGATCGTACCTCGGTTTGCAACTCTCGGATTTAAAACTCTTTTGAAACCTTCTGAACTTGATGTGGACTTCCTTTGGCTTCTAACTCCTCCTTGGTGCAGCAACAAGGGTGATGGTTTGATAAGAGGAAGTGAATTTGGTGAATTGGGCTCACGGGTTGAAACTGAAAAACAGGGGATTGGGTTTTTCGGGTTTTTGGATTGAGTTTAGAACATGACTATGGGTTTAGGATTGTTTTCTGGAAATGGAGAAGGGTAGTAGGAATGGATGAGTTATGAAATGGTAGAAATTTGCAGAGGTTGAGGAGAGGATTTTTCAGGGATTTTTGGGATGGGTTTTTCTTTGATTTTTCTCATGTCCTTCAACTCCAATATGATCAGCATATATATAGAGGAGGATTTAAGCTTGGCCATCAAGTTTACTTGGTGTGCACCCCTAAATTGGTAGGCTACACGAAACCATGATGAAGGGTGAGAGCAGAGGTCAACAATTTGAGCTGCTGGGGATGCTGCAGAAAGTCGGTTTACGCATGACAGTGCCGTACGGCACAGTACGACACACAAACTGTACCATACGGTACACCAACTGTGCCGTACGACACACTTCCACCGCCAATATCCAAAAAGCATGCCATGTGTGATTGTTGAAGCTTTGTGCGTGAGAGATGAGTGTCGTGCGACACTATTGACTTTGTTGACTTGGAGAGTTTCAATCCGAGGAGCCTTCCTGTCGTTTCTTTTCATCATTGGGGACAAAAATGTGTACGAGAGACTCATTTTGGGGTGTCTACAGGTTGCAAGGATGGAATTTTTCCAGATAAACAAATAGGCATGAGGCAGCCTATTTATAGGAGTGTTGGCACCCCAATTGAAGGGTTGTGCTGGCATCCTTTCCCAAAGGGTATACCCCTTTTGTAATGTTGCAACCTTCCAAACAGATTTATCCAACCAAAGCAACATTTCGGATGAAACAAAAATAAGTCACTAGATTGCCTTATTATAGGCGTGTCTACACACCCATTCAAAAGGGTGGATTGTGTCCTTTCCCAAAGGGTACAACCCCTTTTATGAAAGTTGTGACTTTCTAAACAAGTATATTGATTCAAATAGGTGTGTTGATGCACACACCACTTCTTTAACTGCCGTAACCGTTGGAATAAACCACCCAATTACACACTACATCTCTCCAAAGTAGGATAAAATTCCCAAGTTAAAAACAAGCTTTCTAATAAATAAGGAATATTTTGTAAAAATCCAAAAAATCTGAACTCCATTTTTGAAAATATCTAACAAACCGAGCCGATACCGGTACCGTTTCAGATTTAGTGGTACTACCGGAATATACAATTATACATAAACAAATACCCATAATTTTTCCAATGAAAAATATTTACTACAATAATTTTTGGTTTACTCCATGCATTAAACGGGTTATATGCTCGTAGTTGGTGATTATACACAAATACTCATAAAGAGAGGAAAAGTAAAAATTACTAGTATATTTTTTTTCCAAGGAACCGAAGAGTTTGGGTAAAGCTTTACAACCATACAACACAATCCCAAGAGAAGAAGTATAACATAACAACACTAGCAGATAAAAGTTTTTTTTTCAGAAAAAGGAGCTTCACACGTTACGGTGTACAACTACTTCTTCTTCCCCGAAATCAAGCAATTACTTTCCCAAAACCAAACCCAGGCATAACTTTTTCTGTTTTCCTCTTCTTCATCTTCCCCAAAATCAAACTCCTCTCTCTCTTACCATCCAACAAAGGCACACCTGGAGGGACGACGACGCCGATGATGTAAGATCGGAAGACGAAGACTAGCAGACGACAACGACGACGATCGCAGATCGCAGAGGATGAGACTTGAGAGGCAAAGAAGAGAAGATTTTGGTTAGTAAGTTACTCCCCCCAGTTTCTGGTTCCAATCTGAACGATTTGCGTTTGAAGACAACAATACCGGACGAGATCGTTGCTACCGGTTTCTTGTCCGAGATTGTCCAGAATCACCGGTATCAGCCGATAACTGCCGGTATTTGAGCCAGGATGATATTGGAGGGTGAGGTTACCGGTTTCTCTCAAGTCCGGTACGTACCGGCCAGTACGGTATGGGATTGACAACCTTGGTTCAACCGGACCCAACCCACAGTCGTCCACGTGGGCTAATTGATTGGGTTGGTTAGAAGGATGATAAGAGATAGACTCTTATCTCTATCTGTTAGGAGAGTTTAAAACGAGTTTTGTTACGATACTATGACGACACTATTACTTGTTACGATACTATGACAACACTATTACCTATGGTTCAATGTTACGATACTATGACGACACTATGGTTCAATTATCTTGTAATTATTCTTTCCTAGTTTGGAGATTGTAGATTGTAGATTGTAGATTGTAGATTGTAATTATCTTGTATAAATACGTACCTGTATAGGTTGCAAAGACATGAATGAAAATATATTCTTTTCTCTGATTTAACTTGGTATCAGAGCCTCGAAACCCGAAATCATTCTTTTTTGAACCCTTGAATCTTTTTTTTTTCTTTTTGAATCCTTGAATATGAGCAAGTTAGATTCTAAAACATCTGGCACCAAATCAACCCCCATCATTATTCAACACAAAGGTTCATAATTCAATGCAAGAATTGTATTGAATGAGAACAACTATGATCTGTGGTCTCAAATGTTGGAGACGCACATTGCTGAGAAGAAGAAACTCTCCTTTCGTGGCACATCAACGCCACCTACGAAGAAATATGAAGGCTATGAAAAGTGGTACACAGACAATCAGAAGGTCAAAAGATGGTTGTTGATGTCTATGTCCCCAGAGACTATGAAGCGATACATTCACTTACCTACCGCACGAGATATTTGGAAAGCTCTGTCTAAAGCCTTTCATGATGAAGCAGATGAATTATAAGTTTTTACCTTGAACCAGAGGGTTTTCTCTACCTAAACAAAATGGCAGACCTCTCTCTATATATTTTGGAGAACTAACCGAAATCTTCAATGAGTTAGATCATTGTGATAAGGTGGTCATGGTGGATGAGACAGATGTTGCGTCTTATCAAAAATTGCTTCAGCGACAAAGGGTGCATATTTTCCTCGCTGGATAAGAGGCTAATTTCGAGCAAGTGCACGGCGAAATCTTGAGGAAATATCCTATCCCTAAATTAGAAGAGTGTTATGCCCTAGTTTGCCGCTAAGATGTTTGATGAGAAGTAATGAACAGGCAAGTGGAGAATTTGGAAGCCTTCGCCATGGCAACTCGTAACCGATCCACTCAAAACTAGTCCTCTTAACACCAGCAGGATCGAATGAAGTCTAGCCATCCTAAGAGTGCTACTGGTGGTGACAAATCCTCCTATAAATGCACTCACTATGATCAAGGTGGTCACACAAAAAGTCGGTGCTATGAACTAGTGGGGTATCCAGAATGATGGGATCATAATCGTGATTCAAGGAAGATGAATTCCAAGAAGGTCTCCACCGCCGCGGTTGTTAAAGCAACAACTGAAAATGAAGGGGCTAGTCAACCCGCGACTGGACACATCTCGACATTAGCAGCAGCAATAGGTAATGGTGGTAAGGTTTTAAATATTTCTTATGTTGTTTCTAATAGTACATGGATAATTGATTCTGGTGCTTCAGACCATATGACATTTGATTTTAAACAAGTCTTACCTCTTAAACCTTCCTCACAAAGTTCTATTTCTACTGCCAATGGTACCTCGATCCTGATTGTTGGGGAAGGATCCTTGTCCCTCTTTGACACTTTGAATTTGGACTCTATTTTGGTTGTTCCCTCTTTAGATTATAATCTTTTATCAGTTTCTCAAATAACAACTGCCTGATCTTGTGTTGTTATTTTTTGGCCTGAATCCTGTGTGTTTAGGGATATCCAAACATGGAAGACGATTAGTTGTGGTGTTAGGCGAGGGAAGCTATATTATTTGGACTTGGTGTCAAAGAGTTTAGACAAGTTGCGTCAAGCTTTGACAACGGAAGGTTCTGAGGGGGAGAAGAATAAATCTGAGATATCACTGTGGCATCGATGCCTAGGGCATGCATCCTTTGGGTATTTGAAGAAATTGTTTCCTAGTTTATTTCACAAATTCGATGTTGCTAGTTTTAAGTGTGATGTCTGTGAACTTGCCAAGAGTTATCGCACTTCTTTTCCATTAAGTTTAAATAAAAGCCCACATCCTTTTATGATCGTACGTTCTGATGTTTGGGGTCCATCTAAATTTACTACCTTGGATGGGTCGCGTTGGTTTGTTACTTTTATTGACGACTGTACCAAGATGACTTGGGTACGTTTAATGAAATCCAAAAGTGAAGTTAACTTGTTATTTCAGAAATTTGATAGGATGATCTGTAGTCAATGTGATGCCCAGGTACAATACCTCCGGAGTGATAACGGAGGTGAATATGAGAGCTCTGAATTGAAGTAGTATTTGGAAGCTCATGGGACTATTCATCAAACTACCTGTCCTGGTACAACCCAACAGAATGGCGTGGCGGAGCGAAAAAATCATCACTTGCTAAAGGTTGTACGTGCCTCATTGATAGAAGCACATATGCCTCTATCATATTGGGGACATGTGCTTACCTCTGCCGCATATTTGACCAACCGAGTTCCTTCTAGCACCATTCATTTTAAGACACCATTTCAGGCTCTGACTGAAGTAGTTGCTGCTCCAGTAGTCCCCAATATGCCACCCCATGTTTTTGGTAATGTAGCATTCGTACATCTTCATAAAAATCAATGCAACAAGCTGACACCATGAGCATTACGATGTGTCTTTCCAGGGTATGTTGCTCATCAAAAGGGATACCGCTGCTATCATCCTCCAACCAAGTGAATGTTTGTGACATTAGATGTTGTTTTCCATGAAGACTCTATGTACTATTCCTATGAGCCTGAACTTCAAGGGGGGAACCAAGAAGAGGTTCAAAGTATAGACTATGAGTCTCTAGATTATGATCTTCTAATCCCTGAACTTGAAAAGTTAGATATAAATGAGCCTGAACTTGGCAACAGGAGTGCAAGTGAATTTGATCATGAACACCACAGTGGAATGGAACACCACAACTGATGGTTACCACAGCAATGGGGAACATGAGGAACATCATCCAGAGGATATGTCTCAGTACGAATCATTTACACCACAAACACCACATCAATCGTCTGTTGAGGATATTCCCGATTTAGGGCCTGCACCGTCTAGAAAAGAATTCACACCACGTCAAACCAGAGGTATTCCTAAGCCAACATATGAACCCCAACTTTCTAGTAAAGTTAAATACCCCATGATTCATTTTGTGTCTAACCATCGCTTGTCAGAATCAAATAAGTCATTTGTAAATCAATTATCTGCTGTATCTATTCCTAACAGTATGCAGGAAGCCTTAGCAAACCCAAGGTGGAAAGCTGCTATGAATGAAGAAATGCAGTCCTTGCAACAGAATGACACTTGGGAACTTATTGACCGTCCACCGGGGAAGAAACTAGTTGGATGCCGGTGGGTTTATACTGTGAAGCACAAAACAGATGGCACGATTGAACGATTTAAGGCAAGGCTGGTGGCAAAAGGATACTTTCAAACCTATGGGATAGATTATACAGATACATTTGCACCAATAGCTAAGATCAACACGGTGAGAGTCTTGTTGTCGTTAGTTGCAAACTTGGACTGGCCATTACAACAATTTGATGTGCAAAAATGCCTTCCTACATGGTGAGTTGTCTGAAGAAGTATTCATGGATTTACCACCAAGTTACATGGTACCAGAAGTACACTGTCAAAAGGTGTGCAAATTAAAGAAATCTCTGTATGGGTTGAAGCACTCTCCGAGAGCCTAGTTTGGCAGCTTCACAAAATCCATGAGAGCCTTTAGGTATGATCAAAGTAATTCAGATCACACTTTGTTCTTGAAGAAACAGGATGGTAAGATTACTGCCCTTATTGTATATGTTGATGACATGGTGGTTACAGGAAATGATCCTGAAGAGAGGGCAGCTCTTCAAATTTATTTGTTAAGCGAGTTTGAAATGAAAGACCTTGGTCAATTGAAATATTTTCTTGGAATTGAAGTGTCTCAATCTGATAAAGGCATTTTTTTTTCTCAAAGAAAATATGCCCTAGATTTATTGCAAGAATCTGGTATGTCAGCATGTCAGCCTGCTGATACACCAGTGGAAGAAGGGTTGAAGTTATGTGTTGAGGATAATCAAGTGCCTGTTGATAAAGTTAGATATCAGCGACTTGTCGGAAGATTGATGTACTTAGCTCATATAAGGCCAGATCTTGCTTACGCGTTGAGCATTGTGAGTCAATTTATGCATAATCTCGGTGAACAACGTATGAGTGTTGTTATGCGCATTTTGAGATATCTAAAGTCTGCTCCTGGCAAGGGCATACTTTTTACTAAAAATGTTGACTGTCAGAACGTCGACGCCTATACTGACGCTAACTGGGCTGGCGCAGTCAATGACAGACGATTTACATTTGGATATTTCACCTTTGTAGGTAGCAATCATGTTACGTGGAGAAGCAAAAACCAGAACATTGTTGCCCGTTCAAGCGTGGAGGCTGAATTCCGCGGTATGGCACTTAGAATATGTGAAGCGTTGTGGTTAAGACTTCTCTTAGTGGATTTGGGTTATCCACCAAGGCAATCAATACGACTTTACTGTGACAATAAAGCAACATGTGATATTGCTCATAATTCGGTACAACATGATCGTACCAAGCATGTGGAGGTAGACATTTTTTAATAAGGAAAAATTGGATGAGAAAATTGTGGAGTTGCCTCAGATTTGCTCGGAAGATTAGTTGGCTGATATCCTCACCAAAGCAATGTCAAGTTTAGTATTCTCAAGATTTTGGGCAAGTTGGGCATATGCGACATCTATACACCAACTTGAGGGGGAGTGTCATGATACTATGACGACACTATTACATGTTACGATACTATGACGACACTATTACCTATGGTTCAATGTTACGATATTACGATGACACTATGGTTTAATTATCTTGTAATTATTGTTTCCTAGTTTGGAGATTGTAGATTGTATTTATCTTGTATAAATAGGTAACTGTATAGGTTGCAAAGACATGAATGAAAATATATTCTTTTGTCTGATTTAAACTAAACTCTGCGACTTTGTCTATAAATAAAGTCCTGCAGATATTAGAGGTACACACCTGAAACAATTAGAGTTTCATATATCTCCTTCTCCACAAAATATTTTCCTATCAATATCTTCTCTCTCTAGGGTTTCCATTTACTACCCTGGGATTTGCGGTGTGGATAGTAAGAGTAGGCTCTAGTAGTCTTCTCTACACGACAAGGATAGAAGACGGTGTTCGGGTTCTTGTTCGTGGTTACGGATTGTGCTTGTAGAGAGAGTCTCGGTTCGTCGATCTCCGAAAGCTTGAAGTATTCCGCTACACTTCATTATGTAAGTCTTGTGTGATTTACACGTTTTCGATGAAGTTAACAGAAGTAGAAAATCTCTCTCTCCAAAATGAATGTTGGTTTTGAGGTTGAACCAGGTAAACGACTTAAGTTTTTGTTTTACTTGTTTGGTTTTGTAACTAGAGCCGGCCTTGACTTGATAGAGGTTTAAAACGAAAATCAAAGGGAGGCTTTTTTCAAAATCTTAAGGAACAAAATGTGAGTAGGTAAATTATACATCAAAAAACAAATATTAGTATTTATCAATAAGAAATAACCCTAAAATAATAATCAAATATTTCAAGATTTCAAACTCGTCACTTAAATATCACTAATCCTACAATAAATATTAAAAAAAAAAACCCAAACCTTACAAGATTTAAATAATAAAAAAAAACCCAAACCTTACAATTTTCCATCCATTTCAAATGTTTGAGCACTTCAATTGGTTTTGTTACATGGTTAGGTATCTCTCAAGACTTTCATTTCCGAAAATAACTTTTTTCTATCAATATCGAAGCCCCTTCATGTTTCAAACAATCATCTAGCTTTGTACAACCCATATTTAAACTTTCATCAGTTCTAGAATTTGAAATTGGACCTTATATATGATGTACATTATTTTTTGGTATTACAAAAGATACCTAGGAGTATTTTAGGGGTACTAAAATATGGGGCCCTTAAAATTCATATTTTTTGGGGGCCTAAATCGGCCGCAATGCTTGCTTTAGCTCAGGGCCGGCTCTATTTATAGCCGTATATTAGCTTGGATGAAATTTGTTGTAATTATTCACATAAAATTCAACGAGGATAAAGGTGCATGAGTTAGAATTTTTTGCATGAACTACTTTTTTCTTTTTTTTGAGAAATAGGAAGAAATATCATTGAATCAAGCTAACAGTACACAAAAAAACCAAAAAAAGATCTAAAAAACTACAACAAAAACAAAAAAAAACAAAAAACATAACGGAAAAAGATCGCTGGAGCCATCGCCGGAGTTGTCACGCCACCGTCGCCACCGCCATCGATGTCAGGAGACCGGATCTGAAAACCCCAGATCCGGCTCCCCCCTTGTCCAAAAATCGGTTCCGGCCGCCCATGCAAAGAGGAGAGGAGGTCGATTTACATGAGGAGTCACCGGAAACCAAATGGGGGAAGTAGGAGAGGAGAGGAGTGGAGGAGTGGAGGAGGAAGAAGATGGAAGGGGGTGGTGGGGGAGGGGGAGTGAGGCGGCCGCCGGGCATGCAAAACCCAGATCGCCGGGCATGCAAAACCCAGGGAGAAGACTTCTGCCGCTCACACCCCTCTGCTCACTCTCTCTCTCTCTAACTTTCCTCTGCATGAACTACTTTGAACCCAACATAGAGGCTGCAGCCACATCACGTTTTGATAACAGAATTATGAGAAAATTATTACATATTGCCCCTCAAACTTTTAATGTTTTCGTATCCCCTCACACTTTTCTTGCTTTCTTACTTTGGTTCTCAAAATAAATTTTTCTTTCTATTTTGATTAATCCACTGTCGAATTGTTCTCAATATACCCTTTTCATTCTAATGATCCTTCATTCACACAACTAAAATTACCACATTGGCACCATGCGGAGTGATCGAGGCCAGGTAAAAATGATGATAGGTCATGTTATAATATACATGACCCAAAATGCACCCCCTAGGTCGTACTGCCACTTTCCCTATGCATCTGTAAGCTCCATCGGCCGAGTTCTTTTATTGGTTGTTACATTTATGACCAAAACACACATTTTTATGTGTTTCCCTTTATCGAGTTGTACACTTATTTTCCATTTATTCTAGAGTGTCTGTATAGGTATGGAAAGGAATCGTTTTGATTTGTATTACGTTTGAGTGCGGTAGTCATTAGTCAAGTGGTTCTATGGTATAGGAAATAAATATGAGAAGATAGAAACTCAGAAAGAATTATTGAGAAGATTGTGAAGTTTGTATATGGGAAGATTTTGTCTCTAAGGAAGATTGAGAAGATTAAGAAGATTGTGAAGACTTTACATGGAAAGACTTTATCTTTGTCAAATATGGACATATTGCTTTTTTTGAAAAAAGTTAGGATCATGGGAAAGAAATTGAGAATAAGAAAACATATTATTGGAGATGAGCATTCTATTTAAGGAAACAAAATTGTTGGAGATGTGCATTTCGCTTATGGAAACAAAATAATTGGAGATGTGCAATTTGCCCAAGAAACAACAGGTTCGCTTGAGCGAGTTGGTTGAGCGATAGCATCTGGATTGGTTCTGCTCGAGCAAGTTAGTCGAGCGACAGTGACATTTTTCATTTGTCTATAAACACAACCTCATTAGGGTTCAGAAATCATTGAGAGCAGGCATTATTTTCAAAGGTCAATTTTTCACTCTTAAATTCTATCGAGGGCTGTGTGTTATTGTATCTTGAAGTATTTGGAGGATCATGGAATCTCGGTGCTAATTATTCAACTTCAAGAAGTCTACTTCATCAACTTTCATCTTCGAGTTTAATCCCTTTAATTCGTGGAGTTCGAAAGGTATTATGAGTTGAAACCCTTTCATGGAGTTCGAAAGGTATTTCTAGAAGGCTTGAGGATTCAAGAATCGATGATCATGAAAGTGTACGATGTGCGTGGATTCGGCAGGTAGTTCTTAGGACTCGTGGTGAGGATACACGGTCAGATGATAAGAATACTTGTAATCGTACAATATTTTTTAGTGCATGATTCCTTCCCGTGGTTTTTTCCCATTTAGGGTTTCCACGTAAATCTTGTGTTCCGTGCAATCATTCTTAGTTGTGTGTGATTGATTAATTTAGTTCCGACTAATACTTGATCCTTGCAGTAGTTTTGGAATTTCAGCATCCACGCATGCACACAACCAACTCTCCTATCCACCTTTTCAAACCATTGTATTAATTAATCAACATGAATAAAATTGTATATATCTCCTTTTTAATTATTTAGAAGGCTTGGCAGCAGTGGTGGTAGACAAGAATGATAGATAGGTCTACAAAATAATTTTTGCCACTTCTTATTCCTTGATATACGACAATAACAAGATAATCCTTGTTTACAAATAGAAAGAAGAAAAAAAACACACACACACTGGAATTAGGTTTAATGAGTTTACGAACATGATTTTGGATTCTTTTACCAAACATAATTTGGTATATTGTCCACCATGAGGAATGCTTAATCTGGGTATACGAAATGTAAGTTGGAACCATTATGGTTGCCACCAATTTCAAAATTGGTGACCCCTCCGAAAAAGAATCCAGAATTTTGAGGTGGACCCCAATTCTATGATTTCTTGAATAATCCAAACAATCCAGTTTTTAAAAATCGTAAGGCTTATCTAGTTATTTAATCTCTTTAGTTATGGGTTAGATTTCAACTTGGTCCTTATATTTTTAAAATGTCTCAATTTTGTTCTTATTGTTTTATGTCAGTTTTCAATTTGGTCCTTATATTTTTAATATTTCAATTTTGTCCTCAAATTTTTGTTGTTTGTTTCAATTTGGTTTTTCTCTAAATAAAAAAATCATTTTTCAAGTTTATAAATTATGTATTATGCCTCTAAAGTTTATAAGGTTGTATTTATATTTCCAAGTTAGGTTTTTAAACACTTTTAAAAAAAATTAATTAGTTGAAGTGGGTTTCTCCAAACCAACAAATATTTCTTTAAATTCTACTTAATTACTTTAATTTTTCACTATATATTTGCAATAATAGATTTATCATAGCTATTTCAAAGAAACTTGTTGACGTAATTCATTAAGAAATACATATATTTACAACAGCAGGCTCACTATGCTAGCCAAGGCCAAACGCAAATGTTGACTATGCACATACAAGTAAGAATAGTTTAAGATACCCTTTCCAAAAAAAAATAGTAGAAGATGCGCACGTTGTATCTATAAGAAATATTCCTAAGATGAAACAATTACCATTAAGGTCAGAAAACAAATATTAATTACCATTGTCAATCACTCTTTTTTTTTTTTTTTATAGGTTTATGGTGCACTTTCATATTATAGGGTTTTAGTGGTTTAGGAACTTTCATAGGGTACTCTAGAGTTTTAGGCACTTTCATAGGGTACCCTAGGGTTTAGGTTTATGATGCACTTTCCTATTATAGAGTTTTAGTGGTTTAGGCACTTTCACAAGATACCCTAGGATTTTAGGCACTTTCATAGGGTACCCTAGGATTTAGGTTTAGGCCTTTTTATAGGGTACCCTAGGATTTAGGCACTTTCATACGATTTGGGGAGTTGAGAGAGAGAGAGAGAGAGAGACGGAAGTCGGGAGTGCATTGGGTCAACATGGATTGGGCGGTGCTTTTTCTTGCATCAGGTGTAGCTCGCCGTGCATGTGGTCCAAAAGCTGGACTGGTCGGTGCTTTACCCTAATAAGATTTCATTAAGTCATAGGCATAAAAAAGAAGAAAAAAAATCCCAAGAGCATTAAACACACATGATAGTTAGGAGGACCCCACTCCAACCTTTAAAATATTTACCAACCTAACTTAGGAAAGTAAATATAACATTAAATTTAGAGACACGATATACTATAATTTTACAACCTGGAAGAGCAGCGATGTAATTAGAGAAAAAACCATACTGAAACAAATAAGAAATCTCAAGGGTCGAATTGAATTGAAACCTATATAAAACTATAACAATGAAATTGAGATATTAAAGATATACTAAGGACCAAATTGAAAACTACACGAAACTATAGAGACTAAAACACTAGATTGGATGTTAAATAAAAAACTCAGTGAACCCCGCAACAGGGTGTTCCATAGCCCTTTTCTGGAGCATATAATACCGTGTGCTCCAACCCTAATCGTGTGGCTCCACATGCTCACACAGACTTTGTGGCTCCACCGTGCTTTGCGCCTGAATCACATGCTAATGGACAAACATACAGAGTTAATTTAACACATGAAATGTTGATTACTTTTGTTGTCTTGTACTAATTTCTATATATAGGGACATTCTAGGTGCAACTGGGTTCATGAGAGTGACAAAGCCTAAGACATGAAATATTAAATTTTAACCAAAGTTATATTTTTTATTTGATTAATTTTGAACTTCTCATTAAGCTTCCGGGTCAGATCACCGTCTTATTTGATTACATCACTCAAATAAAAAATATATATTATTACAAATAATGTGGGAGAGGACCAGACTTATCTACTTATCGACTACAGAAAATTAAGCCTGTGCAATTGAATCCGATCGTCCATCACATCAACTATTGGTCCAGATTTTGGGGGAAAATAAATAAGTCGCCAATAAAAGAGTTCACAATTACCATGCATGAAAAGTTTCAATAATTCTAAATCATTACAAAATATTTTTAGACAGTCGAGATTACACCGACAGCTTTGTACTGTCCAAATCCAACAGTACACAGAAGCAAAATCATTTGGAAAATTACCTATCTCGTTGTTTGTTCTTATCCATCGATTTTAGCTTATTTTTCTTACTATTCGTTTACTTATTTTCTTACTCTAAACGGAAGTAAAATGAATTGGTGAACCAAACAGGGCCTAAGGGACTGGGAGATTAGGTTTTTTTTTTTTTTGGTGGGGGTGGTGTAATTCTTCATTCCTAATCTGTTACTTGGGGAGGGAGGAATGAGACTCGATCCCGATATGCAATATAGGACATCCAAGAGCTTTACCGCATGAGCTAGCTACCACTTTTTTTTTTAATTGAAAGCTAGCCACCACTTGCGACTGGGAGATTAGTTAATGAACCAAAAAATCATTAGAGCGTACGCGTTAATCACATAACGTGTTATCTAAAACTGCCTATCAAATCGAAGGTTAACCAAACAATAAAGTTTTGACTTTCGAAGATCAAAGAGGCAATAATTGTGTGTGCTTTTTATATCTTCAAAATCTATAATGACTTTAGAAGTCAAAATACACACATTTTACGTCAACCAGTTTTGTAAACTCAAGCAACAAAAAGTAATATGACAAGGGATCTTGACAATATTTTATTAAAGTAAGAAATGACAATGCATTTGTCATAATTGGAAGTAGGGCTATAAATGAGCCGAATTGAGTTGAGCTTTAGAATGTTCATATTCATTCATTAAGTTTTTAAATGAACTCGAGCTGAGCTCGAGTTCAATGAAAATTTGACTAACCGAGCTTGCCGAGATTTGAGTTGAACTCGAACTTGTTCACGAGTCTTAACGATCGAGTACAAAATATTAGATATTTATGCTCTCATACAAGTCTAGAACTTCAAATAAATTTTTTATTTTGTACATAAATAAGTCCATATATATATAAAATTACAAAACCATATCAAAATTTAAATTTATAAGTACTTTTATAAGTTTATGCATATACAAATTGCAAAATTTCATATGCATATGTGAAAGTTTATACATACTTAAGGTTATATACTATAAAATTCTTATGAGATACTGTCAAATTCAGCTTCGGCTCCTTTATCAAACAAGCCTAAAAATGAGGTTCAGGTTCAATTCGTTTAGTACCCGAATCGAACTCGAATGAGCCTTTACCGAGTCGAGCCTCGAATAGTTCACGAACGGCTCAGTTCATTTATAGCCCTAATTGGAGGGATATATACCTTGTTTTATCTTTCCGTTTGGACACAAAATGGATATGTAATTGAGTGACTTCTCACTCATTTACCGCACCACAAAACCATCTACAAGAGATCCAACCACACTTATACTTGTGTGAATTTAATATCCTACCGTGTGATACAGGCACGAAAGTGTATGTCTAACTCCATCGAGCAACTATGTATAGAGACTTGAATTCAAACATTGAGCGCGATAAACTTGGAGGGCTTACTTTTTGTATTGAGACTTGGTGATCAAAATGGATACATACTTTACAATTTACCCGTTGAAAAAGGAATAGTAAGAAGGAAAATAACAAAGAATCATGATCATAGCTATTAAAGGGGCATCTAGCATCTACTTGTTCTGTTCTTAGGTCTGTGTTTCAGTACTTTTATTTAGTTTTTGTAATTTGTTAAACTTTTCGTTGTAATTAATGGGATGAATCAATTCGGCACTTTTTTTTCTTGTTTAGAGATTTTCTTTGGATTAGAATGTTTTAGAACTTTTAGACTCTTTTCACTTAGAAGAATGGCCAATTCAAAAAGTTTAATGTGAATTTAACAATGGCTCCAAATAGTGATACTTAGAAGACGTTTGGTAAAATTTTTGTTATTTATGTTTTGTGTTTATTCAAAATGTTTTTAAAATTTTTGAAATTTTCAAAACATAAAAAAAGTTAATTGTCTTGTTTTTAAAACAGGGTCATTTAAAAACAGAAAACAGAAATTTTATTGCCAAACATGTTTTTTTTTTTTAATAAACAATAAACATGATTCTACTTTTAGTTTGTTGAAAACTAAAAACAAAAACAAAAGCGTTACTAAACTCCCCCCTTAACTCATGTTTTTTTTTTTTAATAAACAATAAACATGATTCTACTTTTAGTTTGTTGAAAACTAAAAACAAAAACAAAAGCGTTACTAAACTCCCCCCTTAACTTTTTGTTTTTGCTAATCTTTTCCACAATGCCACTCAAATGTGCACATTGCCAATCAATGCACTCACAGACCAGACCGGAGGATCAGAAGGGATCGAAAGATTGTACTGTGTTTTCATAATTTGACGTGTTTGGGCATTAGTCAAAGCCTCTATAAAAGCCCTAAACATTAGGCAGAACAAAATCAAAGCCTTTTGCCTTTGGGGCCTACTAGCTACCTGCATTAAACGAATATGCAATTAAAATACAAAAACAAGAAAACGAATTGTTTGGACACTTTTATATTAGTAGAAAAAAGAAGCAAAATGCCAAAATCAAAGCCTTTTTGCCTTTAGGGCCTACTACCTACCTTAAACAAAGGGTAAATTTCACTGACCTTCCCTAGGTTTCTGAGAAATATAACCTAAGGTTTTCAAAAAACGGTGACCTCTCTTATTTTACAAACTATTATCTAAATTTTCCCTTTCCGGTCAAATACACACTAATGCCGTTAGTTCCTACAACTAAATGACTAAAATGCCCTTGAATACCTTGTGAAGTTAACAACTAAGCCTTCTTCTAGTTTTCTTCTAATTGGAGCTTTTATAGTTAAATATAATTAACTCATTATAATTGTTCAAATTTCTATAATCATTATTACAATCATAAATTTCAGTACTTATTAGTACTTTTTATAAAGTTTTTTTTTTTTTTTTTTATGTATCTCATCTTTGTCTCCTATATGTATTTTTTCATGCGAAATGTACTTGAAATCAATGTAACTTATCAATTCAATTATTTTTTGTACTTTTGTGCTCGGATTTTATTAGATTTTATAAAATAAAGACAATATTGTATATATGGTTTAATCTTTCTTTAATTTTTTCATGGTGGTTATGTGTGGATACTTAAATGAGAAGGGGTGAAACCGCACACGGCCCAAACCATAGGGGGTGAAACTAGAATTTTCCTTTAAATTAATTGACGAGGATGTAATTAAAATTAAATCTGAAGAAAAATTATGTAATGTGTATATGATATAGCTAACGAAGAAGCCATTTGGGCTAAATTATTGTTTAGGCTAGTTATGGTCCCCGTTTTCGTATTCAGGTCAATTTTTTTTGTTGTAATCATTCGTCTCGACAATAAAAGACTAAAATGTTAATTATGACCAAAAGCAAAAGAAAGGTCACAAGCCGCCTGTTGTCACATTATCAAGCTGATACCCATCGATTTCCACAGATTATATTGGTAGAAAGATACAAACAGAGCATTGTAGCTATACTGTACCTAGAATGAGACAATTCCTAGGAGTACACTCATTGCCTTGAGTGAAACTTGTAAATTTTGTGCCAAAACAAATGAGATGCTCTCTGATCAGTCGATGTCCAACCATTTCTCTAACTCATCGGAGAATGTCGGTGAAATCGATTCCAATGTCTAACTCATCGAAGAATGTCGGTAAAAATTCTTCGATAAAATCGATTCTAGTGTCTAACTCATCGAAGAATGTCTGTAAAATCGATTCCAGTGTCTAAATATATTCTGTCATGATTAAGAGACGGCCCTGAGCTAAAACTCAATGTGCTGTTGCTTTAGGCCCTAATTTTTTTATGAATTTTAGGAGCCTTTTCTAGTTTAGCACTCCTTATAATAGCCTAGCAAAAAGAGCTCCATCTTTAATTTTTCTCTTCAAGCCTCCGAAAACCAGGACCAGACTCCTGGTCCTAGTCCTGGTTTCAGAAATAACTGTATAATGGTCAGTTCTCTTGTTTGGCCTTTGATTTTACAAGAGCAATTAAACACCAGAATGGTGAACCAAAGTGCAAAGAATTAACTCGAGTAGCCGTTAATTTATCTCTACGTAAATTTTTATGCGCGTTACTTAGATTTTGATTATTTTGATTCGGACCCGGAGACCTGTAGTGCAGGGTTCACTGCAAGAATGTAGGTCGAGCGATTTCGTGATGTACCTGAAGTCCTCCATCTCTACAATTAGTGGTCCGTTCTGAAAGTATGTTTGTGTTTTTATTAATGTGATTAATGTTAAGAGAACAGTGTTAATTTTGCCAAACTGCATCTAACTAGCAAGTGGCGCAGAAAAGTTCCAAAATTGTACATCTAGATTAATTAACATCCCAGAAAGAAGAATTATAAATACTTAAGGGCCATATATAGCTCAAAGAAATTAACTGAAATTCTTCCTAACAGAAAAGGGCTAAACCCATTGCAATAAACAGATGAAACATGGGGTTTCAGCCTTAGTCTCATAATCCTTCGAAATGCTCTGCGTGCCCGTCCTCAATCCTTGCACTACGTTCGCGCTCCCAATCTTTGCATTTGTGAATTTCGATAGCTTGTGATGTGATTCCCAGACGTTTTCGCGCTCCTGCTCACGCACACCCATACGGATTATGTGACTTAGATTTCCACTATATAAAAGCAGCTTCTTCCTCAAATTTGCCAAGCAAGTGATTAACGGCGTCAGCAATTTCATCAGCTGTAGTTAGCTGGCTTCCATCCTCAACCTGCTTCAATTCCCACATATGTATGTACACAAGAATTAGAAGAGGAAATATTGTAGCACTGGTAAACATTCCATAAGTTAGTTCTAAAATTCTAGTATTGATATTATGACCATAATTTAACATCGAAAATAGGCCTACGGTAATTTCATACAAAATACTCCAGTAATAATCTCCGGTGGAAGTTGGCAAAGTGTCGGTGAAATGCCGCCATAAGATTTGGTTGTGACCGCTTTAAAAACAGACATGTGTATGCGATGTCGAATGCCATGAAAGATTTTTTTTGAAGCTCTTTCTAACACCAATTGATTTCGGGAGAGATGGTGAAAAAGCGATCCAACATAATCAATTTTTATTTCGTGCTAATTCCGATGTGACTTTATCCCGACTTAAACTAAGTTCCTGTTAATTGACGATAGAATTGATTTTCAATCTTCAGGACCTGATGCCAAGTTATCGATAAACGTGATGGATCATACTCCCTCCGTCCCATAAACTTGGTCTCTTTCAGGGATTTCAACTTTTTAAGGGGACATATAATAAATGCATGTCTCCTTTCAAAATAACCGTTGAATTCCCTTTCTATCCCTTGAAACCCACATATAAAGTTATTTTAAATTATTTGTGAGGGTTAATTTAGGAAATCCACCCACATTTCGTACTTGATTTTTCAAATAGGACTAATATTTTGAGATATCCCAAATGGAATAGAGGACGAACATTATTAACATGCTAAAATGAAAAAATGAAAAACAAATTATTACATCTTAAAGAGGCTTGAAATTACTAATAAATATTCACGACTGACTAACCTTGACGCTGAGTGAATAAAGAACCATATGATCAACTGTGGTAAGATTAAGGTGAAGAACAGAGAGCCTGAGACACTGAAGCCCAGCCACCAATTTCAATAGCTGTCTGGGCCGTCTCTTTGAAAGTATCTTCAGATTTGCATGACTCTCCACCATCGTCACTTCAATATCACCGTATGCCACCGTCCTCTGCTCGTCCGGTGAGCTGTTTTTGATACAGTTACTCGAATTTGTTGAGTACTGAGGGAAGGCGAAGAAGTCGGCGAAAAGCGGAGGCGAGAAGCCATTGTTGGGTGGCGGTGGCGGTGGCGGTTGTTGTTCGGGTGGTTGTTATCTTTTGAGCCTCCTAGTGTTTGAAGAAGATGTTCTAACTCCTTCAAGAAATTAATGGCGCCTCCAATAATTGATGCCTGGTCTCCCTGTAATTGAAAGATGGTGAATAGTTGGGAATGCCAAAAAACTGAGGGAAATGGAAAAAAAAAAAAAAAATCCAATAAATAACTTTTCTGTTTCACAAAATTCATTGGGGAAATTGTTATATTTTCTTATAAGAAAAAGAATTTTGTTACCTTAAATAATTTTAACAAGTGAGCAGTACAAATTTCTGAAAGAAAGCATCAAAATCGGAGAAAAATTCCAGTGCCGGGTGGGAACAGCCACCTGGTGGTGCGAACACAACACAATCTCGGCCATTCAAAAATATTTTGGATGGCTCACACTCTCTCTCCTCTTTTTCTCTTTAAAATTTGAGCCGGCCCAAAACACTCCCAAAATACATTTAGATTGCCGCGATGTGTGCCCATCACGTAGAACGAGAGAATGTCTCTCAAAATTGGGAAAACATATATTCCAACTAGGTTATTTCCTGCAACCCCATCACTCATGCTAATAAATAACTCAATGATTGAAGTAGGTAAGAAAACCAAAACCAACCGACTTTGAAGTATGCGTAGAAACATAATTATAAAGAAAATTAAAAGCTCCATATATTTAGGGGAAAGGGGTAGTAATTAAATAATGTTAATTAGTAGAAAGTTACAAAAAAACGAGTAATTATTCAATGGTTTTGGAGCAACAAGGTGTAAAAAATTACACATTTTAGTAAGAACTTTAGAACTTCAGTAACTTTAAATTATCCGAATTAATTGAGTTGCACATAAACTAGACGGCCGAACATGGGGTTACATTAAAGAAGGTGGAGTACCAAAATGAACTAACCCTTTGAACATAAGAAGCCGGCATTAACGACCGGACGGCGGCGAGGTACTCATTCATCTGTTTCCTTCGGTTCCGCTCAACTGCAATGTGAGTCATCCTCTGGCTCTCCATTTCTTCTTTGTTCTTCGAGCTTTTCGTCCGCCGCCTCTTCCGCCGTCCAACCGCCTCTGTCACCGGTGCTTCCACCGGAGTCACCTCTTCACCGAAGAATCGGCCACCGTTGCAAGCCTCCGGCGAAGAATCCTGGACATTCCCAGTATTCCATCACATTTTGTCTCACAGAAGAAGAAGAGGAATCCCAATTAGACACCATATTGTGGCCGTGGTGCATAAGGTTATCCAAAATCTCAACATAGCCAAACGGGTCTTGTGGGTATTCTACCGCTTCTAAGGCCATCTGTTGTCTGGAGGGGCTAGCCAATGCTTTGAGGCGTCTCTCTTTGATCCCACATACACCTTACCTTATCTTTTGTAGATTTCACTCTCCTCTACTCTTCACTTTTGTATTTTCTGTTTTTCACAAGTAGACAAATTAACTTTTGGGTGGAGAGGGTTTGAGACTTGAGAGGGCAAGAAAGGATTAGGAACTCATCGCTTCACCAATTTTTACAACAGGGACTCTAAGATAAGAGTTGGGCACTCACAGTCTCACACACACTGATGGTCAGTATTCGTGGGCTGGGCCGATTACGAGATTCTCAGCTCTTAAAACTAACTTATAAAATTGGAGTTTTATGTTTTGAAAAAAATTACATGCGGAGAGGGTACTGCCACGTGGTATCCATCGCTACATCACATGTGGTGGTACCCGTTCGGCTTGCAAGTTTCTCTCAAATGTTTTCTTTTTAAGAAAAAATATAAACAAAAATAACTTTAAAATGATAGTTACTTGGCTTCATATTTTGTTTTTTTTTTTGTTTATGATTCATTTCATTGTTCCAACCAAAACTATTTTTTGGTCATATTATTTTTTGCACCAATCAAACAAATATTCTTTTGGAACTGTGAGTTTGTGAGAGAGAGAAAATATTACTATGGAGAAAAAAAAACTCCAAGAATTGAACCATGTACTTATTGTATAGATAAACTAAGCTTTTCGATTGGGCTAGCAAAGTCATTGATTGTACATGTGATAGATTAAATATATATTATATACCTTGGTAAACATACATCTTCGGACACCAATTTGGGATCAAAATTTAGGGTTGTAAGTAAGTTGCCTTGCTCGTCTTAGATCGGGACTAGCCCTGTTCGTGGGCAACACTAGTGAATTAGTGAATGTGTCTCCATGTGTCTGGCCTCCAACTCTTTTGGTGCATGTGAAAGTTGGTGTGGTGGTCGAATGATCGAATGGTAATATAGCGGCCGTGCTACAGATACTTTTCTTTTATAAGTCAATTGCACAGGTTAGGTTACGCACACAACGGCTAATCATACGAGACCAAGCCCACGTCCACTAGTGGGCACGTCCACTAGTGGGGCCTGAATTCAAGTCAAAGAAAAACACTATACGGACTTGCTCGAAAAGAATTGATAGCACTTAAAACCTCAGCATGAAACAAACTATAGTGGTCTGAAATATAACAATCAAATGGGTCAAGATTAGCTTGGAACAAAGGCCCAAACATCAAGCGGTGCAAAGCCCATCCCTCAGTAATGTGGGTCGGACCATCATCTAAGCCCAATAGAACCAAACTGAGACAGTACAAACTGACAAGAATCGGCATCTCAGTCGAGACAAGATTGATCCAGACGAGTCACCCGAGCTAGGTAAACCGAAGTGACTCACGAGGGATGCGGAAGGCAGTTCATCCAACACGTCATGGCTGATGTCACCCGAGGAGGTTATCATGCGTGACTAGCTCGTGACAGGACACATGCACGTAACCGTTCCCCTCATACGTCATCATGATGATTCCGAGCGGTTATAACCCGTGTCACGCTGTGATTCGCAAGATGTCTATGCAACCATAACAAACTTGACTCATGACGTACCGTGACGTCATCCGAGCCAAATGACTGATCTGTGCACTTGAGCTTAAAACCCAAGTCGGGGAGCCTATATACAGGAAGAGAAGGTAACCCTAGAAGGTACACAACTAAATACACTCCACTTCAATACTCTCCTTTGGTACTTCTCTCTCTAAGTATCCTTACTAGATCATCAGAGTGCCTACCCCGACCACATTCTGACCTGGTTTGGTACTAACGCCAGGCGTCAAATGTGCAAGAGTATCAAGTGAGTTAGATCTTCACGCAATGGTAAAAAAGAGCCAATTCAGTAGATTCATCTAAAGTTCGGACACCACACAAACCCACAAGTCTGATGCTCTGACACCAAGAATCGTGCTACAAATTCCTCAAAGTAATGTTACATACCCGGAAAACACACCCAGAATTTAACCAGAAATAAAAATTTTGAATCTGGACCATTGATTTTCACTTTCTGGGTAAATTCTGTGTGTCTTTTCTGGGCACCTAGACTTCTAAATTCCTCACGATATACTGAATTTTTTAAGAAAGAGAGAGACTAATTCATAGTACCCAATTAGGGGCTGGGGCAAGTTCAAGCGGTTAGACCGGGAGAGCTCGATCAGTCTTCCTCTAAGGAGATCTTGTGTCGAACTGTAGGCTCTGTAGCAAGCACTCTCTAACTTTCTTATAGTAACTTGGTCCACAACCTGTTAGACCGGGTAAGCTTTTATGTTTTGTTGATTTGTATGTCTTTTTATTTTCTATAACTTTAATAGTAAGTGGGCAGCTAAGTTTAGAGTTGAACTCAGACAACTCACACATCGGGACTGGCCCTGAGTAGGGTGATTCCTGAATCCTACTACCTTTTCTTGTAGATATAGTTAGTGTAGGTCTTAATTAACCGAGTATAAAAAAAAAAATTCATAATCACATTTAAATTCGTTATCACGTACGAATTATGAATCGTTTATGCGATAAGTTGGATCATTTCAAATGTTGATATATGGCATAAACTTGGGGTTTAACTTGCTTTTTGGCGCTTTCTATACAATCCGATAAATAGGGTTTGGAGGGCATTTACATGTTAGGTGGGAATATTCGCCCGGCTGGGCAAAAATCAAAAGAGTTTGCCTGGTACGTTGGGACGTAATATTAGATAAGTGACTCCTCTAGGTGACCGGTTTTTCCTTCTTCTTTTTTCCCGGCAAAAAGGAAAGTTTTTATCAATTCTTGACATAAAAATACAAAGATTAAATGAGACAAAGGCAAGATGCCACCCACGCACCTAACAATCACGCACAACCAAGTTAGGTGACCGGTTTGTGCTAGTTGTCTTCACAGCATGATATAAATGTATCAATATAGGTGTCGATAAGAAAGTGAATATAATTGCATTTCCAAATTTCAATTACGTATCGATTAACACAATAAGGAGTGTTTGATTTATAAATAGAACTCTCATTATCGTCCCTAGAAGAGACTAGAGACAATGGAGAGAGATTTTTTTTTTTTTTTTGACGGTTTGGATTGCATGTTCAGGTCAACTTACGCGCACTTCAACGTACTTATCCTCTCCTCTTGTCCAGTCAAAAGCTGGCCATCCACACTAGGACTAGTAGATTCACAAGGAATTACTCTCTCTCACCGCTCGACTCCAAGAATCGATGCCTAGTCATTCACGTGGGGAGCACATCCACCAATTACTTAAACTAACCAAGGGAGAGACAGTTCTGATGCATTGCAATTTGAGCTCTGAGGTAAACATTACCTGACTTTCATACTGTCGTATGGTCTCCATGGAAATTCACAAGGACGGTAACCTAACAATGGGATCCTGTAGGAAGATGTACACTACAGTAACGTCGCAGTAACACTTTGAAATTCGCATCTTTATGGCACATGAGGCCTCTGATTTGGGCACATTGCACAGTTTCCTTGATCAGGGTGGAGTCGTACGTGGTTGTGCCCCGAGCATGGCAAGACCTGTTGTGCCAATCAAATTGGTCTCGTCCTGCGCTTGAAAATGTAATTCAGAACCGTGATTTTGTAGACGTTGATACACAACATGTTATTGCAAAATAATTCATTGATCGAATCTCGATTAACTTCTATCGTACTGGCCATTCATTCGTTTAAGACGAATGTGTTTCGCTAACTATATGTTAAAGTTGTCGGGTTAACTTGTTTTTTTACAAGTTGTACTATATGCTTTGAGGTGTACAAAATGAATATTTAGATCACGTTTTTGGATTTGGAACTAGATTAGTATAGAAACGTGGGCGCAATATGCTCCCACTCAAAGTAATTCATTGAATGACTAGGCTAATTTTGTCCTTCAATTAGAGTTTATCACCTTATGAATTACTCTCTCCGTCCCTCAAAGTTAGACATTTTTTAGAGTTCTAACTTTTAAGAAGGAAATATTATTCTATTGTGAAAATCTCAAGTGTCCAATCTTACCCTCCTAGTGTACTTTGACTTGTCCATCAAAATTTGAATTTCAAATTTTGTGCTCAAAAGAAAAGGGTAAAATGGGAAGTTTGCCATATTTTATTTTTAACTTTTCAAAGTGGACAAATTATATATATGAGACAACAAAAAACATGAAAGCGTCTAATTTTTGGAGACGGAGGGAGTACTAACATTGAGTAGGGGTGACTATTCAACATTTTTGTAGCAATGTTAGTATATATTGTTCTAGGATTCCTTTTTATTAATGTGAAACTCACAGTAATATGCGGTGAGAAAGAGCCATAGAGCAAGGGTGCTCAGGAATACCGAATAGTTTTTCCAATAATACGATACGAACCTTTAGTCTCATTTTTTGGTAGTAAAACATGTTCGGACAATGGCGTAGAAAGATGACAATGAAAAAGTTGATTATAGTACTACTTGTGCAGCTCAGAGATTCTTGCGAGATCTGGAAAAAGGAAACACTCTTTAGAGAGAGAGAGAGAGAGAGAGGGTCGAAAATGGTCAGAGGAATCCATGTGACAACACAGACAAGCAATTTTTTGATAATCTCCGATGAGAACTGTGTCCTACTCTTTTCCCGAGAGAACTGCTGCAATACTTGGGAGCATAAACCATTGATAAACCACGAGAAATCTTTCAGTGCCAAGTGGGTATTTCACACGTGGTACTTCTTCGATAATCTCAACCGTCCAAAATATAATCCGACGGTACGGAAGAGGAGTGAGAAAAAGAGGAGAGAGAGTGGTCGGGTGAGAGGAGAGAGAGAGGGAATCAATCTCGGCTGTCCAAAAGTAATTGGACAACCGAAATCGTGCTCGGCATGGCCACGTGGTACCCATTTGGTACCCAAAATTTTTTCATAAACCACCGTCCAGTTTTTCAGACTCTAGGGGGGTGCTGCACAGCACTTGGCTGTGCAACCGCACGGTGCTGGCAGCGCCGGCCACGTTCCGGCTATCCGAGACGTTCACCGGATAGCCCTCGTCGAGTACTATAAGTGTACCAAAAATCAGCTTGATCGGATATCGTTAAGTACCTAATCGGAACACAAATAGATTGAAAAAAATGGGTTTATTGATTTGGATCCAGTGTTTATGTACATTTGTGTTCCATTTCATTTCAATCTATTTGTGTTCCGATTAGGCACTTAACGATATCCGACCAAGTTGATTTTTTAAACACTTATAGTACTCAACAAGAGGTATCCGGTGAACGTCTCGGATAGCCGGAAAGCGGCTGGCACGGCCGCACCGTGCGTGCACAGCACGCTGCAAACACTTGGCTGTGCAGCACCCCCAGCTTCCAGTTTTTCCTGTGTACATGTGGCATTTGCGACCCAAAGTATGGGCAGATCATCAAATGCGGTTTATATATTTTTACAATTAAGTCACAGTAAAGAAGTAATTTGTGTATGTAATTATTTTAGTCCAGATTGGACAATGTATGTCTTTCGGTTCAAGGCTTAGATATCCCCTTGAATTGTCTCAGATACAGGTTCAATATATTGTAGTTTTAAATTCCAATAATGAAACTATTTTTTAACAAATAAACACTTGAAACAAAAGTGTTTTGACATAATAAACCATTAAAACAATTGAAAAGTAAGTGTTTAAGACAAAATTTGAATCCAGAAAAAATTGGACTACAAGTAGCTTACCACTAGACCAAGACAAGCTTGTCTGTTTAATATGGAGAAAAACTAATATTTATAACTCATATTTTGGGGCCTTTTTTAAGCCCCGAGGCTCGGGCCTCTTGGGTCTTCTCCTAGCAGGGTCGGCCCTGCAGTTTTGTTGGTTCAGTTCTACCAGCAAAATTAGAGCCTGTTCTACAACAGTAACAACACCATACTTTAGCTTCGCAAAGACAAGTTAAGTCAGGTCGTTTCCAAAAAAAAAATAATAATAATAAAAAGACACACCCTTAAGTCACTTTGTTCCGGTATAAAACTTGAGAGGAAGTGTAATTTAGACTGTGAAATGTCCAAATTGCCCTTTAGGGTTACAAGGGCTCACTAGATGTACAACTGCAACGACAGACACAGTAGTTAGAAGGTTGCAAGACCGATGGGTAATTGCACGACTCGGATGTAAGTTGTTTGTTATTCATTTTTGGAAAAGTACATATTATATATGTATTATTGGGTTGCACTTTATTTGGCCCAAGGGCAATATTTTGGTGATGTGTAATAAGGTTTTGACGTGGAAATAGCTAGTGTATCCTCCTAATTTTTTTTTTTAAATTTGTTGTATGTGTAAGGGGTCATATACGTGTAATGGGTCGTCACACTCGTATCATGCTATTATTGGGCAAATTACAATGAAATTTGTATTGTTGGGTTGCATTTTACACTGCATAAGGACAATATTATTATTATTTTTCATAAGTCAATAACCAATTTTAAATCAGTGGAACAAGTTGGCTTAAGCTGACAGAGTTAAGCTATGCTAAAGCCTTTTTGGCCTACGTTAGCATTTATTGAGAAAATTAAATAGTCATCTTGAATTTTTTTTTTTTTAAAAACCAGCAATTACCTCTGTGCCAATTTTCCTATACAACCTTATTAATATTTATACACATAAATATACATGTATATCTATAAGTAATAAACCATGACCTACTCTCTCTGGATTGAAAAAGCTGCCGCAACCCTCAATCTCTTTCCTCTTTCCGACGTCGAAACCTTCCCTCTCTCTTCTCTCTTCGACGCCAAATCGTCCCACCCCGACGAACGCCATTGGCCCTCCTAAAGCACATTCGCCAGTACCTTCGGCTCTCCACAAATGCCATCGTCAATTTGAACCCCGAGCTCAGATCCCTATCTCCACCTCCGGTTCTCTTGGGGACCCACGAAACGCCGTCGCCCATGGTTTATTAGTTTTAATTTTGGCTTTATTAAAAAAAAATAGTTTCGACCTTAATTTTGTACTCTTTTGATTCGTCTCGTCAAGACGAATCCATAAACTACGAAAACTTGATGCAAAACTAACAAATACAAAAAAAATTAAATAAAGACAAAATGAAAAACCAAAAAATCAGTTTTTGATTTTTTTGCCAAAGCACCGGTACGTGTTAGCATTTTCCTATTCAAATTTGAGTTTTATAACTGTACTCCCTAACCATGCTGGAAAAAGGTAGCATCCATGAAGTTTCATGCATCGAAATCATTGGGGAAAAAGAAAATAACAACAATCATAATTGTCCCACGAATGGATACGTTGGTTACTTGTTTCCAAAACATCTTTTACTACTTTGTACGACGGCCTTTTGCGATGTTGAAAGAGAAATGAGAAATGACAACTCCTCCCCCCTATTGAAAAAAGGACTGAGAAGGTACTTGGTGCGGAATCGCAAAACAGAAAAAGCACTTCTGCTTTTCAATAGTGGATCTCAGAATCAGAGCCCTTAAATTTGCAAGAAATACGCCTCCCTTCCTATCGATGCCAATGCATGTATAGCCATTAGTACTCTTTGCTTTTTGGGAATTGATATTGTCATTCTTCATTTTGATATTAACACTTCTCATTATTTCTACCATCCGTCTAATGGACGAATAATAAAAGTGTTTTTTTAACGGTAAGAGTGTATGTTTTTTTACTGGTTGTTTGGTTCTTTTACTTTTTTGTTACGGAAAATAATTGTGTGCGAGCTTACTAGAGAGGGCCTTTAAATCTTCTTCCTCAGATTAACTTTGAAAAACCAAATCTAATCAGATAATTGTGTTTAAGTGGTTAAATTACCTCAACTAAAAGGATTTTTCCTTCAAAGTGAAGAAAAATACAACCAATCTACTTAGGAAATCAAAGAACAATAAAGAAACAAGGTACTTTGATTGATAAATCAAAGGCAAACTTACTTCGAAATCATCTTCAACTTCTAAATAGAAAGATGATAAGAATTTTGAACTCTTGATTGTTGCAAGAACTACTAATATCTATTTCCTAACTTATTTCCTAAACTATTTCATAATCTACTTCGAACTGAGTCGAATTTCTAAAACTACAATTCTACTTGCCAATGAACAAACCAAGCATCATTTTCGCTGTTTGTTGAAGAATTTTCCTGGAGCTTTCACTCTTCAACTTCTTCTATTTATAGGTCTTGTTTGCAGTTTGAACTTCCCACTTGATCTCTTGACTTCGAACTTCATCATTTCATTTCAAAAAAGGTGGTTTCTTCCTTCCAAAAGCATCTAAACTTAAATTACTTTGATATTTCTCCAGAAGTTTTAAATTTAAACTTGTACGGTTATTCATTCAAATCATATGATTGGCTTTAAAGAGTAACTGTCTTGCACGACTTGCTCCACGTGTTTTTAACTGTCAATTGTCTTATTTTGTACGTTTACACGTGTAATTCATGCCTTTTAGCAGTTAAAAGTGTGGTTTTGAAACCAATTTCTTTATTTATTCCTTGGCTTATAACTGCCAATAACTACCTTCAAACTCGAACTTAACACGACATCGTATTGATCCTTTTATAAACTATTAATCCAGTGTTTTTCATTAACGTCAAGTCGCCAACGTTTGTCATTCTTAATTACATGTCAATTAATTGCTGGATGTGTTAATTTTATATGTAAACATATCCCCCACATTAACATCGTTATTCAAGGAATTTGAATACGTGTTAATGTGCCTTTACCGCTTCAAATTCCTACATACTTCCAATGTGGAAGTTATTAGTAGTTTTTTCCACTTCCAATGAGAAATTTACGAGCAATTCCTCTATTTCCAATGAGGAATTTATGGGAAATGTGCAGTTAATTTGTACGTTCTCCATTCGCAAAATTTGAATTGTTTCAAAATCAAATTTCATCTATAAATGTACCCAATTACTGGTTAACATTCAGCACCAACTTTCTCTTCAAACCTTAATCTTCGTTGTTCAAACTAGTGCAAATGGTTGATTTTACCAATACCCAAAACACCTTCGAAAACATGGATCTTAATGGTTACACCTTTTTTCAAACTGAAAACTCTGTTTCACCCATTGCTGGTGAAATTTGAAGAAATCATTCTTATGTGGTGACTCAAATAGAAGAGCACACTCCCATCAATCCATGAGATCCTCCTACTCCTACCCCAGGGCCATCACTATGGGGTTTACCTTCTAAAATAGTAGTGGTTAAAATGGATGACCGTACTGCTGCTAAAGGTAGGAGTAAATAGCGCTCATTAGCCATGAGTAGGTATTTCTCTCCCTTCATTAGAGATGATCCAAATATGGCGCTGCCTGACGACCTTATTACCTCTTACCTTACTCCTCAATTCTTTAAGGTTGAAGAGCCAGAGAGGTTAGGCTTTGCTAGTTATGCTGAGCTCAGAAGAGAGCTACGAAACAGTATACATACTAGTTAAATGAGGTTCAAAGGCCTCATTTCGAAAATTTCATTGATCCTACTTCTCCTCTTCGAGCTCCATATGCATTGCTTGGTGGTATGCCCCAATGTTGAAATCATTTTGAGAAGCAACTCTTTGTGATCTCACAACAATCTCCATTGGTAGTACAACATCATGACCATAAGTCAGAGCAAAAGGAGTAGTCCATGAACTAGTCCTTTTGGTGGTTTGATAAGCCCATAACACATTTAAAAGCATACTTGGTTATTCTTCTGGGTTTCTATTAACCATTCTCTGAATACCTCTTTTGATAATTTCGTTGGTTGATTCTGTTTGGCCATTTGATTGAGCATAATAAGGAGTTGAGTTGATTAAAGAAACTCCATGAGTTGCTACAAAAGCTTTTACTACTCTACCTTCAAAGATGGATCCATTATCCACCGTTATGGTTTCTGGAGACCCAAATCTATAAATTATCCCTTTGATGAACTCAATTACTTGTTCTTGAGTTACACTTTCAAAAGCTTGAGCCTCAACCTACTTCGTGAAATAATCAGTAGCAACTAAAATGAACTTATCTCCACTTCAAGAAAGAGGATAAATGATGCCAATCATGTCCATTGCCCACCCTCTAAAAGGTCAGGGCTTAACTACATACTGCAATTCAGTGACAGATAAATGTTTAAGTGGTCCTATCTTTTGACAAGCTTGACATCTTTTTGCATAATCAATGCAGTCCTTAAGGATGGTAGGCCAATAATACTCATACCTTCTAATCAACCATCTCACAAATCCCTTCATGGACATCTGTCATTACTTTAAAAGCATCTACTTTATTCAAACATTTCAGCAGAAGTCCATCTACTCCTCTTTTGAATAATTCTCCATTATACATAATATAATTAACAGATCTAAGCCTTGTTGCTCTGTCTGTTTTGGCATCAGGCTTTGTCAAATAGTCAATTAATGGCTGTCTCCAATAAACTTGACTACAAAAAGTAGTGATTTCACACACTTCGAAGTCAGTATTTCTATCCTTAAGCATAGGTAGAGATTTCCTTAAAGTTAACTGGCAGAACTCTCTACTTTCATCAGTCATATACTTAAATCCTGATGCTTTTTGTGCCACTGCGTTTGCTTCTCCATTAAAGAATCTCGGAACATAAGTGAATGTAATATCATTAACCTTTGCTTGCGTCCTTGGATTGTATTTCAATATGATTTCCCCAAGCGTAGGGTTTAGGCCGACGGTAGCATGATACCGGTAAGTTCGGGTCGAGTCCACAGAGACCGAAGGCGCTGAGCATGAGCATTGATTCGCGAATGTTGGTTTTAGCCTTAAAGCGGCAAACTTGGCTTTTGTAGTTTGGGGGTGGAATTCACTTAACTTGGTGAATGACTCGGGAGATTAAAAAGACTAATTAAAACAAGGCTAAGTCAAGGGGTTCACAACACCCATGACTTAGGCCGATTCGTTCTCCTCTAAAATAACTGGCTCGGGGCGTCGTTAAACGACCCCAAACGAAAATTTGGTACTTAAACTCGTTTGACTAGAAATGGTGTTTCTCAAAGAGTAGGATTCTTGTGCCATTTATACAAACATTTTGATTGACATTGCCTAAGCATCACACGTGACAAATGGTCAAGCCCTTGGCTACGCGTGATCAACGGGATTAACAAATCCAAATTTTGATACATAAAATCAATCTGTACTCTTTGATAAAAAAGCAGTGTTTGCATTATGGCGATGAGGGCAAATGAACCTAAGTCACGGGGTGCTAATCACCCCATGACCGAGCCTATAACGACTACTCAATCATTACTACATAAAACATGACTATTTTGATGAAGGAAATAAAGAACATAACAAGTGACATTCAAAACTTATTTTTATAGGAGATCCTAGGCTTGCCTACCACATTAACTCTCTAGAAATTATCAAACAACCACTACAAACAAGTGTCTTCTAAAGAAATAGCAAGAAAATCAAGAAAACTAAATACTAGATGGAATTGAAAATAAACTAGATTATTAGGAAGATCTAATCAAGAGCAACATGTTTAATAAACGTGAAATTAACGGAAGACAAACACTTACATGAGATAAACTAACAAAAGAGACCTTGAAACCTCTTCCATGGAGGAGAGAGGGGAGAGCAAAATAAACTAGCCTAAATTAAAGAGTAAGTAGTATATGAGAAAGAGAGAGAGGAGAGAGTATATGCAAGAGTCCTTCTCTCTCTTCAAAAATATCCATAAAGCTCTCATAAGAGCACAAAACATTCCATAAGTAGTAAGTGCATAAAGTGCCCAAAAAGTGGTTGGCGGGTGTTTTTGGACCGGTCCACTTTAATCCGGATCGGTCCAAAATCATTTGGGACAACTTTGGGCAAATCTGGATCGATCCACTTTAATCCGGATCGGTCCATAATCGTCTGGAAATTTTATTTCAAATTTGGATCGGTCCACTTTAATCCGGATCGGTCCGGATTGGTCTGGACTTGAATTTGACTTCTTTGATCACTCCCTTTGAATTGCGTGCTTCCGAGCTTCCTCCAAAGCACTTAAATGAGTTGTGCGACCCTTGGGGGTGGTGTTCCTTGGTCACTTAAGTGCTTGTTCACTCCCGGACTCCACCGGGAGTTTTGTGTGAGCGTGAAGCGCGGTTTTAAACCCCCGGCTACTTGGGACGTTTCGGCTTGTCAGGCCTTAGCCAAATCATTGTTTCTTGGCTCTCGAGGCCCGGTGTTGCCGTGCCATGGGGCACGTAGCCCTTGGTAACGCGGCACGGATCTCAATGCGCACAAAACGTGCTCATTTCGCGTGTTTAACCTGTAACTTAACAAAAACACAACTACGCGCATATCAACCAAATAAAGCACGAAATTGCGCGTGTGTGTGTGTGAGCAAAATAGGCTAGATAAGCCCCGGATATATACAATATTGTGGGCTTATCAACCTTACATATTGATGGTAAGCTTTAAACCAGGACTATAGCAACTGAATTCTCCATTTACTGATTTATAATCAACTGAGAACCTCCAAAGACTTCAACTATGTCTACCTTAAAAGTTAACAGAATCTCTAAACCCATAATTAAGGCTTCATATTCTGCTTGATTATTAATACATTCTCCTTCATTTATTTGGAAACCAAATTTGGTTTTCAAACCCTGAGGAGATTCTAATACAATTCCAATTCCAGCTATCTGACATGTTTTAGAATCATCGAACCACATTTTCCATGGTTTAATTGTAACTGTGTCAACATCTGCTATCTCTGGAGTTTCAATTCCATTTGGATGATTTGCTAAAAAGTTAGCCAAAATTTGACCTTTCACAGATTTTTGTGGAACATATTCAAGACTGAACTCAATTAAAGACACAATCCACTTTTCAATCCTGCCACTAAGTACAGGTTGAGACAACATATACTTCATAACAACAGTTTGGGAAATTACATAAGTTACTTTAGGTATCATATAGTACCTAAGTTTTTTCGAAGCAAAAAACAAAGTTAAACACAACTTTTCTACTGCAGAATACCTACTTTCACAGTCATTTAAAAACTTACTTAGATAATAGATAGCTTGCTCCTTACCTTCATCATTGTCTTGAGGCAACAAAACTCCTATTAAGTCATAGTTTGCTGTTAAGTACAACTTCACCGGCTCTCCCTTCTTAGGTAGAACTAAAACTAGAGGATTGATCAAGTACTCCTTGATGGCTTTGAAAGCATCATCATGCTCCTTTGTCCATTCGAAGTCCTCTCCATCCTTTAATTTCAACAAAGAAGAAAAGACTTTAGTTTTTCCTGCAGTATTAGATACAAATCTTCGAAGAAAATTCAATTAACTAAGAAATTTTTGTAATTCTTTCTTATTTGAATGAGGTTTTGCTTCAATAATAGCTTTAGTTTTATTCTTATCAACTTGAATACCTTTGCTATAGAATAAATATCCCAAAAAGTTCTCTGCCATTACTCCAAAAGCACATTTGGCAAGATTCAATTTCAGTTGGTAATGCTTCATCTTTGAAAAGGCTATTTTCAAATGCCCTATATGATCATCAATGGACTCTGATTTCACAATGATATCATCAATATAACATTCTAGAAAAACCCCAATTATTTCATGAAAAATAGTGTTCATAACTCTTTAATATGCAGCACCAGCATTTTTAAGCCCAAATGGCATTTTAACTCATTCAAAGGTCTCAATGTTATCAGGGCCTCTAAATGCAATTTTATGAGACATTCTGCATATCTTATTGTCCTTATAAAATCACCATTCAAAAGATTTTGAATTTCTTTTTTAACCAATACTATGGTTTCAGGAGACATTTTTCTTGAAAGTTGTTTAAAAGGTTTGCAATTTGGTTTGATAAGCAATCTATGCTCAACCAAATCTCTACTCAAACCTATTAACTCTTTGTAACTCCAAACAAAGCAATCTTTGTTCTCCTTCAACACTGCAATCAACTTAGCCTTTGAAGTAGCATCAAGTTCCTTGTTGATCTGCACAGTGTTTGAGATAATTCTATCTCCCAATTCAACTTCTTCTAAAGGATCTTGGGAATCCACATAGCCTATAAAGGCTTCTTCAATTGCATTTGGCCTCAACCCCCAAGTCAGATTTGTCAGCCAATGATTCTTCCCAATCATTTGTTTATTGCAACTTTTGCACTATTTCTAGAGCCATAAAGTTAATACAAGCCAAAGAGTTGACTTCTTCGAACTCTCTCTTGGACTTACATCCAAGCAGCTTCATCTGGTAGGGTGTCTGATTCATAATCAACTGCTTGTTTAAGCCTTGACTTCAACTCTACCAATTTTGCAATTTCCAACACACTAGATGGAGGGGTGGCAGGTTGTGCTATTTCACTTAAAGAAATAATTTCAGGTTTGTACATCTCAGCCTCTGCACAATTTGCTGAAGTGCTAAATGGGTGTGGATCTGCTTTCACTTCCTCAATCCCCACTTCTTTTCCATTCTCATGCTTCACAATCATCAAGGCTTGATGCATTGAAGATGGAATACAACCATTTACATGAATCCAATCCCTTCCAAGTAAAGCATTGTACTTGTGAATGTATCCACAACAAAAAAATGCTGTGTCAGTTTCCACTTGGCCAAATTTCAGGCGTATGAAGACAATCCCCTTATGGCTTTTACTTTCACCAGTAAATCCAGCAATGGAAGTTCTTGTTGGAATCAATCGAACCTTTTTTTTACCCAACTTTTTCAAAGTTCTGCATGGCAAAATGTTCACTGTTGCACCATTATCAACCAAAACCCTGTTTAACAAGATTCCATCAAATGAAGCAGAAATGTATAAAGGCTTTAGCCTCATATCACTTGATGGTGGCCTGAAAGGATAAGAAACGTCAGCACAATTTAAATCAACAATTAAAGGATATTCTGAATCTGAAAATGATTCTGTTTTTTGAACAAAAGTTGTTTTTTCCATGAAAGTTACTTCTGGTTTCTCCATTGCATCAGCCACGACAAGAAGTTCTTTTTCCTTTTCAATCTTTGAAATTATAGCACCCCATCCATTATCTCAACCATTATCATATGTTAGATCATATTCATCATCACTGGATACATCAATAATCTCCGCAAGGCCAACTTCTGGCTGTGAAATTGTAAGGACCCGTAAATTCGTATAATTTTTCCAGAATAATATTGGGAAAATGTGAGAAAATGAAAATAGAGTAGTGTGGGGTCAATGTGGAGTTATTATGTGCATTGGGATGCCTTTAAAACACATTGGAAACACTAGGGGTGTAAGTGCAATTAGTTGGGGCATATATAGATTGTATATGGCTGATTTTTTTGGTCAAAACACACTCCTTCCTCTCTCAAAAATCAACCCTCTCTCTCTCTCTCTACTTCTCCTCACAAGTTCTCCACAAAACCTCACCAAAATACACCCCTCTCACTCCCCATACTCAAGATTTAACCTCAAAACCGTCTTCTACGCGTGATTTGGAGCTTGGGTCTCCGTGGGTTTGCTTGGAGCTAGGCCATTTTGGTTGGGGTTGGTAAAAACAATTATGGCTTTCACTTCCTTCTCACTTGGAGCTCCAACCTTGAGGTAGGGGAACAATTTCTACTCCCTCTAGTTGTATCTATGTGATATGATGCATATATCTTGTTCTTATTCATCCAATTTCTCAAAATCATGATTTTTCTTCCTAGTGGGTTTTGTTGAGTTTAGGTTTTTGATCTAAGGATTTGGTAGTTGATTGATGCAATTGATTGTTGGTTTACCCTCCCTTCATGTCCATTAGTTGTTTGACACTTCCAATTTTTAGCCTAAAACATCAAAATATGACTTAGGATGAAGTTTCATGCTTCGGGAAAAATTCGCAGAAAATCTGGGTTTCCCCAACCAGTAGTGCAAAAACCTCCAACCAGTTGGGTGCTTCTGAAAATTTTGCTTGAATCTGTCTCTGCCCAACCAGTTGGGCAAAAACCTCCAACCAGTTGGGCTTTTCTGAAAAATTGTTTGTTTCTGTCTTTAGCCCAACCAGTTGGGCAAAAACCTCCGACTGGTTGGGAAACGCTAAAATACTATATTTGCATTCTTTATCCTCCCCTTGAATATTTGACACATCGTACATCCCTCCAACTTTATTTTGGCTACATTTGGGTAATATAAGGAGTTGGTTTGACATTTCGTTGCAAATGATAACAATGGGACAAAATGTAAAGTTTTGAAATGGGTTTTGAATCAAAAGTGTTTTATGAATAAATGTGAATACTAGGGCCACTATTCTATGTGTCCCCAGCAATGGGTGAACGGAGCCCATGAAATCCGGCAGAGGGATTCATTCCCATTTAAATAAATGGATATTTTGAGAACGGTTTAGAAATGGAATATTTCATGAAAGATATGGCATTTTGGTATAATTGGATACTTGGAGACGTTTTTTTATTTATTTTATATTTGGGTATTAAATTTGACACTTGAATACGCTCTTGGACACGTGAATATTTCTTGGGATACTTGGACACATTTTTGGACTAACCTTGGTGTTCTTAGCGAAAACTGGTTTTTGGTACACGCAATTGAGAATCTGGTGAGCACTTGGGCTTTTGATGGACATTTAGGCTATTTTCAAACATATCGGCATTTCCTTGGACACGTGAATCCTTTTTGGAGGAAGTGGAAGATTGCACTATGGTTTGTGAAAATGAGAGAAGGCGGGACGGTAAAGAATAGATGAGACGTTACAAATTTAGGATGAGTGTGTGTGGTTGATGAGTGGATATGCATTAAGCTAAAGTGAGTCACGTTGTAATAACGTTGGTATACCATTATATTGTTAATATTGCAGAGCTGGGCACTGGTGCACGTGGCTTGTGAAACACGAAATATTGTTATTATTATTACCAACATAGCTGGGCATGGTGCACGTGGCCTGTGAAACATGGAATATTGTTATTATTATTACCAACAGAGCTAGGGCATGGTACACGTGGCCTGTGAAACACGGAATATATTGTTATTACCAGCGTAGTTGAGCATGGTGAACGTGGCCTGTGAAACACGGAATATACTATTTTTACCATCGTAGCTGGGCATGCTGAACGTGGCCTGTGAAACACGGAATGTACTATTCTTACTGGATGGATAAGAGTATTTGGGATGTATACACACTTGTACGGGTTACCAGACCTGAAACTTTCCGATATATGTATAGATAGAGTTCATAGAGGAGTTAAAGTGAAAAAGGGAGTTTAAGTACTTAGCACATATGAAACACTCAAGATTTAATAAAAGAAGTTTTCTTGAACCAAGATGACAAGTTTATAAATGTTAACACGTGGACTTTTAACTTGATTCAAATATCATTCATGAGTCATCACTTTTCAACATGAAAATAGTATTTGTCCAACCACCATGTTTGTCTCATGTTCATTTCACGTGCACTTATCATCTTTATACACCTAGCGCTAGTAGAATGGTTTTTCTACTGGGCTAGTGTAGCTCAACCTATCAATTTTCAGGTAACCGGCAAGGCACATGAGATGGATGCATGAAGTGTGGATGCATAGCATTGGATTTCATTGATCATGGAGTTATTTTCCCATCTTTGTCTCATATTTTTGAAAGATGATTTTGTAACTTCTATTTGTTAATCTTTTGACTATTTGGCTAATGTAATAACTCTTTAAACTTGATACTTATGCCTTTGGGTTATGGGTTCTCGTTATTAGAACTCATTGAATTATTTAAAGTGAGAATGTATTATTTTGGACTTTGACTATTTAAAGGAAAATTATAAAACTTTTGACTTGTCCCACGTCGATATTATCTATATTTGGTCTATTAAATTTGTGGGCGTGACAAAAGTCCTTCGAACTACTAATCAAGCTGGTCCAAATGGTCCAAAATTCACAGAAGAGGGGAAAACCATATTGATTTGAACTTCAGGCAAAGTTCCAAATTGAATGGTCCTTTCTCCATGTGTTTGCTTCTCTAATTCTTCCTCTGCAATATCTACCCTCTCAGTAGATTCCATTGCAGAAGTTTCCATAGGGGAAAATGCTTTGATAGAAGAGGAATTTATTCCTCCTTCTTCTTGTTCCACTATCATAGCTTCCAATAAACCAGATTGATAGCTTGCCAGTGAATTTGGAGAAGCTAAGTTATTTTCCTGAACCTCATTGTCTATTCTTACAGCCAAACTTTCCAATGTTTCTTTTTCAAATTGTGTAAACCCTTTTCGAAGAGATTCTTCTGAATCTTCTCTTTGGAGTCTGTTAAATCTTGGGTTAAACTTATTACCCACATTGGAATTTTCTTTTGAAGCAAACTCTCCCATTTGGAAACTGGTATACCTCATTTGCAAATTTCTCTTCTGAGTTCTTATCAATATGGGAACCATTTGAGGTGTCTTAGTCTTTGGATCTCGAACCAACACCCATTGACGAGTAGGAGCATTTGGAGGTTTAACCATCTTATTTCCAAACATGGAAGATCCCTTATATCCTTGAAATAGTTCTGGTTTTACTTTCTTCAAAAACCAATCAAGAACTCCTTTAACCAAGGTAAACTGTTCCTCTTGAAGCTCATAATTTCCCTGATCCATTGGAGCTTTTCCAGTATTAACTTTCTTTGAAGGAGGATAATCACTCTTCGAAGTTGGTGGAACTGGGCTAGAAAAAAATTTCTTTTAGAAACCCCACCAAGGTTTCTCATTTCTTTCTTGATTTGGATTCACCCAAGGCTTTCTTTCATTATTTTGATCGAAAGCTTTTCCTTCCATCCTTTTTGAAAAGAAATCAACCCCTTGCCTATCCAAATCTTTGAAAACCAAATAGTTGGCTCTGCATTCCACACACAAGCATTCCAAAAAGGATGCCTCAAGTATAGGCAGATGAGATTGCTTAAAACCTCCCAGTGAAGAACTTTTTGGTGCATATTTTTGCTTATTGTTTATTTCAACATCACTTCGAAGTTAACCAATTTTTGATCTTTCTCTATCAAGCTGCACAGAGTTCATTCCAATATGCGCTTGCTTGTTCTGCCACACTTCTCAAATTGTTTGGCCAAAGATGTTGGCACATTAGTGCTAGCAGTCACTTCTTTAATCTTTGGAAATGGATCTGTGTCTATGCCCATAGTCTTTTCTGGAAACATGATTCTTCCTTTCTTAATCTGTTCTTGAATCATGTCACGAAAAACATTACAACTCTTAGTTGAATGAGTACAAGAAGCATGTCATTTGCAATAGTTTTTCCCTTTTGTTTATTCCAATGTTGGAAGTTTAACATTTTCAGGAAGCTTAATAAACTTTTTCTTTAACAAATAATCAAAAATTTCATCTGCCTTTGAGACATCAAATGAATATACTTTACTGGTTGCTTTCTTATTAGTCCTTGGTGCTATAGAAGAATCCTTTCAAACTAAACTTTCACAAACACAAGGATCATGTTCAACAATCTCAGCAGCATCAATTTCATAACTAGGATCCCTATAATATGTTGAATAAGAAGAATTGTTTCTATCAACATCTTCTTCTAACAATGATTCATCTATTGATGCTTTGTAAGTTAAATCAACCAGATCCCTAAATTCAGTAGAGTCAAACTTCTTTCTAAGTTCTCTACTTAAACCATCTTGTGCTATTCTTACAAATTCAATTTTTGGTAGTTGAAGTTTACATTTGTTTCTAGCCCTTTTGAACCTACCTATAAATTGAGCAGCCTTTTCATCAGGCTTTTGTTTCAACCTTGCTAGATCAGTCATGGTAACTTTAGGTTCAATTTGATAAAACTAAGCATGAAACAATTCTTCCATCCTTTGCCAATTTGGAACCGATTCTGGTGGCAAATTAGAATACCATTCGAAGGCTGTTCCTGTCAAGGAATTAGAGAATAACTTCAACTTAATGAACCCATTATTATCCAATTCCTTACACTGAGCAGTAAATCTAGCAATGTGCTCAGTTGTTGACTGTTTTCCATCCCCATGAAAGAAAGTAAAATTTGGAATCTTAAACCCCCTAGGGACTTTGAACTGCCTATCTATCCATTCTGGATAAGGTTTTGTATAAATTTGAGTTTGTACCCCTCAAGTTAGAGGTCCATAAACTTCTTGCATAAGGCCAAGTATCTCATCTCGAAGGGCAGAATTTCCTTCTAGATGAACTCTTGGTTTAATAGGTGGTTCTCAATTCATATTTCTATGCATATGATCATCTGGAAATCTTTCAAAAGGACCATCAACTAGCCTGGGTTGTCTAAAACCTTCTTCTTGCCTTCCAAAAGGCTCATAAAGATGGTTTGAATGTATCCTTCCCATTTCTGGTACCCCTGGATACCTAGGAATTCTAGTTTCTAATGGTACATACCTTCTTAAATTAGCCCTATCCTGAAAATGGTTTGCTGGAGTATAATTAAACTCATCAAAACCATGATTGCCATTTCTAAAACTCTTATCCCTATCTAAGCCCTCAAAATTGGGTTCGAAAGGAACATTTATAGTTTGCCTAAATATTTTTTTAGGCTTAGGCGTTTGATAATCATAAGTCTTTGCTAGTTCATACCATGATTCTGGTATATCATCTACATTTATAGGCTCTTTTCCAGGCCTTGACTTAAACTTACTTGAACTAGCCTCTCCTTTATCTTATTCAGATGAAGGCAAAAGCTCATTTCTAAGTTTTGGGTCTGAGCCAATTCCTTAAATGTAGCAATCATTTTAACAAATTGACTAGATGACACACCTCCTCCAACTTCTGGATGTTTTGGGTCATCAACATGTGTTGCTTTGTTATTTCTAGTATTCATTCGAGAAGCTAGGCCAATTCCAACATTTGGATCTTGACCAACACGAACTTCTGGGCCTGTTTAAAGGCTTTCAACTTGTTCGTTCTCCTTAGAATTAACATTATTCTCTTCTTCTGGCTTTTAGCCAACTTGCGAATCATCTGCTTGCTTCCTAAGTTTTGGAGCCATTCAACACTTTGGGGTCCCATCGGGTGTGCCAAAAAATATGTTTAGTTCTTTTACTTCTTTGTTACGGAAAATAATTGTGCGCGAGCGTGCCAAAGAGAGCTTTTAAATCTTCTCCCTCAGATTAATTTTGGAAAATCAAATCTAATCAGACGATTGTGTTTAAGTGGTTCAATTACCTCAACTAAGAGGATTTTTCCTTCAAAGTGAAGAAATACAAGCCAATATACTTAGGAAATCAAAGAACAATAAAGAAACAGGGTATTTTGATTGATAAATCAAAGGTAAATTTACTTCGAAATCGTCTTCAACTTCAAATAGAAAGAAGATAAGAACTTCGAACTCTTGATTGTTACAAGAACTACTAACATCTACTTCCTAAATTACTTCCTAATCTACTTCGAGCTGAGTCGAATTCCTAAAACTACAATTCTACTTGCTAATGAACAAACCAAGCATCATTTTTGCTGTTGGTTGAAGAATTGTCCGGGGGCTTTCACTCTTCAACTTCTTCTATTTATAGGCCTTGCTTACAGTTTGAACTTCCCGCTTGATTTCTTGACTTCGAACTTCATCATTTCATTTCAAAAAAGGTGGTTTCTTCCCTCCAAATGCATCTGAACTTAAATTACTTCGATCTTTCTCTAGAAGTTTTAAATTTGAACCTGCACGGTTATTCATTCAAATCATATGATTGGCTTTAAAGAGTAACTGCCATGCACAACTTGCTCTACGTGTTTTTAATTGTCAATTGTCTTATTTTGTACGTTTACAGGTGTAACTCATACTTTTTAGTAGTTAAAAGTGTGTCTTCGAAGCCAATTTCTTTATTTATTCCTTGGCTTATAACTGCCAATAACTACCTTCAAACTTGGACTTAACACGACATCGTATTGATCCTTTTATAAACTATTAATCCAGTGCTTTTCATTAACGTCAAGCCGCCAACGTTTGACATTCTTAATTATGTGTCAATTAATTACTGGATGTATTAATTTTGTATGCAAACACAAGTAAGAATGTATGTTCTTTTACTGGTAAAAGAGCACTTTTATCATCCACCCGTTGGGCGAACAATAAAAGGACGGTACATTTTTGTATTGGTTTCAAAATACAGGGGTGATTTAGCAACTTCACCTAATAAAGACCAAAAAAAAGGAGTGTCAATAACAAAATGTGAAGTACCAATATCAATCCCCTTACTTTTTCTGTCTTTTGATTTCGTGTTTTGTTCACCTTTTTAAATTTTTGTTAGTTTGGCATTATATTTTTTGATTTAAAAATTCGTCCCGGCGAGATAAGTCTAAAGGTAAAAACTTGTGACCAAAAGTTAAAAAAAAATATTAATACTAAAGGTCAAAAAATCCCAACTTTTTTTTTTTTTTTTGTGTCTAAAGTGCCGTTATATACAACTTATTTTCAACTTAATTATCCACATTTTTATACTTTTCATTCCCCTTATGGATACGAATGATTAATCTCAAAAAATAACGAAAAGCTAAACAAAAAGTTACGAAAAGTTTAAAATATCCCCCCAAAAAAAATTAATAGACAAAATGTTTACAAAATAGGTGAAAATAGCAAATTTTATAAGACAATGAAATTTTGTTTCGGTATTTTGAGAAACAAAAGCACAAGTTGCACTCACTCAACTATAAGAGCAACTATGCACTCATAGAATCAATTCCAATTAATTCCCTACAAAATTTTCAAACTACCCTAAAAAACAAGCAGAATACTTAGAGAATATTTGGAGTGGTGCTGAATCCCGGGTACCCCCTTGCATCATCTTGTGTCCGCCCCTGCTTAGTGCTATGATGTTGCGGGTTTAAATCCAATGAAGATGTCGAGTGAAAAACAAATTTGTATCACATCGTGTGAACAAAAAATTAAAAATCTGCAAACCAAACTTTAAACATGAAGTCCGTGAGGCCAATTGGGCCCCAACTTTCCCCAATGGGTTTTTTACTTTTTGAGTTTTTTTCCAGTGTTTCGTCTTCTGCATTTCCAATTAGGCGTTCGTATTGGAGTATGAGCCCATTGGGTCCGAAGACAGCCCAGTCCTTTCAGTTTACTGAGATGGCCTTCACGCATAGGTATCTCACTAGCTCAGATTATCTCACTTTAGATTTAGATCCTTTTTCGATCCGGATTTTTAGTTCCTTTTTGAAATTTGTGTCATCTTTTATTATTTATATCTTTCAATGTTATCTAAAAAAATATGAAATATTGATCTTGTTTGAAAGTAAATTACAATTAGTTTATAATACAAAATTCGCAAAATCATAAAAACCAGAACAAATTGAGAGATATAAGCAATCAGAAATAATACAGATTTCAAAAAGGGTCTGATAGAGTGCAGAATTAGTTCTCTATCCCACATATGCTAAATATTTACCCTACCAACTGGAACAATCACAAGCATTTGGCTAAATTTGCAACTCCGTCAGAATTCTTTTCCCTTCTTTTCACTTTTTTTTTATCCTAGTGCATATATATCAAGGGGTGTCCACGGATCGGATCCGGATCCGATCCGATCCGCTCAAAGCGGATTATGATATTTAAGATCCGGAACCGAACCGAACATTCACGGATTGGTTACGGATCAGATCAAATCGGGCGAATTTGACAGATTAAGAAGGATTATTGAGCGGATTGAGCGAATCCGACCCGACCCGGATCCGGAACTGCCAAACAAGAAATTCTCGATCAAGAACCGAACTGAACATTCATGGATGGGTCAACGGATGGATCGGATTGAGCGAATCGGATGATCCGCTGGAAACTGAGTTTTATCGAAATAGTTTTATCGAAATAGCAAGTGAAGGATGCAGTTGCCCATGGTCTTAACCTAAGGTGAAGACCGAACTGCACGCAATTTTTATATTGAACAAAAATTTGGCCCAAAAAAAAAACCTTTGATGGAGACAAGAAAACCCAAATAGTAGGGAGGAGGGGAGGCTGCTGTGCAGCAAGAAACGGCACCGTTTTGTGCCAATTCAAGTAGCTTGTAAAATGCAATCTTGTGGGACCCACCTTCGGGTCCCATACAAACAATCCGAACCGTTAAATAATTTTAAAATAATTATTCAAGTGGTCTTGAAAAAAATCAGGTCCGTTGGATAGTTTTACGTAATTGATCTAATTCGTTTGATTTTCATTCAGAATTCAGGACCCTATAGTTTGAAAGAATCTTCAAGAAAAATTATACAATTATGCGTTTAGTAATCCATTGATCTGAACCATACGTGTTGTAGGGCTCGTTAAGAAGAGTATCTGGTAACAAAATTATCCTGTTCGGACATCAATAAGTCATCTATTGAAGGTCTGTATTACAGAACGTGAGATGTGCACTTTTGTTTTTCCCTATTCTTCCATTGATATACAAATTTAGTGTACAACTTTATTGTTCTAATTTCATCCATCTATTTCCACGAGTAACATGTTGTGTCAAAATTTGTATTAAAAATTGTGTCCAAGGAAACAGTCCCATCATACATATATACGTGTGTGTGTGTGCATCCAACCATGGTTTATTGGAACTAGACAGTTCAAATTTAACTTGTAATAAAAAAATCCTAGTCTAGTGTGACCAAAAATTACATTGAAAGCAATTACAAAGTAGATTTTCCGGAAATCTTACTCCTGGTGTTTGCGGTTTTGGAAAACAAATCTAGAGCTGCTTTCTTTTAATTGGATTATTGATGAAGTGGCAGCTAATACTCTAATTATTCAGTTCTTCCGGAGCATGGCTACGTGGTACTCCGGAATACTCAAGCACCACACATTCTCATAGGATTTACGACTTAGTGTGTGGACCCCACATGAATGTGCGGTGAAAAAGGATCTGAAGCATCACGTGGCTGTGTACGAGAATTTCTGAATAATTAGTGCAGCTAATATTAGTAGTAGATGGTCAAGCAAGTTATCCAAATACACTTGGATGGGGGAAGTACTTGGTTTGGTGGTTGAGGGAGTTGGAAGTGTACGAATTTAGCTGTCTTAGAGAGCTCTGGAATAGTAAATTCTAAGCGAAGTATCCAGCAATGTGTCCAATAGCCCTAATGACAACAACTGCTAGGATTCTTTAAGATGAAGTAAAATTAAAAAAACTTGTCCTCTCATCTGACAAGAAAACTCTCTCTAGATTTCTCCAGATTTGAGCTGGTTGCGGGATTTGGTTAATTGGTTGTGCCACCTCCGAGGCTCCACCCCTCCACTTATCTCTCCGCTCTTCTGCTCCCCACCCTCTATCTCTTCCAGCGTCATAGAAGTCAAATCTGACGCCGACCGCTCTCTATCAGCGAGGTTGAGCTTCGGTGACTTTAAAGTCGGTCTGTAGTTCTCGGCGAAACCCAAAAAGGGTGTTTTTGCTTTTTTCCTTGCCGTCCCTTTGTGCGGTGACTCCCTCCGGGCCCATTGTGGGATCGTTTTCCTTATGGGATACATCTTTGACTAGCTCTATACTCAACCGCGTGGTTGTTTTGCTTTCACATGATGTTTCACTAGGACTGGAAAGTGCAAGTGCACGGCTAGATTTTGGTAGTTTTGTTTAACCAAACATCTTACTAAATGATGGGCAAAACCAAACAAGAAGGATAATTGAACTGTGACGAAATTAGTGTAATGTCTTTGCTTTTAAGATGAAATTGCATCTCTGTTAAAAAAACTAAGATCACAGTTTCTTGTGGGAGTTATGCCTAGGGCTGAACAAAAAAACCGAGGAACCGAACTGAATTCAAGAACCATTCGGAACTGGTTGATTTTTTCGGTTTTTAAAATGTTTCGGTTCGGTTTGGTTCAGTTCTCATAATTAAATTTTTTTTAAACCGGTTCGGTTCCCGGTTCACGGGATTTTCAGGCGAACCGAACCGAACCATACCGGTTTATATATATATATATATATATATATATATATATATATATATATATATATATATATATATATATATATATATATATATATATACTTATTTTACCCAAAAATCCTAATTTCTAACCCTAGACGCAGACACTACTCGATCACTCCTCAATCCTCACTTTCTCTCTCACCACTCCCCACACCTCAGATCTGCAGCTGCGGCAACCCAACCCCTCGACGGACGATCGAAGCTCTCTCTCTCTCTCTCTGAAACATATCTATCAAAGACTATCAGAGTCGAGAGACAGAGACACTGAGACAATATCAGATCGGAATCAGTCTCGACGTTCACCACTCTGATCGGAATCAGTCCCGACGACAATGAAGCTGTGATTTGTGAAGGTGAAATCTCTCTTCTCTTCTCTCTCTCTCTCTCTCTCTCTCTCTCTCTGTTTCTCTCTTTCTCTGATCTATTGATTTACTGATCTAGGGTACTGACTTTTTCGATGTACTCAGGGTTTTATCCGATTTACACTAGGGTTTGGTTAGGCCAGCAATGAAGCTGTGATTTGTGAAGTATTGAAGGTGAAAAATCTCTTTCTCTCTCTCTCTCTCTCTCTCTCTCTCTCTCTCTCTCTCTCTCTCTCTCTCTCTCTCTCTCTCTGATTTATATGTAGATGTATATGTTTTTTTTATGAATACAAACGAGTTAGATTGTGGGTTATGGGTTAAAAATCATCGTGTTAAGAGAACAAATTCGTGGGTAATGCTTGAGTGCATATTCTGTGTTTGACAAATTGATTTTATGTTATGGACTATGGTATTTATTTGCTTTTTGTGTGGTTGTATTGTTTCTCTTGTAGATGGATGTATCTGGGGTTACAAATATTGGGTCTAATACGATTGATATTGATAATGATAAGGAAATTGATGATGACCCCGTCCGAAAAAACTAGAGCAAAAGCTAAGAATTTGTCCTTTGTATGGGACCATTTTTCAAGAATACCCAAGCCCAAGGTACAACCACCGGGTTGGAAGGAAAAGGCTACTTGTAACTATTGTGGAACTCAATTTTCTTGTAATTCCGATCATAATGGGACATCGTCAATGAAAACCCATCTTGTTAGAAGATGTAAAGAATAAGAGCTTAGCAATGCCGATAGGAAGAAGCATGGGGGGGGAAAAGAGGCAAAAAACCTTAGGGTTTGAATCCGTTGGTCCAGGAGATACGGGTCCAAAGCTTACCGCCGTAAGCTTTAGTGCGGGGCATTCTAGTTATTCCGGTATCTACCGTTGCATCCAAATCCACTTTTAGCACCGGAGGACGTATTCTTGATCCATACCGGACCTCACTTTCTCCCAAAATGGCGGAGGCCCTTATTTGTGCACAAAATTGGTTGAGGTACCCATGCAAAATATCTCTTCGAGATATGCTAGATGTGGTGGAGGAACTTGAATCGGGTACGACTATTTAACTATAATTTGTTTGTTTTAGTTTTGTTTTACGTATTTCATGTTTTAAGTTGTTTGATGTTTCCATGTTTTTGTTCTTTTTAGTGGTTTTGGAAGCTAACTTGGAGGAGTCATGTGTCACGGATGTAAAATTTAAAAAAAGCATTGGAGAAAAGATAGGTAAAGGTCACCGAGGTAATGTTCTACAAGTTGATTAATGTTCTTGCTTATGTATGACGACAAGTTGATTAATGTTCTTGCTTTTCTTGCTTAATGTTCTTGCTTTTGTGTTGTTTTAGTTGTTTGCTTTTCTTTAACCTTTCATATAAAGGGGCTGAATCCTGGGCTAATTCTTTATAATAGTCTCCAATATAATTGAGACTTCCCAAAAATCTCTATAATTGAGATTTATCTCTAATTTCATCTGGAAATTTAGAAGCAAATTCAATACTTCTGTCAATAGGGATGATTTTCCCTTGGTATATATTATGACCAAGAAATCTAACCTGGGTCTGGAATAATTTCATTTTTGGTGCTAAGACTACCAATCCATTTCTCTTAACAACATCTTTAAATATTCTCAGATGCTTGATATGCTGCTCTATGGATTGAGAATATATCAAAATATCATCAATATAACATATTGAAAATTCAGCATAAGGATAAAATATATCATTCATGATATTCTGGAATTCAGATGGTGCATTCTTTAAACCAAAAGGCATAACATTCCATTCAAAATGTCCAAATGGCACGGTGAATGCAGTTTTATATCTTTCTGGTTCAGCAATTTGGATTTGCCAGAACCCTGATTTTAAATCAAATTTGGAAAAGATTGTGGGGTTATAAAGTCTATCCAACAAATCTTTTTTATTAGGAATTGGATATCTAATTCACATAAGAACATCATTAAGAGGTTTGTAATTTATAACCAATCTTGGTTGACCTCTTTCCTTTTCAGCATTTTTGTTAACATAAAAAGCTGTGCAACTCCATGGGGAGTAACTTTTCCTAATAATTCCTTTATTTAAAAGGGTAGCAATTTCTTGCTGACACATTTGCAGATATTCCTGCTTCATCTGACTTGGTCTAGCCTTTGTAGGAATTTTTCTTTCATCAAAATCCTTTTCATAGGGTAAAGGAACAATATGCTTTTTTCTATTCCAAAAAGCGTTTGGTAAATCACTGCAAATTTCAGCAATAAATTCTTTATTGATATGAGATATTTTCTCTTGTATGACAGATGATTTCAAACTGTCTTCTATTGTCATGATTTTAATTTCTTTTTGCAGAAAATTTATCTGTTTATCCTTTCTTTGGATTTGATGGAGGATATCATTTATTTCTTTATAAATAGGTTGAGATACAAATTCAAAGACTATCTCATGACCATCAATATTGGTGGTTATACCATTATGATTAGTATGCATTGGCATAATCATAGATAAAAAGGGTGATCCAAGGATCACTTGCTGTTGTAAATTTCTAACACATAAGAATGATGTTTCAAGACATATGCCTTGGTTGCAAATATAAACATGATTGAGTTTGTATTTTATACTCATTCTTGAGCCACTTGCATTATGAAGATTTTGTTTAGTTTTCTCAAAATATTCTGTAGGAACTAAACCTTCCTGAATGCAATTCATATCGGCACCACTGTCGACGAATGCAGTAATATTTTCAATAGTATATTCTTTGTGAATAACAATGAAGATCAGTTTGCTGCTGTTATGCATGTTCCATCGTAATTCATGTTTCATTTCGCCTCTGTTATGCAGAAAGTGAAGATCGGTTTGCTGCTGGAAAGTGCTGTTGGACAGTGAGCAGCATTGATTTAATTTCTTTTTGAAATGCATTTGAGACTAAGTTAATTGGACTGTAATGTATTGAGACTTAGTTTTTTATATTTGGTTGTGTTTGAGACTTAGATTTCTAGGTAGTCATGGTGATGTTTGAGACTTAAGTTGTTTGAGACTTAGTGTTGATGTAATGTTGCTACTGTGCTACTACTGTAATGTTGTTTGAGACTTAGTGTTGCTGTAATGTTGCTACTGTGCAGCTACTACTATTGAATGTGCACAATTTCAGCTCTCTGAAATGTTGAAGTGAAGCTGGACTTAGTCACATTTCCTATTTATGCCATGTAAGTGTTGAAGTGAAGCTGCTACTGCTATTGGCTTTTTTTTTTTTGTGTATGTTTAACAGTTTAAGTAGAAGCATTGTGAATGAAAGTTGTAAATTGTATGTATTTGTGTTTTTGTTTTTATTTTTTTTTTTTTGTTTTTTTGGGCTGCTATTGTTTTTAATTGGGCTTGAAAATTGAAATGTTGAATTGTTTGAGCAATGGGCTAAAATGTATGGGCTGAAATTGAATTTGAATGGGCTAAAAAACTTTAAATGGGTTTAAATAACTTTAATGGGTTGTAAATTTGGAATGCACTACCCGTTTTGTAATGGGCTTAGCCTGAAATAAGGCCAACAACAGGAACCGGGAGAACCGGATGAACCAAACCAAACCGCAAGAACCAAATCGAGAACCGAACCGACCTTCAAAACTCAGTTTCGGTTCCTATTTTTCCCTGAACCGGTTTTATTCGGTTCAATCAAAAACCTCTTTGAACCGAACCGGTTACATCTCTAGTTATACCCTATGCATTTGGCATTAGGTCTTCTTTACTTTATGAATCTCCTATATACTCCTAATTAATTAGTTACCGTGTCAAATGCTTACACAAAGGGTACATTAAGGACAAACAGAAAAGCTGAACACCGATGAGATCATGGAAGAGGACCAAGAGGTCAGTTTATGATTCTAATAACAAATTCATGTGTTAGGTTACAATAATATTTCGAAGAATATGTAGTCAAAATTACACAGGGAAAAATTAACCTGTCATAAGGGTAACAATTGCAAAGTGCAGTATTAGATTTCTGTTTTTTCCGGAAATAACCTCTCTTACGAAAATTAAAAGCTTAAAATAAGCCTCCTAAAAACCCCTAAATTGCAGGATTCCTAAAACTACCACCAAAATACTTTATTTATACATGAAAGTAATTGTGACGCCCGACTGATTTTAACTTTTTTATACACGATGGATTTTTAACAAATTCAATTAATGTTGATTTAGAAAATCTCGGCTTGAAAAATAAGAGTGGGTCGGAGTACAAATGTCGCTCAAAATCTGGAAAAATTTTGGAGGAGCAAAAGATGAATGTTCGGAATTTGACAACGTAATTTGATGATGATTCGATAGTGAAAAAAACTGAGTCATGTCTCGTTTTGATGTGCAAATTAAGTTTTTGCTAATGCAAGAAAGCAACTAGCGAAAAAACCTAACACTGTGCTTGGAACCTGAAAAAAGTGAGAAAAGAAAACAGAAGGAAATAGGAGAAGACTCTTCCTGTATACTACTGCTCTTGAATTTACTATTCTTCCCTCTTTTTCTCCAAATCAAATAATGAAAAGTTAATTAAATAATCATCATTTTTTTTTATTAAATAATAGTTTTCCTTTTTTTCTTTTGTTCTCCATAACTTCCAATCAAACCCTAAGAATTTATGGAAGCCACAAGTCTGTTTGGGGGATGCGGGGAGGTGTTGCGCGCTTGCTGCTGTGTGTCAAAACAACCAAGTTTTGATGCTTTCTAGGGTCACCAAAATTTGATGGGAAGGGTTCTATTTGGATTTTGGACCCCTGAAAACCCATAGTTTTTGCTAATGCTAGTAATATATATTGTTGTTGATGCTTGCTGCTAGTTTTTTGATCGGCCGACTTGGTATTGTTTGCGTTTTATATGTTCGTAATAGCTCCAAGCAAGCAACATGAGAATGTGCCTATCAAGGTCTCATGTCCGATCCTACTGGAGCTAGAATGATAAAAGAGTTAATTAAATAATCATCCATTTTTTAGACACAGCGTACGTTTTCATCCTCCTCACTCTTCGGGGTTATGTTTCCATCCTCTTCCTATTTTATTTACCAATATTACCCTTATTATGACATGTTGTGCCCCAAGGATTCAGCCAAACACCAAACAAAGAACACACGCACACCAAACACAGATATTTTACGTGGTTCCCCAAAATCGGGTACGTCCACGGAGGTAACCGGAGCAACAATCCAATAACCGGAAAAACCCCGAGCTTTACAAGTGTCCTACACACTACACTCTGTTTTTCTACCAAATTGCTCATACAAAAACAAACCTCACAAGATCACACTCATGGTGATACACAAGTCTCTCACAGGAGACACAAGTCTCCCTCTCGGAGCTCTCAAGACCACACTGTGGTGATACAAATACAAAGCCCAGAGGGCTGCCTAAATAGCCAAGCAAGGAGCACATAATGCTCTGGCAATCAAGGGTAAAACCCACTGAGGTGAAGATAAGCCCACTGATGGGCACTAAGGTTTCCCACATGGAAACTTTCGGCTGCACATACAAGCACATGGAGTACATCTCATGCATGAGGTCACTTCTCCATTTGCCAGACAAGTGCTCCAAACAGGAGCATCACTAAGGTCTTCCACCTTCTTTAATCAAGTGCACCACTTTGTCTCCCACATGTCAATAAACAATGGTAGTGGATGGGAGCCACACCAAAAACAATTCCAACAATCTCCACCTTGGCGACCATACACGAACCAATCCATGAAACGATCGCCGCCACAAATCCGTACAACCACGGACAAACAAATACCGATAAATAAGTCGCCGATGCAGACGGACAAACTTCTAGAAACAAATCCAAGACCGCTGCAAGATTATCAAAACAAGTTCCAATAGCAAACAGAACAGACGCCACTGTTGACAAAGACAAGATCAAACACCAAGTCCGGTCCATACCGAAAATGACTCCACCATGAATACGAACGGACTCCACCTATCGCCAAGTCCCGTAGATATGGTCAGTATCCACAAGAACACCTTGCGCTTTGACCAGAAACGCCAAGAATTGACAGGTAAATTCCAACAATACCACTCCACCGAATGGCAGACAAATGATGAACACCAACAAACAAGATCTTCGTCGTCAAAAAACCGCGAACAAACAGTTTTAACCAAGCTATCGAACGAACAATCCATGGTCTAGCAACCACGGTCACAAAACTAGCGACAACAAACCGACAATGCCAAACACTCCAGGAGGTCAAACCAAATGCCTTGCTCACACCAAGACATGTCTTGCTCACACCAAGACTCCAAAAAAAAACAAATCCTCCAACGAGCTTCACAAAGGCAACAAACAGGTTCCACTCCAAAACGCCGCTAACAGAGGATGTACCATCCTTACAAACAAGAGAGTCGATCAACAGAGCATCCCGAACAAGTCTTCCATGCCCAAAAATCGCCTAAAAATGCATCTTTGGCACAAAAAACGAGATGGACAGCAACTTCGGGATCGAATCTCAGAAAACAGAGCGCACGGTTGGATCCGAAAAGTCGAGATAGTCGAAATCGACTATTCACTTGCGAAAAACGGAGTTCGGACGACTCCGAAATCGCCAAAACAAAACTGGAATATTCCAAGGAATATTCTACTGATGACTGGGCGCTGATGTCACAGTTGACATCATCGTCTTCTTCCCCAAAAAATCCAGACGACTTCAGAATCTGGAAACCCAGATTTGACCCAACAAGCTGGATTTTGACCGGCTGTATCCTTTCATCCAAGCGTCCGATTAGGGCCCATAATACCTTTTCGGAATCGGCACGACGAGATAAACAAGATGAACGGATCAGATCGTCTTTCCGAGCAATTTCGAAAAAACGCAATTTTCGGACAGAACCTAAAAGTGCTGTGCTTCAAGTTTTGGCCACCCGGAAGCTTTGATACCACTTGTTGTGCCCCAAGGATCCAGCCAAACACCAAACAAAGAACACACGCACACCAAACACAGATATTTTACGTGGTTCCCCAAAATCGGGTACGTCCACGGAGGTAACCGGAGCAACAATCCAATAACCGAAAAAACCCCGAGCTTTACAAGTGTCCTACACACTACACTCTGTTTTTCTACCAAATTGCTCATACAAAAACAAACCTCACAAGATCACACTCATGGTGATACACAAGTCTCTCACAGGAGACACAAGTCTCCCTCTCGGAGCTCTCAAGACCACACTGTGGTGATACAAATACAAAGCCCAGAGGGCTGCCTAAATAGCCAAGCAAGGAGCACATAATGCTCTGGCAATCAAGGGTAAAACCCACTGAGGTGAAGATAAGCCCACTGATGGGCACTAAGGTTTCCCACATGGAAACTTTCGGCTGCACATACAAGCACATGGAGTACATCTCATGCATGAGGTCACTTCTCCATTTGCCAGACAAGTGCTCCAAACAGGAGCATCACTAAGGTCTTCCACCTTCTTTAATCAAGTGCACCACTTTGTCTCCCACATGTCAATAAACAATGGTAGTGGATGGGAGCCACACCAAAAACAATTCCAACATGACATACATATATATCCACATACAATCGGTTCCTAATTTTTTGGGAGTTTATAGTGAGACTACCTAAAAATAGGGATTATTTGAAATTGGAAGGGATTCAAAATGAGTTAAGATCATTTTAGTCCCATATAGGAGTATAACCGAATTTGATGATTTCCGAAATTGAAGGAGTTTTGAAATAGTGACATGATTGTGGGATGATTTCCCATATATAACAGATATGTGTAGTGCCGAAAATTAGGGAGTTTTTGAAATAATGGGATTCAAATACAGTTTACCAAGAACACAGGCATTTGAGTGAGTCAACAGTTTACCAATGGCAAGTTCATGCATGAACTCTCTCCCTCTCTCTCTCTCTCTGTATCTCTCTCTCTCTCTCTCCAATTAAGTGAGTCAATGACCCACTGATCTCTCCCTCGGTATCAAACGACTAAATCGCAATTGGCTCTCTTTGATCAAAGCTATAGTCCGGTCATGCTTTGTGCTCGTTTCATTTTCCGAGGAAAAAATGGTGAAGGATTTGTTGGTGGTTGGGCTGATGTGACGTTTTTGTATTTCGTCATTGCTTCTCTACTCATGGGTTGAATTTCGATAAGTTCATCATATTTTTAGCATAATGTTTTAAAATTTACCATGTTCCTTGGATTTATTGTTGAAATTATCATAATTTTTGTATTATATTTTTACCGTGTTTTTAGCATGGTAAAATTTACCATGTACCATGTTTCATGTTTTACCATGTTTCAAGTATATATTGTTGAAATTTATCATAATTTTTTAACTATATTTTTACCATGTTTTTAGCATATTTTTTTGACAATTTCATGAAAGTTTGTCGAAATATTCGGTGTACAAAAGTTACAAATTTACCATATTTCTTGCATTTGTTGTCAAAATTTATCATAATTTATGTATAATAATTTTACTATATTGATTCTCCGACAAGTTCTTGTGTTTGTTGCTGGTTTGATTGGATTTCTATTAGTTTATCCTATTTGTGATAAGTTTATCATATTTATGCTCTATGATGTTTTCATCTCAAATTTTGTTTTAAAATTTTATGTGGGAGAGAAATTTGGCGAGAGAGATTTGAGAGATAGAAGAGAGGGAGATTGAGATAAATTCGAGAATATTAGGAGAGAGAGAGAGAATTGGAAGATAAGGAGAGACAAAAAGGTAGTTTGGGGTTTATTTGAACGTCAGAATGAAAATATAATTTCCAAAAGTAACTAGGATGAAAACATAAATTATACTACTAGGTTGGAAGACTAATATTTAAGTGACCCATGATAAAAACATATCTTACAGTATTTCATTTTCCATCATGTTCTTGTAGGTTTGCTAGTCTAATATCCAATTTGCTCACTGCGTCCTCTTCGGGACATCAAATTATTGGAACTATACAGAGAGGTAAAATGATGAAACATTTTGCCGATAATAGAAAAATTAACAGACTCATGACAATTTACATAGCCTGTGGCGCAGATACTACTAACGGTTATTTTCCACAAACATATGGAATTACGTTCAATACACAGCAACAAGAAGTTATTAACCCACCGCAATTTCCTTTTCTGGAGTTCATTCGTTCTTCTTTTTACACGATTTTCATCATCTCATCGCTCTTATGATGGAGATGAATGCATCAGTAAGGAAGAATAGAACTCAAATTCCTACCATTTCTTGGCAAAACCAACCTCCCACCATGTGAAACCGATCTCGTCAATGAACCAGGGCTGTTGTTCAGAATCTGCGAAGTTGAATCACTACCAGTCACTTCATTCATCTTTGAGTCCTCCAAATCTTGCATTTGACCAATACCCATGTGGGATTGTGACAAATCTTCTCTACAATCACCCGAATTTTGAGTTAAAGCCGATGCAAAATCCATAGAAACAGAGGAAACAGAACACCCTTTATGATTCCCACCGTCCTTTAATTCCTCAAGTACCTTTCTTTCATCATCGGTATATGGCAATTCAATTACGTCATCTGTTTCAGCCCTGTTTTCACCGAATTCACCGTTACTTTCTGAGTTCTCCATCGGGGTCTCTTCTTTAGCCGTCAAATTCAAAGAACTCTGGTCAACTTCCTTTCTTTCACCATCAACAGGTGTTGATCCAATTCCACCCCCTGTTTCAGATCTGTTTTCACCCAATTCTCCATTCCTCTCTGGATTTCCATTCTGGGTATCTCCGTCAGTCCTCAAATTTAAACCACCCTGCTCACCTGAAGCAGAAGGATTACTCGCACTCCAAGTGCTCGATAAAATGCCCGCACGACAGAGTGGACAATTGGTATGTGACCTCAACCAAGTATCAATACAAGGAATGTGAAACGCGTGATTACACTTAGGCAATAGCCTAAGAACCTCATTTTCTTGGAACTCACTCAAGCACACCGAACAATCGGTCCCATCGATCAAAACATCGCTTTTCCTGTACTTAAACACCGTGATTTTGTTGATAACCGAAGGTTGTAGTCCGATCGTGTTGATAAGCCAGATGGGATGGTCAATAGCTGGGCCTTGATTTTCATCTACCACATCTTGGCCGTCTGATTCCAAACGGGTCCGCCTAGAACAGTGCTTGACGATGATTAAGTAGTAGCTGAGGAGGAGGAAGAAGCTGGCGAGCACACATACTATGATGATCACATGGGATGAGAGGTCAGTTGAAGCAGGCGGCGGCGGTGGTTGTTGTGGTGGTGGTGGTGGGGGAAAGAAATAGAAGTCTGGATATGGGTAGCAACCATATGGACAGGCTGAAGTAAGGTCACAGAATTCTGGACAGTTGGTTTGGTTAGTTGAGGTTGGAAAGAGTTTTCTGTGCCTCATGGCTATTGAAGGGACCATAAGCTTTTTGTTTTGGGAGGGAGGAGAAAACTTGTAAGGAAACGTTGGTCATTGCAAAAGACAACTTTTCTTTTGTAATGGAACGGTTCTTTTTCAAAGTTTTGGTGGAGGATTTTGATGGGTTTGTTTCTGTATGAAAATAAGGGACGAAGGTTGGTAGTCACAGTCGCATCACTTGTTGGTCTTTCGGATTAGGTTTCTCCGTTGCTCAAGACAGTGGACTCTCTTTTTTTCGTTTTTTTATAACCAGATATCCGGGCTAATTTGCGCACCTCGACTAATAATTCCAGAGCCCTGAAGTTAATGACCTAACAAACCTCCTGGTGGCCCCAGGGTTTGGAATGTTTGGCCTTCGTAGAAATAGAATGTGACCTCATAAAAGAGCATTTATTACTTTCTCATAACCACTTGGCCAAACCCATTGGGCATCTTTATTTTTGGTACGAGTCCTTGGTCACTTAAGTCACATTGGTGAACGCAAGTGAGAGTACATGTGCGAGCCTGAAAGCATCTTTTGAACATGTTCACCATCAATAAAAAATTGTTGGAACCACTAGAGGTTACTAGGTCGATAATTTCGAAGTTTTCGAATTAAGCGAAGTATTCGTATTTTAATCAAGGTACTTGGTTATAAAAAATAAAAAAAAAATAGAAGTAAAACGAAACTGACGGATTCCTTTTTGTAACGCTAGGGCTCGCAGATGATCTGTGAACTTGTTTATTTTTATTTGGTAGTCAGTCCAATCAATGTTATCATTTTAAGTATTACTTTGGTTTCTTTACTAACGTGAGCTTTTGGCAGATTGAAGTTTAAAAGGATGGATTCAGAGAGGGGCTAATAGCGAGGTCGTCTTTGTAAAAAAAAATTAAAAAATCATCTATTATTATATAGAAAAAAATTATTGTTATGAATTACATAGACTCGTCCTTGTAATGTGTTTTGAAAAAAATATTCGCCCTTGCGTAATGAAATTTCTGACTCTGTCCCTGATCTCATAATTTACTAATAATTCACAAGGGTGGTCGATATCTATCGGTGAAACCGACATTTACCTGCCGAAGTTGATCCCACATCTAACCCTGTAAAGCGCCCACAGATTGAGGACCTATTTCTTTACCTGGTTTTTGGAAGATATATACTCCCTCCATCCCAAAAAGTTTGGCCTACTTTCTTTTTTTGGCTGTCCCAAAATATAGGACCAATTTAAAATTTTTAACAAAGGAAAGTTGGTAAATTCCATTTTTACCCTTGAGATGCTTTTAACAATCAAAACAATGAGACCGAAAGAAAAATATTTGAAAATTTTAAAGTTTAAAGTGTGTTTTAGAATTTTGAAAAAAGTCTCTGATTACATTGGTGGCAAGATTTTCCGCTTTACGGAAAACCATTTAAATTCAAAACTTGATTAGCTCCTATTTTATTAGAGTCAACTAATGAAGTTCAAACTTGAAAAGTTATAATTTTTTGGTAACAATGTGTATTGTACATAAAATTTAGAATTTTGTAAGTAGGCCAAACTTTTTGGAACGGAGGTAGTAATTTTCTTTGTGAAAGAGTAAGAACTTCAATATATAAAAAAAAAAGTAAATAAATTCGGAAGACATGTTTATATCACCCATTTCAATTACCAACTAAATGTTCTTTACGGGTCACTGGGAGTAATACTTGGTCGTAACCTCCAGGACCCTGAAATTAGTCGAAGTGCGCGTAAGCTTGCTCAGACATTCGGTTATAAAAAAAATAAAAAAACTGAATGTTGATCAAGTATATATGGAACTATTCCTTACGTATTTTAAAATTATATGATTCTAGCTATCACGGTATTGAAAGGTGGCACAACGATTTATTAAAAGGTTGCCAATAAAAAGTCGTTGCCACTAGAGGACATGAAGGAGCTTCTCAAGTGTTTTCTGCAGCTAAATTCGCCTTATTAATATAGGATTATCGCGAGGGCTTTCTCTGAGATCTAGAATGAGGTGTTTTCTGTTAAGGCTAGGCGCAAGTCTTGGAAAATGCAGGGGAGGGAGGCGGATGTTGGGAAAAATACAGTCGGCAATCACAAATTCCAAATGACAATTTCTATTGATAAATATATAGAACATATTACAATGAATAGAAACAAACTGAAAATTATAGAAACGGGAAATCAAATATACAAACAGTGCCGACTCGTGTGAAACCACACTCTCCTTGACAAAGATGCGCCGCCTACCGTAAGTGTTGTAGGATGAACCGACATCTTCGTCCCAGGATAAAACGGCTAGAACCACTATCCACCAGAACACCATCGTTGGTAGCCTTGGCGAACTGACTTGCGTCTGCCTCTCTCTCAAAAGACGTACGTGTTTTTCAGAACTTGGAATGTCAGAAGATTTTTTGGTGAAGAAATAAATGCCCAATGCTGCCTTTACATAGGTGAGGAGGAGCATCAAGCCTTCAATATGAGATTTGAATGGGGCAATTCAATTCAACAATTGAATTGTGAAACCCCCAACATAAAACCTAAATTTGAATGGTGTAACCGCGGAAAATTGACTGTCATTCAATCTCCATCATGGGGAGGTTACGACGTGTTATAACCAGCAATAAACACCGTTATATTCAGCCATAGACACGTGTAATAAGCAGCTACGTGGGTCCTTTCGGTTGCCTTGAGAGACCCTCCGAACGTGAGATATTTGAGGAGAGGAGAGGAGAGTGAGGTATTTTGAATTTTTTTGAGGAGAGGAGAGTGAGATATTTTGAACTTTTTTTTATTGGAGATATTCTTAGAGAGAGAGAGAGAGAGAGAGAGAGAGAGAGAGAATGGTGACAATTAGAGGTGTTGTTTCTGTTTCAATTGGAAGAAAAGCAAACTCATCTCTATTTCCTATCCCCATCTATCTCAGAAACAAGACAGGAAAAAAAGAAAGGAAAAAAAAAAAAAAAAAACGGGTTGGGTTAGTTGGGTCAGGGTTTGGCTTGACCCGTATTCAATTCACCCATATTCAACCCACATGTTATTGGCTCATATTCAACCCGTAACCCATATCAACCCGCCAAATCCAATCCAACTCATCCATTTATCACCTCTAGACAGAATCAATAAGACCCATCAATTGATTGAGTTCCAATTGCATTTGCATTTCATTACCTTTTAATTTGAGATTTTACCAATTTCTTCCTTCTCCATCATTTCAAAAATAGCCTTGAGATGGTTAATTAGCAGAGGCAAGCATTCTAAGCAAAGAATTGTTAAGGGATTTCACGATTAGTTTGGTCAATTTCATTAAATATAACATCCGTACTTTTCATCTTTGATTTGTTATGGGAGGGCTCCCAAATATGGTAGTGACGCACACTTCGCTGATAAATATTACATGCCATTGTGGAACATGGAAAACCTTGTTGATATCGACATGGAAAAACTAGAGTAAGTGAACTATAGTAGATGTAAACCGAATTACCAGGTCTTTAGTCGACAAAACATTATCCGGTGTCGTGGCTTCGAATCGACTAAAGAGTATGTGTTAGCGTTTACATTTATGTTTACATATCCATAGTGTTAGCGTCTATGTTTAGTGATAGCTTCCCGTCGAGTAGGTGCGACACAATATTATCTAGGTGTTGAGAGAGGTGGCCGGGATAGCTAAATGCACTATTCATCAACATTATTTTGCCAAACGTCACTTAATTTGTTGTTGTTAGACAGGTTGCCTTAGATGACTTAGAGCATCCCCAACAAATTAGCTAAATGAGTATATTAGCTATTTAAGCTAACCAAAGTGGGAGAATGTCTGCTACAGCCAACTCCCTAAACGCTTGGGTATCCTTACTCCATGTACAGTACTTTACTATATCTACCTAAGTACTGTTCACCAGGAATCATTTTTTCCCCCGCGTTTCTCCTCCTCCCGCCCTTCTACTTCTCTCGCCCTTCTACCCTTCTCTCTCTGTCCACGTTTTCTCTGGCCCATCTCAGAGTTCATCATAACTGAGATTTCTTCTTCTGTTTTATGTCAGATTGCAAGTTTCTGCTGTCAATAGGTATGAATCTCAAACTTTTTCTTGCTTTGAGTGTGATTTTGATAGACAAATTAAAGAATCCATGAATTTTTTTTTTTTTTTTAGGGCTTGCAATAGATTAAGAAACAACTTGAAACCCTTTATCAACTAAATCGTTCAATAGACTGATTGACATAGATGAGTGGGGACACTCTCTTATTTAATCCTTGTGCATGAATACCACCTAATTCTTTCTCGAATAAGATTGGGGCTTTTCTCTGGGACTCTTGATTGTGAACAAAATTGTTCGAGAAAACAGATCACCAAGTGTTTGATTAATTTACCGAGTGACGTAAGAAATATCTCTTCTATGTTTTCTTGGTGATGCATTCGGTGAAGTGCTTATGTTGATGAAAGTTGCTGGTATTTCCTGAATTTTGCATTGATCAATTTACTAGCAAATTAGCAAGTGACTGAACATTATAGAGTACATAGGATTAATTTGAGTTTGTAACTTGTGGCTTTAAGTTGCCGATCAAAAAAAAAAAAAACTTGTGGCTTTAAGTTCCACATCTTCACATTTCAACTGTGAAAGTAGATGTCACCTGCAGCTTTGTTGTGGGATGGAGTTATATCAAGTAAAATGGTATTGTAGGGATGAATCTGCATGGTATTGTAGGGATGGATCCGCCGAATGATGGGTACTTCACCAATCTTATGCAATCGGATTCGCAAGAAGAACTGTTTGGGGTGGAATTACAATATTTTAATCCAAATGCTCAAGTCTTTACCCAAGAAACTCAATTCACCACTGCAACGGGATCAATTTCTAGGAAACAACAACGTGGTGCCAATTTCACTATAGATGAGGACGAACTCCTTGTGTCAGCGTGGCTCAATATTAGCATGGATCCAGTGCACGGTAATGACCAAAAAAAAAAACTACTTTTTGGCAGCGAGTGAAGGCATTCATTGATGAGAACAAGCCATTTGAGACCAACTGTACCAAGATTTCTTTATGCAATCGGTGGTCGACCATTCAGCTTTGCACTTACAAGTTTTACGGCTGCTATGCCAGGTCGAACCGCTCAATCCAAGTGGTGTAAATGAGGCAGACAAGGTATTAGTAATCATTTTTTGTTTACTTTTCATTTATACTCTCTTTGTAACGTACCGACTAACATTAATTGTATTACGAGATATATACAGGAGCCTTCACAGCACTGTATTCCCGTTCGAACACTGCTAGGCTATGTTGAAGAACCAACCAAAATGGTACTTAAAGTGTCAAAAGAAAAATCAATTGAAAAGACCAAGAAATGGGGTATCATCTTGTCCTCCTACTCCAAATGTGATAAATCTAGGGGACGATAACGTTGTGCCTCATACTATTGTGGACTTGGAGCGACCAACGGGTAAAAAAACCAAGATAAAAAAGAAGAAAGAGGTAACAAGTTTAACTCTAATTTCTGAAGCTTTGGATGCGATGAAAGATGGCGAAAACAAGTTGACTGACAAAAAAAATAGCGATGCTTGATAAAACATGAGCAAGAGCAAGAGAAGATTCAGATTAATCAAGAAAGGTTGGAAATGAAAAAATTCAAAGAAGAAGAAAGAGTAATTATGATGGATATGAGTGGCCTAACGGAAGTGCAAAAAGAATTTTATGCATATTGGCAAAGGGAAATTCTTGAAAAGAGAAGAAGGTTCAGTAGTGTATGGAATGGGAAAAGCTTAAACGTATTTTGAAGTCGTAAACTCGCTTTTTGAAGCCTTGAATCGCAGCTGGCTTTTGCGGTAAGCTATTTTGTTGTTTGATATACTCACATTTTGTATGGAATGTGAAAACTAGTTTATGGAACTCTCTTTTTGAAGCCTTGAATGACAGGGTTTTGGAGTAGATACTTTATGGTTCGGTACTCACTTTTTGTACGTAATGTGAAATCTAGCGAATGGAACTCTTTATTTTGCACAAATTTATGTCAAAAACTGATTATGCAGTAAATGAGAGGCCTTTTCTTTGCATTTGGACCTTGTGGTTTCTTGGTGTTTGAATTTCATCATACTTGAGGTTGTATATGCAAATTTCTTGATGCCATAACAGATGTTTGAACTCCTACTGGAATATTTGTTTTCGTTAAGCTATATGTATATGAATTTTGCTTGCTGCAATTTTGGGGGAAGCAAAAAAGCCCATTAGCTGATACACTGTCCATGCTCTCATCAGTTTTGAATGCCATTTGTATAACATGAATTTGAAATACCATGTCACTAAATATGCATACAAATGACAAAATCTAATTAGCAAATTGCATCATACTAAACATCAAGGACACAGGCAGTACATATGCATAATAAGATCTCTAACTACAAGTTCCTATGATTCGCCATACAGTTACCATTGGTGCTCTATTAAGTCTGCTTGGAGTTAAGAATGAGTTTCCCGATCTCTTATGCGATGATGACGCCTGATGAATTCCATAATTTCAATAGGTCTCTCGTGGGATATTTGTATAGGAGGAATATGGTCTAATGGATCATAGTCGAGATTGAGCGTTCCATTATAATCTCGTTCATCCTCAATGATCATGTTGTGTAGTATTATGCAAGCCATCATAATACTCTTAAGTGTTTGACTATCCCAAAAAGGTTTTTTTTTTGTGACAACTATGGGAGGAGAAAATATTCAAAGCAAGAGAAGATAGAGAATACTTGAGTTGCTTTTATAGGGAAATCCTTGTGACCGTTGTTTTTCTAGTCCACGTGAATGTTGCTTTTCTTTTTTCGTCTGAGTTGGTCTAGTGCAAAACTGAGCAGTATGTTTTTAACGTTGAAAGTGGAGTGGGTAAAACTTGACTATCCCAGTGAAGGGCATAGCAAGTGCCTTTCATCACCCACCACGACAGTGAGTAGCTCAGCACCACGTAGGGAAGCCCTGGCCCTGTGCCGAGCTGTACTGACCATGAACAAGGTCAGTGTGGTAAAACAAGTTAATATACCATGATGTACTGGCTCGGTATAAATCACAAGGGGATACCCTTAACCCTGCCGAGCTAGGTAGGCTATGAATAAAGCTTGGAGACATTCTAGAATACATAAAATCAGCTCGGCGTGAGTAGTTGAGATATGTACGTGTCATGCCAAGCTATGTGGAAGCACGACACCGCCACAAATAAGGCGGTGAGACATTCCAGAACACTCTACATCGGTTCCTTATAGGATAAGGAGCAATCTCGTAGAATACGGGATTAGTATGAGCATTCCTAACGTGATAAGGAAATGGTTTCATATAGGAAAGAGTCCTATATGGAAAGAAGGACTGCTGCTAAACGAGATCTAGCAGTATTTGGAAGCATGTGCCTAATAGAAAAGTCCTATTAGGAAGAGGATTCCTAAAGCAAATAACAAACAAGGGCAATGTGACGCCCTAATGAGTAAATTATCCCCACCTATAAATATAGTATCAAACCCATGAAAAAACGTACGCTGTGAAACCTATTCATATGCACTATTCTTTGCTTGATTGGTCATCCAATACTAACTTAAGTATCGAAGGGCCTTTGCCGACGAGAGGCAAAGGTGCTCTAACCCTTGTCCGTCTTGCAAATTTAGGATTTCGGTGAGAAGACGCGTAATCAAGACACTACGTGGATTTTATCCCCGTACAGAAAGGATGACACATATGACCGTTGGTGGACACATGAACATTTTTTACCGTTGGGTTGCAAAAATGAAAAGGAAAGTATGAAAGAGAAAGAGACGATATAATAATAGATGGTAAAATAGATGGTATTGTTGGAGTGTTGAAAGAGACGTGGGTAGGTAAAGTGAAAAATGTGCACTGTTCACCAACAATTTTAGCTCAAATTTTGCCTAATTTGTTGGTGTTTGGTTCTTTTACTTCTTTGCAATGGAAAATAATTGTGTGCGAGCATGCCAAAGAGAGTTTTTAATCTCCTCTCTCAGATTAACTTTTGAAAACCAAATTCAATCAGGCGACTGTGTTTTAATAGTTCAATTACCACAATTAATAGGATTTTCTTTCAAAGTGAAGAAATACAAGCCAATATACTTAGGAAATTAAAGAACAAGGAAACAAGATACTTTGATTGATAAATCAAAGATAGACTTACTTCGAAATTGTCTTCAACTTCAAACAAAAGGTAACAAGAACTTCGAACAACTGACTGTTACAAGAACAATCGAGATATATTTCCTAAACTACTTCCTAATCTACTTCTTAACCTACTTCGAACTGAGTCGAAATCCTAATTCTACTTGCCAATGAACAAACCAAGCATCATTCTTTAATAGCTGTTTGTTGAAGATTTGTTCGGGAATTTTTGCTCTTCGATTTCTTCTATTTATAGGCACTGCTTGCAATTTGAACTTTCCGCTCAAAGAATTTGAACTTGGTTTGCTTCGAACTCCATCTTTCTACTTCAAATTGGCAATTTCTTCCCTCCAACAGATCTGAACTTGAATTTCTTTAATCTTCCTTCAGAAGTTTTAATTTGAATCTGCACGGTTGCTTAACCAACTCAAATGACAAAGTGTTAAAGAAATAACTGCCTTGCACGATATGTCCCATGTGTCTTAACTGTCAACTACCTCGTTTCATATGTTTACAGGTGAAGTTCATGCATTTAGCAGTTGAAATTAGGGCTTTGAAGTCAATTTATTATATCAGTTTGACTTGTAACTGCCAATAACTACTTTGCAAACATGAGAACTAATACGACATCGTATTAATCCATCTTTATTTCAGTAATCCAGTGCGTCTTCATTGACACATATTTGCCAACATTTGGCATTATTCATTACGTGTCAATTAATTATAAGATATATTTATTTTATATGTAAAAAGTTGGGGATGCTCTTAGTCGCTTTAAAACGAAAAGGGCAAGCCTACTTCATTGTCGCTTCAACCAGCCTGATTGATGTGTAATTGGTAAGGGGGCTAGGCATTGGTTGTGATCATTTTAGGAGTAGATTTGGGCCGGCCAAACCAAAGAAGGGAGAAAATTTTTCAGCCCAACTTTTTGGCCCAGTAGACGTTTGGTTGTCGTTGGGCTTGCACAAAAAACTACAGGGGTCAATCGTGAATATATTCTATGCCATAATTTTATATGAAAAGCTTTACCGTCTGCCCAATGGGCAGAAAATAAAAGTATTTTTTAATCGGTCAGAACATTTTTACCGGTAAAAATGTATGCACTCTTACCTGTTAAAGAGCATTCTTACCAATAAAAAACACTTTTATCGTCCGCCCAATGGGCAGAATATATTGCATTCTATATATATCTAGGATAGAACTATAAGGCTTCCCTTTATCGTCATTTTTATTTAAGCATTCTATGTAAAAACTAAACACATTTCCATTTCCATTTTACCTTTGGTGAAGTGTCGAGAGCATTATCTACAAATTCAGGTATTATAATTTTGCTCCAAGCTTGGGATTTTTTTTCTATTACAGCAATGTGTTATAGTTGAGGAGTTGAAATTTGCAAAGGGTAGGTTAGAAGTTGACACAACCGAAAATACAAATCAACGGGTTCCACCTAACGTGCGATGCACGTAGCTACAGGGGCCCACCTAGTATCATAATATATGGGACATAGCAGTCATCTTGACAAAGGGATAAGAATTATACAAATGATCAGAGCCGCTCAACTTGTTCAAAATATATTTTCAAGGATTCTTGTAAAAAATTAGCATGTTGGATTCTATACCCTTCACGCGATCCAACGGCTCACAACTGTTTTCCCGCACTTTTTTTGTGAGGGAGCCCTCATAGAAAACTTCTTGATATATATATAGAGTAACTATCTAGTCCAGGAATCCCGGATCCGGGACTCTACCTTCCTGATAGTTTTTTGAAAATCCGAGCCATCCAATGTGTTCAAAAGGTGTTTTCAAGGGTCCACGCGGGAAATCTTCAGAAAGGGAAATCTTCAGAAAAAAATACCGGGAAGGGCTTGATCCAATCAGTTTTTCGCAAAACTGTATTCCCAAAAACAATTTTTAAAAGCATCAAAACACCAAAAAACCTTCAATCCGGGATCCTTGATAGGATCCATGGCGTATATATATATATACACACACACCACACTTCCGGTCCAAACTCCCGAATTTTAAAAAAATCCGGACCTCATTGATCCCGATCGAATTTCGATGATCCGAACCGTCCAATGTGTTTAAAAGGTGTTTTTTAGGACCCCCACAAGAAATCAGCAAAAAAAAATATCGGGAAGAGCTTGATCCGAGCAGTTTTTCACAAAACTGCATATGTACAGTTTTGTGAAAAGCTGCTCGGACCAAGCCCTTCCCGGTATTTTTTTTTTTGCTGATTTCTCGCCGGGGCTGTAAAAAACACCTTTTAAATACATTGGACGGTTCGAATCATCGAAATTCCATCGAGATCAATGAGGTTCGGATTTTAAAAAAATCCGGGAGTTCGGACCAGAAGTGGACTGTAATATGAGGGCTCCCTCACAAAAAAAGTGCGCAAAAACAGTCGTGGGCAGTTGGATCCTACACCCTTCACGCGATCCAATAGCTCACAACTGTTTTCTCGCTTTTTTTTTTGTGAGGGAGCCCTCAAAAGAAACTTCTTGTATATATATATATATACTAAAACTTCAAAAAGGAAGACGATAAAGAAGACAGGTAGATAACTTGGGCCAAACCACTTGGGCTGTGTTTGGTTTGTAGTTTAGTTTAGTTTTGATGATGTAAGCGGGTGTAATGAGTGGAGAGAGATAGAGAGAAATGAGGAAAATAATGATGTCAACAAAACCAAAACTAAAACAAAACTCTAAACCGAACAGGGCCTTGATGCTTTGTAGACTTGCAATGTTGGAAACCGAATAGCTAATTGCCCGTCTTATCCTGAGTAGACCTGGTCGAATGTATCATCCATGAAAATTCTTCTACTATTCTACTCGGCTGAATTTTCAACTACATATGCCTTGCCTTGTACCTAACACAACTTTTTCTAGATAGTGGTAAAAAAAAAAAAAAAAACGTGTTCAAAACAAAAGGTGATTAATTCCACGCTTTTAATAAGCTAAGAAAACCCCTAGGATTACCATAACACCGAGCAGCGATAAGATTTAACGATACTTTTGGGTAAACACTAGAAGAATCGAGAATTAAGGAGAATAAATTTATAATAAGAGATACGATACCAGAACACTATACCATTCCCATAAGATTCCCCAACAGGTAAACTAAATGAAATAGATAACGACCCCCCAATGGCTCCATTCGGGAAAGAAATAAACCAACAAATGAAGGAGAGACACCTTCACAAGAAAAATTATAATTACTTAATGATCTTGGATAAGATTTAACCTCCTGAATTAAGAGAATGTTCAACTAGTCTAGCCCTAGTATTTTTTTTTTTTAAAAAAAAAAAATAAGATTCAATAGGTAGCTAGCAAATATGAATTCATACATGGTTTTACTTGGGCAAAAAAAGGTAATTTCGTAGAAATGAAGAACTTGAGTACAAGTAAAAGAAGTTTAAAGAAATGCTTTGGAGAAGTGAAATTCTTTGATTGTGTGTGGATGTGGTCAACACGTTACAATGTTTGAATGAGAGAAACTCTATTTTGGATAAGCTTCCAGTCTGGCTAAAAGAATTATCCTGTCCTATGATCAACGTATATAGTCAATGCACTTGTCAACATTTTTTTCACCGGAAGAGTTCGATCGCCAAAATATTTCTGTTTATTCTGATATAGTACAACACAAGTTTAAATTTTGGATCGTCAAAATTAGATTGTCTTTCCAATATAAAGAAAAGATGTACAATTTACGTTCTTTTGTCTCGGCCCAATGGCCCAATGTCCCGGCTGATGCTCGTAAATTTGGTAACTGCGGTAACTCCATATACTGGCGCTCAGATGTGATCAGGACACCTACAATTCATGGCTCCATCTTTTCAAGGAAGAAAGCATTTTCTGCCTTTGACGATCGAAGGGTGCACAATGGCTCCAATACAAAGATGTAATGTTGGATTCTCTCATTTTAGTTTTGGGTTTCATTTAACTATTGGCAAGGATGGAGCCAGAGGAGAACAAGTGGTGGCGGCTACCACCACAAGGTTTTCAAAAAATAAAATTATTATATAGAAAATAAATTTTTATCCTCAAATTATGTAGACTCGCCACCGCTAGATTATTTTAATCTTTCATCCTCGTAATGCAGTTTGTCTTTATTTTTTAAGTACATATTTTCGCCACCACAAAGGTAAAAATCTGGCTCCGTCCCTGACTATTGGGGATTGTTGCACTATGAACACGGGATTGGGCTTCACTCCAGTCAATTGGACGGCTAGTCGATTTTTCTTTCATTTTCTTTTGAGAAATAGCTGTTGAACCAATTCGGCCACAGCACTACGAAATCCACTAGCCCTCTGACATGAAAAATGAATTCGACGTTTAGTAGTTTTGGAGAAAAGCCAGCTTTATTAACATCATATTATTGAGTTGGATTTTGGTTGCCATGATGTGCAGGGAGAAATGCATGCAGGAAGAAAAACATGCTGGCCCTGTGGTTCAATCTTCTCGCAAACCATTTCTTCCAGCTTGGTAAATTACTTTTCACTCATTTGTATCCTACTTACTAAGTGCCATTTTCCATTTTTTTTATAACTGGATGTCCAGGCAAGCATTTTGTATTCAAAATTTCATGTTCGATGGATTAATACGTACTGAATATGGTTGATGCAGGGCAAAATGGTGTTTGGGAGCAATACTATCTCTACTGCCTTTTGGGAAGAAAAAATGGGAATCCTTTGTAAGGCTCGAAGGTATGACGAGAAGTCCTACGTTGATTTCGTGCTAAATTAAGTATTGCCTGTTAATTTTGAGATCTACGGTAGAGAGGACTAGGACGCTTTCGTGCCATGTTTCTTATTAGTTTGTTTACTTAGACGAGGTGGAGGATGTGGCGGAGGTTGTGGAAAAGGTTGCAAGTGTGGCGGAGAAGGTATCCAGTAAGGTGGCTGATACGCTTCCCGAAGATTCGAAACTGAAAGGTGCGGCTGAGCTAGTTGAATATGTTTCCAAAGAAGCCGAGAAGGATGCACAGCTAATTATAGAACTCATTCACAAGGTCCAACTGCTGATATTTCATACTCATTACTCACTACTTATACTCGAAACCAATGGAGGTGTGGGACTGAATCGGGAATTATAAAGGATCAAATTAAAATGATATGGTATTCAAAATATGCTCACGTACGAAGATTATCCTAATGAAAAGAGAATAAATAGATCTCAGCTCCCAATCCCGAAGAAAGAATTTGTCTGTTTTAGATGCTATCAAAGCAAAAAACTGCGTACGCACTTCTACTCTTTTATACATAGGGAATTTTTTTGTGTAATGCAGGTGGATAAATTGAAGCAAGAAGCAGTGGAGAGAGTCGTTGAGCCAATTCTGGAACAAGAGATTGAGAAGTTCACGGATGAATAAATTTGCTAAACATAACAACCATGTCTTGCAAAACAGAGAGATTTATGTAGATATACGTCGCTAGAGTGTAACAATTTGTCAAATGAAGAAAATCGAAGAAAGCTAGTGTGTTGTTATAGGAGGAGGCCATATTATGTATGAAAGTATTTGAATCAATGTTGATGAGCTTGTCTGCATCTGTGTAGAGAGAAACGCTTACTAAAATTTTATCCAAAGAAGTTTATCGATCTTTTTTATCCCCAAGCGTTATATTTTTCTTGAAACCAATGGAGGTGTGGGACTGAATTGGGAATATTTTTTTTGTTATAAAGGATCAAATTAAAATGATACGGTATTCAAAATATGCTCACGTATGAAGATTATCAGAATGCAAAGAGAGAATAAATAGATCTCAGCTCTCAATTCCGAAGAAAGAATTTCTCTGTTTTAGATGCTATCAAACCAAAATACAACTACCTACATACGTACTCATACTCTTTTATAAAAGGGATTTTTATGTGTAATGCAGGTGGATATTTTTAAATTGAAGCACGAAGCAGTCGAAGAGTCGTTGGGCCAATTCTAGAACATGACATTGAGAATCTCACAGACGAATAAATTTGCTAAAAATTAACGATTATGTCTTGCAAAACAAAGAGGTTTTCCGGGTTATGTCAAGCCTTTCGGAGTTTGTAATTTTCTTATTTTGTTATTGGGGTTTTGGGAGTTAGAGTATTAGGAATTGTGTCTAGATGCTCCACTCTTGTGCTCAAGCTTCATTGTCAAGTTGATGCCGCACCAAACACTTTGAGACCTATCCGGAAAGGTATAACCATGCATAATCATTCACTCATTTAGATCAGTCAAATGTCTCATTTTATTGTGCATGATTTTGGATTAACTTGGGCATTGATTTTCCTTTAAAATCTCATGTTTTTAGTGTGAGTTTATGGCTTTTCATTGGCTGCGTTTGCATGAGTCTGCAGACGCTTGTTCATCTAGTGGCATCCCTTGACACGTGTTTTAATCTTGACCATTGAGATCATTTTAATAGCGTTTTCAAGCGTCTGCAGACGCGTGTTTGTGGACAGCCCTTATTGTGCTAAGTGTCTTAATCCTATCGGAGAGTCTGCACGCGTCTGCCAAACTCTTTAAGTGGACACATGTCATGCTTTGAATGGCTGTCTTGGGGAGCACGAAAATGGGCACTATAAAAGCCATTTTTCTTTCATTTTCACTTACCCATTTGAGAGAAAATCAGTCCTTTTTAGAGAGAGAAAGTCTCATCTCTTCTCCATCCCTTCTCTTTTTCGTGAACTTGATGTTCTTGATGATTTGAGCTTGCTCTTCTCATCTTTCTTCAATCTAGAGTCTTTCTCTTCATGGATCTACTCTCGGTTGATTTTAGTTTTAAAACACTTTCATATAAATCAAATCTTTTTCATACATCATGTTGTGTTGCCTTGTTTTTACGTGAGCCGGTTGGACCGGTGCCGAGTTGACTCAGAGATCAAGACGGGTGTGCTTGTGGAGTCCATGGAATCAAAAAGGAGTACGGGGTACTACATCAAGAATTGGAGCTAGGTGTCACAAGGGGCTTGTTGGGTAATTCCTAGTCTTATTAATTCTTGTAAACCTTTTGATTTATTAAATGCATGAGTAGGACTAGGCCGTGATTTTATGTTTAGGGTGTTTAGATCCTAAATAGTTTCCACGTATATCGTGTGTTTTGTCTCATTAGTTTATTTACTTTGGATTGAAATTGTTGGTTTGATTATATAGCCATGGAATTGGGATGAATGTGAATCACTTGGTAACATTGAAATTTTTAAATTGATAGTCCTATTCCTCCCCCCCCCCCCCCCCCCCCCCCACACACACACACACACACACACACACACACACAAGGACTTATTTCACCTTTGCATAATTTCAAGGTTTATGAAGATATACGTCGCTAGAGTGTAACATTTTGTCAAAGGAAGAAAATCAAAGAAAGCAAATGTGCTATTATAGGAGGAGGCTATATTATGCATGTATGAAAGTATTTCAATGAATGTTGATAAGTTTATCTTCTTATGTATCGAAATAGTTACTAGATTATATCCGAATAACTTTTATCGATTTTTGTGGTCCATGACCGTTATATGTTTTGCTGCTTCTAAATTTTATTTGTACCTAAATTTTATTTTTTTCCAGCGCATTTATTGAATCCAGCGAGGTCGCGCTGGGACAAAGGTAGAGTCGCCCCTGACCCGTCGTACATTTCAGAGATTAAAAAGTGTTTTAGATGACCCAGACTCTTTAAAATTTGGGCCAAAATTGGCGTTCCGTACCACATATACCCCTACCTGTCCGGCACCCAAAATTTTCTCTCCATTTTGCAGGGTCTTACTAGTTTGCCAATTAATAAAATGAGATTTTTCATTTTAGTTGAGTTTTATGGAGGTGTGATAAAATCACATTGTTTTCCCAAATGATAAAATCTTGTTAGATCAAATCTCCACCCAATGCATTTTATCATTTGAGGATTGGTTTTGATAATCTGAGTTAAAATTACTTGCTACCTTTTATCAATTGAGGAATAATTTTAATAAAATACGGGCTAAAATCTAATTTTATCAATTGACAAACCACCTACTAATTTATGGGTCCACGGGATGATGGAAAGTTTTTTTTTTGGGGGTAAATTGATGGGAAGTTTCTCTAAAACGAAACTAGACCATCCAATCAGAACATCCTATAAAAAAAAATACTCCCGGAATAGTTCATCACGAAAAGTCATGTTATTTTTCAAATTAAAAAATAAAGTATTTTCGTGCATCATTTTTTTTAATAACCTACGTGGCTACTTGCAAAAATCAATTCCAAAGATTCGCGTTGTTAGTACTAGCTCATTTTATTTTATTTTTTTTAAAAATGTCAAATGTATTCAAACTCAGGACAAATCCTTAACCAAAATGGAATGAAGATCGGGCGGAATACAACCCGAAGGAAAAGTAACTCTCCTGTTTCTACAATTAGAAGCTATCCAATGGGCCGCCTTATTGCTATCCCTATTACACCATTTAAAAGACCAATTTCTATCTTTGGCCCATGTTCTGATGTCTTCAACGAAGGCTGCAATAGTCCAAGGACTTTCCAACTTAGTGCCATTCACAAAAAGTACTAGCTCATAAGATTACAATCGATTCCTGTACGAATTTGACTTTTCAGCAGTATATGTTGACAATTCCATGGCTGGGTCTTACAGGAAACGTGTTTGGCTTCACCTATAAAATCCTCTTCCGATCTCCGTCAATCTGAAGCTACATATCAACACCAAATAAATCAAATCTATGGCTATGTACACAACAAGATTGATCGTTCCTTGCAGCTTGGCCAGTCTTCGCACCAAGCCCCAGTCCAAACCCCAGACGATCGAATTCGGCCCCATTTCTCGTTCTAAAATCTCGAAACACGAGCGCAAATCCTGTTTTCTTGTTAATCAGCCGTTCCGATATTTCAGCAATGGAAGGAGGTAAGTGTTTTGTTTTCGATTGCCGGATTGATTCTTGGACCCATATGTTTCATGTTTTGTTTTTACTTAGAGATTAAGTTATTTCCACCACCGGTGAAAAAATTGAAAGTTTCCTTCAAATCGATTGATTGCATTTGGGTCACGTGTCCAAACAGTGGTTTCAAATAGTAGAACATAGACCTGTGGCGCAATGCAATCGATTTGGAGAAAACTTTTGTTTCCACCGGCGGTGGAAATAATTTAAGCTCTCTTTAAGTACTTGTAAATGTTGAAAATGATCTGTTGATGCAGGGACTTGGTTGTCTACAGCAGTCTGCTACCAGACGCTCCTCCCGATTCTTGGTACGTAACTTATAGTATGCTTTCAAAGTTCAAACAAACGGCTCAGATTGGGTATTACACGGTGTAGTGGCCCTATGACACTACAGGACCCGGTTCCGTTTTGTTCACTTCTCATCTTGTTTTTTTTATTTTTCCACTTTAATTCACAGTAATAAATGTTTTCGCCCATATTCTTATAGGAAAAGTTGGGTTTTGGGCGCGGTAATAACAATCGTCCTGCCATTCTTCAGTCATAAATGGGGGCCATTATTCCAAATTACCAGTAAGCATGCATCCATAATTAAGCATTTCTTTTTTCTGCGGAGAGGATCCAATTTTTCTCTTGCAATGTACATAAATTCATTTGTAGTTACTTATGCGTAGTTATTGTATTTTTGGTTGGATTTTTTAATGTATTTAATTTTTAATTTACAGAGAAAGTTGACGATGTGGTGGAAACAGTAGATCAAGTAGCAGAAGATATTGAAAAAGTAGCCGAGGGACTGGAGAAAGTCGCGGATGAGATCGGCGACGAACTCCCAGAAGGTGGAAAACTCAGACGTGCCTTCGATTCCATTGAAAATGCTGCCAGAGAGACAGCCAATGCAGCTAATAGAGTTGATGAAATCCTTGACAAGGTTTTATTTCCTTTATAATACGTTACACTTTGTTTATCTATCTTTTGGAAAAGTATATGGTTACAAATTTTTGTGGCTCATTTTATGAATTATTGTGGTTTTTGTAATGCATTTTTATGGCTCATTTTATGAATTATTGAGGCTTTCGTTATGCATTTTTTAGGGCTGCTCAAAAAAACCGGTGAACCGTGAATCCGGTCTGGACCGAACCGATCCGTACCTTTTGGATTTTAACCGTGGATTAATGGTCCGGACACGGATTCAAAAAATAAAAAACCGTGACTTTTGGATCGGACACGGATTTTGATTTTGAAACCGTGGATTAACTGATCCGGACCGTGAGATTTTTATTATATATAATTTTATCACTTTTAATACTATAGTTATATAGATATTGTTAATTTAGCAAACTTACGGTTTGGTTGTATTGTAGGAGTTATGGTGCGAATATTGTTCTCTCTATAAAATCTAGGGGGGTAAAGTATTATAAGTGCTACTGTATATACTCTCTGTTTGTGAGTGAACTGGAAGTAACTATCTGTTATTGTCTTTGGGAGTGAACCGGAAGTAACTATCTGCTATCCTTTGTGGTAATATAAGTTTGTGCCTTTGTTCAGTTATATAACTATCTGCCTAACTGCCTTCGTTGTTTTTTATTGGGATTTCCAACTTTGAACTTTTTATTTAGTGCATTTGCTACTTGCTAGTGTCTTACTGCCTTTGTTTGTTGTTTTTTCCGAATAAGTTGAAAATCCGCGGATTAATCCGGAACCGATCCATGACTCGCGGTTCGGATTGGAACCGAACCATGAGACTTTTGGATCGGACACGGATTGTATTTTCAAAAAACCGTGACTCGCGGATTAGGATTGGATTCATGCCAATCTGAACCGATCCAGACCGTGAGCACCCCTAACATTTTTTGTGGCTCGTTTTATTTTCGAGTGTGCGACACTGCGACGTGTCCTTTACAAATATTGTGGATCATCTTATGAATTTTTGGCCCAATATAAGAATTTTATCCTAGTTTATTTTATTTTTGTGATTTTATTTATGAAATTTTATAGTGCTTATGAATTTTGTAGTAAAATAGACAGCCTAAGGTCAAAAGAGACGGTTCAAAGTTATGAATTTTCGTAGTTCAATATCCAACTTTTTTTGGTGTAATTACAAGATTTTGTGATATATTACAAATTTTGTTGGCTCAAAATATAAACCGACATACCATACACTAATTTTTAAGTATGTTTAGCCTAACCATGTCGATTCCTATCTTTTTAAGTCATTAATTTGGTTACTCACTGCCCTGAATTATTAGAAGCATCCTTTGTCTTTCTGGTCCATGTAAGATGTACTAGATTTTAATGTTTGATTATTTGAATAAAATGCAGGTTGAAGAAGTAGAGAAAGAGGTGGAGGAACTCATGGAACCGGTCAATCACCAAAACATGCAATAGCCCGGCAAAATAAAATGGTCAAAAGCAGATGAGATTTGTTGGGATCTTAAATTTTTTAATACCATGTAAGACGATGAATTTGACAAAACTCAACGAAAAAAACGAATTTGTGAAGTCACTCACAATGAATAGGGTTTTGAGGCTCGATTTAATATAGGAGATTTGTTTAAGGTGTTTGTTAATGTAATTCTTTCTGCCATTATATTGATTCAATTGACTCAAGTTTTTATTTCCTGAATGGCAGTGTAGTGAACCAACATACCCATGAACAACATAAATTAGTTTGATATTGTGGAAGCTGAATTTCTTCCTCCACTAATGAGTAATGATGTACTCCCTCTGTCCATTTTTAAGTACGTAACCTCATAATTCCAACTTATTTTCTCTCCATCAACATTTACAACTTTTACATCTACTTTCCTCTACTTGCCTTTAATATAATAATACTCGTTAACTTTTCAAAATAGGAAATGTAAACACTAACTTTTCAAAACACACACTTAATAAGGGACAGCCCAAACTGGAAAGTTAAACGCTATAAAATGGACGGAGGGAGTAATTGATTTAACTTTGACTTTCACTACATCAGATTCGTAAGGCCTGTTGCCCTCCCCCACGGCAGGCCCTGTCACCTATAACTACATCGTTTTGATTGTTTTGAGGAGGTCTCTAAGTGTGTTGTTAAAATCTTGTTTGATATTCAATTCATTTATTATTCTTTTGAGCTCTCAAAGATAATTTAAACTGCTTATTATTCCTAAGCTGATTTTTTATTGGTTCCTCTTCATAGCATGTGAACATGCAACTTCACAGTACTTTGTATTACTACACGATCACTAAGCCACTGCACTGGTTTATTAAGGCCATCTCCAATCCTTATCCATTTTTAGACCCAACTTTAGAATTTGGGTAAAAAGATCAAAATCTCATCTTCAATACTTTACCCAAATTCATCCCATTTTCGGTTTTACCCATTTATTTACTCACATGTACCCTTAACCATTCATTTTTTAGACCCGCAGAGTAGTGTATCCTTACGAAAAATCAGCTTGATTGAATATCGATAGTTATATCAAAATTTGAATTTTGGTTTACAAAATGGATGGTCATGGACAATTTTACTTTATTGACAGAATCAGACCACTCACGTGATAAACCAAAATTTTTGTATCTATTGATGTCCGATCAAGCTGATTTTTGGCGTGGATATACCACTCTGTGGGCCCTATAAAACGAACGGCTTATATGTGATAACAATAAATGTACAGTGGGGCCAAAAATGATGGTGGCGAAAACCCACTGCACCGTTTCCACCATGGATGAGAAAGAATTTAATCTCGTCAAAGAATGCTTGAATTGGTGGACGAACTGGGGGAGGCAAAATGGCCGATGCATGCGAATAGTTACCAATTGCTTGATTGGGCCAAAAAGTTCAAAAGATGCCTAGGTGGGCTTTCTTATAGTTTTGAAAAGGGGTTTTGGGCTCATTTTAAGTGTTATGACAGGCAACAAAGTAAGAGAAAAACAAACCAAGAAGCGAAAATCAAGGACACAAAGATTTACTTGGTTCCTTGCCAAGCACGGAGTTCTAGAGGTACGTCCACGAGCGAAGAGCGAGAGGATTTACTATGAACGAGAGAGAAAACAAAGAGCCAATTATACCCGTAACTCTAATTGAAATACCCAACAGATATTCAGGGAGAAAGTCTCAATAACACGAAAGAGACAAACAAAAAGACCCTAATATCCAATCCCAAGAGTTAAAGACTATCAATGGAACAACTAAGAAATCCTAACACACTACGGGGAACCCCGTGGGGGCTCCTTCAAAGGGATTCACTCAAGACGTCGAAACCCTTATAGCCTCCAAGGCTGGTATTTATAAGAAAACACAGAATATTAGGTTAAAACCTACAAAACGCGCAGCCCAACGCATTCCGTATGGAAGTCGGACCGGACCGTCCAGACGAACTTGAATCCCGTCTAGACTAGAATTTTTGCAACTTCAAGACGGTCAAAAAAATGGAAATTGCTCGGCACGAACTTCTGTGCCTCTTCAAATGTCTAAAATTCAAGGCATAATTTCAACAATTCTCCACCTTAACTTGAATTCCATTGAACTCAACACCATAGAGCAATCCTCTTGACACACCACTCTTCTCCAAACACCCCTCACGGGCGATCGCCAATGGCACCAACAAACAAGGCTCAAGCACGACTACTTGTAAACGCGACTCAGGAAACCTAGCCGCACATGCCTCCATCTTCAAATGGGCACCTCCCACCCAACAAACCCCTCAAGGATGCAAACGAAGATCCGCTCAAGCTCTAACCGGAGCTAAACACCGAACTCCACCATGAAGTTAATGGACCAAATGAGCAACCGTCTTCAAACGGACACTATCCTCCCAACTTATCCATTACTGATGCAATAGACTTGCTAATATGCGAAACCTGCATATGCCAAATGGTTAAAACCGAATTATGAACCCAAATCTCCACGGCGACACTCAACATGAAGTGCTTCATAACAGCCTCCATAATAGTATCCAAAAGGAGCATAACCAAAATGATCCGATTTAACTCTTTAAAATAGTCTTTAATGGGCATTCCTCCTGCATACGAAATGCATAAAGGTGCTGCTTCAAATACAACTGTAGTCACCTCTTCTACCACTCGAAGCACATCATTCACTCCTTCTCCAACAAAAACTTGAATAATCCTTGTTGAAGAAAAACATGCAACTCCACAAGCCATAAGCTGGCGCTACTACTTTACCCACCAAACTTCTCAACACCGTATTGAGCCGTCATATTGCAATCGATACGATCACTCAAAACAAAACACATAGCGGAAAACAAAAGCCTTGGATTAGAACTCTAAGCTTTGGTACCAGTTTGTTATGACAGGCCACGAAGTAAGAGAAAAACAAACCAACAAGCGAAAATAAAGGACACAAAGAATTACGCCCCCCCCCCCCCCCCCCCCAAGCACGAAGCTCTAGAGGTACGTCCATGGGTGAAGAGAGAGAAAGGATTCAATATGAACGGGAGAGAATACAAAGAGCCAGCTATACCCGTAACTCTAATTGAAGCACCCAACTGATATTTAAGGACAAAGTCTCAAGAACACAAAAGAGACAACCGAAAAACCCTATTATCCAATCCCAAAAGTTAAAGACTATCAATGGAACAACCAAGAAACCCTAACGTACAACGGGGAACCCCATGGGGGCTTCGTCAAAGGGATTCAATCAAAAAGTCCAAACTCTAACAGCCTCCAAGGCTGCTATTTATAAGAAAACACAAAATATTAGGTCAAAACCTACAAAACACACAGCCCTGCGCATTCCATAAGGAAGTCGGACCGGAGCATCCGGATGGACTTGAATCCCGTCCGGACTATAATTTCTGCAACTTCAAAACGGTCCAAAAAACTAAAATATGCTCGCCAAGAACTTCGGTGCCTCTTCAAACGTCTAAAAGTCAATGTATAATTCCAACATTGAGGATGTGGGTTAGAAGAAGTTTAGAAAGTTGGGCCACTTGATTTGGGCGTGGTCATGATGGGTCTCAAGTTTCCTGGTTGGTACTGTTAGGCTGGTTAAGAGAGTTGAGTGGAGGTAAGGATGGAGTTGGGACCAGTAATTATTCAATCCATAGAAATATTTCCCTTTCCAGATCTAGTTTTCTTTTGGTGACGAGGAAGCATTGTTGGAATAACACCCTACACTAAACCACACAAGCCACTCTTTATCCATGGCCAATATATGCACAATGGCAGCAAAAGGACGGTAGCCTCTCATAAAATGCAAATAATGAGTAGTAGGAGCACAATAAAAAATAAATTTAAAAAATTCCATAACAAATGATACGACCATATGAACTTTCATGATTAAGAACACTAGTTAAAATTAGTAACATATTCATCAACATACAATATTGTTAATGAGGACGGATTTTATTAGGGATTGCACTAAAGATTGGGATTTTAGCGTTAGGTAATTTTTTTCCCTCACTTAAGGTCTCAAATTCGATTTCCCTTGTTAGCAAACTCTTGGGGCCACTAGGGTTATGCCAGGTTGTTAACACCAGGGCCCAGAATTAGTCGATATTGCGCTCAAACTAGCCCGGACATCTAGTTAAAAAAAATGCAAGATTTTTTGCTATCAGTTCTACTATTATTCATCCCTTTTGACAGCCTTCTAGTGGTCTTTTATTTGGTCCTTACATATTCCACAAGTGGCAGTTTTTCTTATGGCAATCCTGCTATGACTGCTTACTTGTGGGGTATGTAGCACAGATATAGATACAGACATGGAAATTCTAAAAAATTGGACACGGATGCGGCGTGGGACACGGAGAAAATAAATTGAAGCCTTTTTTTTTTTTTTGGGTGTGTAATGCAGGTGGATAAATTGAAGCAAGAAGCAGTGGAGAGAGTCGTTGAGCCAATTCCGGAACATGAAATTGAGAAGCTCACTAATGAATAAATTTGCTAAAAATAACAATTATGTCTTGCAAAGCAGAGAGGTTTATGTAGATATACGTCACCAGTTCAAAAAAAATGTAGATATACGTCGCTAAAGTAACAATTTCTCAAAGGAAGAAAACCGAAGAAAGCCAATGTGTTGTTATAGGAGGAGGCTATATTATGTCTGAAAGTATTTGAATCAATGTTGATAAGCTTATATGCTTATGTATAGAAATACTTATTAATTTTATCCAAATAACTTTATCGATTTTTTTGGTTCCCGGACATTATATGCTCTACTGTGTTGCTGGTCGTTTTCTGAATCCTGCATTCGTGGAGGAAACTATGGGACAAAAATAAAATAAAGATGAGATTGTGAAGGAATTTAATTAATAAATCCATTTATTTTCTTTTTCTTTTTCTCTGTACAAATCTCAGCTCCAACCCAAGATACAAATCACAGCCTAAGCAGCTTTCTCTGAATTTTTTTGTGTTGCACGTTCATGCATTTTGAGACATCCAATGCTCATTCATTTCACGGAAAATTATTCAAAAAGTCTTCTGAATTTTTAGTTCACTGCTTCATAAGCTTCTGACTCCTGAGCTTTTAATAACGTCAATTCAACCCCCTCTTCTGTCAAATTAATAGGCATGTCCTACCAGGCCATGCCGTGCTGAATGCTGATGCAGGAAGTGCCACATTTGGGCCATGAGGTAACAAGCATACACATGCCACAAAATCAAGGGCTCTTAGAGCATGGCTAAGTGACGTTCCACCCCCACTAATCACCACAAAATCACATGGGATTTCTAATTTAGTGTATAGACCTTACATGATTGTAACGTGGCTAGAAAATCCAAAAAGACACTTAATTAGTACTTCATGTATCATCATCAATGGGCACAATCACCTCCCAAACACCAAACCGTTGGCAGCCATCCCCCTTTCTTTTTAGTACTTCATGTATCATCATCAATGTGCACAATCACCACTCAAACACCAAACCATTGGCAGCCATCCCCACCCAAACAACCACCGTGGCAACACTGCACTTATGACTATTCGTTAACTTTGGGTGTTTAATTAACATTATCAAATGGTCAAGTGACTAAAAAGTAAGGGGCCTTTTTTAATACGGCTGTTAGTCTCCGTAATTACTTTCACTTTTTTTTGTTTTAGGTAGGAAACATGAACATAACTTTATATTCCCTCCCTCCCACAATGTTTGGGCATTTGAAGGAATCCAACTATCCAAGGAACATCATCATTACAAAGCAAAAAAAATTTAATTTCCCACCATAACCTTGATTGGACATTTTTTATGAAGTCAAAAAAGCGTTTCAAGGTTGATCATAGTACTTTAAAAAAAAAGGCAAAAAAGGAAATGTAGCTAATTATGCCTATTGAAAAGTCAAAAGGAACATAATATTTTGGGGCATTAAAAAATGGAATCGTGGGCCAAGAAAATGAGACGGAGGAAGTATTTAATTTGAAGTTTTTGATCTTGAACATCTATTTAGAACACTTGACCTCATATATCGCCCAACCCAATGTCTTGGTACAAAGGTTTTAGATGTTAAACTTTATACCATAAGCACTCATCTAAGTTACTTAAACCTAGTTCATGTAATTAAAAGGCTACTACACCTATAGGCAATTGCATGGTTTTAGGTTGGAACCCTCTAAAAAATTTAATATAGATACTGGTATTGAGACATGTAAAGGTAGCTATCGGATCGGGTGCTATTCAATTCACGTAAAAGCGATTGTTGTTAGGGGAAGACGCAACTTAATGCTTCACAGTGTTGCCTATACAACATTGACTGGTGGAGGCAGTTAGTCCTCCCTACGCTTGCTCCTCAGCAGCGGGCACCTCGAGTACGGGGTGGATGCTAGGAATGGCAATGGGGTGGGGAGGGCCGAAGGGTTTTGCCATACGCAGACCCAAAAATCTTTCTGCACCCCCTGCCCGGCCCCTAACCCGACTAGGTAATGGATGGGTAACCCCTGCCCTGCCCCGCTCCTATTTTTCTTTATATATTAATATATTTTTATTTTCAAAATTAGTGAGCAGAAATAATAAAAGTGCAAAAAACAATTACAACTTTACCAACATCTACTATTCATAAGGAAAAATAAAAACTAATGGATATATAATGCAATATTCTAGTTTTAAGGGTAAAAATATAAGAATAAAAATAAATTTTATGCATAAAAAAAATTTTGGGGAGGGTATCGGGGAAGGGTGATGTCTCCCCTAACCCCTACCCTTACTTGGTTGGGTTTTTTTAATTCTCCCCTACCCCTACCCTATACCCGAAAAATTTAATGAATACCCACCTCAGTTGGGACGTGGCATGACGGGACGGGTTGGGGCGGGGCGGGTTGAATTGCCATCCCTAGTAGATGCTGACCCCTATAAAGTCAACAATACCTATTGCACCGTTACAATATCGAAGTATCGAACAATACATATATAGCAAGAACCAATAGTCACAGTCCTGAATTTTGACAAAAAAGAAACTTTTTAGAGTGCCTAAATCACACGTAATGGTTGGGCATTACAGTCGTAAACCGATCCGTGAATCAAGAATTGACCGATACTTAACCAAATGAAATGCAGTTGCGATTCTCCACTCATCCATTCAGCGGAATAAGGAGCAAAAATCTTTATGTATTGGTACATATGATACATAAGAGCTACACCCTCCGTTCCTTTTTAAGCGGGTGGCTTTGTAAATCTAACTTATTAAAGAGACATCATTATTAGACCTTTAGCACCAACTTTTATCTCTACTTTATACCTTTCGCATCAACTTTTACCTCTACTTTCCAATATTATCTTCCACTTTTACATATTACTACTCTTTACCCACTAATTTTTCAAAAGGGTAAAATAATAATTATACAAACTTTTACCTATTAAATTTTCAAAACACAAACTTATGGACCTTGGGGCGGTGCTGTGCACCCCAATGCACAGCACCATGCTGTGCAGCCTCATGGCGTGGTGTCGCCGGCATCTTTCCGACGATCGGAGACGTTCACCGCGTAGAGCTCGTCGAGTACTACAAGTGTGCCAAAAATCAAATCGATCGAATATCTTTAAATGCCTCATCGGAACACAAATAACGTAAAAAGTGGTTTTGATCCCGTGTTTGTATCCATTTGTGTTCCATTTCTTTTTAAGTTATTTGTGTTCCGATGAGATACTTAAAGATATCTGATCGAGTTGATTTTTGGTACACTTGTAGTACTCGACGAACTCTACGCAGTGAACTTCTCCGATCGTCGGAACGAGGCCAGAGCCTCCGCTCCATTAAGGTACAACCCAAGATGGAAAAGTATAATAAAAAAGGGACGGAGGGAGTAATAGCCCATTTCTACACATTAACTGAACTTTAAAAAGAAGATGATGAAGGAAAGTCTATTCTAAAATGTCAACCATCCTTTAGGAATCTATCTAATCAACCAAAAAGAAAAAGGAAAGTACGTAACAGCACCGCCAGAGGGAAAATATGTGCAACCACTCCAGAAAAATATCTGTAGCATTGAAAGGAAATCTAATATACGCTACTGGAAAATTGTTCATGCAACCACCAGCTACTAGAAGCATCAACGCCAAAAGTAGTACATTTCTTACATCCTAAGCAATTTGAACACTTCCAAATTCACTGTGACAGAGGGCAATGACAACTATTTACTGTAATTTAATTATAAGTACATAACTGCAACTGATTACATGTATAGTTAAATTCCAATGCATTCCATAAAAGTTTGCTTGAAATTCTTGGGTTTTTTTTTTTATTTGATGGTCAATGTTGTCCGGCTAGTTTACGTACAACTCGACTAATCCATTTCCCGATATGATCATAGGCACAGATCATCCACGCCTGGACCAATAGATTCAAAAGAAAGTACTTTCTGCGGCACTACTACAAAAATTGATAAAGATCTCGGTCATTTGGTGTGGTCTTTCACTTTTAATCTCGCATTCAAAACCGTGGTCTATCAAGGTGTAATTAAAAGTCCATCTCTTTTAACCACGATATCAAACTGTGTTTAAGACCCATTAAAACCGTGATTAAAACTTATTAAAACCGTAACTAAAAAGGTAAAAGCCGTGATCTTTAACTTATTACCATCTCAGTTTTTTCCTAAGAACGTGACTATTTAGGAAGAAACAATCTCAGTTTTTAATAAAAACCGTGATATTTGAATATTATTTTTTTAATCTCGGTTCATACAAAAAAACTGTGTGACCTTTATTAGATCCTTTTTTCTTGCTATTCCTCCACATGCGCACTTTTGCTGGGAATGGAACCTAAGCAACCTCCTTGATTGCCATGACACCTTACCACCAAATCACTTCACTTTTCCTTCACAACCTAGAACATTATACTTATATATAGTTGTTTTCCTCCTTATGTCATCCATATCAATTACGGTTCCCACTTTACACTTATTATACCTTTGCAGTATCTAAAACTTATTTGAGCAAAGTTTAACATTTTGCAAATTAGACATGTTTATCTTTTGAATTCTCTAAATTTGACCGCTTTTTCTATTTGAGATTTAGCATTTATGGAGGCGGATCCGTCAAGGAAATACCAATATACATGACATGCCCATCATTTTTTTTTACATCCTCCATCCCTAAAGTTAGTCACTTACGGAATTACATACAATTTTCAAGCTTAAAGAAAATGTACTTTCCGAAATATTTTTTGTGCAATATAGATCTTATTTGATAGTTTTTAATGAGATCTTTTGAACAGTGCAAAAAAATCAAAAAATTATTTTTGTAGATACATTATTTCTAAGTTTGAAAATTGCATATAATTTCACAGGGGACCAACTTTAAGAGGGAGGGAGTAAGTTGATTAAAATATTTGCCATAAGTTTATACACTAGCTTTACCAAAAAGTCTAAAAAGATTAAGCGCAACTCCGAAATCAATTATGTTTGATGCATATAAACCTAAACGAATCAAACAATTTTGAAAGCAATTATGTTTAGAGGTACGTATTATAAATGTGTTTTTAGCCGTTTTTATATATTTATTTATGAACTTGATGAAGAAAGGGAACACCGGGGCTGGTCCCCAGATGCCGAGACCTCAGAAGTCAGAACAGAGTCCCACGAACACATACTTCAATGAGCCTACCAATATTTGGTTCTTAGATAAAATAAGATGGGGAAAACATTAGCAGTATAATGCTTACAGAGAAAAATCTATATGGCAATTATCACAGTTTTCGAACGAGATCTTTTAAAGTTACCATCACAGTTTTCAAATGAGATCTTTTAAAGTTACAATCACAGTTTACGAGATCTTTTATGTTACCATCACAGTTTTACCAAAAGAGATGTAAAATATTTAAGCAATCACGGTTATGTATTTTTTTATATACAATCTCAGTTTTTAGAAAGCAAGATCTATTCTCTAAGTTACAATCTCAGTTTTTATATTACTGAGAGTAAAAAATATTTCCACCTCATTTTTTAGAAAGTGAGATCTATTCTCTAAGTTACAATCTCAGTTTTTAGATTACTGAGAGTAAAAAATCTTTTCGATCACCTCATTTTTCGGTACAACTGAGATTAAAACTATAGAATATATTCTTTACCACAGTTTTGAAAAAAACTGAGATTTTTAGAGTGTGATCTTTATGCCATTTTCTAGTAGTCCGGCCTGACTTAAAGAATAGAATCATGGTCAATTATGTGAAGAGCAAACCCATCAACCAACCAGATTAATCTTCATGCTAAACCTTGCTTGATATTCAGCAGTAGGCCGATGCGATTCCACCTAAAAAATGGACTTTATCCGATTTTTGCAAATCGTTACGTGCAATCTAACTCAATTCAAACTCTCTTTAGGAGAATTAAAAAAAACTTCTGGGTCCAGGTTATGATGGGAAGTTTCTCAGAAACCAAACAAAAACGATTTGCAAATTAACGTAAAAACGACTAGTCAATGAGAAAAGAAAAAAAATACTCCTACCACTCAAAGAAAACTTCAATTTCGAAGATTCGCGTTGCGTGTAGCTCACGAGATTAGGATTGATTCCGGTACGGTATTTTGACTTTCAGCAATAAATATTGACAATTTCGTGGCTGGGTCTTACAAAACGTGTTTGGCTTCACCTATATAAAAACCTCTTCCGATCTCCATCAATCTATCATCACCAAAGACATCGAATTCATGGCTACGTACACAACAAGATTGATCGTTCCTTGCAGCTTGGCCAGTCTTCGCACCAAGCCCCGTTCCAAATCCCGGTCGATCAAATTCAGCCCCGTTTCTCGTTCTAAAATCTCGAAACACGAGCACGAATCCTGTTTTCTCGTTAATCACCCGTCCCGATATTTCAGCAACGGAAAGAGGTAAGTGTTTTTTGTTTTCGAATTTTCGATTGCTGGATTGATTTACGGACCCATATGTTTCATGTTTTATTTTTAGTTCTTGTAAATGTTGAAAATGATCTCTTGATGCAGGGACTTGGTTGTCTACAACACTCTATTACCAGACGTTCCAATTCCTTCAGGACCCCCTTCCGATTCTTGGTAAATTATGCTTTTAAACATGTTTCCGCATCCTGTAGTGCCTCGTGTAATGCCTATTTTAAGCCGTCTAAATGTTATCTACTTACCTTAGATGTAAAATAACCTGAACGTATCATTGATTGTGAAACAAATGGTTCAGATTGGGCAATACACGGTGTAGTGCATCTATGACACTACAGGACCCGGTTCCGTTTTGTTCACTTCTTTTCTTTTCTTTTTTTCCACTCTAATTCACAGTAATAAATGTTTTCGCCCATATTCTTATAGGAAAAGTTGGGTTTTGGGCGCAGTAATAACAATCATCATACCATTCTTCAGTCATAAATGGGGACCATTATTCCAAATGACCAGTAAGCATCCATAACTAAGCATTTGGGATTATTTGTAAATTCATTTGTATTTACTTATGCGTAATTATTTGTTGTATTTTTTGGTTGAAATTTTTTTAATATATTGAATTTTCAATTTACAGAGAAAATTGAAGCTGTGGTGGAAACAGTAGATGAAGTAGCAGAAGTTATTGAAAAAGTAGCTAAGGGAGCGGAGAAAGTGGCGGATGAGATCGGCGATGAACTCCCAGAAGATGGAAAACTCAGACGTGCCTTCGATTCCATTGAAAATGCTGCCAAAGAGACGGCCAATGCAGCTAATTTAGTTGATGAAATCCTTGACAAGGTTTTATTTCCTTCATAATACATACGCTTTATTTATCTATCTTTTGGAAAATTATTCCGTTACGAATTTTTGTGGCTCGTTTTGTGCATTTTTATGGCTCATTTTATAAATTATTGAGGTTTTCGTTAGGCATTTTTGTGTGTCTGGTTTGTCCTTTACAAATATTGTGGCTCATTTTATGAAATTTTTGGCTCAATATATGAATTTTATCTTGGTCTATTTTATCAAATTTTTGTGATTACTTTTTTCCAATTTTTTGGTGTTATTTACAAATTTTTATAGTACTTATGAACTTTGTAGTAAAAAAGACGCCTAAGGTCAAAAGAGACGGTTCGAAGTTATGAATTTTCGCAGTTCAATATCCAGCTTTTTTTGATGTTTAATTACGAGATTTTGTGATATTTTACAAAGTTTGTTGGCTCAAAACATAAACTGACATACCGTACACTGATAGCCTCACCATGCCGATCCCTGTCTTTTTAAGTCATTAATTTGTTACTCAATACCCTGAATTAATTAAGGATAAAGAAATCTTTGTTTGCTTTAACGAAAAGTCGGTTGGTTAGAAAAATGGGCCAACTTGCACTTTCGTGTGTGATGGAGTAATTTTTTACTAATACAGTAATATTTTATTATATTTGGCTTAGTCTATGTGACCTAATTTTAGAAGCATGCTTTGTCTTTCTGGTCTACGTAAGATGTAGTTTTTAATGTTTGATTATTTGAATAAAATGCAGGTTGATGAAGTAGAGAAAGAGGTGGAGGAAGTCATGGAACCGGCCAATCACCAAACCAGTGGCCAGGAAAAATTGAATGATCAAAAGTAATTAAGATTTGTTGGGATATTAATTTTTTGAATACCAATGAAGACGATGACAAAACTCAACGAAGAAAACGAATTCATGTAGTCAACTCACAATGGATAGAGAGTTGAAGCTCGATTTGATTTAGGAGATTTGTTTAAGATATTTGTAAATGTAATTCTTTTGTCATTATATTGATTTAATTGGAGGAGTGGTAATTAAATAATCATTATTTTTTGGGGCATCATGTAAGATTTCATCCCATCCACTTTTTCAGATTATGTTTACATTCTTTTAGTGTGTGAATTACCTTTCTTACTCTTCTACTTTTCCAGATTATGTTTTCGTCCATTTTTTCCTAACTCAATGGGATTCAACTACTTCCTAAGGTGGGATTCAACCATTCTTTCTTTTTTTTTTACCAAATTTCCTAATTTAGTGGGATTCAACAATTTCCTAATTTAGTGGGATTCAATCACAATAATTACGGGAGATAAGAAAAGAGAGGATTTCAAAAATTCATAATAACCGATCCAAGTGATTTTATTTCCTTCTTTAGGAATACCAAAAGTTAGGGGTTTATTAAAAATAGTGTGGGAGTAACCGAAATAATTATGCTAAATATATGCCACAACATTTTCCGATGGACATAGTAAAAATCACACACAACATAGTAATTATGGTAAATTCACAAACAATCATGATAAAATAAAATAGCGCACAATGTAAAATAAACGAAATCAATCGTACTAATTAGCTCCAGTACTCATGGTCAAAATTTGTCCACAACATCCATTCATTGCGGTAAAAATCGATTTAGGACATGGTAATAATTGTTGATTTAACAACTTGAATCATGGTGAAAAATATGACCACAATATCTTCCAATAATCATGGTAAAAATTAGTCTCACAAGAGTAAATATGGTAAATTTGAAACTATTAGTTAACGGCTTACTAGCCACTGTGCAGGCCTATATAGATAATTAAGGAGTATGTATGTTGTCTTTGTACATACCCCTTATCTATGTAGGCCCGCGCAGCGGCTCTCTTATGGTATAAAATTGTCACATAAGGTTCTGGTAAAAAACAAAAAGCAAACATTGTAAAAAACAATGGTAATATTTAATGAGAAAATGTTGTAAACATATAACTAGTCAAAAAGCATGGTAAATATAATATCCTTTTAGAACACCAATCATGGTAACAAAATATCACATATCACGGTTTTTATGGTTAAAAAAAATTAATCACTAGTAAACATGGTAATCATTGTTAAATTAAGAACTTGAATTATGGTAAAACATATCAACCACATTATCGACATTTCATGGTAAAAAAACAAAAATCATGGTAAAAATATCCAAAAAAAATTCAATTTTGTGGTAAAAAATACTTAATGACCTGTAAACATGGTAATAATAATTGAATTAATATCTTGAATCATGGTAAAAAAAAATTGTCAAAAATCATGATAAGTCTTACTTAATGTTCATGGTAAAAATTCTAGGATGCTATTGCCCTTGTGTGGGCCTATATAGATAAAGAGTATGTACGCTCTCCTCGTACATAACATCCTAAAAAGAAAAAAAAAATCGGCCAAACTGAACTTACTTAAAAAAACCAAGTGAATTTTTTTATGTTTAATCACTTTGAGTTAAGTCTCGGTCGATTTTCGGTTTTTATAGAAAAAATTATTGGTTCAGAACGAGACCGGACCGAAATACCCTGGCCTTGTTCGGTTAGTAGGTTTAGTTTAGTTTTGATGATGTAAGCAGGTGTAATAAGTGGAGAGAGATAGAGAGAGAAATGAGGGAAATGATGATGTAAGCAAAACCAAAACAGGGCCAAAACCGGCCCAAAACTCCCAACCGAACACTGCCCCTACAATCTAATTAGATCGACTACGGGTTTTCATGTTTTAGAATCCTGGGACCTGGACCAATCTGGTCCATTCATCTCAAAACACGAAAAAAAAAAGGAAAAAAAAAAAAGAGAAATAGTTGGAAACAGGAAAGAAAACCCAGAAAACAACCCATAAAATGCATATGTTTTCTGGGTTTTCTTTCATGTTCCGTATCAGACCTCAAAAAAAAAAGCAGCTTAAAATCTTTTTCTCAGAATATAGAAGAAGTGCTTCCCTCACGATCTCTCACACCTCCTTTGGAGGGAGGGTTTTTGAGAGAGAAGAAAGGGAATCGACGAAAACGGGTTTCTTTCTCTCGTTTGGATGGCACCAAAGGTGAGAGAGGGAAGGAGAGGGTGAGAGTTTGGACTCCCTTCAAACTCCCATTTTGTTTCTCACCAAAATTGGTGCGATTGCGTGAGAAAGGGAAGACAATGTCGACTTCCGGCAGCCGTGAGTCCACCCCTTGGTCTGGTCGTTGTAGTTGCACTGGTGTCTTCGTCTCATCGAGGAGAAGCCGGATTTGTGATCAAAACAGAGTTTTGAGGTCATCGAAGAGTCGCTTGAGATGAGAGTGGCCACTAGAATTGGAGGGAGAAAGAGAGATTTCTCAGCATTTTTTTTGGATGTCTGTGAGGAAACCCTTCACTTTCTTTTCTTTTCTCACCAGTAAGGGAGATCTCTCCCCTTTCCTTTATTTTCTCCTCTCACCATCGAAAGGAGCTGTCACCCAACGAAATTTTTTACCTCAATCAATATTATCACTGTAGGCATGTAAAATTTCTAGCCTACCACGAATCGCCACGTGTTCCTAGGGCACGCAGTTTGGCCAATTAAATGTTGCCAAGTGTCATAGGTTAAAGTCAAATTTTCATGGACGAGCCAATTAAATGCTGCCAAGTGTCCGTAGGTTAAAAAACCAAGCACAATAACTGGTCAATCAAATGATGCCACGTGTTTACAAGTCAAAAGTCAGAGATATGTTGTTAGGACGATCGTGGATGCACGAGAATGGCGTTGTCCCATCAACCCTCCACCAATGCTTCAAGTACTGCAAAGATGGCGTGATAAAGAAGGTGGTAGCTGATGACAAACCATTCAGTGAGGCTGAATCCCATTTTGCTGATGCCAAATTCTACTTTGCAAATATTACATTGACAGAATTGAAGCCAGGTGCCTCTTCATCAAGTTTCAAGCATTCCAAGGGCGGTGACCTTCAAATTAGTAAGAACGACATTCCTGTTAAAGAGAAGGAGAAGGGAAGCCAAAGTGTCAAGAAGGGAGCACCAACGCTTCGTTATGGGTAGACCATACGGGGACCACAATGGGTTTCAAAAAAAAGGATCCGGGGTGGGTGCTATGCAGTAGGTGTTGTGCGTTGTGTTGTGCGGCAAAACTATGTCATTTTGCTTGATTTTTGTGCACACTTCCAAATCTTCCAAGGGCCTTGTTTGGAGGAAGAAAAAACCATTACAAAGTGTCTTAACCTGAAGTGCCTAAACCCTAAACCTGAAGTGCCTAAACCCAAAGTGTCTAAAATCCAAGTGCCTAAACCAACTATATCCTATCCTAAAGAGCTTAAATCCCCTAAAATTGAACCCCAAAATTAAACCCCAAACAGGGCCCTTGGATATATTAAGAAAATGAACAAAACAACGTAATTTTGCTGCACAATCAACAACCAAGCCTTAGCAGAATTTAAAAAACTTCTGGGTCCACGTTATGATGGGAAGTTTCTCAGAAACCAAACAAGACCGATCAAATCGGAAAATCCGCGGACACTTGCAAATTAACGTGAAAAACGACTATAGTCAATGAGGAAAAAAATAAAAATTTCATGGCTGGGTCTTACAATAAACGTGTTTGGCTTCACCTATATAAAAACCTCTTCCGATCTCCATCAATCTGAAGCTACATATCAACACCAAAGACTTCGAATTCATGGCTATCTACACAACAAGATTGATCGCTCCTTGCAGCTTGGCCAGTCTTCGCACCAAGCCCCGTTCCAAATCCCCGTCGATTGAATTCGGCCCCGTTTCTCGTTCTAAAATCTCGAAACACGAGAACGAATCCTGTTTTCTCGTTAATCACCCGTCCCGATATTTCAGCAACCGAAAGAGGTAAGTGTTTTTTGTTTTCGAATTTTCGATTGCCGGATTGATTTACGGACCCATATGTTTCATGTTTTATTTTTAGTTCTTGTAAATGTTGAAAATGATCTCTTGATGCAGGGACTTGGTTGTCTACACCAGTCTATTACCAGACGTTCCAATTCCTTCAGGACCCCCTTCCAATTCTTGGTAAATTATAGTATGCTTTTAAACATGTTTCTACGTCCAGTAGTGCCCCGTGTAAGACCTATTTTAAGCCGTCTAAATGTTATCTACTTACCTTAAATGTAAAATAACCTGAACGTATCATTGATTGTCGAACAAATGGTTCAGATTGGACAATACACGATGTAGTGCCCCTATGACACTACAGGACCCCGTTCCGTTTTGTTCACTTCTTTTCTTTTCTTTTTTTGCACTCTAATTCACAGTAATAAATGTTTTCGCCCATATTCTTATAGGAAAAGTTGGGTTTTGGGCGCGGTAATAACAATCATCCTACCATTCTTCAGTCATAAATGGGGACCATTATTCCAAATAACCAGTAAGCATCCATAATTAAGCATTTTGGGATTATTTGTAAATTCATTTGTATTTACTTATGCGTAGTTATTTATTGTATTTTTTGGTTGAGATGTTTTTAATATATTGAATTTTCAATTTACAGAGAAAATTGAAACTGTGGTGGAAACAGTAGATGAAGTAGCAGAAGTTATTGAAAAAGTAGCAAAGAGAGTGGAGAAGGTGGCGGATGAGATTGGCGATGAACTCCCAGAAGGTGGAAAACTCAGACGTGCCTTCGATTCCATTGAAAATGCTGCCAAAGAGACAGCCAATGCAGCTAATTTAGTTGATGAAATCCTTGACAAGGTTTTATTTCCTTTAATTATAATACCTACGCTTTATTTATCTATATCTTTTGGAAAAATATTCGGTTACGAATTTTTTAGGCTCGTTTTATGAATTATTGTGGTTGCTGTTGTGCATTGTTGTGGCTCGTTTTATGAATTATTGTGGTTTTTGTTATGCATTTTTTGTGTCTCGTTTTATTTTTGGGTGTACGGTTTGTCCTTTAGAATATTGTGGCTAATTTTATGAAATTTTTGGCTCAATATATGAATTTTATCCTGGTCTATTTTATCAAATTTTTGTGATTACTTTTTTCAATTTTTTTGGTGTTATTTACGAATTTTTATAGTACTTATAAACTTTGTAGTAAAAAAGACACCTAAGGTCAAAAGAGACGGTTCGAAGTTATGAATTTTCGCAGTTCAATATCTAACTTTTTTTTATGTTTAATTACGAGATTTTGTGGTATTTTACGAAGTTTGTTGGCTCAAAATTGTAAACTGACATACCGTACACTAATTTTTAAGGATGTTTAGCCTCACCATGCCGATCCCTGTCTTTTTAAGTCATTAATTAATTTGGTTACTCAATACCCTGAATTAATTAAGGATAAAGAAATCTTTGTTTGCTTTAACGAAAAGTCGGCTAGTTAGAAAAATGGGCCAACTTGCACTTTCGTGTGTGATGGAGTAATTTTTGACTAATAATATTTTATTATAATTGGCTTAGTCTATGTGACCTAATTTTAGAACCATGCTTTGTCTTTCTGGTCCATTTAAGATGTAGTTTTTAATGTTCGATTATTTGAATAAAATGCAGGTTGATGAAGTAGAGAAACAAGTGGAGGAATTCATGGAACCGGCCAATCACCAAACCAGTGGGCAGGCAAAATCAAATGATCAAAAAAGTAGATAGGATTTGTTGGGATATTAATTTTTTGAATACCAAGGAACACGATTAACTTAACAGAACTCAATGAAGAAAACGAATTTATGTAGTCAACTCACAAAGGAGAGGGACATGAGGATTGATTTGATTTAGGAGATTTGTTTAAGACATTTGTAAATGTAATTCTTTTGTCATTATTTTGATTCAATTGGAGGTGAGATAATTAAATAATCATTTTTTTTTGGGCACCATGTAAGATTTCATCTCATCCATTTTTTCAGATTATGTTTTCATTCTTTTAGTGTGTGAATTACCTTTCTTACTCTTCTACTTTTCCAGATTATGTTTTCATCCATTTTTTCCTAACTTAATGAGATTCAACTATTTCCTAAAGTGGGATTCAACCGTTTCTTAATTTAATGATATTCTTTCTTTTTGGAACAAATTTCCTAATTTAGTAGGATTCAACAATTTCCTAATTTAGTGGAATTCAACAATTTCTTATTTAGTGGGATTCAATCACAATAATTACGGGAGATAAGAAAATAGAGGATTTCAAAAATTCATAATAACCGATCCAAGTGATTTTATTTTCTTCTTTGGGAATACCAAAAGTTAGGGGTTTATTAAAAATAGTGGGGGAGTAACCGAAATAATTATGCTAAATATATGTCACAACATTTCCAATGGATACAGTAAAAATCACACACGACATAGTAATTATGGTAAATTCACAAACAATCATGGTAAAATAAAATAGCGCACAATGTAAAATAAACTAAATCAATCGTACTAATTAGCTCCAGTACTCATGGTCAAAATTTGTCCACAACACATTCCATTCATTGCGGTAAAAATTGATTTAGGACATGGTAATATTTGTTGATTTAACAACTTGAATCATGGTGAAAAATATGACCACAATGGCTGTGTTCGTTTGGTAGTTTTAGTTTAGTTTTGATGATGTCATCAAGTGTCATGAGTGGAGAGAGATAAAGAGAGAATTGAGGAAAATGATGATGTCATCAAAACTAAAACGAAAACTAAACTGGAAAACGAACAAGGCCAATATCTTCCAATAATCATGGTAAAAATTAATCTCACAAGAGTAAATATGGTAAATTTGAAACTATTAGTTAACGGCTTACAAGCCACTGCGCGGGCCTATATAGATAATTAAGGAGTCTGTATGTTGTCCTTCTACATACCTCTTATCCATGTACGCCCGCGCAACGGCTCTCTTATAGAAGGCATGGTATAAAATCATCACATAAGGTTCTTGTAAAAAACAAATAGCAAACATAATAAAAAACAAAATAAAAATTGTAATATTTAATGAGAAAATGTTGTAAACTTATAACTAGTCAAAAAATATGGTAAATATAATATCCTTTTGGAATACGTACCATGGTAAAAAAATATATATATCACATATCACGGTTTTTATGATTAAAAATAATTAATCACTAGTAAACATGATAATCATTGTTAATTAAGAACTTGAATTATAATAAAACATATCAACCATATAATCGACATTTCATGGTAAAAATAAAAAGAAAAAAAAAACAAAAATCTTGGTAAAAATATCAAAACAAATCCCAGTTTTATGGTAAAAATTACTTAATGACCTATAAACATGGTAATAATAATTGAATTAATATCTTGAATCATGGTAAAAAAAAATGTCGAAATCATGATAAACAGGAAATCTTACTTAATGTTCATGGTAAAAATTCTAGGATGATATAGCCCTTGTGTGTGCCTATATAGATAAGGTGTATGTGCGCTCTCCTCATACATAACATCCAGAAAAAAATAAAAAAAAAATTGGCCAAACTGAACCGACTTAAAAAAAATTTTCAAAAATTTGATGTTTAATCGCTCCGAATCAAGTCCAAGTCGATTTTTGATTTCTATAGAAAAAATTAGGGGTTTTCATGTTTAGACTCCTAGGACCTGGACCAATCTGGGCCATTCATCTCAAAACACACACACACACACACACAAAAAGAGAAATAGTTGGAAAAAAGGAAAGGAAACCCAAAAAACAATCCATAAAGTGCATCCGATGGACACCCGATGCACTTTATGGGTTTTTTTCTGGGTTTCTTTCATGTTCCATGTCAGACCTAAAAAAAAAAAAACATAGCCAATCTTTTTCTCAGAATATATATAGAAAAAGCGCTTCCCTCACGGTCTCTCACACCTCCTTTGGATGGAGGGCTTTTGAGAGAGAAGAAAGGGAATTGACGGAAACATGTTTCTTTCTCTTGTTTGGATGACACCAAAGGTGAGAGAGGGAAGGAGAGGGTGAGAGTCCGGACTCCTTTCAAACTCCCATTTCGTTTCTCGCCAAAATTGGTGCGGTTGCGTGAGAAAGAAAAGGCGACGTCAACTTCCGGCAACCGTGAGGTCCACCCCTTGGTCGGATCGTCGTCGTACTTGCACCGTTTTCTTCGTCTTGTTGAGGAGAAGCCACTGAATCTGTGATCAAAACTGAGTTTTGAGATTGTCGTAGAGTCGCTGGAGATGAGAATGAGGAGGGAGAAAGAGAGATTTCTCATTGTTATTTTGGATGTGTATGTGAGAAAACTCTCACCATTCTTTTCTTTTCTCACCATTCTTTTCTTTTCTCACCAGTAACGGAGATGTCTTCCCTTTCCTTTCTTTTCTCCTCTCACCATTCAAAGGAGCTGTCACCCAACGAATTTTTTTACCTCAATTAGTATTATCACGCCTCATCGTCTCTCTCGCTCGCCAGAAATTTCTACGCGATTAGAAGACCCGAACCAACCCTAAAGCAAGCATGCTCCATTCTCTCTCTCTGATGCTGCTCCAAGCACGAAGATATATTCAAGTTTTGTTTTTGCCTTCAGTCGATTGATTCGATTGATGAACTTGAACCACTTTTGTCTGTAGGGGGTGAAAGTATGACAGAAAAATCGACAGAAAAAAGTGGGGTTTGGTCGGTCCAGGTTATGCGGCCTTGTTCGGTTAACAAGTTTAGTTTAGTTTAGTTTAGTTTTGATGATGTAAGCAGGTGTAATAAGTGGAGAGAGATAGAGAAAAAAGTGAAAAAATGATGATGTAATCAAAACTGAAATAGTGCAAAACTGTCCCAAAACCCCCAAACGAACACAGCCGTTAAAATCGGTTTCGATTTTCAGTGGCAGGTTTTTCATCAGATTTTTGGTTCGGGTTCGGTTCCCAGGTACTGTCCGACCGACCCGACCCAAACCGAAGTACTACATTAAGCACTGCGCATGAATCCCAGCCGTTCATTACACCTAAATCCTACGACGTAGAATACCCTTATTTGAATAGATATAATTCAGCCCTAATTAACCAGCCGTCCTCTCTCTCCTCTTCCTCTCTCATTTACAACGACATCCCAGGAATATGGCAGCTCAGCACTAATCGGCTTCTCCTCTCTCTGGTCTCTACATTCTTCTCCTCTCTCTATCTTGGTTTGGTTGGCTGCGGAGTGGAGGATTGCAAGTCCATCGTTCTCGGCATAGTGTTTGGTCAGCCACACCCAAAAATCCCAACCTTTTTGGGTTTCTGAAATGAAAGCTCTGAGAGCTGCGCTTAGAACACTCCCCGTCCTTTCTTCTTCTTCAATACCCACCAAAACCCATCTCAATTCAGCCCTTCTACGCCGCTTCTACGCTGCCCAACCTCAGCAAGACGATGACAGTGGTGATTCTACCTTTGACAGTACCGAATACACATCACCCAACACGAGTTTTGATGAAATAACTCCAAATTCGACATGGGATAAGAAGTACAGGGATAAAGCGGATCGAGCTGTATTTGGGGAAGAAACTCAGAATAGGAAATTGTTCGAGGAAAAGGAGAAGACGCGAAGAGCTAATGTGCTTGCCAAGGCTTTACTTGAAGCGGCCTTAGAGCGAGCGGATGAGGAGGAAGAGGAGGAGCAGGATTTGGTGGTGAAGGAAGAGGATCAGAAGTCGTTGTCTGTTGGCATTATTGGAGCACCCAATGCTGGAAAGTCAGCATTGACCAATTACATGGTTTGTGATTTAATGTTGGATTAGTATAGTATAGCCAATGTTTTTTGGTTGTTTCATTTTAGGTTTTCAGTTTGTTTAAGGTTCTCTTTTTAGTATTTGTATCTATGCATATGTCCATGCTTAACATGAATATAGCTGATAGGGTGTTTGATGGGGTGGAAGAGTGAACAAATTCGAAAAATAGGAAAGGAGAAAAAGGATATGAACACTTGCATGGAAAATGGGTTAGATGGAATGTGGTATAGTGGAAATAACAACTCATTTTAAAGCCACGTATGTCCCTCCCTCTCCCGTGTGCACAATTTGTCTTAAGTTTCTTGTTCCAACACCTCGAAGTAGTTGGAGTGTTGGACCGATGTGTGGGAATGGACTTTGGAGTGTTGGACCAAAGTAAGGGACTGGTGGCATAAATGAGCGAAAAGCGAAACGGCTCCTTTGTTAACCCCAAGGAAATAACTGATAGCGTAGTGGCTAATTGGTTCATGATAAATATCTCAAGAACTGCAGGTCATGAGTTTGAATCTTGTAGCGCTTGACCCCTCGGGCCACCCCGGGATTTAGATAGCTGGGGATTAATGAGTTGAAGCTTTTTTGAGTGCCCTTTTTACCCTGAAAAATGAATCTGTTGTTTACCCTTTATGACACCTTGTTGCTAGTAGTAGATGCCACTAACTTGTTCCCACTAGATTTACATTCCAACTTACTTTGGATGGTCCCTCTTGCCTTTTCTCTCTCATTATTGCCAGACCTGATTTTGTGCTTTTTGTGCTCTGCTTCTTCTCCAATATTTTAATCAAGGTTCTAAAACTCGCTAGGCGCTCCCAGGGCGGCCGGGCACCTTCTAGCTTCCAGGGCCGAGTACTCGGCGCCTAGTCGGGCAATTAGTCGGTGTAGTCGGCGAGGGGCCTTCTAGCGCCTAGGCAGTGAGTACTTGGCTTTCCAGACCTTCTTTCAGAACACTAATTTTAATGGCTAATTAGCTAATAACAGTTTGGGTGTTTTTGTATCTATGAGACCTCAATCATGGATTTCCTTAGAAATTGGAGTTCCATCCTACTCTTGAATGTAATGTCCTAAAAGCTTAGAATATTGATAATGTAATGGCAGCACAATTAGATTACCAGGATTGAAGATGCACTGGATGGATTTGTTTTGATATATCTTATGACAAAGCAGACATTTGGTTTTGCATGTTCTCTATCTTTGTGCTAGCAGATATGTAGGCGTAGAGGTGTTAAGTTTTTTATCATTGCACTAAAACATCTATATGTTTGCATCATTTTCTGATTAGGATTAATCCTGCTGTGACTACATGTATTTTTTTATATGTTTTCACATTATTGATTATTTGATTTAGGTTGGGACAAAAGTTGCTGCTGTTTCTCGCAAGACACACACAACTACTCACGAAGTGTTAGGAGTGGTGACAAAAGGAAGTATCCAAATTGTAAGTCACTTATCAACTCAATGTATTCTAGATAGTATGGTTTATTATTTCTTCTTCACTCACAAAAAAAGCTTCACTCTTAAAAGACAAAAGCAGAGTGCGTGTACCTTGGTTTCATGTTTTAATAAGGTTAAAACTGCAAGATCCACCTGTTTTATAGTTTGTCATTCGATGATTTTATTCCATCTATATATCTAACTGGTTTGTCGGTCAGTGTTTTTTTGACACTCCAGGAATTACGCAACGGAGGATTGGTTTTCCTTATAAGGACGATATCAAAGTTCGGGTTGAAAGTGCATGGAGTTCTCTTGACCTATATGATGTGCTAATAGTTATATTTGATGTTCATAGACACCTTAACAGGTTAGTGACTCCTCACTTCGATTTGGAGGAAACTTCTATGAATTGTACTGTTGTTCGGCTTTGAGCAAACTTCAGGTTGTCCATTGGCCAACAAGTTATCACGTTGGCTCAGTGAACTTTCCAGTTTGCAGTTTTCTAAATTGTTTTATGTTTTTGTTGGAACCACGAAACATAATTGGCGTCTTAGTCGCACGAAATGGGAGTGGATGCGGGGACGAGAGCAGAAGCGGGTGCGAGGGAGCTGAGGCACTTAGAAGTTCCCAATGTTGGGAGCGCTTAAGGAGCTTATATAGATTATATTTAAATATGTATGTAAAATATGTTTAAATACTTAACCATTGAAGGAAAATTCATACTTATTGATAATTTTGCTCATCTTAAAGGGTAAATTTTTTGGAAGTTAGTTATTTTCAATTTGCAAAACTTCTTGACTCGTATGATTTTCATATTCTTATTTTCACACCCTTAAAAGTACGAGAATAATTGCTTTAATAGCCCAAAAAGCACCCATCCTAGATAGAAGCAACCTCCCGTCAAACTCCCATCTTAGGAGCACCGATTCCAGCTCCCTCTTGGGGGCGCACCCGTTTTAGAATGATCCTGCAACTAAGCTTGGCGTCATTGTCTACATTAGGTTCATCATTTTTCTTTGAATTTTACGTTGTCAAGATCAAACATTAGTATAATGTTATTGCGGAAAATGCTGATTATACCACCTATAGCCTATAGGGCAGTGGTTAGACTTGATATATGTGTAAAAGAGTATGAAGTATGTAAATAGACTAGAAGTGAAATGTGTGTTGTGATTCTGAATGTTTTTCTTTTTTATGATTATCTTAACCATTGCGCTATAGGCACTTGTTAACATGACCGTACTGTTAATTGTCTTCAATAAGAAAATTAGGTACTTTATGCAGAAATCACAATGAAGACGAAATGGAATGGAATACCCATTCCTGCTTCCGCTTTTGTTGCTGGCATGTAGGGGCATATGAATCTTATTATTATTCCCTTAGCAAGTCCAATGTTTGGTAATACTTGACGAACTTCCGGAATCGAATAAAATTTCAAGTCCACAAGACACATGTACTATTCTACACATTGTAGAACTTGACAGCAGTAAGGGCAAAACGAGTCCAACTGAGTCAAGGCAGATACTTATGTGCACGGTAGAAGTTTAAAACAGTGACAAAAAACTAAATCTCAGGAGAGAAGGAATTGTTTTGAAATCAGGCACTAGTAAAATAGTGGTTAAACATTTCATGACTCTGCAAACTTCTATGTACAACATAAGTTCTCACTCAAACTTTCCTAATATCCAAGTATCTCTTCTGGTAGGTTTCTCATCAAGAATAATTTATCTGTTTAGAAATCTGGATTTATTGAATAATTTTGAGGAGTGAGGACCTAATAACATCTTCTCGTCGACTGCAAAACTTTTGAAATTCTGAAGGGAAGAAAACTGTCAACTGGGAAAAACCGCACCAAATGGGTATAAATTTCTGTAGGTTAATAATTCATGTTCAAAATTTTTGCAAGACTTTGGTCTATGGTGTTTGCTTAAACAGAAAGAAGACGATGATTGGTTTAGACATTGGACTTGATGATAGCTATTCTGCTCAAGGATGCTTCATGAAAGTAGTAATCGTCTAGTGACTGGACCATCTTCATCTTTAGTTAAAGAACATGCATCTAAAAGATAATGAGTCATATGACAAATAACCATCATATTGTACATAAACTTGCGCCCATATCCCCACATGCACTTTTGTTTAATCATATATCCCTGCATGAAATTTTTGAAGTGGATTAAGAATAGTTCTTGGGATGCCCAGGGCAGCAACAGTGTGGTTTCTTCTACAAGGAAGCCATTTGCTAATCTGACGCTCATGGACAGCTTTCATTAACATGATATCTGGAGGAAGCAAGTAGATCGTTCTAAACATCCTTCTCATATGGGTTGTCCTTAAGAAATAATGGACCAGCGGTCACCAATCTTTGGGTAAAGGGTCAATCCAAATTGGGCTGATTTCCATGTATAGATGAATCTAGGAACTTCTCGTTGACTAGAATAGCTGATTCTGTTTTCTTGGTATCAAGGAACAAAAGAAAGTGCGATACAGTTTGCTTTTGCTAAAGCATGAACAAATGTAGTGAACAAGGACACATGACGTTTTCTTCCTCCTTGGTATACTGCGATGCTTCCTAGTTTCAGTTTCTTACCAAGTGCCATCCTGCCAAACTTTGGGCATGGGTTCTGGTCATTGGAACAGAGTCTCAGTATAAAGTGGAGGTAAGGCTTTGTCGACCTACTCTACTAGACATATCAAGCGGGCATGAGCCTTGTACACTGGCACTTGTGCTATTTGATTTTTTATATTGTTCAGGGATACTTGGTTCTACTATAAAAAGGAAAAAAGTAACGGATTATTATAGGCTATACTTGGTATATGTTGGTACATCTTTGAAATAGGTGTGTCTAATTCGTCATTATTGTGATTTCGTGGTTTATTATTCTTAATATTTCTTTTCCGGTTCATTGAACAGGCTTGTTTGTGAATACAATGAGAACTATTCTTGTGAATATTTGATAGTAGATATACCTTCTCCTGTATATTTGGTAACATGATACGATCATTGGTCACTTAATTGCTTTAATTCTTTCACTGATACAGGCCAGATGAAAGGGTGATTAGATTGATTAAACGTATGGGCTCACTAGTGAACCCGAAACAGAAGCGATTGCTATGTATGAATAAGGTGGATTTGGTTGAGAAGAAGAAAGATTTGTTGAAGGTGGCTGAACAATTCAAAGATTTACCTGGATATGATAAGTTAGTTCTCTTCTTGCTGAAAGTTGTCTCTTAACGCTTGAGATAGCTATAATTCCTTGATTTATCTTCTTCTTTTTCTCCTTTTAGGTATTTCATGATCTCTGGGCTGAAAGGTTCTGGAGTAAAAGATCTTACTCAATATCTTATGGAGCAGGTTGGTACTGTCAATTTTCATAAATATTTAGCTGCTGAAATCCATGATTTGTAATCTTATAGCATTTAGCAAATGCAGGTTATGGTTGAAGCTATTCTACCTGTTTCTGTTCATGTTCATTTTCTCTGGTTAAGTCATGTACCTAATTCTGACCCTCTATCATTTTCATACTACGTGTAGGCAGTTAAAAGACCTTGGGATGAAGATCCCCATACAATGAGTGAAGAAGTTATGAAAACCATATCTTTAGAAATCGTGCGTGAAAAGTTGCTGGACCATATACACCAGGTTGAGCTTAGCTTCCTATTCTACTTGTCGTATAGCAAAAGATTATTTGAGTTGCCGGTTTTGATTTACTAGTTTTTCTGTATTTCCTTTATCCACCTTATTTCACGAGGAGTTTAAATTGGGTAAGTTAACTTTATTTCAGGAAATCCCATATGACATAGAACATCGCTTGGTTGATTGGAAGGAGTTACGAGATGGTTCTCTTAGGGTCGAGCAACACTTGATCACTCAGAAGATGAGCCAGCGCAAGATCCTTGTTGGGAAGAATGGCTCTAAAATAGGGTACATTACTAACCCAATCCCTACCAATTCAGGCACATGGATCCTTAATTGCCTTTCCCCTCCATCAAGAGGCATATGCTCAGTTGAACATTTTTCGTGACATCATTCCATGTCAATTTAGGTCTTCCGTTAAAATGATTACTTAATGGTTTTCACTGTACATGAACAAACCATATTAATTCTTTCTTAACTTTTCCTCAATTGGTGCTATTTGTAGCATTTCATGAAGGTTATGTTCACCGAAGCAGAGTTTTTTCTCTTGTATTTCTGTCGTGTGTTAGAGGTGCATCTCTGACCAATTTGTGTAGGTTTTCATTGTGATTTTGGTAGCTCTGCATTGTCGAGAATTTCTTCTTACTCATAGGGGAACTATATGGTTGATTGATTTCTTGGAAATGGCATAGATGACACAAGGAAGAGAAAACACTAAAGGGGATAGTTGTAGTTGTCAAAAGACGAGGATAGAATAAAAGATTTAGGGGTTGATGAAGAAGTGAGAAAAATCTGTAGAGAGAGAGAAACTACAGTGCTTCCATACATTAAAGTATTCAACTTGTATTTGTATTTAGATTGCCAATCTCTTCCCAACCTAATTAGCAACAGATACGGATACAGATACGGACACGACACGACGCGGATATGCGGATACCTAATTTTTCCAAAACTAGGACACGATATGTTGGGGGATATGTTACATAAGTATTAAATTTTGAGTTTACATATATACCTAAAAAACTGAGAAAAAACAGAAAAAGAAAATAGAAAAATTGAGAATAAAATTTTTTAGGGTTGATTTGGGTTTTACGTTGAAGGGAGAGAAGAACGATATTTATTTGTCTGATATATGTGTTATTACACTTTTTACCCCTTACTTATTGGGTACTGCTTTATTATTCTATTTAATTTAAAATTTATAGTTTTTACCCTGTTTAAAGTTTTAAATATTGTATTTTGAGCCATTGAGTGTCCGAAAACGTATCGGTAGCGTGTCAGAGCGTATTGAAAAACTTGTCGGAGCGTGTCGAAAAACGTGTATCGAAAAACGTATCCAACTCAGAAAAAATAATTAAATATACGGATACCTATTTTCACGTATTGGACACGTATCGGGAACATATCCAAGCGTATTGGTGTCCGATATGTTCGGGATATGGATTCGTTTACCCTGGGAGAATGACCGTGCTTCTTAGCTCCCAACTGATCAACTTTTGTTCATGTCTTGCATCAATAAGGCCTACATAGGAGTATTTTAGAAAACACCCCAAAAGAGGTCAAACTAAGTCTAAATGGCGGGGTTTTTTTTCTCAGTACCGTATTCTAAAAAATAAGTTTTATTGTCTAATACCTTTTCATTTGTCTTGTTATTTTCCTAACCCAACCAAAAGTAAGTAAATGAATTTAACTTCTTCACTTCATTCTCTCTCCATGTATTTTCCTTTTCATTTTTCTTTTGCTTCCATATCATAGCTTGGAAGATCTCGTGAGATGGACCGTATCAAAGATTAAATCAAGGACTCCTAACATGACTCGTTGCTAGTTAACATTAGTCAGACTTTCTTTGCATAACTCCAACATCAACTTGACTGTATCAATCTATTCTTGTGAATGTTTTTTGCATCGAGTTAGCTGCTTTTTTTTTTTTAACTATTTTTTGCTTTTTGCAAGGTATAAGCACTCTTTACGAGTTTATCTTTCTCCCTTTGATTTCAATTTCCTATACATATGTCTGCGTTGATTATCTGTGGCAAAACCAAATATTTCTTGTTGAACTTGTATTCGAGCATTCGGCAGAACTTCTTTTTTTGTTTCATGTTATGGATGTACCATTTCATCAAATGCATTCATTTGAAATAATTTTTGGTTGCTTTGTAACACAGGAGGATAGGCATTGAAGCCAATGAAGAGCTAAGATCCATATTTAAGAGGAATGTCCATCTAATTCTCCAAGTTAGATTAAAATGATGAAGTTGGCTAATGAAGAAGAATGTTGCTGCTGCATACCATTTTCTACTGTAAGTGTACTGTATTTGTATTTTGAGCAGCTGATTTTCGATGCTTTGTTTGCAAATGTCATTAACAGATTGGTTTAGGGCTGTTTCCCTTTGTTTTATCCATTTTTCAGATTTTTCCTTGTTCGCTTTTTTGTATTCTATAAAACCACACAGAAGACATAAAGTTTACCCTCTTAATTTATTGAATCCTTCCAGTTTAGCCCTACAATATGATCCTTTGGACACTGCAGACTTACTGTGTTTGTGCGACTAGGCATTTGAAGTTTGTTCACATATTGTAAAGCGTAGAAGAGGCATTGAGACAACATGCTGGGAAAGCTGGTTTAAGGTGGCAGATTTGCATGATGATGCAGACTTGGAAAGTGAAATTTCAGATGACTTTCCAGATGTCATGCCTATGCGTAAGGGAGAAAATCGTTTTGTAGTGAGCAAGAAAAATAGCCATTCTTTATCTTCTCCTATGTACAAAAGGGAAATGGCGATGGAGCAAACAGGTAACACTACCAATTTCATCGCTTGTCCCTTTCCCACCAGATAACTTTGCTGAAAGGGATAATCAGCAGTCACATGGGGCAGATTTAACTGTGAAAGCAACCGGCGAGGCTTCTTCTGATTCTGTCACAAATGATGTGCACAAAATGGATAAACCACGAACCAGTACAGGGGGGTTGTATTCGGAATCTTCTCGAGAAAACTTAGATGATAGAAAGACTCGAGATACTCATGGGTCGCCAATCGGTGGAAACACAATGCAGAATTCCTTCAATTCCCAAAGTAGTGGTGAAGCAGTTGTGGTTTTTCTGGAAAAGAGAGTAGAATTGAGAATACAAATTTATCTTCCGGGGAGCACTTAAATGAGTGGAAACATATTACTTATGGGTCTCCAATTGGAGGATATCCAACACAGAACTCCTTTGATTCCGTTGGTAGTGAACAAGATGGTCGGAGTACTGGCTTTTCTGGAAAAGAGAGAAATTGAGAGCACAGATTTGACTGGGAGTTCAACGAAACAGCCTGGCAGTGTTTGGAGTGGTTGGACAGGAAATAGCTTGGAGGGGTCGGCTGTGCAGGAACCTGATCCTTTGGACATGTCAGAAGAGGCTAAGGCTCAGAGGTAGTTCCGGCGTGTTGCTCAGATCAAGGACATCTCTGAACTCAGTCAAATAGCCGATGAAGACTTCCCGTCGATAATGCCAATGCTGGAACGATTTAACAGGTTTGTGGTGAGCAAGAGGAAAACACCTCTAGAGAGAAGATTGACATTTCTGCAGTACAGGAGGAATCTTCCAGTAGTGAGCTGAGAGATCCAATGGAGGAAAACGAAAATAGCTGAAAAACAGAGAAAACTAAAGAGCTGCAAAAATTTGATATTTGTCGTCAACTTTTCTCCAACTGCATTTGTATCATAGCACCACAAATTTTTTTTTTTCCGCTTCATGGTCGTTGCTAATGAACACAGGATTTGGGGGATCTGTAGTGAACTTGCTCCATAAACGCTCGGTTTAGTTTTCAGATTGATTGTCAACCTGTACTTTGCTTCACTTGTGTTATGGTTGCTGAACTATATTTTTGAGAAATGTATTTTTGAGAAGTGCATGTTCCTGACTCATTCCTCTTATTGACTTTTTCGATTTTTTGTTTAAAATGTCCCCAAGTCTCCTCGATTTTGGCGGTGCAATCCGGGGGTATTGAAAATGTTGGATGTTCACAACAAGACCTTTATAACGCTGAAAGAGATAGGAGGAAAGCGTTATTGGGACAAGACGCCAACATGTTGGTAAAGTATTTTAAGCTTGAATAAAAATAATCCAGCTTTTACATATGCGATTAAGGAGGATGATGAGGGGAAATTGAGTCACTGTTTTTGGGCCGATGCCACCTCTAGGAAGTCGTACCAGTCTTTTGGGGACGTGGTGATGTTTGATACCACTTACAAGACAAACCGGTATCAAATGATGTTCGCACCTTTATTAGGAGTTAATCACCGTGGGCAAACAATTCTTTTCGGGTGTGGCTTTTTAAATGATGAACTCACTACTTTTTTTGAGTGGCTTTTCCAGCAATGGTTAAATGCAATGCCAGCAGGCCCCCCCAAAATGATAATTACCGATCAAGATCGTGCAATGACAAAGGCAATTGCTAGTACTCTTCCAAACGCTCATTATAGGTATTGCATATGGCACATTGTCAACAAATTTTCAGAAAAAATAGGTGCAATAAGTTATAAAGAACATTATGATGAGTTCAAAAGTTGCATATGGAAATCCGAAACCCAACAAGAGTTTGACGCAAGATGGGCAGAAGTAGTGGAGAAAACTAATTTGACTTCCAATGAATGGTTAAATGGCATGTACAAAATTCGTGAGAAATGAGTTCCGACTTACATGAACCATATGTTTTCTGCCCACATGACTAGCAGCCAAAGGGCTGAAATTTCACATGCTTTCTTCAAGAGGTATCTATCAATAGAGATTGATAATCTCCTCCATGGAAAAGGTGCAAAAAAAGGAGACCAGTACAAGTGCTAGAAAATCATATAGATTTGTCCCATATAGAGCACTGTCATTGAGGGATTAACTCTTGTTTTACACCTCTGCTAAAAAGAATCATCCACTTCAATGTGGAGCTTTGGACTTATAATCAAATATCATCTACATGGGCTTGTACTATCATCACACTCCATTCTAGAAAGGGAAAAAAAAAAACTTTAAAAGTAAGTGAATCAATGCAACATCAAAGAAAAAAGAAAAAGTAGAACCAAATGATTAGGATTAGCAGTTCAAATACATAACATACTTATCTGGCAGTAAGGCAGAAGCAGCTGCTATAGAATCAGTAAGCCAACTAATGTTGAGTATGTAGTCCTTCACTGTGCTTGAATACAAGAACTTCCTTGTTTGTAGTTGCTAAAAACAAATGAAAAAAAAATTCATTGTAAACATCAGAGCAGGCTAAAGTAAAGGTAAAGGTATGCTATGCAGCAGCAAAACTAAGCTTGTGGCATTTGATGTAGTAGTAGCCAATGTTCTGGGATTGATATGAACAGTGAACACAACCATTAAATACATGAAGAATGTACCATGTTCCAGATTACATACCAAAAACAAACCATCACAACACTTTAGTAACTAAATAGACACTATGGACACAAGCTACTTATGTTGCTGTCCATGTAGAGTAACTAGGTACTTGCTTGAATGACAGTAGAAAGTATGTACCCATAGGTATGTGTGACTGTGCACAGATTCAAGAAAACCATATGTAATGAAACTGAACTGGACAAACTAACATGCAGTCTATTTCCTTTCATGGTGGAGAACAAGGACACAATGCATACAAATAAATCAGTCCAAACTAACAGCAGCGAAAGGGGGATTTAATTTCAGTCCAAACTAACAGCAACAAAAAGAGGATTTGATTTTAGTCCAAACAAACAGCAACAAAAAGAGGATTTCATGCAATCCAAACTAACAACATGAACAGGGGATTTAATTCCAGAGTTCAACCAAATGAAGCACAGGTGACTTAGAAAATTGGTACGGGTCAGAGTTATAATCATTGAATCATAACTCCAACTACATAAATTAGAGCAATACATAAACCAAATCGAACCACACTCATACAGAGAAGAACAATACTGTAGTGATTTTGAAACTCTACTTTCAACTTTTTTTTAAACCCTAATTTTTTCAACAGATCTACGATTTTTTTTTGAAATAGAGAAACAGAGCTAGAAAAATTTTGAAAATTGGGCTTCCAAACTCACAGAAAACAGAGAGAAGAGGATTTTGGTTTTTAAAAAATTTCGAATTTTTTCAAAACTTCTTAGATCTAGGCTTCGAAAAATTCAAAGATTTCGAAAATAGAGAGAAGAGTGCGAGAGAGGGAGAGACCTGAAAAGATGGAGACGCGTGGGTTGTGTGTTCTTCTTCTTCCTCGACTTCGACCTAAAAAGAGAGAGACCTGAAAAGTTAGGGTTTTTTCACACAAACGAACAGACGACAGAAAGTTGGAGAAGATGAAGCAAATCCGTACCTAGAGCTGTTCTTCTTCTTCCTCGAACTAGGGTTTTCGATCGTGTTGTACTGTTTCACCTCGATCGCCTCTCTCTCTCTCTCGAAGACGAGAAATGAGGGAATGGTCCGGATCATTACATCTTATATTGACCCGTTTCGTCCAACCCGGTACCATTTTACCCGGTCTAGAGACCTGCAAACTTGTTTTTTACCGGTTTTCTCCCACAGCCGTTGGATTAGATCCAACGGCCAGCGATCGTGGTCTGGATTTTAACATTTTGTAGACACCCCAATCCGGACCTTTGAAATTCCGGAGCTTCCCTGATGATGAAAAGGCCTAATGAGGGTACACAAGGTTTGATCAAAAACTTGAAAAAACCCCCACCAATAACCTCCCATGAGATTACCCAAATACCCCTTGAAACCCCGGAATTGCCCAAAACTTCACAACACATGCACTTGGATTACACTTTTAGGCACCTAGATTGGCCAAATCCAGGCGCCTGGATTTCATAGTTCAGGCGCCTGGATTCAATCCAGGCGCCTGGAATTGCACAATCCAGGCGCCTGGATATCAGTCCAGGTTGAGTGTGGTTTAAATTGATAGTGGGCGGAAACGATATCTTGGGGGATTTTGCTGCAGCATCAGTTGGAGAGGAGTGTGGGGGAGATCATTGCACCTACCCATTACCCCCTAGGTGACCCCTCATCCTTTGGAAGGTTCAAGTGGCTCTTTATGAACCCTTATTTGCTTATTTAAGCACCTCTCCTCTTCCATTTGGAGGGGCTGAGAAATCACTCTCTCATCTTGCTGTTACTCTGTCAAAATAACTCCAGAATTTCCAGTTTCCTCAATCACTTCACCAACTCAACCCATTTTAACCCCAAAATCCACCTCTTCACCTCATTAATCCATCATCTACACACTCTCATCATCTAAACTCCATCAAAGCTTCCACAAACTATTCTCCACAGCTCTATAAAACCAAAAAAAAAAAAACAGAAGCTACATTTCAACAAAACTCATTCCAAAAACCCATTTCAACCTTTTTGATCAAGCTAAAGAGGTAGATTTTCTATCAAAAGTGTTCAAAAAGACCCTGAGGGGACTCAATCAAGCCCTCATTGGTCTTCTATACCAGTAGAGGGTTTGGGAGAGGATCGAGAATCATCAAGAAAAAAAAAATACATTTTGTGCATCAGTACTCAATCCAGGCGCCTGGATCATCACATTCCAGGCGCCTGCATTGAGTCCAGGCGCCTGGATTTACTCCATGCAGGCGCCTGGACCCCCCCCCCCCCCCCCCCCCCCCCCTCTCCCCTTTTTTCCCCTATCATGTTTTCTGTTTTCTTTCACATTCTGATCAACTTTGGTACATCACTTGCATCCCCTGATCCATATTTCGTTATATTTCGTGCTCTGATCCTCATTTAAAAGTTCATTTGAAGTGTTTCGATTTTATAATCATGCTTTAGAGGAGGATTACACATGAGAGAGTGGGTTAAATGATCTTATACGTTATATGTATCTTCTGATCATTTAGTTTTGAGAGTGTCAAGACAAGATTTTCTAAGTTACATGAGCATATCCCCTCATAAGTGTCCAAAATGAACATAATCAACGCATTTTTGTTGTATTTTAGCACTATTTCATGGTATTTGGGTTGCATTCAAGTGTCAGGCTTGTTGCTGTATTGTCAAATTGTAACACCCCGGATTATTTCAAAAATATTTGATACACATTTTGGAGTACTTATGAGAATGTTATTGGATAAACCGAGACCGCGGTTAGTCTCAAGGTAATTTATTGGAGCCATGGTAAAATTTTTAGAATTTTCTGAGGTAATATCTGGACTGCACGGTCGGAGCGGAGCTTGTTTCCGCGGTCGTGGGAGTTCCAGCCGCCTGCTGGAAGTGGAAATTTCTCAATTATGGGAGTGGGTCCTACCCCACCCCCTAAGTCGTCTCTTCTTTCTCTCTTTTTCTTCTTTTCTTTTGTTTTTCCTTCTTTCTTTTCATTTGAGTGGGAGATTAATCAGAGAAGAGAGAGAGAGAGGGAGAGAAAGGGAGAAGTGGGCAGAGGAAGAAGAGAAGAAGGAAAAGAAGAAGAAATAGAGGAAGGAGAAGGAGGATGGACCGAAAAATTGGGAAAAACCCAAATTAAGGTACGGATTGGAGTTTAGTGTCAGAATTCTTGAGTTATGCTGTGTATTTGCAAATTAATTTGGTGTTTTGCATCTCATAAGGGTGAATTGGGGTCTGTTTTTACGAAAATTCGTGGAAGAAACGTAAGGGTGTTCACTGACAGTTTTATGGAATACAATCTGCCATGGTTTTTGGCAAATTTTAAGATATGGTTCCCAAATTTGGAATTTTCTGAAAATTTAACTGGAGGTACCCATATGAGTTCTAGACCTTGTGTTAAATTTTAGTGATTTTATGGGAAGTACAGAAAATATGAAAAATGTTTTACCGAGCTGTTGTCGGGTTCGCATCTGTGCAGACAGCACTGACACTCTTTGGGAAAACGGTTATAACTTTTAGCTCGGGTATCCGATTGGTACACCGTCTTTTGATTATGAAACTAGACTTGTAAGGCTTTCAGAATTGATAGGCCTTGTAGCTTGATTATTTCCTAGTAATAGCAGTTTTTAATTTGAAGTTGGAGGAAAATCTGTTTTGGGAAGGTTTTAGCAGGTTCTGGGCTAGTGTGACGGTTGATTAAAAATAGTTGCAGAGCTTAGAAAATTCTGAGTTTTTAGTATGTTGTTTCTGCTTGTGTCTATGGTCTACGGTTAAAATGTTGGGATGTTTGGACGGGTGGATTAATTCTATAAATTCGTAGAGCGCAGCACTGTTGAGTCGTAGGATGCATTTTCATGCATTTCACTTGCATTTGGGCATGAGTTTTGGTGCTGAGTCTTACGAGTGCTGTATATTTGGTATTATAGGTGATGATATGGTAAGAATGGTCGTGATTACGCCTCTGGTGCGTAGAGGTTAAGTCTATGGCGGAGTTGGTCCTGTTGTGGCAGGTGAGAATGTACAGCCTCTATAATAAATAGAAATGTGTAGTGTTTATGTGGTGTTTTCAAATGTGTGGTGTGATTATTGATGTTTTGAAAACTCTCCTTGTGATTTTTGTATATGTTAAAAATATTGTGTTTGGACGGATTAAATGATTTTCAGTGATGGATCAAATGATTTTTATGATGGATCAAATGATTTTTGGTGTGTGGAAGGAAAATGTTTTATGCCTCTTGTGCCAATGTTTGCAAGCTTGGTTGCTGCTTGCTTTATGTTGTGCAAGCTTGGTTGCTGCTTGCTATTTGTTGTTGTGCAAGCTTGGTTGCTGCTTGCTATTTGTGGTTGTGCAAGCTTGGTTGCTGCTTGCGTTATGTGGGGCAAGCTTGGTTGCTGCTTGCCGGTAAGCTTTGCTTACCTTCTGGGTTGCACCTACCATTGGTGATAAAGAATGGCCCTCGTCACCGCCACTATATGTGAGCCTGTGAGCGAGGTAACGGTACCGTCATAACTCCCGGTCGTGAGGTTGGCGACTCGTTGGCACATTGGGTAAATTGATTTGATATTATTTTATATTGTGAAAGAAAATGTGAAATATTTTGCAAAACCCGCAGAGGTGTGTTGATGAAATGGGCCGGTGGGCCGTGTTTTTGAGATGAGCCGAAAGGCTGTGTTGTTTAGATGGGCCGGTGGGCCATGTTTTGAGATGAGCCGGTGGGCTGCATTTTTGAAATAAATATGGTGGGCTGTGTTTTTGAGATAAAAGTGTGGGTGTGATGTTTAAAACTGTGATCCATCTAAATTGTTTAAGCAAATGTGTTGGTGTGTTGTTTATGCTTCGATCCATCTAAATACTTATCATTTCCATTTATTATGTTGCTAAGGTACATTCTCCTGTAACCTTTTTGGTTGCAGATTTTCAGTTGAGCTAGACGTCGGTCCACTACAGTGCCAGAGTGTCAGACAGGTGTTTATAGAGGTTGATGTTTGTATTTATGTGGTTTAGAGGGTGTTGTAGAATGACAATATATTTGAGTGATTGGTGTGGATCAGTACAAGTCTAATATTGTTGACTGTACAATTGTTGAGGAGGTGTGAACGCCTGTATATATATTTTTATTTGGTTCTGCTGCGAGCTGTAGTTTATTTTTTTTGAGTATTTAATTTTGTGAGAGGTCGGAAAGGCGTACAGGTGGTGACAGGTGTCCTGTCACTTTGAGCAAGTTATGTCTTGTCAGAGTAGGGTGTGACAATTTTGGTATTAGAGCCTAGGTTATAGATTCTGTAGACTTTATGAGAGTGTGGCACTTGTGGTGGACCATAGGCGGTGTTGTTTGAGTTCTTGAGTCTAGGTAAAACCTAGAATGTTGAGAAGAGTGTCTCAGGGGTGAGGGTAGTGGGTGCATACATACATGTAAGATTCATGCATATTTCTATGTTTTGTTTTTGTAGCAGTTTGATAGAAGGAAGTGATAAGGTGCAACATGAGTAAGTAAATTAGTTTGATCCAAATGCTAGAATGTTGGAGGTTATGATGGGATTGGCAGAGAAAATGCTCAGCGTGGTGGTTAAGAATGACATGGCGGATTGATTTGAAGAGTGACTGGCCAGCACACTTCAAAACAACCCTCTGATGTCACTCTATTACCACGTGTGGGTGGATGAAGGTGTGCAAAGAGGTACATGCGGTAAAGAAGGTGTCGATGTTAAAGAGCGTATTTGTGTGTTTACTATGAAAGTGTATGGTTATGCATTTGATCGATGTACTAGGTGTTTAATGTGATTAGAAATGAGGACATGGTACAGATGTTAAAGGATTTATTGGACTTACAGGTCCTATAAAGGTATAAAATCAGTTGGAAGATGTGGTACGTATTTTCAAAAAGATAGACTAGTGATGAGGAAATTGTATACACATGTTGATCGTGACTGTAAGGGCATTGAAGGCAGTGGTATGGATGTCGAGGATAATGAATGGAATGAGATAAAATGTTTAGTCCTAGTAGTTGATGTTTGTAGATAATTTCCTTATGGATGATTGGGCTGACGTGGTTCCGTGATTTTATATACCTTTGGAGATTCCTAATATTGAGTTGTTACTTTCATATGTGATTTGGGTGAAGGTTAATTTTTATTTGATTTTGACCAGCGTATTGTGGGAGTAATTATGTGTTTGGATGATCAATTTGGTTACGAAGTTGGAGTTGGTTTATTAAAGTTGTGTGTTAAGGTAGAATCCGTATTTGATATTGTTCATGGGTTTTGGGACAGTCCTACGGATATTGAGGTGTATAGTGGAAAAAAAAAAACAAAAGAGAGGAGTTATTTGGGGTATTCAAAAGGATTTGGACTTTTATCTATTCTTGATATTCACACTACTATGCGCGTGTTATGGTTTTAAAGGATAAACTTAAGTATGTGAATTGACAAAACTGAGAGGAATCAGGTGCTAAGTGTAGCGAAACGAATTATAAATGGGTTTGGACAAATTGCGATATTGTGGATTGTAGTAGGAGAAGTAGTCAATATTTTATTACGGGTTGGAAAGTCTGTTTATAGATGTTGAGTTGATTGTTACTAAATTTGGATTCGGGTCCTTAATTTTTCTTAAGGGCAGTGCTTTGTGTATTGTGCATGTGTGGGGAAGGTATTAGGAGTTGAAAGATGAGTTAGAGTTACTTTTACGGCAGACAAAAAGGTGTGAAAAATTTAGAGGTTTGGGGATTATTGGCAGTATGTTTGAAGAGCATGAAATAATACAAGGTTTTGATAAGTACCTTGGGTGATCTAATCTGAAAGCTAAAAGGACTGTGAACTGAATACGATGGTTGACCTATATCTGATTTAGTAGAGTATGCTCAGACAATGGATATTAATGGCTAAATGTGAATAAGTGAAATTATTTTCGGACGGCTGTCAAGAAGACTGTACTAATATGTGTCTTTATGGATGAGAATGTGAATATGTGGCTAACAAAAACTGATGTGGTGTTAAGAGTGACGTGAGTTTGATTTAAGGGTAATGGTAGGTACGTAAATTTTTCGGGTGACGCAATTGTGAGGTTCGAAGGAAAAAAAAAAAAGGGGGGAAAGTGTGAGCTATACAGTAAAATATGTGGACATCCGGAAGAAAGAAATGCGTAAGTTAGGACTTCAGTTGGATTCTTTTAGGTTGAGAGTTTTAGACATTCCTGAATTTCATTGGATTGAGTTGTTATGATTTTAGTGGGTGAGGTTGTTATAGAAACTATTATTTTATCAACTTAGGGATATTTCGAGTTTGCAGATGTCTTTTTGGAAATGATATGGCTATGGATGTTGCATTGTGGGATATAATGATCAGGGTATTGAGATTGTATATTGATTTCCTTTAAACTACAATGTTATTGGCTTTAGTGAGTAACACATGGTTTTCGTGAGCATCGTATCAGGTGGGATAAGGTGAAAGTCTTTTCGCATATGCCATTTATTGGGAATGAAAATATTGTCGATTTTGTATAAATAAGGAGTGTAGAATGACTAACTGGTTACTGCACGAGAATATGAAATTTGGAGTTTGGTAGAATATCATCTGGGTCGTATATGTGGAAATATGAATGGCTGTTTGTTTATTGTGAGAAGATTATAAGAGAGATGAATAATTGGGTAAAATTTGGCTATAGTTGTATATGGTAACAGTGAACCATAGGATGTTTGGGTGTTTGTGAATTCCCTGGTGTTAAAAGCATATCTCTATTAGCGAGTGTTATGAAATTCGAGAGTAAGAACAGATAAGGTGTTTCGATATGTGACCGTTGAGGTGATTAAAAGGTGTTAGAGCTGCAAATTATTTACTGGTTTGTGTGAAGTTTGTCCTTAGTACTAAGTATATGATGATATTAAGGATTTTTGTGATTCAGAAAGCCTAAATGATTTTATGTTCTAGTGGGAAGTGTTGGAAAAAAAAAAAAGAAAAAAAAAAAGAAACAGAAATGTTTGTGGTTACATTTTGAGAGGTGCAATACACCCAAGGGCAAAACATTTGATTGGTTGGCAACCATGGATTGAGTGGAAACTGTAGTTTGATTACTAAAGTGAGGAGCATTGAGCGATCAATTTATGGGTATTTGTCATTGAGGCAGAGTTGAACCGGAGTTTATAGAATTGTGTGCTGCTTGTTTACAGTTGAGTATGGAATATAATTGGCATTGTTGAATGATAGATAAACAATGGGGTTCCTCCTCAGAAATTTGGTGGTTTGTTGGACAGATAGAATGATTAGAGTGTCTGAGAAGGTGGAAGAAAAAAAAAAAAAAAAAGGTTTTGGGTAAGCTAGTGGTTGTGCAGAGGATATTGTTAATATTCAGGGACAAAGTTGGGTTTGAACGGAAAAAAAAATGATTGTGAGGATGATGTTTAAGTGGTCAAAAAGTTCGTGAGGCGTTACGAGGAATGTTGAATTTGGTTTGATGAGGTGACATGTGTTTGGGAAATTGATTAGAATTTCTGAAGGAGCTTAAATATTTTATCTCGTTACAGTTCTTTGGGTCAAGATTATTGTGTTGAAATTTATTGGGAAGGCGAATTGAAAATTGGGTAACTAAAGGAATATTCGTGCTATGTGAAGAAACTACGAGAAATTTTGTATATGGGATCAAGTATTGTGCTCTGAAATAATTTCGTTGGGAAAATGTTGTGGAGAATTCATTAGATTGAGCAAGGTACTTGGGAAGGTGCGAAGTAATGCAGAAAATTATTTGATAATGGGAAGAAAAATTTCGAGGACGAAATTTCATAAGGTGGGGAGAATTGTAACACCCCGGATTATTTCAAAAATATTTGATACACATTTTGGAGTACTTATGAGAATGTTATTGGATAAACCGAGACCGCGGTTAGTCTCAAGGTAATTTATTGGAGCCATGGTAAAATTTTTAGAATTTTCTGAGGTAATATCTGGACTGCACGGTCGGAGCGGAGCTTGTTTCCGCGGTCGTGGGAGTTCCAGCCGCCTGCTGGAAGTGGAAATTTCTCAATTATGGGAGTGGGTCCTACCCCACCCCCTAAGTCGTCTCTTCTTTCTCTCTTTTTCTTCTTTTCTTTTGTTTTTCCTTCTTTCTTTTCATTTGAGTGGGAGATTAATCAGAGAAGAGAGAGAGAGAGGGAGAGAAAGGGAGAAGTGGGCAGAGGAAGAAGAGAAGAAGGAAAAGAAGAAGAAATAGAGGAAGGAGAAGGAGGATGGACCGAAAAATTGGGAAAAACCCAAATTAAGGTACGGATTGGAGTTTAGTGTCAGAATTCTTGAGTTATGCTGTGTATTTGCAAATTAATTTGGTGTTTTGCATCTCATAAGGGTGAATTGGGGTCTGTTTTTACGAAAATTCGTGGAAGAAACGTAAGGGTGTTCACTGACAGTTTTATGGAATACAATCTGCCATGGTTTTTGGCAAATTTTAAGATATGGTTCCCAAATTTGGAATTTTCTGGAAATTTAACTGGAGGTACCCATATGAGTTCTAGACCTTGTGTTAAATTTTAGTGATTTTATGGGAAGTACAGAAAATATGAAAAATGTTTTACCGAGCTGTTGTCGGGTTCGCATCTGTGCAGACAGCACTGACACTCTTTGGGAAAACGGTTATAACTTTTAGCTCGGGTATCCGATTGGTACACCGTCTTTTGATTATGAAACTAGACTTGTAAGGCTTTCAGAATTGATAGGCCTTGTAGCTTGATTATTTCCTAGTAATAGCAGTTTTTAATTTGAAGTTGGAGGAAAATCTGTTTTGGGAAGGTTTTAGCAGGTTCTGGGCTAGTGTGACGGTTGATTAAAAATAGTTGCAGAGCTTAGAAAATTCTGAGTTTTTAGTATGTTGTTTCTGCTTGTGTCTATGGTCTACGGTTAAAATGTTGGGATGTTTGGACGGGTGGATTAATTCTATAAATTCGTAGAGCGCAGCACTGTTGAGTCGTAGGATGCATTTTCATGCATTTCACTTGCATTTGGGCATGAGTTTTGGTGCTGAGTCTTACGAGTGCTGTATATTTGGTATTATAGGTGATGATATGGTAAGAATGGTCGTGATTACGCCTCTGGTGCGTAGAGGTTAAGTCTATGGCGGAGTTGGTCCTGTTGTGGCAGGTGAGAATGTACAGCCTCTATAATAAATAGAAATGTGTAGTGTTTATGTGGTGTTTTCAAATGTGTGGTGTGATTATTGATGTTTTGAAAACTCTCCTTGTGATTTTTGTATATGTTAAAAATATTGTGTTTGGACGGATTAAATGATTTTCAGTGATGGATCAAATGATTTTTATGATGGATCAAATGATTTTTGGTGTGTGGAAGGAAAATGTTTTATGCCTCTTGTGCCAATGTTTGCAAGCTTGGTTGCTGCTTGCTTTATGTTGTGCAAGCTTGGTTGCTGCTTGCTATTTGTTGTTGTGCAAGCTTGGTTGCTGCTTGCTATTTGTGGTTGTGCAAGCTTGGTTGCTGCTTGCGTTATGTGGGGCAAGCTTGGTTGCTGCTTGCCGGTAAGCTTTGCTTACCTTCTGGGTTGCACCTACCATTGGTGATAAAGAATGGCCCTCGTCACCGCCACTATATGTGAGCCTGTGAGCGAGGTAACGGTACCGTCATAACTCCCGGTCGTGAGGTTGGCGACTCGTTGGCACATTGGGTAAATTGATTTGATATTATTTTATATTGTGAAAGAAAATGTGAAATATTTTGCAAAACCCGCAGAGGTGTGTTGATGAAATGGGCCGGTGGGCCGTGTTTTTGAGATGAGCCGAAAGGCTGTGTTGTTTAGATGGGCCGGTGGGCCATGTTTTGAGATGAGCCGGTGGGCTGCATTTTTGAAATAAATATGGTGGGCTGTGTTTTTGAGATAAAAGTGTGGGTGTGATGTTTAAAACTGTGATCCATCTAAATTGTTTAAGCAAATGTGTTGGTGTGTTGTTTATGCTTCGATCCATCTAAATACTTATCATTTCCATTTATTATGTTGCTAAGGTACATTCTCCTGTAACCTTTTTGGTTGCAGATTTTCAGTTGAGCTAGACGTCGGTCCACTACAGTGCCAGAGTGTCAGACAGGTGTTTATAGAGGTTGATGTTTGTATTTATGTGGTTTAGAGGGTGTTGTAGAATGACAATATATTTGAGTGATTGGTGTGGATCAGTACAAGTCTAATATTGTTGACTGTACAATTGTTGAGGAGGTGTGAACGCCTGTATATATATTTTTATTTGGTTCTGCTGCGAGCTGTAGTTTATTTTTTTTGAGTATTTAATTTTGTGAGAGGTCGGAAAGGCGTACAGGTGGTGACAGGTGTCCTGTCACTTTGAGCAAGTTATGTCTTGTCAGAGTAGGGTGTGACAATTTTGGTATTAGAGCCTAGGTTATAGATTCTGTAGACTTTATGAGAGTGTGGCACTTGTGGTGGACCATAGGCGGTGTTGTTTGAGTTCTTGAGTCTAGGTAAACCTAGAATGTTGAGAAGAGTGTCTCAGGGGTGAGGGTAGTGGGTGCATACATACATGTAAGATTCATGCATATTTCTATGTTTTGTTTTTGTAGCAGTTTGATAGAAGGAAGTGATAAGGTGCAACATGAGTAAGTAAATTAGTTTGATCCAAATGCTAGAATGTTGGAGGTTATGATGGGATTGGCAGAGAAAATGCTCAGCGTGGTGGTTAAGAATGACATGGCGGATTGATTTGAAGAGTGACTGGCCAGCACACTTCAAAACAACCCTCTGATGTCACTCTATTACCACGTGTGGGTGGATGAAGGTGTGCAAAGAGGTACATGCGGTAAAGAAGGTGTCGATGTTAAAGAGCGTATTTGTGTGTTTACTATGAAAGTGTATGGTTATGCATTTGATCGATGTACTAGGTGTTTAATGTGATTAGAAATGAGGACATGGTACAGATGTTAAAGGATTTATTGGACTTACAGGTCCTATAAAGGTATAAAATCAGTTGGAAGATGTGGTACGTATTTTCAAAAAGATAGACTAGTGATGAGGAAATTGTATACACATGTTGATCGTGACTGTAAGGGCATTGAAGGCAGTGGTATGGATGTCGAGGATAATGAATGGAATGAGATAAAATGTTTAGTCCTAGTAGTTGATGTTTGTAGATAATTTCCTTATGGATGATTGGGCTGACGTGGTTCCGTGATTTTATATACCTTTGGAGATTCCTAATATTGAGTTGTTACTTTCATATGTGATTTGGGTGAAGGTTAATTTTTATTTGATTTTGACCAGCGTATTGTGGGAGTAATTATGTGTTTGGATGATCAATTTGGTTACGAAGTTGGAGTTGGTTTATTAAAGTTGTGTGTTAAGGTAGAATCCGTATTTGATATTGTTCATGGGTTTTGGGACAGTCCTACGGATATTGAGGTGTATAGTGGAAAAAAAAAAACAAAAGAGAGGAGTTATTTGGGGTATTCAAAAGGATTTGGACTTTTATCTATTCTTGATATTCACACTACTATGCGCGTGTTATGGTTTTAAAGGATAAACTTAAGTATGTGAATTGACAAAACTGAGAGGAATCAGGTGCTAAGTGTAGCGAAACGAATTATAAATGGGTTTGGACAAATTGCGATATTGTGGATTGTAGTAGGAGAAGTAGTCAATATTTTATTACGGGTTGGAAAGTCTGTTTATAGATGTTGAGTTGATTGTTACTAAATTTGGATTCGGGTCCTTAATTTTTCTTAAGGGCAGTGCTTTGTGTATTGTGCATGTGTGGGGAAGGTATTAGGAGTTGAAAGATGAGTTAGAGTTACTTTTACGGCAGACAAAAAGGTGTGAAAAATTTAGAGGTTTGGGGATTATTGGCAGTATGTTTGAAGAGCATGAAATAATACAAGGTTTTGATAAGTACCTTGGGTGATCTAATCTGAAAGCTAAAAGGACTGTGAACTGAATACGATGGTTGACCTATATCTGATTTAGTAGAGTATGCTCAGACAATGGATATTAATGGCTAAATGTGAATAAGTGAAATTATTTTCGGACGGCTGTCAAGAAGACTGTACTAATATGTGTCTTTATGGATGAGAATGTGAATATGTGGCTAACAAAAACTGATGTGGTGTTAAGAGTGACGTGAGTTTGATTTAAGGGTAATGGTAGGTACGTAAATTTTTCGGGTGACGCAATTGTGAGGTTCGAAGGAAAAAAAAAAAGGGGGGAAAGTGTGAGCTATACAGTAAAATATGTGGACATCCGGAAGAAAGAAATGCGTAAGTTAGGACTTCAGTTGGATTCTTTTAGGTTGAGAGTTTTAGACATTCCTGAATTTCATTGGATTGAGTTGTTATGATTTTAGTGGGTGAGGTTGTTATAGAAACTATTATTTTATCAACTTAGGGATATTTCGAGTTTGCAGATGTCTTTTTGGAAATGATATGGCTATGGATGTTGCATTGTGGGATATAATGATCAGGGTATTGAGATTGTATATTGATTTCCTTTAAACTACAATGTTATTGGCTTTAGTGAGTAACACATGGTTTTCGTGAGCATCGTATCAGGTGGGATAAGGTGAAAGTCTTTTCGCATATGCCATTTATTGGGAATGAAAATATTGTCGATTTTGTATAAATAAGGAGTGTAGAATGACTAACTGGTTACTGCACGAGAATATGAAATTTGGAGTTTGGTAGAATATCATCTGGGTCGTATATGTGGAAATATGAATGGCTGTTTGTTTATTGTGAGAAGATTATAAGAGAGATGAATAATTGGGTAAAATTTGGCTATAGTTGTATATGGTAACAGTGAACCATAGGATGTTTGGGTGTTTGTGAATTCCCTGGTGTTAAAAGCATATCTCTATTAGCGAGTGTTATGAAATTCGAGAGTAAGAACAGATAAGGTGTTTCGATATGTGACCGTTGAGGTGATTAAAAGGTGTTAGAGCTGCAAATTATTTACTGGTTTGTGTGAAGTTTGTCCTTAGTACTAAGTATATGATGATATTAAGGATTTTTGTGATTCAGAAAGCCTAAATGATTTTATGTTCTAGTGGGAAGTGTTGGAAAAAAAAAAAAGAAAAAAAAAAAGAAACAGAAATGTTTGTGGTTACATTTTGAGAGGTGCAATACACCCAAGGGCAAAACATTTGATTGGTTGGCAACCATGGATTGAGTGGAAACTGTAGTTTGATTACTAAAGTGAGGAGCATTGAGCGATCAATTTATGGGTATTTGTCATTGAGGCAGAGTTGAACCGGAGTTTATAGAATTGTGTGCTGCTTGTTTACAGTTGAGTATGGAATATAATTGGCATTGTTGAATGATAGATAAACAATGGGGTTCCTCCTCAGAAATTTGGTGGTTTGTTGGACAGATAGAATGATTAGAGTGTCTGAGAAGGTGGAAGAAAAAAAAAAAAAAAAAAGGTTTTGGGTAAGCTAGTGGTTGTGCAGAGGATATTGTTAATATTCAGGGACAAAGTTGGGTTTGAACGGAAAAAAAAATGATTGTGAGGATGATGTTTAAGTGGTCAAAAAGTTCGTGAGGCGTTACGAGGAATGTTGAATTTGGTTTGATGAGGTGACATGTGTTTGGGAAATTGATTAGAATTTCTGAAGGAGCTTAAATATTTTATCTCGTTACAGTTCTTTGGGTCAAGATTATTGTGTTGAAATTTATTGGGAAGGCGAATTGAAAATTGGGTAACTAAAGGAATATTCGTGCTATGTGAAGAAACTACGAGAAATTTTGTATATGGGATCAAGTATTGTGCTCTGAAATAATTTCGTTGGGAAAATGTTGTGGAGAATTCATTAGATTGAGCAAGGTACTTGGGAAGGTGCGAAGTAATGCAGAAAATTATTTGATAATGGGAAGAAAAATTTCGAGGACGAAATTTCATAAGGTGGGGAGAATTGTAACACCCCGGATTATTTCAAAAATATTTGATACACATTTTGGAGTACTTATGAGAATGTTATTGGATAAACCGAGACCGCGGTTAGTCTCAAGGTAATTTATTGGAGCCATGGTAAAATTTTTAGAATTTTCTGAGGTAATATCTGGACTGCACGGTCGGAGCGGAGCTTGTTTCCGCGGTCGTGGGAGTTCCAGCCGCCTGCTGGAAGTGGAAATTTCTCAATTATGGGAGTGGGTCCTACCCCACCCCCTAAGTCGTCTCTTCTTTCTCTCTTTTTCTTCTTTTCTTTTGTTTTTCCTTCTTTCTTTTCATTTGAGTGGGAGATTAATCAGAGAAGAGAGAGAGAGAGGGAGAGAAAGGGAGAAGTGGGCAGAGGAAGAAGAGAAGAAGGAAAAGAAGAAGAAATAGAGGAAGGAGAAGGAGGATGGACCGAAAAATTGGGAAAAACCCAAATTAAGGTACGGATTGGAGTTTAGTGTCAGAATTCTTGAGTTATGCTGTGTATTTGCAAATTAATTTGGTGTTTTGCATCTCATAAGGGTGAATTGGGGTCTGTTTTTACGAAAATTCGTGGAAGAAACGTAAGGGTGTTCACTGACAGTTTTATGGAATACAATCTGCCATGGTTTTTGGCAAATTTTAAGATATGGTTCCCAAATTTGGAATTTTCTGGAAATTTAACTGGAGGTACCCATATGAGTTCTAGACCTTGTGTTAAATTTTAGTGATTTTATGGGAAGTACAGAAAATATGAAAAATGTTTTACCGAGCTGTTGTCGGGTTCGCATCTGTGCAGACAGCACTGACACTCTTTGGGAAAACGGTTATAACTTTTAGCTCGGGTATCCGATTGGTACACCGTCTTTTGATTATGAAACTAGACTTGTAAGGCTTTCAGAATTGATAGGCCTTGTAGCTTGATTATTTCCTAGTAATAGCAGTTTTTAATTTGAAGTTGGAGGAAAATCTGTTTTGGGAAGGTTTTAGCAGGTTCTGGGCTAGTGTGACGGTTGATTAAAAATAGTTGCAGAGCTTAGAAAATTCTGAGTTTTTAGTATGTTGTTTCTGCTTGTGTCTATGGTCTACGGTTAAAATGTTGGGATGTTTGGACGGGTGGATTAATTCTATAAATTCGTAGAGCGCAGCACTGTTGAGTCGTAGGATGCATTTTCATGCATTTCACTTGCATTTGGGCATGAGTTTTGGTGCTGAGTCTTACGAGTGCTATATATTTGGTATTATAGGTGATGATATGGTAAGAATGGTCGTGATTACGCCTCTGGTGCGTAGAGGTTAAGTCTATGGCGGAGTTGGTCCTGTTGTGGCAGGTGAGAATGTACAGCCTCTATAATAAATAGAAATGTGTAGTGTTTATGTGGTGTTTTCAAATGTGTGGTGTGATTATTGATGTTTTGAAAACTCTCCTTGTGATTTTTGTATATGTTAAAAATATTGTGTTTGGACGGATTAAATGATTTTCAGTGATGGATCAAATGATTTTTATGATGGATCAAATGATTTTTGGTGTGTGGAAGGAAAATGTTTTATGCCTCTTGTGCCAATGTTTGCAAGCTTGGTTGCTGCTTGCTTTATGTTGTGCAAGCTTGGTTGCTGCTTGCTATTTGTTGTTGTGCAAGCTTGGTTGCTGCTTGCTATTTGTGGTTGTGCAAGCTTGGTTGCTGCTTGCGTTATGTGGGGCAAGCTTGGTTGCTGCTTGCCGGTAAGCTTTGCTTACCTTCTGGGTTGCACCTACCATTGGTGATAAAGAATGGCCCTCGTCACCGCCACTATATGTGAGCCTGTGAGCGAGGTAACGGTACCGTCATAACTCCCGGTCGTGAGGTTGGCGACTCGTTGGCACATTGGGTAAATTGATTTGATATTATTTTATATTGTGAAAGAAAATGTGAAATATTTTGCAAAACCCGCAGAGGTGTGTTGATGAAATGGGCCGGTGGGCCGTGTTTTTGAGATGAGCCGAAAGGCTGTGTTGTTTAGATGGGCCGGTGGGCCATGTTTTGAGATGAGCCGGTGGGCTGCATTTTTGAAATAAATATGGTGGGCTGTGTTTTTGAGATAAAAGTGTGGGTGTGATGTTTAAAACTGTGATCCATCTAAATTGTTTAAGCAAATGTGTTGGTGTGTTGTTTATGCTTCGATCCATCTAAATACTTATCATTTCCATTTATTATGTTGCTAAGGTACATTCTCCTGTAACCTTTTTGGTTGCAGATTTTCAGTTGAGCTAGACGTCGGTCCACTACAGTGCCAGAGTGTCAGACAGGTGTTCATAGAGGTTGATGTTTGTATTTATGTGGTTTAGAGGGTGTTGTAGAATGACAATATATTTGAGTGATTGGTGTGGATCAGTACAAGTCTAATATTGTTGACTGTACAATTGTTGAGGAGGTGTGAACGCCTGTATATATATTTTTATTTGGTTCTGCTGCGAGCTGTAGTTTATTTTTTTTGAGTATTTAATTTTGTGAGAGGCCGGAAAGGCGTACAGGTGGTGACAGGTGTCCTGTCACTTTGAGCAAGTTATGTCTTGTCAGAGTAGGGTGTGACACAAATACTTTCCAGAGTGCACAAGGGTTGATTAGAGCATTGCATTTGTTGATTTCTACCGGAAAATGGGATTTTAGAGTTTCTGTCTGAAAGGCAATCTAGGCGCCTGGATTGATCCTTCCAGGCACCTGGACCCAATCCAGGCGCCTGGATTGACTCTTTTCAGGCGCCTAGATCCTATCCAGGGGTGATTTGATGAGTACTTAGGATCAGTTTCTAAGGTATTTTAGGGCATCTTGGGGGTATGTTAGTATAATCGCGGCATCCTTTGTATATAAATCATCCATGCACAACATTTGCACAAGTATTCACCCATTTCTCATTAATGTTCTTGATGTATTTGCTACATTTTTACATGAATATGTGTACAAAGTCCATTCAAACAACATTTTCAAAATTCCTTAAGCATTGAGTAGAGACTGGCAATCGTGCCGGGCGAGAGGGGTGCTTTGAATTCCTTCCCCTCTCGTAACCTAGCTCTCGGACCCGAGAAATCTCAGTAAAAGCAGACCAGTGAAATATTTTCTATTCCAAGGGCAAAAGAGTCATTTTTCAAATGTTTCTCGAGTATGGTCCTCAAATCCGGGTGACGACTCCCTTCAACCAATCAAAACCGTTTTCCAAGTCGAATCAATTTCGTGGGCATTCCCGCGGGGTGTTCACACATTTTCTAAGCTACCAGACCTGAAGCTTATTGTGTGTGTGTGTGTGTGTGTGTGTGTGTGTGTGTGTGTGTGTGTGTGTGTGTATATATATATAGGGAGAGGATCCGGTCAGGACTCCCGCATTTTATAAAATGCGGACCTTCCCTCTCCCGGCCAAATGGTCGGGATCCGAACCGTTGGATGTGTTTAAAATGTGTTTTCAAGGGCCTACGCGAAGATTCGGCAAAAGAAATGACCGGGAAGGGCTTCATCCGAGCAGTTTTCATGAAATATTTATCCTACGGTTTGTTATGAAAACTGCTCGGATGAAGCCCTTCCCGGTCATTTTTTTTGCCGAATCTTCGCGTAGGCCCTTGAAAACACATTTTAAACACATCCAATGGTTCGGATCCCGACCATTTGGCCGGGAAATGGCCGGGAAAGGGGAGGTCCGCATTTTAGTAAAATGCGGGAGTCCTGACTGGATCCTCTTCGTATATATATATATATATATATATATATATATATATATATATATATATATATATATATATATATATATATGAAGATGTTCTATTGAGGACTCCCTAAAAAATTTCCTCCGTGAGGACCACCCCTTTTTTGATTTTTTGGACCAAATTTCGACGATCCGAACCGCTCAATGTGTTTAAAACATGTTTTCCATGGCCAACTCGAGGAATCACAAAAAAAAAATACCTGAAAGGGTTTCATCCGAGCGGTTTTTCATAATAACCGTACATATATAATTTATCAAAAAATGCTCGAATGAAGCCCTTTTGAGTATTTTTTTTGGATGAATCCTCGCGGTGACTCTTAAAATCACGTTTTAAACACATTGAGCGGTTCGGATCGTTGAGATTCGACCCCGATCCATGAGGTTCGCAAATTACGAGTTTGAGGGAGTCCTTAGTAGAACGGGATCATATATATATATATATATATATGGACACTCATTTTGCACTCCTCATTTGACACCCCATCTCAGCCCTTAAAATCAAGGGTTGAGATTAAAACTTTAAAAACTCCTCCCAAGCTCACGTGCCCTCCCCCTCTCTCCTCCCTCCGTAAAAGTGTAAAACACACCCAAATGTTCGACCGACGATCCTCTAACCCACGCGCCGCTGCTGCTTTCGTATGAAGATCTGAAGGGTGGTGGGCTTATGGAGTTGGCCTGCTTATGAAGATCCGCGAGTGGTCTGCTATCGCCGCCGCTCCGAAGTGGAAGACCTTCATAGTTCATACGGCGGCTCAACCAAAGCTTCAATTAGTTGATATTAATGGAGAAAATAAAGCTTTTGATTTTATGAAAATAAAGCTTTTGATTTTATGAAAATAAAATCTCAGATTCCCTCCATGGGTTCCGTTAATTGCAGTGCTTCAATGGTTAGAAGTAGAGATGAGAAATCTAAGCCCATTGTTTATGATGAATAGAAGTTAGCTCTGCCTGGCCCACTGAATCTGAATCTTTTTCTCCTCTTTTGGATGATTCTTGGTTGGATAATCAACCCCTTGAATGCAGTGGTATTCCTTGAACTCGTGATTTACTTCCGAAAAAGGGGAATTTCTATCCTTCATTACTTGATTTTGTATGAAATGTACTTCGGTAGGTATATATGTAATCTGGGCAGAGAGAGATTATTTCAGGGAGGAGAGATTCCGTCAAAGGAGCGTCCGGCCATGGCTATTGCCGGAGTGGGAGGAAAAACCAGGGGGTGTAGTTGTTGACTTGTTGGTGAAAGAGAGAGTGCGGGATAGAGAGAAGACACGTGAGAAAAAGGGGCTGTCATTAAAGTTTAATCTCAGCCCTCGGTTTCAAGGGCTGAGATGGAGTGTCAAACGAGGAGTGTAAAATGAGTGTCCATAGATCCAGCCCCATATATATACAAAATCGCGTGTTTTTTTAAGTGTAAGGGGAACCGGCCCAAATATATATATATATAAATGGAAACTGTTAAGTTTATAAAATACACAAATTATACATGTGTGTATACGTATTATATATATACTAACACATGAGTACAAGCATTTCATACACTTGAGTTTTGGCACATTAAAAACAGTTTTGGCATTAACACTATCCAACAAATAAATGTCTAAATAGTATTAGTAATCAATGCAAAACACAATATCTATGTTCTCTTAACAAACAAAAACAACTAAATAAAAGTATTTCAATGATTAGTGCGACTTCCTTTAGATATCAAAAGTTATATATTATTGAGTCGAAACTAATTTTTTCAAAAATAATATCCTTCTCCACGAACAAACTCAAAGCAATTGTGAGAAACTCATCTTCCATTTTACAAATGAACCCTGAGACCAGAGCAGAAACAAACCCTTAAGTGTCGGTTTTACATAATTCTTAAATTTACTAGAGTTGAAAATGTTAATTAAAACCCTTTTTTTCAGAGGACCGCTCAACAGATTTTTCAATTTGTAATTTGAAAGTATCAAAAACAGTGAAAATGCTTTAGTGGAAACTAGGAACTCAACGTGAGACACAAAATTTGTTGGCCAGTGGAGTTCTATACTACTCCCTCCATCCGGATTTATTTGTCCCTCGTTCGATTGTAACCGGATAAAAAATTAGTGATATCTTTAAATTGTTAAGCAATTATATATCCAATATGGATCTTGTTTGATAGATCTCGATTAATTCAATAAGACAATATTTTTAAAATTACATAAAACATTGTAAATTACAAGATATAATCATTTGAAAAATAACACGAACTCTCAAAATGGACTAACAAATCCGGACGGAGGAAGTATTAAAGAAGGGATGACCCATCCATAAGATGTTTTAATAATAATAAAAAAAAATTTAAAAGCCACCTTGGTATTTTTCTACTGCGGAGTGGTCTTGGTCCCCAATGGCCAGCTAAGTACCTCCGTCCCTGCACCGTGCATCCTCAGTTACAACAATAACATAACCCATTTAGTCCCCAATAATTGGGGGTATGGGCGGGGGAAGGATAGGAGACAGACCTAACCTTTGGCAATAAATGCACAAAGTGGCTGCTCCCAGAATACCACTGAAACAGATGGATTGGAGACAGACCTAACCTTTGGCAATAAATGCACAAAGTGGCTGCTCACAGAATACCACTGAAACAGTGATCCCCCTATACCGTCGCGTTTGCTGCGGAATCATGCCCTCAAATCAAAGCCAAAAGGCATCAGAGAGGGCAGACCCAAGAATTATTTTGATTTATGTGCACATTACCATGCTTCTTTCATTCAGCATCCAGAGCATTGGCGTTGCACAGAAAAAAAAAAAAAAACCTAGTAAGTGTATCCTTAGCCCCCCCTTATCCACTCGACCATCTCAGCTTCCCACAACTATTTTTACAGAACAAAGAACACATCCCTCCTTGTCTGCCTAATCTTCAGAAAAATGGCGTTCTAAACAAGACAGGCCCATCAAAACAAGGAGCAGCAAAGAATTCACGTTCTTCCACAAATCCAATGGCTCTTGTCCGCCATTTATGCTTTCCAACATCCTCTCAATTCTCTCCCCAGCAACTACTACAATTCTCTCAAACAAACCCACTATCCTCTCTCCCCAAAGCCTCCCAATTTCACACCAATCACTTCCCTCACCTCTCCTCTCTGTCTCTCTCTACTTCCCCATTCCCTCTCTCACTCACACTTCCAATCAAAACCCAAAAACCCAGCAACCCATTTATCATCAGTGCCGCCTCCTCCTCTGCAACACAATCTCAAGCTGTCATTGAAACCCCAGAACTCGCCGAGTCAACCCAATCCCAACTTGCTGAAGAAGAAGAAATTGATGAAACCTCTCGGACCAGAGTTCTCGCACAGAATCTGCCATGGACGAGCACTGCTGATGACATTCGTCCTCTATTTGAGAGATACGGGACCGTTGTGGATATAGAGGTTTGTTTCTTTTTCCTACCTTCTATTATGTTGGTTTTTCTTTCTGGGTTATGTTCGTCTTTTTGGTTCTGATTTCGGGTCTTTGCTTTTTTCTTTGGGTGTTTTTTGTTTTTGTGATTAAAAAGTTCTCGATGTATAACAAGAAGAGTAATAGGAACAGGGGATTGGCTTTCGTTACTATGGGTTCACATGAGGAAGCTTTGGCAGCTCTCAACAATTTGGAATCGTCTGTGAGTATATCGTCTTTGACTTTGGGTTCTGTTTCTTCAGTGGATGGAAGTTTTGCCTTTAGCTTCAGAAAACCTTTTTACCAATGCAGTTTCTGCTTTCAAAGATTTTAGTTTTTTGGGTAATAAAGAGTGTCCTGATAAACCGGACTAATCTCTCTAGCCCCTCCAATGGGGTGGTGATTCAAACTGGTAGCCTGATCAGACCACTGATTTGGAACTGGGGACAGGCCTTGCTCCACCGCCCGACCAGCGCAAGGAACACCCACCGATAGTGCCTAATCAGTCACAGTTGACCCGGAAGGCACGAGGGTTAAGTGACTGGAGGTGGAGAGGGATGTACATAGTGTATTGCATAGAAAGATGTACCTCTTGCGGTTTATCACTCTACTTTATGTAGAGCTCCAAGACTTGCCCTCCAAGTATTCATGTGCTCGGCACACGTGGTAACCGCTTCGGATGACCTCATCTGTGACATACCTAGTGAAACGAATAGGACCACGTGCACGAGCTGCCTTCCATATTTTACACAGGTCACACCAGTTGGATCCGGGCCGGATGGCGACCAAATGAGTCGGTGCGGATCCGGGCATCCCAGACGGAGGCCTCAGTGTAGTGACCCGAAGTAAGAGGGTCGGATTGAATGTTCGGTCTGGCCCAATGATTCGGTCCGAACCAATGGTTGAGCCTGGCATGGCTATTGAATGATTGGGACCTTGTGAATCACATTATTCGGCCTACTATACCTCCCACAGCACTCTCCATTCCATGTGTTTGCGTGAGATGAGGTGGCCCCCAAGGACAAATCTCTGCAGAGGGGAATCTACTCTGCAACCTTGGGGTTGTAACTCCTGCTAAGGCATGTCGATGCTAACCTAGGAGGACCAACTCCGCCATTCAATGGCAGAATGCCAGTACCCAACCAATAATTTTACTTGCTAGAGCGTTAGACTGCCAGATTTTTGCAGAGCATATCTCTTGACCGTAGCCATTCAGGATGATGTGGCGAAAATGGCATTGTCAGACCTTAAGCCAAATTTGGCAGAAGACTTGGGAATGCCAGGATTTGGCAAGAAATGGAGAAGCTTACTACAACTATTCACTTAAAGGGATTTATCTTTCCAGTAAGCTGAAGTTTAGTTTGTTAATGTGCTCTTTTTAGGAATTTGAGGGTCGAACTTTAAAGCTCATTTGGGCGAAGCCAAAGAAGGAAAAACCTAAACCTGTTGCAGAGAAGCCCAAGCCAGCACCAGTTCACAACTTATTTGTCGCGAATTTGTCATATCAGGCAAGAGCCAAAGATCTGAAGGAGTTCTTCAATTCTGAAAATGGCAATGCTGTTTCTGCAGAAGTTATATTTCATGACAATCCCAGAAGGCCTGCTGGATATGGTTTTGTTTCTTTCTATACCAAGCAGGAGGCTGAGGCAGCACTTTCTGCTTTTCAGGGAAAGGTAATTTAGGGATTCTGGTTAATTCTGTCTAGTGAATTATGTATATTGGCACCTTGGCAGCACCATATGTTGGCATGCTTATTTAGGGCCCATTTGATTGGGATTACTTATTTGCTAATTGCATGTTTTGGTTTTCTTCTTAAGCAATTAAGCAACCAAGTTCCACCACACAAATTGCTTATGGATTATTGTTTAGCAACAAGAAAATTAGCAAGCGAACAAATGAACCCTGCTTGCTTGTCAGTTCAATACTTGGAATCTTCACCTTGCGTTTTCTGAGTGGTTATTGTTTCACAGGTTTTTATGGGAAGGTCAATTCGAGTAGCGCTTAGTAAAAAATTTTTGAGACAAGGAACAAAGGCTGACATCCTATTAGAGAGTGCATCAACAACCTTGAGCCCGAACACTGAACAGTCGGAAGAAGCTGATACAGCTTGATGGTGTTTCTTTTTTAGCACAATGAGGTTTTTTTTTGCCCTCTTGTATGTTTTACATAGTGTCACTGTCAGTTAGATAATCAAAAACTTAATGGGATTGATTTTGCTCAATGCGAATTTCCTGTAGTTTTGAGTCTTGATAATTAGATGTTATCATGTTGTATTTTTTTGTCTTCAAACGATAATAGAGTATATCAAGGAGTGGGGACATTCTTGGATGCATCTTAACTATTGCCAACCTCAATGACGGTTAACTGATGAAGAACTTCATAATCTATCTTATTACGCCAAGTGTTCTGTGTTGAACTGCTGATGGGTTAGGCAACAGTTAAAAAAGTTGTGCTCGAAAACATTTGGTTTTCTCCAAGCAAAGCTCTTCGCATCGCAATTACTCATCCATATTGATAATCAAGAAGCCTTGCAGTAACATTGTGGGAAAATACGTGCAATATTCAACCCATGGAGCTCATTGCTCATCTGTTACACAAAATAAAATTTATGCTTCTAAATAAGGTATTCTTGTCATTCAAGTTATGAAGCATAGATATATAAAAAAAAAAATGTTGTACTCTTGTGGGTCCGAGTAATTCACGTGGTACTTCCTAATGTATTCTGGATGTACAAAATGCGTACCCAATTTTTTTCCCTTATAAACTTTTGAATTACCCCAAAAATAAAGTACATACCAAAGCCATAACTAGTTCTTTACACGAGTTGGCTTGATGAGACTTCTGCTTATGCTTATCATGCTTTTGTATAAATATTGTGGGTCATTTCCTAATAGCTTAAGCTTTTGGGATTATTGCTTGCTTAATGTGGTATCAGAGATCAGGTTGCAACAGGTCTTGGGTTCAAGTCTCTCTATTAGCATTTGTTCCCGTTTCCACTATGTTTCTCTCATTTGCATTATATGAATGAATATTTGCACGTCCATGGGAAAGCCGGGGTTGCACATGTGAGAGAGTGTTAGATAGCTTTGATATACATTGTTGAACCCGTTTCTCAACAGCTGAAGCTTTTGGGACAATTGGTAACTTAATATTGTTGGACAATTGGTTGCACAAGAGAGAAAGTGTTAGAATTTAGTCTTATGTGCAATTTCTTTACAAAATGAGATTAATCTTAATTGCTCCTTTTGTATGTAAGCTACTTAACTAATATTTTTGTTCCAATTTTGGAATCTCTATCTATAGCATTTCTTCTATGTTTTAAGTATGAACTTTTTTTCAAGGACGTACACAAGCTATACCCATACCCTACTTTTCTCAAATTTTACCGTATTCGACATAATACTCATATCGTACCCATATCTCAATAGGTACTTGTAGTTGTGCTTCATAACATAACCATGGAATACAGAGTTGATTGCTAGTAGGGTGTCATTTTTTAGTTATGAAGCACTAATACTCCTAGAGGTCGCCATGTCCGCTTATTGGACACGGGGACACGCGTGTCCCGGGCGAGGACATGTATTGGCGTGTCCCTTTAATTAAATTATTTTTTTGGAGGGGGACACACGGGGAACACGGCATGAACATGCATGTGCAGCGTGTCCCCCACTGTGTGTGTGTGTGTGTGTTGTGTGTGTAGCGTATGTACTCGTATATATATTTCCGTCGCTTCGTGGGTGTATATGTTACACATATATGTCATGTTTATGTAATGGTATATATACCATACAATTCATACAGATAATGAGATAAATATATACACTTTTCTATTGATACATAAGATATCTACACTATTGTCACTACATACATACCTACACGCACATGACATATGATTGTATAATATAGTTATTTATTTATTTACTTTGCCATGTCCCTTGCCGTGTCTGTGTCCTTTTTTTAGAATTCTCGTCTCCCGTGTCAGAAAGCATTTTAGATTATAGTAGCTTTTATCTAGTAACAGATCATGAAAGATCAAACACACACTTTCGGACTTGTGTATTGAGAGATCAGACATACAGTGTTACTTTAAGCACATTTACAAACAGGTATTGTTTCTTTCTGCACAATATGGGATATTTAGAACTCTCTCTCTCTCTCTCTCTCTCTCTCTCCACATTTGCATGTGCACGTCTGCTTGTTAGAGGAAGCCATGTTTGCTAAATGGCCATTGTTTCTTTCATATAACCTAGATAAGTGAATCCTTCTTTGTATACACGTTTGTGTGTACATGTCTTCTTGTTAGAGGAGGCCATGTTCGCTAAATGGCCATTGATTCTTTCATATAACCGGGATAAGGGAATCCTAGAGACCAAGTTACTAGGGCTTTTGTGCTGATGTTCTTTTAAGAGCATCCCCTTCTCAGCAGAAGATGGCGTATCTGTGTTGTGCACGATGGCTTACTAAGAAAATGGTAGTCAGGTGGAATAAAATGTCAAGGAGATTTCAATTGCACGTTGAGTTCCTGATATTGCCTCTTAACTTCTCCAACCTTCACACTTCTATCATGTATGGCATTGCGTAGTTAGTTATAGTCACTGGCTTTATTTGCTTTGCTCTGTTGTACTTGGTTGATACAGTTTATAATGCTTCATTACGTGCTTCGCTTGGTCTACTCTTTTACAGCTTTTGAGTGCACTAGATATGTAATCTGGATAGGTACTATTCAACTCACGAGAGTGAAGCAGAACAAGCACCCCAATTATTGAACTTTGGTACGTAGGAACTTTACTCCTGGTGATTTACCCCCCCCCCCCCCCCCCCCAGAAAAAATACTTACTCCTGGTGAAGCTGTGCCTTTAATTTCCAATTACCCCTTTACATATCCCCCATGGTTTCCAAACGCAGCTTTTACTCTTTGGTTGTCAGGTTCCCTAGAAATGAAAAGTTTCCAGCTTCACACTTGTTTATCGTGTTTTTTCGGTAATTTTTATGCCTGATCAAAATCTAGAGCGCAAGAAATACGATTGTTTGTCGGAAGCTATATGTGACAACCGTTCTGTTCCTGCTTTTCTGTTTCTCGTGATGTAATGGAGTCTTGATGTTCAGTAAAAAAGAGAGAGAAGAATACATGAAAGAATGTCGATAAGGTTCTGTTCGTTGAGGATTTTTGATGCACCATTTGTACTTCTAGAATTGCTAAATGACGCCTGCTTAAGCTGTTCAACAAAACTTTTGAGATTGGGAATACCACTAAAAGTAAGGAGATGTGGATTTAAATTGAAAACCTACCTAAAAATTAGGTAGAAAGAAGAAAAGGGTCCCTTGTTTGCTGGCCCAGATCCTAGTCAAAATCGTACTAATAATATCGGTTTGATCTCCGAAGCTAGTCTGTTTACCTACTTAGGAAATTGAAATGAGTCAACGAAGGAATGAAGCGACGTTTACAAAGTCGAGTTTGCCCTCGATGAACACCATTCAGATGTCTAGATTCCTGCTCCCGGATTGTTTGATATCACTCGGAACTCATAAAAGCCAGCACCAGTTTGGTACTTCCATTCTCTCTTGCCTTGTACCTATGTCTGCACCAATACAGACAGTCTCTGCATATGGCTTTCGGTTTCATGATCATCTCTTCAGATGTCAAGTTCTTGTAACCATATGCATTTACTATGCCAAGATGCATCTGTTTCTTATTTGGAAATGAATTTTCTCCCGCAGAACATAATTGTAATGCTTTTGATCTTATGATAATGAAGAAAATGAAAATTCTCTACCAAAATAGCCGGATTCGCTACTTTGCACTCTTTGAACTGGGAGCTTAGGTAGTGAATTCGTGCCGAAGGGACCTTTGGATAACAGGAACTTTTTCCCCCCTTCCGAATTGGAGGTTTTATTTGTTAAGTAGGACATGCGTAAGTGAAATGTGGTAGAAAGAACTGCGTTGTACTTCTATTGTTAAGACTTACTTAAATGTTAGTAAGGTTTGTGTATTCAAAACGAGAAAACTTTTTTACAGCTACTCCTAAAAAGAGCCGTTTACGGAAGCCCCAAAAGGGGCGCACCAACCCTTCATTGCTACAATTTGAACCGGTCATCTTATAGAGCCCGCAGAATAGTGTGTATACGCAAAAATCAGCTTGACCTGGCATCGATAGAGTTTTGAAATGATCCAGACCCTTGTTTTTTTGCACCAAAATTCAATTTTTTGACATACCTATCGATGCTGGATCAAGCTAATTTTTTGCATGTACACTACTTTGCGGGCCTTACAAGATGACTGGTTGATATCGTTGCGATGAGATGTTGGTGGGACTCCCAAAGGAGGCTTCCGTAAACGGCTCCTTTAAAAATGTTTTTCCTCATTGAAAACATCATGTATGTATCATGGATTCCTTTATATGATATATATCAATCGACATGAGAAAAGAATTGGAATCGTGTATGCATGTGCTGATGTGCGTATATCAGAAGTAGCCGAATGAAATAGGATTTTTTTTTTTTTAAAGGAAATTACATATTCATTTTCCTTAGCCGAAAGAAACGCTTACCTCATGGCATTTTTTTTATGATCGGAGACATTCACCGCGTAGATCTCGTCGAGTACTACAAGTGTGTCACAAATCAACTCGATCGGATATCTTTAAGTGCCTCGTCGGAACACAAATAACATGAAAAAGTGATTTTGATCCAGTGTTTGTTTTCATTTGTGTTCCATTTGTTTTTAAAATTATTTGTTTTCCGATGACGTACTTAAAGATATCTGATCGAGATGATTTTTTCAACACTTGTAGTACTCGACGAGGTCTACGCGGTGAACGTCTCCGATCGTTGGAAAGGTGCCGGCGCAGCCGCACCATGGCTGCACAGCACGGGTTTAGGTGCCCAGCAAAGGTAGCAAATACCAAACTAATTTAAACCAACCTCAAATCTAAGTTCTCTCTCTACAATTTGTTACTGTACATGAGCAGCTACCTTCAAACTCTAAAATCACAATATTCTATTGATTCTTCAAACATATATAAAATCATATATCTATATAAATAAGCATGTATTATTGATATAGTATAAAATGGATATAATATATGACTAAATCAAAAAAAAAATACTGGGAAGACCTTGATCCGAGCAGTTTTTCATAAAAATTGTACATATACAGTTTCGTGAAAATGGAAGAAAAAAACCAGTTTTTTGGATTATTTTTCGTCTTTATTCACAAAACTTTAAGTTTGGCTAATAATTTTATACTTTTTAGATTCCTCTCGTCGAGACAAGCCAAGAAACCACAAAAAAATCAACCGAAAACTAACAAATGCAAAAGAAAATTGAATAAGAACAAAATGAAAAAAACCAAAAAACTAATTTTTTGGATTTAGCTTGGTCACAACTGAACTGGAGCAGTTGGCTGAACCCAGTGAATGGATTACCCAACCAAACTCATACCAACAGACCCCATAATAAGAACCGAAAATGAGTTGCATACTTTTTGACTTTTGGCACGTGTGGGACCCTTTGTTCTTGGTTTTTGGTTAAGAATATTGAATAATTGATGAACTTTTGACCCAGAGAGATAGAGAGAGGCTTTCAGATGAGGATGTTCAATGATGGTTCTGGTAAATTTTAATATATGAAAATGTCAAGGAATATGAAAAAAAAATTCTGAAATGGACCACGTCTCTTTCATGAACCATTTGGGGAAAACTTTTCATATTCTCTACTACTACTCTTTATAATATATGAGATTGGCTACCTACACACTATTTCAAACAAATCTTTCAAACTATCCAATAATGCTGATCCGAGTAATATATTGTTTGCTCTAGACTTGTAGTAAATATTTAGTACGAAAATTAGGTTGCTCAGATATCGTTAAGTGTCAGATTCAAAGCAATTGAATAACAAAAACAATTTTAATGATCTATTCTTCTCAAGAAAAATGTGGAATTTTAAGATTACTAATAATCAGACGCAGAATTTTCTACCAGTAAGGTCGAAAATCTATAACATATACTTTATTTTAATAGTGCCTTACAAAAAAACTTGGCGCGAAAAAATTTAAAAATTTTGAACGGAAGTACTTTATTTTTTATCCAAGAATTGCAAATCTTTTCGTATGACTATCAAAATGGTACGGAGTGGTATGTCAATATATACAAGGAAGGAGTGGTATGTCATGTTACCTGGGACAAAGTGGGAGTGAAAGAAAGAGAGGGAGTTAAAAATAGTGAAACCATAAAAAAGAAAATTATATGTTATGGTTGTGTTCCATTTTTTCGCATGAGAGAGTGTGTTAATATTTCATGTTACTTATTTGGTGAACCAATTGAACAAGGTTGTCAATATTTCATGTTACTTATTGCAAGATTTAGAGAATAGACTATAGGGTCTTTGGGAAAAATTACCAAAATGTCCAAAAATACATGTACATGTCTATAGGTCACTTGCCTTTATTTGTGTCAGCCAATGTGTCCAACCAACTCAATTTGTAGCATGGTTATTATTTGTATCAAGACCTACAAAATGAACCATCTTAATTGACGAAATAAGTAGCGAAACTCATCTTATTTGGTGGTGTCATTGGATGTGTGTAAATAGAATTGCCCTTTTAATATTTTGGATCCAAAATTGGAATATCCAATTGCTAGTAGTAAGGCTGTGTTTGGTACGTCTATATTAACCTGCGTTTTTTGCTACTAAAAAAAAATTACTAATTTCTACACAAAATAGTATTTGCATATCAATCAGTTAGGGGAGTGTAGTAATCAATTAGATAAGAAAAAGTGTAGTATTTGTTTGTCTTCTCTATTTAATTCAAACAATGCAAAAGTACGACTTTTTAGACAGCCACCATAGTGTAGTCGCATTTCTTTTTAGAAAAGCTTAGAGTTTTTAGCTGAAATTACTTCTTTGCCCTAGATATTTAGCAAAAGCAAAAGAACAGCTCCGTTTTCTTAAAACCTTCCACCACAATCCAACCATATGTTTGAAATGGAGTACCATGAAATTAACAAGAATATCTTTCAGCTAAAAAGTGTAAAAGAAATCACCAACTAACCTGAGATAGTTGATAGCGGCAACACGGCGGCAGTGGAATTGACGCAACATTGGTGGCCGCCGCAGTGGTAGAGCCAGAAATCAAAGTCGAAGGAGGCCGAATTATGAAAGATTTGGTTCGATGGTTTTTTAGTATTAAATCCAGTCATTCGAGTTTTTATGGGATGATTTTAAAAATTTTAAAAATTTGAAAAATTAAGCTCGAGTATTATTATTATCACATCATTCAACGAACGTAGTATCATTATTGCATGGTATAAATTCACCATAATTTAATTTAGAGTTTTTATAGGATGATTTTAAAAAATTTAAAATTTTCAAAATTTAATCTCGAGTATTATTATTATTATTATTATTATTATTATTATCATATCATTCAACGAACGTAGTATCATTATTTCATGGTATAAATTCACCATAATTTAATTTAGTGTTCTAGAAATAAAAATTGTTCTTACATTTTAATTATTGTTGAAATTTAATTAGTCATCCTATTTGGGCCTGGCCAGCACAATGCCTGTGAATCATCATGCGTGGTGTTCAGTCAGGAAGTGGTGGTCGAGTACTAATTGTCGGGAAGAGGATGTCGGCTACGTCACCCCTCACAAGGGTTGCATGCGGGATCCTAACACTCAACGTGAATGCACTCTTATAAATGCTACAATCATAAACCCTAATCGGTATGCCATTTTCTTCCTCCAAAAAGCTCTGTCTTTCTCTTCCCACTTAGGGACTGACTTAGCCATCGGAATACCTTGTAGTCGACTTCAACCAGGTTGGCACTATTGCGGTCCTCGGTTTGTAGGCCATATAAAGGAAGGAAGGCTCCTCCTTAGCCAAAGTCACACCCAAAAAAAGTATAAGTCAAGAAAAAGAGAGTTGGACACCACCTTACAGGCCCTCTCCAAAGAAAACAATAACCGCTCCAGAGGACTAAATACCCTTTTTCAAGGGTATTTATACTATAGGAAGAAATATACCATATTAAGGTATTTGGAAAATCATAAAATTATCACTCCAAATAATATTGATGAGCAAACCTTTCCTTTTAGAAAGAAAGATATCATCAGATAAATTTTTGAAGAATATAAAATTCGAAAAAGATATAAAAGCATGAAGTCCACTCTCTTCTCACAAAAAAAAAAAAATCGAATTTGATCATTTCATTCTCGAACTATTCTCATGAGGAATAATTGACTCTTCCTTTTGCTTATTTTAAAAGCATTGCTCAAGCATCTTTAAAGCCCTTTATGTGCTTTACACAGCTGTCCAGTTTAGCAAAAACCAAAGGTTCTAAAACGTCATCATAATTGTATGAGATAAACCCTTTCTCAACAACCATGTCCCCAAATAAAAACCACTAAAACAAAAACAAAAACAAAAACAAAAACAAAAAGAGAAAGAAAGAAAAGGGCTAACCAACCACTCTGGTATGTGGCTGCTGGGCATTAGGTACAGAGTCTGATTGAAGTCATCCCGGGAGAATGATTAAGTACTTTTAAAGCCGAGGGATTGGTACGGTGGTCAAAGTCTGAGACTTAAATATTTGCTTTTTGTAGGTCTCATTTTTAAAAACTTTTTAGGCGGGGAGCGGCGTTGGTGCCGTGCGGAGTGCACAACATGCGTGTTGGTCTAGATTTCATCTTTTAATGAACGGCGGGCTCAGATGTCGCACAGTCAAGATGAAATCTGGACCATTGGATCGCCGAACGGACGGCTCGGATGATGCACAACACGCATGTTGTGCACCCCTGCACAGCACCAACCCTTCTATTAGCTCTTGTAATCTACATAAGCTTATCTCGGCTTTGAATGAGCTACTCGCTAGCTAATAGACAGTAAAATTAGTCATCTAGAGATTATGTTATACGCTCGTGTATTAACCCCGGACAAAGTGAGTTATATTAACTCTTTTTTTTTTTTTTTTTTTGGGAAAGCAGAATTAAGTTGATCTCGTCAACCAAACAATTACTTACCCACAATCCCCTTTCAACCACTATTTAAGTACCCATATCCCCAATCCCCATTTGTGATATCAAACCAACTCTCTCTCTCTCTCTTTCTCCCTCTCTCTCTCTCTCTCTCTTCTCTCTCAACTAAAACAATGGCAAGTAGTAATGGAGCTGGAGTAGTGTGGGTAGTATTGGTCTTGTGTTCAGCAGTTGTGCCGTGTTTGGCAACAGTTTACACCGTGGGAGACTCAAGTGGATGGGCAATGGGTGTTGATTACAGCACTTGGACTAGTGGGAAGACTTTCACTGTTGGTGACAGCCTCGGTATATTATCTCAATTAAGCACCCTCATAGCACAACTGATAACGTTACTAGAAATATTATTAATTCATAAACAAAATTTTTGGTAGAAAATATAGAAATATATGTACACACCAAAATAGCGACCGCTACGGCGTTTATTAGCCATTATTTAATTATAGATTTGTCTGCCCTTCAATATTCTTACATACGGGTACTAGAAAAAAAAATTGGAGGAATATCGGCCGATCCCACTTTACGGCTGCCATGGTCAGTCACTTGAAATAGTGCTCTACCCAAGTAACGTGGGACTATTACTTAATTATTCTTCTTCGGTATATCTAATTCGTTTTTTTTTTTTTTAATTTTATTTTTGGTTAGTGTTCAATTATGGAAGTGGGCATACAGTGGACGAAGTGAGTGGAAGCGACTACAACTCTTGCACCGTGGGTAACGCAATCAACACAGACAGCAGCGGCGCCACCACCGCCTCTCTCAAGACCGCCGGCGCACATTACTTCATTTGTGGTGTTACCGGTCACTGTGGCAATGGCATGAAGCTATCCGTCACCGTCACATCAGCAGCTGCCTCTGGTGGTGGAACCACCCCCACAACACCATCCACAACACCATCCACAACTCCGACAACTCCCACTACCACCACCACCACAACGCCGTCAACGACCACTACCACGGCATCTTCGGCAGCCTGCAGCCTCTCTCCCTTTGTAGCTATGCTGATTACTTGTGTTACATTTTTTAAGTTTGTTGTTATTTCGTAATTTTGGCTAGGGTGCATATAAGCTTTTAGCCAGGATAGAGGCAGTGCTCTCTCTCTCTCTCTCTCTCTCTCTCTCTCTCTCTCTCCGCGCTTGTATTGATATTATTCTACTGTTATTACGATTGAGTAGCTATATGAGATGCACTTTCCTTATTTTTATTGACCTATTATGATTGTGTAATTTTCAGACAGAATATAAATTACTTTCGTGCATTATATTTAAAATTTTATAGCATTCATGTAAAGATATAATTGAGATCTTTAATCGCAGGTGAAGAAATTTAAATAGATGATTGTTGGTTGAGATATGATCACATTGAGATTAATGTTATATACAATATTTTGATGAACGAGTTTTCAGTGTCGAGCGGGTATCAGTCATGCACGTGGTACCTATGCGCGCACATTCAGTTGTCTATTTCAGTTTTGAACAGTTCGGATTTGAAGAGAGAAAGGGGAGAGAGAGGAGGAGAGAGATGGTTTCGATCTAGGCTGTCTAGTACACTTTTGTTACCCGAATTTTTTTCATATTTTGAGGTATTATCATGGTGATCCCAAGGAATATGGTGGAGCGTGTCCGGGAAAAGAGTAGGCAAGGGGTTGTTGGAAAGCAAAAGGTTGGAAAGCAAAAGGTGAGTCGTTAACCATCTTTTTCTCGATATTTTACATTATCTCAATTTCGTGTTCAAATCTTTTAAACTTTCTCATTTAAAATGTATGCAATTATTTTTTCTGTAATTATTTGGGATATGGTGTACATGATTTGAATTACAGTGGCAATCGCAATTCCAAAAAACAATTTCATTGATCACAACGTATACAAATAAGACGAACAGATTACAAAGTAAATATCTAAACAAATTGGAAATTACAGAATTGGAAAACAGATATACAAATAGCCGAGTCGTGTGAGATCACAATCTCCTTAACAAAGATGTGCCGCCTAGCATGAGTGTTGTATGTCGAACCAACATCTTCGTCCCGAGATACAACGGCTAGAACCACGACCACCGGAACACCACCGCTGGAAGCCTTGGTGAACTGAAACGGCGTCTATCTCTCTCTCACAAAGACGAAATCTGGAGTATTTTGTTGCTCGAAAACTGATGATCAAACCAAAGGCCAAAGCTGCCTTTTTATAGCTAAAGATTGTGCTGGAAAATTGAATACGAGTTTAATGGGGAGCCTCCCATTCAATACGAAATCAAATGCTGCAGAATCAAAACTCCCGTAGAATAAAGTTGCATTTGAATTCTGGAAGAAACTACCACCATTAATCTGGAATTTTGAATGCCATAATATCTCATCATGGAGGGGTGTAACAGATGTAATAACCAGCAATTTAATCACGTGCATCTTCCACTTCGTGGGGTCCCTTCAGTTGCCTCGTAAGACCCTCTGAAAGCCCCGTTTCATTCACACCGAATTTCCAACACTAAATAGGTCCAGTATTGGCCAGGTTTGTTCAAGCGACTAATCACTCTTGGATCTCTGACTCAATTAAGGGAGCAGTGAGTTAAATAACAACGGCTCTAAGATTTTTATTCAGCGCTGAAAAAAAATACATAGTGTATTTATGATGAAAAGTTGTATGCAAAGAAATCGTCTAATTCTCTTCAAATTTGTAGTGTTTCCACATTAAACCTAATGCCAATAAACCACTGTCGTTCAGAGTAATGTTTATTATATGTGGGCTCTCATAATTGGAGTGGGCTTGTTTTATTTTGTTAGGGTTATAACAATTTAGTTCAAATTTTGTTCGAAATATTTATTTTAAACTCACACTAGTAACCGAGCGCTGACAATAGCAAAGAAAATTTAATTTATATCTAAATTTTAATTTTTTTTCAGTTGCATTTTTTTAACCCGGCAAGGTCGCTTGACTTCGTTGGTGCAATGGGGAGTCGTCAGTGATTTAAAACATAAAATTGTAAATATATTGAGAATTGCAAACCAAAACCCGGGTTGCACCCAGTATCCTTACAATAAATTCCCCGTTTCACCAAATGTGTTTGAGGACTCTATCGGCGTATCCCAGGATACAACAATTCTATCAATCCAGCAATTAATTAAAAGTTGTAGGAACGTCTCAAACATCCAATTGAGGTCTGGACTTTGTACCTTCTAACCATTCCAGAATATTTTGGTGGCCCAAGCCCAAACCGCCTAGAGGCTTTTAGGGCATAAAATGATAAGGCTAATGGCCGAACCACTAAAAGGTTTAGGGGAATAAAATAATAAGGCTAATGGGCCCAAGGCCCAAGCACAAACCAAGGCTCACGGGCTCTCGAGCCCTGACCTGGTCCGGTATGCAGGTGGGGCACGCACGTGTGGTAAATGGGCCCAAGCCCACTTAGTTTATGCCCTCACTCAAACGAAGGCTCACAGGGTGTCGAGCCCTGACCTGGTCCGGTATGCAGGTGGGGTGTGCACGTGTGGTAAGTGGGTCCAAGCCCACTTAGTTTAGCCCTCACTCATTAGGTTTTGGATACCGTTTTGTATTTTCCCTTTTCGAACGTTTTAACAAAAATAAAATAGTTATTCTCCGATCATTATTTCTAATTACCTTAGCGTTACAAAATTATTGTATACTAAATGTTGGCTGTTGCAAAATAAAGAGAATTTATTTTTAATCATTATTTTTCGGAGCATTATTATAAGTTTATGAGACTTATTTCTAATTACCTATAAATAATGCGGTAATCTGTACAAGGGGAGGGGTGGAAAATAAGAGAAGCTATTGTGAGATGCTTATATATTGATGAGAAGTATGCCTGTCAGAGAGATTAGAAAATTCTATATCTATACTACTTTTTATTTTGCTAGGTAACTCGGTTCGTGACTCGTTTGACGAAATATTAGCTTTGGGTTGAATCTTGGGGTTAGTAAACTTCGGTTGTATTTTTACGAAGGAAGGAATATTAGCCTTAAAACAGTGCGTGTATGACTCCTATTCTTATCTTTTTGCCCTTTCCATAGTGATCTGAGTAGTCTTACTCATTTAAGGTTGGGGAAGTCGAGTAGCTACTTGGATTTTAACAATTTCAGACAGGTGCGGCTCCAGAATCTTTGTTCAGCATTGATAAATGCAAAAGAAATTTTGTATATAGAGCTCTATACAAAATAAATACCCATAAATATATTTGTTTTACTTGAAAATCTATTGGGCCTAATTTAGTTCTCTTGGGCTACTAGTAATTGCCTGTGTCTAAAGCCACGACGCAACACATTCTAATCACATTCAAATATGGTTCAAACCGGGTTTATCTAACCGATTTCAACTGATGATAGTAAAATTACTATAAACAAATAATGAAACCAAACCTGTTTGATTCCCAATATAAATCTTGGCTCCGTCCCTGTCCATAGGCCCAGGCCCAGTAGCACCACACTCGATTGTTCTGGCTACTAGAATTATGATATACACTCTCTCGCTGGAACAGTAAGAGCACAGAAGGAAAATACATTTTTTCAGAGAAACTAAAAACAATAAACTTATTTTAGTAATAAGATTTCTACTTGAATTCCATTCTTCTAATGTTTTCACTCACTTCTCTCCTACCCTTTTGGAAGTCAACAACCAAAGTATCACCTCCGAATATAATTCTTGGCTTCGTCCCTGTCCATGGGCCCTGCAGCACCACACTCGATTGTTCTGGCTACTAGAATTATGATATACGCTCTCTCGCTGGAACAGTAAGAACAGAGAAGGAAAATACATTTTTTCAGAGACTCTGGAGTTGAGGATTTCCTGTGTGTAAAATACAGAGCCAGATGCACCAATTTATAGGTACTCCCTCCGTCCCAATTTGTTGCGCCTGTTTCCTTTTTGAAACTTCTCAAAAAATTGTCTATATTTCATAATCTATAATATTTTTTATGATTTCGAAATCTTTGTTTTAAAAAAATAATTGAAATCTATCAAACAAGATCCATATTGACTATAAAAAACATTACAGATTGAAAGATATAGACGATTTTTTGAGACGTCCAAAGAAGAAAATAGACACAACAAATTGGGACGGAGGGAGTATTTACACGGGACTTTTCACTTGTCAGCTGGAAGCACTGCAATTCGGGGGGAAATTGAAGTCAACCCAAGTGTGGATACAAAAAAATGTGGACATTGGTACTCTGGGTTTGCAATTGAAAAAATATGGAAGGTCTTAGACAACCAAAGGTCTGGACTTTTCTGCTTCTAGAATTCCAGAATAAGTCTTACGCCTATCTGCACAGCCCAATAAGCCAAACCCAAGCCCAAATTACATAAGGGTTCTGGGGAATAAAATACTGTATAAGGCTAATGGTCAAACCCAAGCCTATACCACTTAAAAGGTGGTTTTGGGGAGTAATGGGGCCAAGCCCAGACTCAGCCTTGAGCCCCAAACCAGTCTTGGAGGAGTAGTGCACGCGTGTGGTAAATGGGTCAAAGCCAACTTTGTCCATATCCTCTCCCCCAGCAAAACTTAAGTACCTATTACGGGCCTATCGGTGAAGCTCAATAGGCCAAACTCAATCCCAAACCAATTGTAGGTTTTGGGGAACAAAATACAAGGCTAATGGTCAAACCCAAGCCTAAACCACTTAAAAGGTTTTGGGGAGTAATGGGGCCAAAGCCCAAGCCCCGACTCAGCCTTGAGCCCCTAGCCAGTCCTAGAGGAGACGACGGTGCATGAGCGTGGTAAATGGGTCAAAGTCTCGCCCAAACTCGAGTACACCAGCACAAACTCAAATCCCAACTTGTGACTTACTTAGATGGTCAACATTTTTTGCATTGTTGAGCAACAGAGGTGACTTTTCACCTTCTTAACCATACCACTTTGTGAGACTCTCTTTCATCTTTTCTTGTTTCTTTTTCGCTCTCAATATTGTTTGCTATAATTAGTGAGATTTGAACCCCTGTCAAATAAATTGGAATACATGGTACCAACAACCAGGCTATCACTCTACTAGCATTTATCATCATCACTTAATGAAATTCATTTATTCTTCAATGTTTTGAATACCCTAATTAATTAGAGTATCTATACCCACTTGAACCCCTCAAAAGATGTTTAAATGCCTCTTCAAATTTGTAGTACTAGCATGAACCCATGCTATGCACAGAGAATTGTCCGGAAAAAAATGATAGAAAAATTCCAATGACATATTTCGTTCTTGCAATATATTCAAATGTTTCATATAGGTGTCATGCATAATATCGGGCTATTAGATGAGTTGCCTGACATTCAATTTAGAGCTTAAATTTGACAAATGAGATTGTGCATTTAGTTAGGAAAATATATATACCATCTGTAAGGTGAATTCCTATTGGGCATTTTTTTTTTTTGGTTCTTATGAGTTCAGTCTAAGTACTTGTCTCTACTTAAAAGTACGACGCAAGCATAATCCTTACTAATACTCACACAAATAAACCCGACTTCTCTCAAAATTTATTTATTAACCAAAGGCTTGGGACCCATGCATCTAACCAAGTTTAGTAAATGAATTTAAGAAAAATGGAGCCATTCACAATAACCAATCAAATTAACTCACATTGTTAAGTTCACCCGAATTTGATCTCATTCCTTAATTTAAGAGAATTGCATCACCTCCTATTGAGAACGACAAAGAATAAAAGAATAAAACAGAATACTGAAAACAAAAATTAGCTTAATTAAGACATGTCATGAACTCAACACAATCAATAAATATAAGAATTCCAGAAACAGAAAACTTTTCAACAGATGATGAACACTATGTATAATCAAGTAACAACGGCAATGGAGCATCCAGTAGAAAAAAGATAAAGTTTTCGTCCACAATCCATATGTGGTAGTTGCTCGGAGATGGTATTGTTCGGAGCGGCAATGGAGCTACACAGATCACCAATATATTTAATCGGCAACTGGGTTATTTTAAGAAAAATTATCGAACTTACGTAAAGTATAAAAAATGAAGTAACAAAAACATTAAACTATCAAGATAAAGTTTAACCTTCATACAGAACAAGAAACGTGAGCTACATATTTCCTTGTTCCCAACGTACAAAGAGTTGGTGTGATAATAAATTCTATACAAAAACTTTAAAGGTTTATGTATGGAAGAGAATATGAAAAAATCCTTCCTTGTTGATTTTGTAAACAAACCATTCTGTAACAATAGAAGTAAACTCAATTAGATTTTATATTGCTCCATTGATTCCATATAAATCAGACATTTAAAATATTTGTTTTCTTTATTATGCTGGTATGCAACTGGAATGAAAATATACTAAAATTTTCCTTCACTTGTCGTATCCACGTTTCTTCTCACCAAAAGTCATTCTGCAATAATATATAAGATTAAGCTGCTGTGAGTTCAAGATGTGTTAACTCACTCTCAGCTTCACTGAGGGATAAAAATGGATTGGTCATTGTGTTATACTATGGGGTGCTATTCATTTCTGAATTGATTTTATTGGTCGTGTTGTGCGCAAGGACTCATCCGGGCCCCTTTGCAGTCTCTCAGCCCAATCGCGTTTTTTACCCAAAGCCCAAACACAAACGCAGTACTCCAACTTTAACAATCTCTCTTCCTTCCCTTGGCACATGGGTGCAACGTGCAAAGCAAACAAACACAACAGCTGTGAAGCACGTGACACCTGTTAAAATCTATCAACTCCCCTTACTTTATTTTTCCAAAACATAAACTCCAACGGCTTGATTCAAAAAAAAAAAAACTCCAACGGCGCTTTCACGCACAACCGGACAAAAACCCACCACATGCCCTGGCTCAGCTGATACTCTCTTTTTAATTACTCGCTGCTCTTCAAAAACCGCCAGCTAATACCCGAGCATGTATCTCAGCTATTTAAAAGTGTTTTGAATAGTTCAAATTTTGAAGAGAGAGTGCGAGTCTGAAACGCCCAAAACACTTTTAGTCTGCCAAGATGCTCGCACACACTTTTAGTCTACCAAGATGCTCGCTCAACACCATGTGGTTGTGCTGCTAAACACTGAAAATTTTTCCCTCGGAACTAGGAATGGCAATGGGGCGGGGCGGGGCGGGTTTTTGGCATACCCGACCCCGACCCGAAAATTAGTACATAAACCCGACCCCGACCCGAACCCGGTCGGGTATTTTTTGGGTACCCCCGTTCCCGCCCCGCCCCGCTTCATAATTTTTTTTTTAAAATTGTTAATCTAAAAACAAAATAAAAGTAAATGCATGTAAATAAAGTTATATTTTAGTGTAATTGTTAAAATATTAAGGTAAGAATGAAAGTTTTTTAGTAGAATGATAATAAAATTATGGAAAAAAATATATATCTTTAGTATAATGATAATTAGATTAAAATAAAAGTATAATTTTATATATAAATATATTTCGGGGCAGGTTCGGGGCGGGTAACGGGGCGGGGTAATATAAACCCGACTCCGACCCGAACCCGGCCGGGTTTTTTTAACTTTCCCCCGTACCCGCCCCGGTACCCGAAAATTCTATAAAAAAACCCGCCCTAATCGGGGTGGGGTGGGGCGGGGCGGGGCGGGTTAGGGGCGGGGCGGGGCATTTTGCCATCCCTACTCGGAACCCCAATCATTTTATCATTACAACTCATAACTCATAGATAGATACAGCTCATAACTAAACTAAGAGGGTGTTTCACTAATTATTTTTTAAAAATTATTTTTTCCCAAAAATCAAGACAAGTCATCCTCTAAAAAGGTATGAACACAAAAATTAAGACAATTTTAAAACAAAACTCGCTTAGTGGGTGTTTGAATCTCATAGGTTATGTTCGGTTTGGGTTTGGGTTTAGGATTTGGGATATGAGATTTGGGTGAAGAGAGAAATTAGAATAATAATTGAAGTAAGAGAAAAAAAAAATAAGAATAAAAATTAAGAATATGGGTAATGATTAGAGAGAAATAGAGATAGTGATTGAGGGCGTGTTTCGCTAAACGTGTTTTTAAAATAAATTAAATTTTCACAATTCTTTATGCAATAATCATTTTAAATCTGGGTCCTGAAGAAATAGAAAATTTATTTTTAAAATAAAATCTGAGACTTTAGACCCAAACCAAACTAGGCCGTAAACATCAAGTTTCTAGTAACACCAAATATATAGTGTTAATAGAGAACACAAAGTGACCGTGACTAGTGGATAATTATTAATTAGCTCCCCCTGTCTCTATATTCAAGTCTATTCTCCAGGTGGTACTTGATCAGAGTCACACTCACCTGCAATCTCAACGATCCCCAAAATCATTACTCCCCATCACAATCATACTTGACCGCACACATTAATTTATACTCCCGGTGACTGTGACACCAACATCCATTCCAAATTCCAAAACAAACAGATATATATAATTCCATCAAAAAAACAAATATCGAATAAAAAAAATCATCCAAGAGAGAACTGAGATATTAAACAAATACTAAAACATAAGAAAGAATCTGTAATCAACGAAACAGATAACGAAATCACCGACTACAAAAACCACAATGTGTTACTAACAATCACCACCGAGAGTCACCGCAAATCAGGAAAAACAGAAGATCTGAAAATATACCCACAGCTAATAAATAAACCCTAATAAATCGTCAAATCCGTCGAAACGAGTGAAAATCAAAAAATTAAATCAGATCTAAAGCAACAAAGCACCGGCGAAGAACACCGCGGCGGCAGATCCAGCAACACCGACTCTGTTCAAGGCAACGGCTGCGCTTTTAATAGTGGCCGTCGGGGACTCGCTCGGCGTGGAGGAGATCGACGACGGGGAAACAGCGGGAGAGGAAACAGGTGTCGCGGCGGGGGCTGTGGGAGGAGCAGGCGGCGAGGCGACGGGAGAAGACTTCGGCGATGAAGTTATCGGGGCAGGGGAGGGTGCTTTCACGACTGGAGAGGGGGTGGGAGTGGGAGGAGTCAGAACCGCCTTGGGAGGAGAAGCGGTGGGAGATTTGGCCGGAGAAGATGCAGGGGACTGAGCGAAGGCAGATCCGGCCACCAGAGCGAAGATCAAGATCAACATTGTGTGAGAGTAGGCCATTGTTTTTATGTTTGTTCGTTGCGGTTCTCTCTCTCTCTCTCTCTCTCTCTAGACAACAGGAGGAAGATGAAGCAGATGGGTTTTTAGAGAGAGAGGGATGTGGGGGGATGTGAAGGGATGGGGGAAAGGGTGGGGTTTATATATAGGCGGGGGGTGGGACAGGTAGAGGGTTTTTGGGTCGGTTTAACGAGGAAGGAATGCTAATGAATGAATGTGGGGACCAATCATCAATTGACAACTCAGCAATTATTATTTGAGACTTGTTGGACTTCTCTTTCCGCGTTATACCATCGTGGAACGTCGATGTAAGAAATTTTGGAATCTCAACCGTTCAATGTGTTCCATTCTCCGGCTATTTCCGAAAACCTTTTTTTGATAGGAGTAAATTTGTTTGAAGGATTTAGGAGTTGTTCCGCTAAACGTGTTTTAGTATATACAGATTTTTCACGGTTTTTTATGTGTTGTATTATGAAAGAATGATTTATCTTGATTTTTGAAAAAAACTTTTTTTTGTTTTTTTTTTTTTGAACAACGGCAAGTTTCATTCCAAACGCCCGAAGGCAAACGATTACATCAAGACTGAAAGGAGTGTTCCAAAACTACAATGAAAGAAACCGAGCACAGTGTTGACAGGCTCATGGACACCCTGCCGAAGCAAATCAACAAAAACCGATATGAGAATCCTGTCACTGACATGTAGCAAAGGATTCAACGAAATCCCCAGAACAAACCTTTAAAACAGTGAAGATCCGATGTAATCCAAGACATCCAACCACAAACCAACTATACAAACAAACACTAAAACAGAAAAATTAATCAGCTACTCAATAAAACTAGTACACTCAATAATCCACTGAGTCACCCCACTGGAAATCACTGAGTCGCACCGAGTTCAACCAATCACCCGACGCACCGAGTTCCAATGAGTTTGAGCAAGATCCACTGAGTCACCCCAATGAGAAGCACCGAGTCATACCGAGTTCACTGAGTCGCCGACCAATCACTTCCCCGGACAGAACTTAGCTTCCGTAGCCGCCGCCCGTGACGAAGGAAAGCTTTATTAGCCGGAGGGGGCCGAGACTCCCAAGATCAACCCTCCATCAGATCTGAACCACCCAAAAACGGTCGGCGGAGGGGCTTGTGACGAACGGGTCTGGCGGCAAAGGGGTGGTGGTGGAAAGATCTGACGGTGAAGGGTGGTGGTGGGTGAAGGCGGAAAGGCTGGCGGCGAAGGAAAAGAAAAGGAAAGGGGTGGTGTCGGAGGGGTAAGGTGGGAGCAGATGGCGTCAGTCCGGTGGGGGGTTGAAGGAAGGAGTACCGGCAAGGCGAGGGGGGAGGAGGGGTGGGGCGGAAGGGGCGGCAACCCCACCCCTCAAGCTCTGAAAAAGAAGGAAAAACTAGATCTGGGTAAAAAAGGAAAGAGAGGAGAAGAAAGAACAGTGAAGGGGGGAAGGAAGAAGAAGAAGGAAGAAGAGGAGAACCGGACTTGGAGAGCCGGCAAGAAAAGGGAAGAGAACCCTAGGGCTTCTAGCTTTTTAGAGAGAGAAGCTCTCTAAGGCAGCAGTAGGCCTCTAAAAAAAAAAAAAACTTTTTTTTGTTACTCTTCCAAAATCCAAACCCCTTCGCAAGCTATTACGCCTTGTTTGGTAATCATTCCACCTTCAGTTTTCTGTTTTTATTTCCAGAATTTTTAAAAATTGAGCATGAAAAATTGTGTCTGCTGTTTTTGTGGAAAATTGACTTGTTTTATTCATTCCATTCATGTTTTTTTTTTTTAAATTAAAAACAGGTTGACAAAAACATGTTTTCTGTTTTTACTTTCTTTTTAGAAAGAAAAGAAATGGTCTTCAGCAAACAGAAAGCATAAAGTGTTAACAAGAGTATCAATTTTTTTTTCATAGGAATTGAACCCACAACTTAAATAAATCTACACTACACAACCGTTGAGCCAAGCCTTTGATTATTGAGGCGTACTGAAAGTTTTCTTGGCCGCTAAGTAGTAGGAGTACTATCACAATTTTTTCATTGGCATCGGTTAAATTTCTGAAAGAAAGTATGAATTATGCCAAAATTATCAAATTTATAAGAGCGCATTTAGAGTTTTCTTTTTTTACGTACAAATGGACAAGCACGAAGTCAGGATTATTACGGAGGGGAGCCGGAATCTAAAACCTAAAATTTCACATATTGATATCATAGATTATTTTTTAAAAATTTCTCTTGCAAATATTTCCATATTCAAACAAGAAATTTAAATTAAAACTGCTCCCTTAACAGAAATGGAATGACAAGGGATAAATATGCATTGAAAATATGGTTCGAGAAATTATTTTTCCACCCCTTTTTTTTATATATAATTGTATATCCTTTCTTGCCTTGTAATGCACTTTTATGTTTATGTAATAATAATAAAAAAAAGTATGAAAATCATTTCCTGATATTTTCTCAGGATCTATGTTATTTTTGTGTGAAATATTTCTTATACTTAGGTTGGGTTGAGTGCTAAAAATACTCCCCTTTAAACTTTTCACACTTTTTATTTTTCCATTTAATCTCTCCAATGGGGAGTGTATAGAATAATAGAATATAGAAAATAAAGTTTTTGTAACCGTACAAAATTATTTACTTATTATGTGATATTGATTTTACTTTTAAAGATATCGGGTGCCGATATGATATATTATTGCTGGAGTATTTAAATTTGTATTTTGATAAAAAAAAGTCTACTTTTTTTTTTCCTTACTCTATCTATAGTCAAGTAGCACTACTCTCACGGCCCATTTGGATGGGGTATTGAAAGGGGTATTACTTTGAGGCTCGGATGATTAATCTCTGGCACAAACCTCATCCATGGTTCGGGACGATTTCGCACAGAGGTATTATATATGGACCATTGGATTTAATACTCACAAGGGTGCTAATTATGGATTGTGTAGACCCTATCCATTAAAAACACCCCTTCTAATACCCCTTCAAATACCCGACAATCAACCCCGCTCTCTAATTTATCATCATCACTCTTTCAACTACAAAACAAATCAAGTATTATTTTATACCTCCTTATTACCAAAATCTTCTAAACCAAGTATTATTTTATCTACCATTCATAAATGTCACATGAGTGTGAATTCACTTTCCATAAAATAACACCCTCTACTATAACATTCCCTGCTATTTTATCAATTTAAAACTCATCTTGCATCAAATCGAACCGTCGGCACTATAAAGCTTTCTATAGGCACCCCTTCAAATACCTGACAATCCACCCCGCTCTCGAATTTATTATTATCACTCCTTTCAACTACAAAACAAATCAAGTACTATTATTTTATACCTCCTTTTACCAAAATCTTCTAAAGCAAGTATAATTTTATCTACCGTTCATAAATTTCAATGAATCCACTCTCCATAAATAATACCCTCTACTATAACATCACCCTTACTACTTTATCCATTTAAAACTCATCTTCCATCCAATCAAGGTTCCATTGTCGTCGTACAATTTTGCGGCTTTTGTACTTTTTCTTTGTTTTTTTTGTTTCTTTGATTTCTTGTATTTTCGGACCAATAGTGTCCTTTTTAGTTAATAATAATATAAGTTTTCTCGGTTAAAAAAAAAAAACGTCAGCATCATATAGCTTTCTATGGGCACCTCATCACGGCTTCGGGGTTCTTGGGATTGTTTAACCACAAAGAATGAACTACCATACTGCCGTCACGCTTAACATGTACGACATTACAATAAGCACTAGTAGTGATTCTAGTGAAGGAATTCGCTTGACAACGGAAAAGTATTAGCTTAATCTTGGTGGACGGTTGTTTTCGAAATGATACTTGTATTAGCAAAAATGATAGGTACACACCCTCTTAACCACTTCCTACCACGCCCTCTCTCACATGTGTGGTGGGACCCACTAGGACCCATCGGGTGAGCCCCACCACACATGTGAGAGAGGGTGTGGTGGGGAGTGGTTGAGAGGGTGTGTACCTATCATTTTTGCTTGTATTAGAAGGACAAAAACGCGTAATTGGCTTGCTTGCAAGTTAAATTGGGAAAGAGAATGAGAGAGAGAAGAAAGTGTATGGACTTAACTTTTTCTTCTTTCACTGAAAGTTACCAGGGGGCTACTTGTGCTCTCCAAACAGAGCCCATTCTTTTAAGGAAAAAATTACCAGTGAATAAACTAAAATTAAATAAAATAATTTGAACTGTTAATTTTGTTCGACAAGCAGAATTAAATGATTCGTGCAAAAAAAACCACCTACCTGATATTTATAGCCTCACGTTTGTCTTGAAAATCCATTCTCATTATCATAACCGTTAAAATTTTCAAGACAAATATGTTTTGCTCGTGTAAATAATGATGCGCAATCAAGCTCGACTAACTGAACAAAGTAAACAATTCGGATCACATTTTTTAGACAAAAAATGGGCCTTACTAGGAGAGCCACCTAGCCTGCTACAATATTTGTTATGTTAGGTCTTGAATTTGTAAATTAAGAAAGAAAGACTATACAAGAACACAATAAGCTGACCAAAACCCAGAAACTAGTCGAGATGAGCCGATGAGGTGAGTAATTTAGCCTGAACGCATTGATTTATCATAAAATCAAAAGGAAATTACAAGTTCATTTTATGCTCATTTTCCCCACCAAAGAAAATGTATCTGTAACTTTAGAAATCATATATTGTATAGAGAGAGAGAAAATGAGAAATTTCAAAAATTGATTTGAAACCCACCCCCCAAATGACCTTCACATTCCTCTTCAAATTCACTTCATCCAAATTGAGCCCCACAGTAATACTCCAAAATGACAAGCAATGCAGTTGTTAAGTCTTTAGACAATACGCAAAGCAACAGCTTGCATACAATGAGCAAATTCTCAGCATCTTTTCTCTATTTAGGTCTATCATCCAACGGTTCTTTAAACTATCTTTTCCTTACAAAGATTTGGAATAAATTCCAACAGCCACAGGGCATGTGCAGCTGTTCACTCACCCACCAAAAAAGGGTAAGTGATGAACATGTGTGACAGCTATCTGCCTTTTTTCCTACAATTGTGTGTAATTCCAACTTTGCATGTCAAAAGCAATACTAGGAAAAATGAGAAAGAAGCTAGCAGGGAACATGGGACCTGGGGCTTATGCCTATTATTTAAAGCATTTTTTTTATGAGTCACACACACCTATACATTGCACATTATATATATTTTTCTATAATATCTGAGCCAACTTACATGTAGTATCTTTTTTTTAAAATGTCCAGGTCAGCTTAAGTTCACCTTTACTAGTCTTTCCGTCCGAAATTTTTTGTCAATTTTTTGGCATTCGTGTCATTTTTCAATTGTTCATATATTTTAGTCCGTTAATATTTTTTTACAGTTCTGAAAGCGTTGTTTAACAGAACTCAACAAGAACCTATCAAATAAGGTCCATATTGATTATATATAACATTATACATTTGAAAATATGAACAATTTTTTGAGATGTGAATAATGAAAGTGAACAACAAATATGGGACGATTTGCTTGATGCCAAAGAGGGTTAGAACTGGCCTCATGATAGGAGTAAGGTTCATGCTGAGAAAGAATAGTCGGAAAAAAATGAGAATCACGAAGGCGAACAGGTGATTGAGTTACCCGAGTAGAACGACCAGGTGGTGGATCAGTAGGATGATCATCAGGCACAGGAGATGGTGCATGAGGCTCGTAGGGAGGAATTTGAAACAATTCCACTGTCTACAAATATCAGGCCCGGTTGATAAAACCCGGATCTTTATCTTAGAGGGAGCAAACCTCCAAGTCCTAAACCTTTGCTGCCAAACCAACTCTTTGGGGCATTTGAGGTGTATTTGAGGACCTAAGCATCTGAAGCCAACCAGAAGGACTCCAAATACTTTCCAAGTAGACCATACTAAAATGGGTTTTTGTTGTACGAGATTCACCGGAAAAGGTGACTATTGAAAAGCAGGATTTCAAAGGCATCAAAATTGAGATTCTCAAACATCAGTTCTTAACAACTCTTAAAATTGAGTTTGCCCATCTACCTTAAGGAAAATGCCAAATAGATTGCCACTACTTCCAAACAGGAAAAAACAAATAGAAAAGATTGTAGACTGCTTATCTGCACGGCTTAAAGTGCAGCAAGCAGCCCATAATTTGCAGAGAGCATGTCAACATGACCAGAATCATGAAAATTGTCATTTTAGTCCACTGAATTTTTATCCAACCTGGGTAGAAGTTCGAATTTGAAATCATCTAAATTTTCCCATACTAAATTAAAACTGAGATTGCACCTTTTTTGGTTTACATTTTCATCGTAAAGAAGGAAACTTGTCTTCGCACCGATGTTTTCAAAATGAATTTTCCTAGTATAGCCAAATTTAGTATTAGCGATGCATGTGAATTTTACGATAACGAGTTTGTAAAATTCAAAACTTCAGTCTAAATAGGTCAGCAACCTAAATTAGACATTACAGACCCTTTGTGTCAGGGAAGGTGAATCCTATACCCATGTAAAAGATTATTGGACGAGCCTTCAATATCAGAAATGTTCTAAACAGATGGAAATTGGACTCTAACCAGGAAACTGGTATCTCATGTCTTCGCCTCAAGAAGAATTGATGAGAAAGGAGCAACATTGTACGTTGTTCCAATGTCAGGGACACCGTCAGGTACAAAATCATCAGGAGATTTAAGATTTGTGTCTACCTGCACATTTAATAGTAATAGCAATCATAACAAAAAAGAAACGAAACACCGGAGAAAAACTCGAGAGTCCATACCCTAGATGCGAAATAAATCATACTGCGACATCGGAAATATTCAACCACTAAATGCTAATGGAAAACATTGAACCCACTAAACCAGTATAAAAAGAAAACAAGTGCAGAACGAATTAATTCCACGATCAAATGGAAGATAGTTATTAATTTGAGAGGACTGTACTTGATAATTTGGATACTGAAGCAATCATCAAATGATTTCCAAAATATCCCACGATCAAATGGAAGATAGTTATTAATTTGAGAGGGCTGTACTTGATAATTTGGATACTGAAGCAATCATCAAATGATTTCCAAAATATGAGAGTCAAGAACAATTATAGACATTCATATGCTTGCATTTTTTCGCTTTCGTAAAAAGTCAGTGTGAATGTACTTATGTTTTAGATTAATTCCAGCTAGATAAATTTTTCGGCAAGCAATTGGTAGTCTTGAGCATTTTCCATTGATAAAATTCATGGAGCCGCCACTGACTGACAACTTAATTTCCTCCTGTCAAGCGAGAACATAAGGTATGTTTTAGATAAGAGTACCTAGTCCCCCTAACAAGTGGTACAGAATGACTTTAATTATTCATATCCAAGGTTTAGACTTCAGTGGCATCACTGCTATACAGCAAAATACACTATCATATTCAAGGTTTAGACTTCATATTCAAGGTTAAGACAGAAGCTTTGTTGGAAACAGTATCCAATGGGAGAAGAGAACTAACCACTCGGAACCAGCGTCTGTTTTGAGGTGGTGACGGAATTGCAGTTTTAACAAAATAGTCGTGTGCATTGAATGCCAAATAGATATGTCCTCCATCTTTATCGTGAAGCCTACAAACAAATGTTTCAGTACAAGTCCATGAGATTCATTTTCAGAAAAGTTTAAATATGAAGAGTGTCAAATGATTCTGAATCTCTAACAGAGGAAACTATATGTTGGTAGCATTCCTGAAAACTATCTAGAATTACCTTCTAAATTTCAACATGGCTGTATGCTGAATGATTCAGACATATCAGGTTTAGATGTGACAAGCAAGCAATGGCTTAATCAAAAGAGAGAACGAATAAAAAATGGCATACCCAGTTCACGAAGTTTCCGCATATACGGTCTCAATAAGGATTGATGTACAAAAAGAAAGAGTACCAAAACTATAAGAAGCGTGAATTCACTAAATCAAAATGCTACTTGCTAATAGCTAGGAGTTCAGTGAATGCATTTAGACATCTGTTCATCTATCCAAAGACGAACAGAGAAAAAGATAGAAGATAACACCTTGGTCCTTATGTATGTGTACGTGCTAAAACCAATACGTAATGGTAATATGCAGAGATAGAAATACGTGACGGAAATAAAGGAAACAATATATTTTCTCAATAGCTGCAATCTGATTAGTAGGTTTGCAAAATCATAATCAACCAATTAATTTGCTTCGATAACCAATCAGAGTGAACCGAGGATCCGAATGCCAATGCCAAAGCCAAGGCAGGCTACTGAGACGTCATATGAAAGTACAGAATTTGGATATTGATTTTTGCAACATATAACAGAAAGATTATACTAATAGAACAGTAATTTTTTTTTCCTTACGTAAATGCAAGAAATTTGCTCTCAGGATTGTCCCATTGGTCTTCATGCCAGGTCACCTCATTCTGCGGAAATGAAAAGGTTTCATGAGGAATACAAGAAGCAAACAAGTTGATAGTAAAAATAAATTTCCTACAAGGAAAAATTTTAATACAAGCAAGAACCGAAACAGGTACCCTGTCAGGCTAAAGACATGCAAGTTATGAGTATTTTATCGTGAGTCATAGATAACAAGTATGATACCTGTCACACAGTGTAATTTCTAAGTACTGCAAGGTCAAGTTCATCCAAGTAGAGGAATTCCAAGTTACAAAGTCAACACCTAAGTAGTTAGCAGCAGGCTATCTGGAGTGGAAATGAAGTGCATATCTTACAAGAACACTGAAATTACTTTAGTATCCATGTTGGACACTGTATGCCATTGTATGAATTGGCAAATATGAATATGATATGTACACGATAGGCAAGTTGTCAAAAGAAGGGCTGCCATATTTAATTCACAATTAATTCCTTCATGCTCAAAGAAACTTTCTTGGTTTTCCTTTTTGTCCATAGATATTTGAATGCAAGGTGGCCACAACATCATGAGAACTGAATTTGAGGTGATAGATCAAGAAGGATAACACAAACGAAACAAATGCAGTACTTCAATGAACACCCTATTTGTAACCCCCAGAAGAGGGCCTTAAGTGACTGGTAGTTAATAGACCTATATTTACAGACAGATAAGATGAAAGATTTACCTTGTCAATAAAATTTTCACGTCCAAATGCATGGCGAGATCTGCGGAACTTTATCATCTCTGAGAAAAACCTAAAGTGACCGCTCTTCCTTGCTTCCAACTGTCTTATTACAAGTTCATATCCTTAGTCATACAACTTGGAAAAATCTATCAGGAAAAACAGAAGATTTAACGAACCTGCTTCCACTGGAAATTGTTTATAGAAGTATCATGTCCATAACTGTTGTTATTTCCATAGCGAGTATGCCCATATTCATCTCCCATAAGCATCATTGGTGTTCCCTATTACAGTCAACCACACATATTCTTGTAACTCAAGAGGGTTCTATGACCGTCAATAGTTCTTTTTAAATAGGATAGCACGATAATGTCAAGTTGCAGATCTTAAGCAGACAAAAAATACAAAAGCAAATCTGATGAACTCATTGACGGCATAGTGACTGAGATTTAAGTGAAGACAGACTGATGTCGGCCACATCAAGTACCAAACTTTATCATTTTGGAGATCTCCAAAGATGATACAGAAGACATTTTAAATGCCCAAATAAAGAATAATGTATATGCACAAAATCGAACTGCAGATAGTGTTCAGAGGAACAGGTAATAGTTGGAATGTTCCTGAATCAGATGTCAGCAAAACCCAAAAGACAGAAGACAGTTAACTTCCTAATGTGTTCCACTTAAACTAAAAGGCATTTTCTTCTAGACATGGATATTTTTTCTCAACTTTGTAAATGCCCATATAGCTTTGTGACACTACAATGAAGAAGAAACAACAAATGCCTGATATAATGTTGGTATCTTGACCAATTTCTACTGTCATAAATACCAATTAACCACATTGTCTGCTATCATCTTCATTAATAAACGAAACATTGTGAAAAGCCGCCCTACACTTCTTCGTCGCCAGTTTGAAGTAGAGAAGAATGACAATCTGGACAGCATATTAGTAAACAACTTGCACTTCCACTCTACAACATCAGAAACTACACTACTCGCCATGCCTTTCAATAAGAAAAAACTAGAGTGAGTACATGCTTCGTAACTAGCCTCATTGACATGAACTTGGATTAATTGTGTCATAACGATGGAAATTTCACTAGCCTTCGTGTGGAAAACCAAAAACAAAAGCTGCAACTTTGCACCGATTATAGTCAGGAAGACATTCAAACTGCTAGAATTCAGATCACAGAGTGAGATATAGTTAAAACCACCTATGAATGGTTAAAGTTTCTACACAGAAATAATTTCCCTTACAAAACATTTAAAAGGAGTTCCTTTACCCCTAAGGTATCTGAAGAGAAAAGATTGACTTTTTCGAGCAATAACCTTCAAATATCCATGTGAGATGGATAATTTTCAAATCCAGGGCATATTTCTTGTTAAAGCATCCAATTCAAAATCAATTGCTTACGAGTGGAGAGGCCGCCCAAGCTCATATACTAGCTTTGGAGGTTATAATTAACCAATGTGGAACAAAATCTAACACTCCACCGCACGTGCTCCCCCTAACCGGCATGTGGAGAGGTAAACAACAGATCCACAACATTGGGATCACAATGAAACATGGTGCACTTATGGCAGAAACAACAGGGAAATAACGAAGAGAGTCTTGCTCAAAATCCTCCTAAAGCCTAGCTTTGATACCATGTTAAAGCATCCAAATCAAAACCAATTGGCTATGAGTAGATAGGCCACCCAAGCTCATATACTAGCTTTGGAGGTTATAATTAACCAATATAGGACAAACTCTTAACATTTCTCTTCCAATTGAAAGGAGATCAGGGACTTAAGACTTTAAAATTGGAAGGAGATAAGAGACTCTGACTTGAAAAGATCATCCATATCACCAGGGCACATAAAAGTACATTTCTAGACAACAAAAAATTATAGTCTAATGGGTGACGCATCAAATTGGCTGACAAATATATGTACCTGGGATATCATTAGCGCCATATGGAAGTTCTTCATTTGCCGGACGCGTAGAGCTTTAACATTGGCATCAGAAGTTTCACCTGTCCAACAGATACAGAAGGAATGACCCACATAGGAATGTTTGGAAAGATAAACAAACTAAAGTTTCAGAAATCACACAATTGAACACTGTTTGAGGTCTTCACAGCTCTTTCCATAAAGGGCACAAGTGAGCATATAGCAAGTATATGCTATACAAATCACTTATAATATGAAGTCAACGAAAAAAATATGTCAAGAACAATTATATATGTTCCACCCATACAAAATTCGCCAAACGGTAAGAAACAGAAATTATTTCTAAACAAAATGTAGACAAGGGCAATGCGGTCCCAAGGAACATTGACAAAATATAAGTCTTTAGAAAACATAAATAAGGTTCATAAGGGTCATGGTATATCAAAAACCTAAACCAAATGTTTAAATGGCTAACTGGGGAAAGGGGTCAAAAGAAATTAGTTGGAAGGAGAGGTAATAAGAAATAGGAGTAGATATGAAGACAAAGAAAACACTAGAGACATATTTATAAGCAAGGGATTGTCAACTAATAAAGAAAGAGAACAAGTGACTTAACCATGTCTATTTCCTCTTCAATTCCCTCTCGTCCTTCTCCTTCTACTTTCTCGGATTTTCCTATTCTGAAATCATTTTTCCTTTTAAACAAAGAAAGAGGAATGCCTCTTGTAGTTTGTTCGTTGCGTGTGTTTCGAGTTGTAGGCGAGATTGTGTTGGAACTTTCATACCTTGATTAGATATTCTATGTTGAAACAATTTGTTTTATTCAAAATGTTTGGCAATGTTTCAGTGAGTTTCCGTGACAGAACTGGAATATCAATTTCCATTGTTGCTTTTGTCACAACACAGAAAATGAACTGTTTATCCCGAACGCAATGTCAGTCCTTGCTAAAAATAGGATATTGATTATGCACACCCAAAGGCATCCTATAACGACCCACGCTAGCTGACCTGCTAATCCTTAGCCTAACCACGTGGCTCAAAAGGTTAACCTCAAGTTATAAAATAGCTCGACGCGTGCCCTTATATATTTCACAACAAATCTCTTGCCCACCGATATGGGACTTGGGACATTACAAATTTCCCCACCTTATGATGCAACGTCCTCTTTGCATTGGCCCAACAACCTTGGGACATTACAAATTTCCCCACCTTATGATGCAACGTCCCCTTTGCATTGGCCCAACAACCTTCCCCTAGTGGCCATGGTGTACCACTTAGTTTTGCATAGCACATTGCTCCAACTCCAGGATTCAAGGTCATGCAAATCCTAGAGGTGGCCCCCACCATGTAGACCGGGATTGTGCTCTGATACCACCTATAACGACCCGCGTTAGCTGACCTACTAACCCTTAGCCTAACCACATGGCTCAAAAGGTTAACCTCAAGTTATACACTTGACGCGTGCCCTTATATATTTCACAACAAATCTCTTGCCCACCGATGTGGGACTTGGGCATTACAATGCCATACAAGCTGCGGTTGAGCCAAGCTTTTCTCCAACAAAACTCATTCGTTCCAACTCTTCGAGAAGATTTGGAATGTGGGATCAAATCAAACTAATAACAAAAAATTGTGGTCCTCTTATGCGGACATTTCGCTAAGGACTAGAAGAATAATCTTATACATTTTTATTCCAATGCCTAGAAACAATATAAAATAAATTTTTTTGTATAGATACATAATCAACTGTCACAAAAGGTTATAAAGAGGCAAATTCCTGATTATACCTTCGCAACCACAATTCCAGCTAAAATTATCATTGCTTCCATCATTGCCACCTTCCCCGTTGGCATCATTATGCTACAACACCAAGAAATGAGATCATGAAAATGCCGTTCAAAGTTTCAAAATCTATATAGAGGGCTTTTGTATGAATTTGCAACTACACCTTAGAATTGTATGAAACAAGGTCGTACAACGTAAACCCATCGTGTGCGATAACAAAGTTGATACCGTGGTATGGCTTGCGGTTATTCACCTGCGTAGAGCAATAGGTTGACACCAAAATGACGAAGTCAATAACGAGATTTGAGTGCTTTTTTAGTAAGTAAACAGAATAACAGAGCAAAAAAAAGAGGTAGTATACTGGGCAGACGCATTTTCAAATTAATGTGGCAATCTAAACCAATCCATGGACGACCAAGAAAATGTTAAACGGGGAATAGTATGTTTAATTTTTATGCCATGAAGTATCAAGCCATGGTACAAGTCATGACTAGTATTTTCTAAGAAGTTCTATCCTCCTTACTATCAAAAAGTATAAAAGAAGGTTCAAGACACTTATTATACTCAGCACTCACTCTATATAAATCAGCAGAACCAGCGACCCGAGTAGCGAAAGTCCCCTTCATACCAGCATCACCCTAAGTTAAGAAAAAATCTTCGAGTTAAGTGCAGCAATATTAGCATGTAATCCATTGGAGATACAGGTTTAGCCCTTGTAAAAACCTTCGCTAGGTCTAACAAAGGAACAACAATGTAGTGCACCACTGAAGAGAAGCGCAGATAAAATTGAGAGCTTTTTATGTTTTTATCCCCTAAACTATTCATATTTTTTCTACTTCGTCCCCATCTTGAGGAGCCTCTTTTGGGTTATTGCACGCCCTTTGGTTGGTATGGCTATTGTCATCGTTGTATGGATTGTAATTTTTTAAACTTCATTTTATTTTCCAATTTCCATAACCAAGTCCTTGTGTACATATGGTGCCAATCAGGTGACAACTGACAATGTAGAGACTTCTTCCTGACTAGCGACTCGATGAATTATGCAAATCCCATTTAGATAAATTACAGCAGGCATAAACATTATAAGTACAGTCTCTTTGATCTACCAAACAAATATAGGATGCAAATAAAAATAGTAAATCATTTTAGACCAGATTTCCACAAATATCCTTTCAGAAATAAGCATCAGTGAGTGCATCTTAAGGAAAGTAAGTGTAATAAAAACCGCCAAGGATAAAGATTTATGGATTGGAAAAATACAGAACAATTAACTAGAAGTACAGCACTGAATCAGGATTTGGACATCAAGAAGCACTAACAAAATCTGAGGGATAACATTTTGAAACTCCTGTCATGTGAATAATTTTCAAATCGTTTTTTAGAATCTCATTGTTGTATTCATGGCTAATCGGCTACTGCTATCCCACGACTCCATCCCAACTTTCAAAAACAAAATAAAGTGAAATATCTTCTAAGTGCTAACACAAGAGGATTATCACCTTTATAAATTTTCTCATATCATCACGGTACTTGCCATTCCATTCAGCCCACCTGCAAAAGGAATACTAAGAGTAAGGTGTATGTGCCTGACAATAGCTAATAATGCCCTTTTAATGAACAAGAATTACTCCTTTTTTCACTTTTCTTTATAGTGAATAGGGTGTGTATATGAGTTTGAGAGAGGAGTGGAGTGCATATGATTCAAACAATCAAATATACTCTAGAAAGAAAATACTGCTATGCATCAGTTACCGATCCCAGTTTGGAAATTTTCCAACAAGATAAAGGCCTCCACAGTCCCATGGTTCCGCAATAATTTTACACCTTGATAGTATAGTATCCTTGGCAATTGCCTGCTCCACAACACAATAAAGACTCGTGTTAAACAGGCCAGAAGCCTACAACAATATCCTGCTATCTAACAAATTCCAAAAGTTAGCACAAAGAATTGAATCCCCACATAAGCCTATACTATAGATGCAGAAAATACACATTTCATCGATGGATTAAGGTCAACTGTTTATATCAATAACCTTTCATTCGTTAGAACTTAGACCTATATAGGCGTTTTTAATAAATAGGAGAGTGAGGGAAATTGGAAAAAGTAGTTGCATCTTTTCTTCGATTCACATAAAACATACTCTTCAGAGACCCTTCACTTCAAAGAAATACACATATACATATATATAGGTACTGTTCCGGGGACATAACACTTCGACACAACATTCAACCCAACAAATTTAAACCACCCATTTTGGAGTCCCACATAAATTATTTGAGCCATTCAATTTGTTAAAAACATGTTTTCATTACCCACAAAAAAACAACTCATTTGGATATTGGTAAGGGCTTGATCGATTCATTCAGTTTTTATCATGTTAGTTTTGATAACAAATACCGATCAAGCCCTCATAGATAGCCGAATGAGCGGATTATTTACGGAAACTTTTAAAAACATGTTTTAAACAAATTGAACGGCTCGGATCATTTGCGTGGGACTCCAAAATTGGTGGTTTACACTTATTTTGTCAAAAGTTGTGTGAGGGGAATCAGCCCCTATATAAGGACCTCTACGGGAAGGACTCATGCGGACTTCACGTTTTTCGATGGAATTTTCGTGATCCGCTCTACAGTTTTATCGAATAATGCTCGGATGAAGCCTTTCCTGGTATTTTTTTAATGATTCCTAGCGTGGACCCTTAAAAACACATTGAACAATTCAGATCATCAAAATTTTATCGGGAAAAATGAAGCCCGCACAAGTCCGCATGGTAAGTTTTATCGAATACCGCACAATTATTTACAGTTTTTGCGAAAAACTGCTTGGATCAAGCCCTTCCCGGTATTTTTTTTTTAAAGATTTCCCGCGTGGACCCTTGAAAACACCTTTTGAACACATTAGACGGCTCGGATTTTCTCAAAACAATTTGCAACACAAAAAAAACACCCCCAAGGCTTCAATCCGGGAGTCCGGAGGAGAAGCCCTGGGTATATATATATATACTCATAGTTCTGGATCAAATTTTGATGATCCGAACCGTCCAATGTGTTTAAAACGTGTTTTTATGTACAGTTTTTGTGAAAAACTACTCGGATCAAGCCCTTTCCGGTATTTTTTTTTTTTTTGACGATTTCTCGCGGGGACCCTTAAAAACACTTTTTGAACACATTGGACAGTTTGGATCATGCAAAAACATGTTTTAAAACCTTCAAAACATCAAAAAACCTCCAGTCTGGGATCTTGGCCTGGATATATATATATATATATATATATAGGAAGAACTTCCAATAAGGGACCCTTATCTAAGTTAAAATGCGGACCTCACCTTTCCGAGCCAAATTTCGACGATCCGAACCGTTCAATGTTTTTAAAATGCATTTTTAAGGGCCTTCGCGAGGATTCGTCCAAAAAAAATACCCGGAAGGGCTTCATCCGATCAGTTTTGGTTAAAAACGCTATTAAAAACATTGAACGGTTCGGATCATCGAAATTTGGTCTGGAAACACAAAAAAAGGCTAGGTCCGCATGGTATTTTTATATAAGGGTCCCTTATTGGAAGTTCTTCCTATATATATGGATCCTTGATTTTGCTTAAAATGCGGACCTCACCTTTCCTGATTGAATTTTGATGATCCAAACCGTTCAATGTGTTCAGAATGTGTTCTTTAAGGGTCCCCGCGAGGAATCATAAATAAAAAAATGACCAGAAAGGGGTTGATCCGAGCAGTTTTTGATAAAAATGAACGGTTCGGATCATCGAAATTCGAACCGTTTTATGAAAAACTGCTCGGATCAACCCCTCCCAGTCATTTTTTTAGGTGATTCCTATTGCTGACACTTAAAAACACATTTTAAACACATTGAACGGTTCGGATCATCGAAATTCGACTGAGATCTATGAGGTCCGCACCAAACTGTGGTGAGGGACCCCCCAATGGATCATTGGTGTATATTTGTGTGTGTGCGCGCGCGCATTACTTCAAGTAGGTAAATATACAGCTAAACGTATGCAAAGATGACCCACACGAATAAGTGGAGGAGCATTAAGTGGAGAGCCATCTGTGCCTCGACAAAGAACACTGGCAAGGTCGAAGCGGAAACCATCCACATGATAGTCAACAACCCTTCAATAAGTCAAAAGAAGAGAGTTAAATTCTAGGTAAAACTACAGGTAGAAAGGAAACAAAAGACTAAGATAAAGAAACAATATCTGCAATTCTTGCAAAAAGAAATGGACACCTATACAAGATAGCTAAAATGGTAGGCTGTTGCAATGGAGATTATATATTGCATAATAGTGATAACACAAATTCTATTACTGAAAACATGTCTGCGCACAAACAGCTCCTCCATAGTACACAGTATTCGAACAAAAACAACGGGTAAATAACAATGATCCAGCCACATTTGGTATGCTTTCATCTGATAACATTTATAAGACCATTAATATGTCTCAAGATTTGTTGGGATTCCACCCCGTGTGGGCCATTGGGCTTAGGCCCAGATGGGAGGGGACTAGGGTTTTAATGTGTACTCTATAAATACTTCTCATGTCTTGTATTATTTAGTGTGGTAGCACAATGTAGAGAGAGAGGCAGAGAGTGTGTGAGACGGGGGCTGGTTGTGGCTCCCCGGAGAGAGAGATACACGAGAGAAATGGTGAGGATTTCATTATTGTGAGATTGAGTGTGAGTGTGTAACACAAGAACACGGAGTTTCTCCGGATTATAGTGAAACCCCCCTCCCCGTGGATGTAGGTCTGATTTGGCCGAACCACGTATATTTGTGTGTTGTGTTTCTCTTGATTTTACTGCTTCTGTTGCGAGTAGTGCGTTGTTGGAATCCTAACAACTGGTATCAGAGCTTGGGTTGAAGCACCGGAGAGCGCAAAGCAATCGAAAAATCACTCAGAGGCCATTGGAGCACTATTTGAAGCTTTGGTCGGACAAAACAGGTGACGAAACTTGTTTTTTGATCAGAGGGATAGGTGCAACTCTCAGAGACGATCACAACGGAGTGTTCGCTGTCAGATTTTGTCACCGGAGACGCTGTTAACATGCACGAGATTGAAAGTGGCGAAAAACGAACTGCGTCGGAAAAAGGATTTGGATAGAGCTCGACGAGACGATCGTTTTGATAGATAATACGTTAAAAACGGAATTGAAACGAGATCGTGAGGGCCGGTCAAAGTTTGGTCAAGATCTAGGGTTTTTTGTGCTGAGGAAGATGATGACGTCAGCAGCCATGTTGGACAGCCACGGAGGACGCCACAAGGGTTCGGTCAAACTGCCACGCCATTAGGGGTTCAGCTAGTTGAACCTTTTGACCTTTTTGGATCGGGTTAGGGGTCAAAAGGGTCATAAGGGTCAAAGGAGTCAGGATGCCGCAGGTCAAAGGGGTCAGATGCAGGTCAAAGGGTTCAAGAGGCTGGTCACAGGGTCTAATTTGACTTTGGGAGATGGTTCATTGGTTTTTTCGCGTTTTTGGAGGCTATACAGCTCCGTTTTTCACGTATCAGTAGTCGATTTTGACTGTCTCGACGTTCCGGATCCAACCATGCGCTTCGTTTTTCATTTGGAGGCTCGGAAGTAGGTTATTGCTAGATTGAGCCGGATTTGGTTGTTCGGAGGCGTTTTGGGTTGTGAGGAGGCTGTTTCTAGCTAATTGGACGGTTCCGGATTCACTGGTGGGCTTGAATTTCAGTGATTCGAGTCAGATTTGTGGTCCTAGACACATCTAGAGAGATTGAGGATGATCCGACGTGGTCAGGTCAATCAGATGGGAGGATGTTGAGTCGGAGGCAGACCATGGGAGATCCGATGGGAGTCCAGGGGGTGCTGGGAGAGCTGGGAATGGAACATGGATGGACCAGGGGGCAGGATGAGACCCGGGAGAGCTGACAAAGAGTGGTGAGAGACCAAGATAGTGGCAGGAGTGGCAGATAGGTGACGGATTAGTGATAAGAGAGGCGAGCGGAGTTGGATAGCTACACACCAGGAGTATTGGACAGACTTTGCAGAGATCGGAGGTTGACCGGAGCAATCGAGTGATTGCGGATTCGCGACGTTTGAGCCGTGGTGATCAGTCGGAGAAGCTAGTGAGCAGGGATACATTCTTTCGAGTGTTGCATCTCTATTTGGTGGGTGCGGATACACTTGATTGGTTAATGACACAGGCGCTTACTAGAGTGACAGATCGGAGTTGGTTAACAGTGATTGGAGGCAGTCTGGTTCAATCGGATTTGAAGACCTATTATCAGGATTTGCAGTTGTGATTCGGGCTGCATTAGATTGGATGATGGGCCACCATACAGGCTTGTAGGAGTGCAGTGACAGTTGGAGCTGATGTCAGGCATGGTCAGGCAGTATGGGTGTTTTGTGACGTGAGCAGGAGAGGCGACAGTTGCGGTTGCACACAGGATAGGCGCGGGATTGTACCGAGGTGTCGCGACCGGGATGGTACTGGATGCGTTGGGAGTCGAATCAGGAGTGTGCAAGATGCTGGCCAGCAACGATGATGTGATAGGTTGTTCAGGATATGTTCACGGGAGCTCCGGACAGAGGGATTGAGATAGAGATCAGATGATGCATACTGGTATTCTCTTTCTTTTGTGTTTTTTGTGGCGGATTATCTTTCCAGTTATGAGCTCTTGTTGGTGTGGAGAGATGGAGTCCCGGATTATGTCCTATGATTGGGCATGAGCATTTGGGTTTTGGATGCCCGGATGCGGGCACTCCGGTTAGGGGGTGCAGGATTATGATCAACCGCGGAAGATCTGGCTTGCAGGGATACATTCATTTGAGTAGTGTGCCCGGTTGGGGTGCGGATATGCTTGTTTGGGAATGACACAGGCGCCTGTCAGAGCGGTAGATTAGTTTGAGCCACGGAGATATAGCAGGATTTGTTCATATCCCAGATTCACGAGAGGTATATCCCCATTTTTGGGGTGCGGAGGTGCTCGGTGAGGGATGTAGTGTCAGAGAAGGAGTCAGCCTCATCGCAGATGGTGTGTGAGATCATTTGGAGGAGTGAGCCTCTGGTGTGGGCAGAGGGTTGTTGCATTCTCTTGACAGGACAGGATGCTAGAGTGGCAGAGCGCGGCGATGAAGCTGCAGGCACTCGATGAGAGGGTGCGGGCACCCTAGTTGAGGGGTGCGAGCGCTTCTGTTGGTGAGCGCGGGCGCTTCTGTTGGTGAGCGCATACACTTCGGGTTTGAGGTGTGCGAGTGGAGGCATTCTTTTTGATGGGATGCGGTACTCGGGATTTTCTGATTGGCTGCGGAGTCTGGTTTTGCAAGGATACACTCTTTCGGGATTTGTGTACTCTGTTTGGTGGTGCATGGATGCTCGACTGGTTAGTGACACAGGCGCTTGCCAGAGTTAGCTGATTGGAGGAGGCGACATGGGGGTGTTGCAGATGACTTTGCCCACTCGGTGTGGAGGGGGTGATTGTTGGGATTCCACCCCGTGTGGGCCATTGGGCTTAGGCCCAGATGGGAGGGGACTAGGGTTTTAATGTGTACTCTATAAATACTTCTCATGTCTTGTATTATTTAGTGTGGTAGCACAATGTAGAGAGAGAGGCAGAGAGTGTGTGAGACGGGGGCCGGTTGTGGCTCCCCGGAGAGAGAGATACACGAGAGAAATGGTGAGGATTTCATTATTGTGAGATTGAGTGTGAGTGTGTAACACAAGAACACGGAGTTTCTCCGGATTATAGTGAAACCCCCCTCCCCGTGGATGTAGGTCTGATTTGGCCGAACCACGTATATTTGTGTGTTGTGTTTCTCTTGATTTTACTGCTTCTGTTGCGAGTAGTGCGTTGTTGGAATCCTAACAAGATTGATGTCTGAATCATACAACAAGAATACGACAAGCAAAGTTGTTCAATGAATTCGATGACTTTTTTGCATACCAATGTCTTAAGCTGTCAAGTATAAGTTCCATGACCACAGGGTGGTTACAGTTCAATGTATTTCCTGCATATAAACAGAAAACTGCATCTGAGCATATTCTTAGCTCAAAAGAATGATAAATGTGGGTCACTGCATTCAAAAGATAGGCTAATGTTATTGCGTTACCTTTAGCACAAATTTAAAGATTCTGTTGTAAGCCATAATGATCTTACTAAGTCAAGAATATTGAAGACTAAATCAGTTGCCCAAATTAATGATGGAGGTACCTTAAAGTTGACAAAATCAATTGATTCAAACAACAAACCTTTTAGAAATCAAAAAGCAGAATGATAAACAAGATCATAAGCTAAAGTAATTACTCAGCCATTCAGGTAGTAATTGAACACTGTAAACGATTCATGAACTAGTCAACAATTCCATTTCACATGTTAGTAGTCTTACTTTTGCGAGGAATAACTGGTTCATTTGTGTTTTTCCGAATGAGGAAAACTTTGTTTATTCAGCAGACCTATTTCCGTAAGCACACTTCAGCATTTGAAAAAAGTGGGCCATCCTAAAGTCTATGCCAGTGCCAAAGAATCCCAACTTTGCAAGCGGTGCCCCAAAATTTATTGATGGATTATACCATGAAAATTTTGATTTCCCCTTCCAGTGACGCAACTATACATGGATAGTTTCTCCTTTCTGAAGTTTTACCCATCTTTTGAACTCCACTAAACTAGCAGTGCAAAACTTTGTGATAGTTCCCCACTAGCGCTGTGCCCGTTCGGGCATAAAGCTGGTTGATAAAAGTCACATTGGTGTTATTTCCGGCCCTGTGTACCGAATAGGCACAACGCTAGTTGATAAAAGATGGTTTTTTTTTTCCGGCCCCGTTTTTTATGCATGCTAGCATCGGGAAGACATATCTACTGTTTAAAATTTGAATTTTGAATAAAATCAATTTAAATAAGTTACAATTGTGAAAATGTAAGATATACAAAGCAAATAAACATAAACTCAAAAGTATGATATTTATTTATCTTTTTTATCTAATAGAACTTAACTCCCCATTAACCTAAAATCTCTCACTCTCTCTCCATAACCACACCCTCTCCCCACTCTCTCTCTCTCTCTCTCTCTCTCTCTCAATTTTTGCAAATAAAAAAAAACAAGCAAACTAGAAAATTAGAATTGGAGGTTTGGAGGCACAAACACATTTTTATATAGTATGTATTGATTGATTGATTTGGGAACACAGCGAAAAACAAAATCACATGTTGAGTGAAGAGGACTTTTTGCCTTGTGTATTTACTACTCCTATAATCTAATAGGCCTTGAATTCTTTGGCAATGGAAGTTGTATATATACCTCACTGGATCCATCCAGAGAGTTCTAATGCCTTTTGGAGTACTTGAAGGACAATATGTATGAATAACCATTAGAGTAGTTTAACTTCCAATCGTTAGTTGACGTCGGCTTGCTTTCAAATCTCGTCCATTCAAAATAAATGCTTTCGGATTCTACTTGATAACATTTGGAGTCCTCCCTCCTGATTTCAACATTTGTCTTTGCATACACCAAAGTACATTATTTTCTATTCAGATTCTCTTTACAACAAATTTTTCATTAATATGGACCAGCACTTTGAACATAAGTTCTAAAACTTCATCCCACATCGAAACTCTACACGGATGATCTTGGGTGTACGATAAACTACCTTGGCTACTGCTAGTGATTTGGACTTAAGCATTTTGGAACCCATTGTTAGGCTCCAAGAAGTTACTAGAGAGTGGTCTATACGAGGAGTTACTCATTGTATTAAAGCAACGTGTGTACACGTCTCTTTGGGCTTGAGGAAGTTAAGTAGCCCGGCCACAAGGTGAGACCAAGAGAAGCCCAGAAAAAAGACTCAAGCTAGGCTATGGTAATTATGGCCACTAGGGAAATGACTCATTTCCACTTCAGGAGTCTACGTGGTTGCTCTTGGGTAAATGACAAACCATGTGGCCTACTAGTAACTTGTGCCCAAGTATTTTGGGCCATGTTGTTCGACTCCAACAATTCACTGGGCCAGAGGTCTACATGGCCCATGTAGACTTTTGATGTGAAACAAGGTGTTACAAAATCCCCATCTCTATGGCCTCATGCCCTCACAAGCAGTTAAGAACTAGAGTTACCATGGTATTTCACGAGGTCTTTTTCCCTAGTAAACAATCACCACAATATTTCATGGGTGTTTTCCCTAGTGGCCACACAATTCAAGAACTAGAGTTACCTGGTATTTCACGAGCTCTTTTTCCCCAGTAAACAATCACCACAATATTTCACGGGTGTTTTCCCTAGTGGCCACACAATTCCCGAGCTCACACAATCAGATGCACGAACTGCTCTAATACCATCTGTAACGCCTGATGTAGACTGCAAGACCAGCAACTTGTTGGAGCCTAACAGCAATGGCGTAAAAAGCTTAAGCCCAAGTTACAAGTAGTAACTCACATGGTTTACTATATACCCAAGATCACCCATAGAATTCCAATGTGGGACGAAATGTTACAATCTCCCCACTTTTATACCCTCGCGTCCCTGCGATGTTGAGCACTAGTAACGAGGGCATTAACCGAATCTTCCATAATAGCCAAGAGCCACCACAGCCTAACCTGAGCTTTTTTCGGGCTTCACCTCGGATTTTCTCCCACAGAAAGGCTACTAAACTTTCCCGAACCCATACTATTGTATACACGGGTTGTTCTAATACCATCAGTAATGTCCCATGTAGACCACTGACCCGGTAAGCTCAATTTACTACAGGTAGCCCACATGGTTTATTAAATACCCAATATCACCCATTTAGACTTTAGACTGATGAGGAATGGAGTGTCACATAAGTAAGGAAATAAATCCCCGTATTACGCTTTAATAAATGCTTCTTAGATTACCATATCAACCATTATAGCATAGTGTTGAGAATATAAATAATATAGTTGCCCCTCTCTCTAATAGCTTAAGCTTTTAAATGAGTTGGTAGTTAACAATTCAATATGGTATCAGAGCAGGCAATAGATCCTGTGTCCAAACCCCACCGCCTACCCATTTATTAAATATTTGCACATGTTCAGCCTGAGTTGGTGGTTAACAATTTAATACATAGTCATCCTAACAATTCAATGCCAAATCTTGATCCTCATTAAATCTCTCTTTTCTTTCTTTTTTTGCGGGTCTCAATTGAATGGAGATATAAAGCAATGTAGTTGATATAAGTAGAGAAAGGAGTAATGAAATAGAAAGGAGTGAGGAAATTACCACATCCTGCGAAATTAAGCAAACGGGCATTGTTGTTTGGATCCACCATGTAATAAACCTGAAGACCAGACTAGAAGTATGAGAATTTGAGAAAAGCAACACAGAGTTGTCAAATGTATTACTAATACAAAGAATCCCCGGGAACAACGAATGTATTACTAATGCTATCCAGGATTTTTGGTTTTCTGAGCGTGACCTTTCCGGCATGTAGTACCAGACTACCCGTTGATTAGTCGTATTGTGACATTTGAAAAAGGGGAGAAGGAGGTCCAAACTCAGTTACTTGAATTAAAACCTAGGTTAATAATTGCCACTGCAATAAGAAAAACAAAAGATAAGTTCGAGAAAGAGTCCTAAAGTACGAGAAATGTTTGATGGAGTTCTTAACTTAGGACATTATAAACTCGGCGAAGTCTCATAACTCATAATGTATTTGAAAAGCAGCAAAAAAGAAAGAAAAAGAAAAAGCCTTTCCCTCCGCAATTATTGTTAGATCTTGTCCCACATTGGTTAATCATAACCTCCAAAACCTAGTATATGAACCTGAGTAGCTTTTCCACTCATTGCCAATTGATTTTGAGTTGGATGCCTTTAACATAGTATCATATGTAGGCTTTCGGAGGCTTTTGGATGAGACTCCCTTGATTATTTGCCCCATAGTTCGCATTTTAAGCGCACCTTGCTTCGTTGTTTGTGTTAAGAGTTTGTGTTAGAGTTTGTAGAGACCTGGAAATTCCGAAATTTTTTAAAAAGTATTTTCCAAATTTAAATTGGGATTGGTGTAGAAATACAAACATTTTGAAATACATGGGTTAATGAGAGAGGACATAAAGTCTTGAACTAATTGATAGCATTTTTGTAAATGAGTAAATCGGAGGGTGGGAGGTGTAATTGACCCTATACAAGACTTAAGAGGGAGAGAAACTTCATTTTTTCCCTCCTCTTCAAAAAATCAGATCTCACTCACCTATGAAGCACGAGTACTCCAAAAATGTCGCCGTACGAGTACCGGGTACTGGTACGAGTACGGATGGGTACGGCAAAATATGTACCGGGTACGGCAAAAACGTACCGGGTACTTTTGCACTGTTCGGGTACGGCTTTGGTACTCCTGGGTACTCCAATGGGTACTTTGTTGGGTACGTTTCGGCTTTTTGTGTAAAATTTTTAAAACTTTTAAGGGGTCCGAATGAAAATTGTAGAAACTTCAGGGGTTCATGTGCAATTTTGACACCCCTTTTAACACAACAAACGTCTTTTGAACTTCATCAGTTAGGGCTAGCAGCAGCCATTTTATCGACCAAGCAACAGCTCTCTGGTTAGTGTGTATGTGTGTGTGTGTGTACTCTCTCTCTCGCTATACTCTCTCTCTTTCTCTCGTGCTGCAGCTGTACGAGATCTGTAGAGAGTCAGCTGCACTCTCTCTTTCTCTCGCTGTGTACTCTCTCTCTCAATCAGTCTATTAATCGATTTTCTCCTCTCCTCTCTAGAGATCTACAGTCACGAACTGCTGCAACTCTCATCTCCTGAACTCTGCACTTGTTTGATCTATGCACTTATGAACTTATAACTTTTATTTATGTTGCTTTTTGTTGGTAAATGGGTTTATTATTCAGTTTGTGCAATGGAACATAGTAAAATAGGGTAAAATCCCCGCCGGGGGGGGAATTTACACTTACGTACCCTACTTTTTTAGGTTTTTGCCGTATCGCGTACCCGTACCGCATACTGGTACCCGTGCTTCCTACTCTCTCTCTCTCTCTCTCTCTCAACCATCTACACACAAAACCAACATGAACCCACTTCAAATCTCTTGTACCCATGTCATCTAGGCTCGTTAATCGCGTGGTGGAGCTCGGGGAAGTTGATGTTGGTGGGTTTTCGATTTGAAGGAGCTAGGTTTTGATTTAAAGCTTGTGGAGGTTCAGTATTTGAGGTAGGGATCTTTTCTCCACTTTCTAAGTGTTGTTGAGTTGATTTGTTCATAAATTTTTGTTTGGTTCAACCCAAGTCTGTTGAGTTGATTTGTCCATAAATTTTTGTTTGGTTCAACCCCATTCGACTTGTGCTAAGATCTGCCAAAATTTTCCCGTAGAGGGCTGGCCAAGGAGTGTAATTTTTTCAGTTTCGTTGGGAGGGCTGGGTATTGATACCAAAATTTTGGTATCGATACCCAGAGGCTTCAAAATATGGGATGTTTCTTTTGGCCTCCTCTTGGCCTTCGGGTGCTTCGGGTCTTCCTCCAACGTCTTGTACACTTAAAATTGGACGTTTTTCAGGTTGCTTTGCTATTGATTTGTGAGCTTCCATTAGTCTTGGTTTAGCCTCGATTTCACTATTCATTTGTATTCCATGTAATCCTACTTAGAATAATCTTCGAAACTCGCTTGAATTCTTTAGACGAAGTTTCAAACTCATATTGTTGACTATTTCTTTGATGTGACGCAAATGGTGACTGTACATACTTGTTATACACATGGTGAAGTTATTGGCTGAACAAATGGACACATTTTGAATGAAATCAATGGATACTTGGTGGTTTAGAGAAAAAAAAAGAAGTATTTTGACAAAAGTTTTTGAAAGGTATTATTAGGGCCACCATTAGGTGTGTCTCTCGACATGGGTTACGAGGCCCGTGAATCTCGGCAGGGGTTACGAGGCCCATAAATCTTGGAAGAGGGAGATTTGGAAAATGATGGAATTTGAAATGAAAAAAAAAAATGAAAGATATGCTTTCGAATGATACGTGAATTTGACGAAAAAGGATTTTCTTTAAGACACGACACTTTGGTCCCAAAACTTGATTTTATATCATCGTATCCTCTTGTTGCTTGCCTATCCATTGTTGCATCATCTTCGTGCTCATATTATCTCATATGCATTTAGCAATTGTAGAAGATTTCTCATTGGGCTACTGTAACTCAACCCTTCATTTTCAGGTACAAATCAACAAACATGATGTGGAGTGCTTGGAGTGCATATCAACTCTTTTGAAAGCTTGCATTGGGAGTTACTTTTTTCTTCTTTATAAGACTTCTTTTGTAAGAAGAGAATGTAACTTTATTCATTGATCTTTTGACTTGAACTCATGGTTAAGGTTTCGTTCCCATCGACCTAACTCAGTGAGTCATGGTACCTAACCTACCTAACTCATCTCGTTGACCACGACCTATAGGAACCAGGCTATCTACCGCTTTTAAAACTGTTTGCATAGGCTCGTGCACATATTTACGTTCAATAATATCAGGGGCTTTCACTTCGACACGTCGATGCTCGTGATCGCTTAGAGACCCTCTTCCATCAATAGGCACTCCCAACCAACCACACGACCTAGCATAGCCTTTCCCGCAGGAACATCCACAATAGATCCAGTGCGCTTGACAAGATCTGTCTTTAATAGCAGTATCACTCCCAAAGACAATAATCCCAACATTCTCATTCTCAAGGTTCAAAGCTATTCCTTTCAGACCACTGGCAAAATTCCACCATTTCCCTGCCTTGAATCTCGTTCAATCCATAAACACGTGCAATCCCATCTCCAACGGGAACTGGCTTAATTCGTTGTAGATGCCCTTCTTGAAGCACCAATCCTACTTTTCGGGTCTGCCCCTATTTACCCTCTTTGAGGGTATGTGAGGAAGCCAATTTTTCAACAGGATCTTCTTGTCTTGGTTTTAGCTTCCCTGCTATCTTCATTAACTTCCCTTGTTCTGACTCCTTGGCTTGAGGTCTCCTCATGGTGTCCTTCCCCTTGAAGAACGTCTTGCTCTTCACGATCTGGAATAAGCTCTGTTCCTATATCCCTAGGTGTGTAGCTTAGCTAGCGAAGGTCCAAGTGGAAATGACAGAAACCGACGCTTACCCTGATGCCTTTGCTCAGTCAACTCCTTCAATAACTACAGGTGCATCACCAAGGACCCATAAACAACTAAATCACTTGCTTAATCTACTGCTTAACCGACAGATGCTGCTGGATATACTACTGCTGATGCCGGTGTTGCTATCTTAGCTGCTTGCTGGTCTTTCCTTATTAATTTATTATAGGCAAGCTATCGATCTCGAACAGGATCCCGCTTTCTAAAACCAAAATATGGATCTCGATCTGGAAAGGAAAAGGCTGGTGGAATCACCTAACCGAAAGAAAAGATTAATGGAGAATCATCTCTCAACGAAGTATTCTTATTACAAGTCATCATTTATTTACCGGCTTTCTACTTGCTTACTGGCTTGCAACTGGTTCTATAGTAACTAGCTTTTGACTGGTTCTAAAGTCACTAGCTTGCTACTGGTTTTAGAGGATAAGGCCCGTAGAGCTACTGTCCTAGGAAAGACTGAGAATCACTTCTAAAGGTAGGCCAGGGGGCATCACTAGGAGGTGGAGCGTAGGGAGGCTTGAATCGCTGCTTAGGTAGGTTGGTCGAGCACCTTCAATCATAGGTGAGTGGCGGCCTCTCAACCAGTAATTAAGATATGACCTGAACTGGAGCTAGGGTAGATAAGTAGGTGAGAGATGGGTACCATGCTCCCAGAATAGATGAGTTAGGTAGGTTAGGTACCATGACCCACTGAGTTAGGTCGATGGGATGGGAACCCTAAGCATGAGTTTGACAGGTGGCCTGGTCATCAAAATTCTATGATTCAGACCAGAAGGTTGGTCTAGGATAAAGTAAAGGCTGATGTGCTCAAATTGATACCTTATCTGGATCAAACTAGATTGTGGACGTTGTGGTGAGACTTTTGGAAGTAAATGTATGATACGCGCGAGGGTAAATATGTTATTGCTTGAACTATGTAAGTTAAAAGTGTAATTAGGGCATTATAAGTGTTTTTTCCCCAAATTGATCAGTAAGAGCAGCAAATCGATTGACATGGAGCTCAACCCTATCTCTTGTTACGCTGTCTATATGTGTGTATATATATGTATATATCTCTTATGTTCTCAACAGTCTAAATAGGTGAAGCTATGTCGTCGACCATGCAAGTAAATATTAATGTTTTTTACACATTAAAATTATATATATATATATATATATATATATATATATATATATATATGAGGAACTCTCTAGTCCGGGACCCTTGGGTCCGGATCTCATAGTTCCGGATCAAATTTTGACGATCCGAGCCGTCCAATGTGTTCAAAAGGTGTTTTCCAAGGCCCACGCGGGAAATCTTCAAAAAAAAATACCGGGAAGGGCTTGATCCACGCAATTTTGTAAATATGCAGTTTTTGCGAAAAATTGCGTGGATCAAGCCCTTCCCGGAATTTTTTTTTTGAAGATTTCCCGCGTTGGCCTTGGAAAACACCTTTTGAACACATTGGACGGCTCGGATCGTCAAAAAAATATCGGGAAGGGCTTCAAAACGCTTCAATCCGGGATTTCCGGGATCCTTGACAGGATCCTCCGCGTATATATATATAATTTATTTTTATATTTTTATATTCAACGTATCCCCCCCACGTATCACATCTGACTTTTTGGAAAAACACATATCCGTCTATCCGTATCTGTGCTTCATAGGATATGACCTTTGTTACTTTTATAGATATTTCATCTTCAGAGATTTCACAAGTTTCAGCAATTCTTAACCCTCAACTTTAGGTGACAGCAGTTTGTCCACTAACAAGAAATTTAACATAATTAACTTCATACTAATATCCACATCTCATCAAATGATAAAAATCACCAGTAAACTCCACCAAGTGTCATGGCCCTGTGGAACCAAAGTTGCCTTGCATTTAACTGGGAAAACATGTGGAAAATCACCTTGTTATCAATGCCACGAAATGAAATTGTATAAGGGTTGTCATCATCAGCCTCATTAGTATGGTTATAGACCACATCCAAAATGACCTGTTAAAAAAAAGTGGCATCGCCATAGTGAAATAAGAAATGCTTCAACCTTCTGGCAAACAAAGCAACAAATAAAAACCTTACTCCCTCCGCCCCAAAACACTATTCACCCCTCTCGAAAAATCATTTATACTTTTTAAGCTATAATGAATTTTATATGCAATATGGATCTTGTTTGATAGATTTTCTTAATTTTATTAAAGGAAGTCTTTGAAATCAAAAAAAGTATTATAGATTGCAATATGTAGATATGGTAGTTTTGGACATTTTGGGACGGACGGAGTACCATTTATGTGGAGTACAGAGCATACCTCTATCCCAGCACCATGCAAGGCTTTGACCATTTCCTTAAACTCCCTGGAAGCATTAGCTGGTCCTCCACCAGCACTTGCATAGCGACTCATAGGAGCAAAAAAATTAATTGTTGAATATCCCCACGTATTGATCTTGGTGGATTAGATATCCCAAGAAAAATATGGCGCGTGTTAGTTTCCAATAAGAACGGTCAGAATTAAAGCATGAAATCGATATGAGTTTGTAATGGAAAATTACGTTCCAACCAGTGAAATGGATTGCAAACAACACATGACAAGGGTTCCTGTACAAAAAGATCTAAAAGCACACAAGTGATGGGAGTTGCACTGTAACTCCTTAATAGTGTGGGAATCATTCAAATTGTCTAAGAATTTCTTCTTCATAGTTAGCACGAAGAGACTTCATCAGCTAGATTTTCATGTGTCGGAGGTGGTGCAGGAAATGACGCATTCCAACTTCAGCGACTGCTCAAACACCCTTTATCTTCCATAAAGGCAGAGCCATATCAAGTGAAGTGAACCAGAACGAGAGAAAGTTTCAGTAATAGGAGAGAGAATGCAGTGAAATGAGTCCTTCCAATATGTCGATTTGCGTTCAGAATCACGTACGACCACCGGTTTATCAGATGACTTAGGATCTTGTCAAGGTCCATAAATAATTAATAAAGGATGGAACCACTAAATCTCAGAAAGGGGTCCTATCATACAGCTTTGTATTGTCCAAAATAACGATTAAAGCCCAAGATACCAGTCCATCCCAAGTAATATGAGGTTCCTTGATCATAAACAGTATTGGATTTATGTCCTGTTATAGTAAATTTGTCTATTTTTTCAACCTGAAAAACAGTACTGAGCCAGGAACAAAAATGCTAATTGGCGGGAGTTCTTCAAAAATTACTTATTGTTAAACTTGCTTATGCATCATAGTCAGGTATTTTGGACAACAATGCCTAAAGGACACATTGTGGCTAAATGAGGAGCTTCCACATGAACACCACTTAGATCACTTTTATACTCCTTGAAGCATGAAATGTTTAGGTTTGTAGGGACCTTGTATCTTCACTTATGATTATTTAGTTTGCTTCTTGTAGTTTCTTGTGCTCATTAATGAGAAGCTCTAGACCATAAATGAAGGAAGCATAGTAATGACCACAAAAATTAATTTAGTCTCTAGGCCTGCCCTCCCTGATGCCTTTTGGCTTTGATTTGGGGACATGGTTTTGCAGCAAAACGTCCCTGTAGCTCCTCGGTTCTTGGAGGTTTGGGGGGTCACTGTTTCAGTGGTACTCTCAGAGCAACCACTTTGTGCATATTGCCAAAGGTTAGGTCTGTCTCCAATCATCCCTGCCCGTACCCCCAATTATTGGGGACTAGATGGGTTCTGTCATTGCTATTATTGCTTGCTTGTTGTAGTTTCTTGTGAGTTACCAAGCTACAAATATCGCATGTTTACCCTCATCAGACAATTCAAACAACAATAAACCCAATGCTCGATTGTGGGGTAGATTACAGGTTAAAATCAACTTCATAGTACTATTTTTACATAATCGGTTAATGATTCCTAGATTCTTTACCAGCTATGTAGCACGGACACGGATACAAATACGGACACGGACACGGACACGGATATGGCAATTTTGAAAAAAAGGACACGGACACGGCGGGGGACACGGCAATATATATATTATAAAAAAATTTCAAAATTTTAAAAATTTAAAGATTGATAATTACAGTTTGACCCCCAAAAATTTTTAAAAATTCCAATTTGACCCCTGAAAATTTGAAAAATTACAAATTGACCCCAATTTTTTTAAAAAAATTACAATTTGCCCCCTGCCGTGTCCCCGCCGTGTCCCCGTAAAAAAATTCAAAAAAATTGGGGGACACCCCACGTGGCGTGTCCCATACGTATTTCGCCGTGTCCCCGTGTCCCATACGGCAATACGGCGCCTCCTAGGAGTGTCGATGCTTCATAGTTTACCAGAGTCCATGTAGATTATATTGGCCTAAATTGTATTTCTCTACAAGTAAATGTTCTATTTGCCATAGTCCTAATATCTTCAAATCATGTACAATTCTCATCAGAATATAAAAATAGGGCACAACTCCTTCCCTGGTGTTAAGGTGTTGAACTTCTGAGCTGTACCAAATTAAAACCAAGAGTTTCTCATTGACAAACCAAATGATTTGAACCATATTGGTGCATCCGTGCATCAGCAGGGAGAAAAGCCCTTACACAATCCATGTCCGCTGGGAGCATCCATGAATCTGGAATGTGCATAGATTTACTTTTGATACTAGCTTAGTCAAAGGTTCTTGGGCACAAGCAACGGTTTGCATCAATGCTTGTCCTTGAAGATTATAAACTTTGAGCAAAATCTGTTAAGCCTATACTTTCTCTTACAAATCAATGCGTTATTCTTTAAAGCTCTCACCTCATCTAAAACAGTGTTTAGTCGGTATACTCAAGGAAGACTAGCTGTTCAGATACTCATATCTCACAGCCACAAACAATTAAATAAACAATCAGATAAACCCTTGTAACAAACTTGGATTTGACATATTGTTCTTAAGCCAAGACCAATCCCAGGGCTTCGACCCTTGTTGCCCATCTCATACAAGAAAATTTTACCACCACGAGTTTTAACTCCAATTCACCCTTTCACTCATTCTTTTAGTTTGAATCGTGTGTTATACAACATTCTCACATTATAGCAGGGATTGTATTCCTTCAAAGATTTACACTTCATGATACAAATCCACCTGAAAGAAAATAGCCTTCAAGTACAAGAACACCAAGCGTACTTGGTACCTTATGGGTGGTGATGTTTCTCCTATCCATTAGGTCAAGGGCTCAAGGCCCGGTGAGAGAACAAGAAGAGAAAAGAAGTACCAAGAACAGTTTGGAAACTGAACCCAAAATCATAAGCTAGTAGGTCAAGAGGTCCAACTTTATAGTCATAACCCATTAGTCAAACCCGTTCCATACCCAAGCAATGTCAAATTCTCTAACAGAAACGCCCAACGAAAAAAAGATGGTAGGTAAAATACATTTACCCAAAAACGATATGAACTTGCCATTAAGGGAGGTGCAACAGCGTGTGATGTTTGATAACTACTTACCGTCTTGTTAGGTCAATCATTACCTTACTCTCTTAAATCTTAAAGTTAGCTTTTTCCTCTATTATCCTAAACCATCTTCATTCTATCATAGGTAGTGGGAAACTATCCACATGCCAAATCATTAAATCAACCAAAAACCAAATCCATATGAGAGATGGAAAAAGAGCCAGAGATAAATAAGGTTGGGTGATCAGAGAAACCTTTTTTAAGTAATGCAAACTGGGTATGAAAAAATATCACAAGTATTACCTAAGTAAAAACAAATATAAGACATTGCAAGAGAAGTAATACTTAAAAAAATTTACCAAGTGACACCATTGTACTTTGTAGAAACAATTACCATGTGATCTCTACGGTTTGGACGCCTTTGGAATTCAAATTCATCAAACTCAAAGACAGGAAGCAACTCCACCGCATTTACACCAAGCTCAAGAAGATGTGGTATCTTCAAAATAGACACACAAAAAAATAGTAAACAAAAAATCTTAATAATAAGAAAGAAGTAAGCCACCATGGTCCACTGCGATTACAATTCACTAGCACGCACAAATCTTATCAGAAATGCGAAATAGAAAGTCTGAGGAATATATTTCTGAAGGGACGTCAATTCAAACGGCAAAGCAATATGCAATTTATTATTCGAAAAATCCTTCAGTAATCTTATTCTTTGTTTCCTGTGCAGTGAGCACAATCACACAACCAAGAGAGACAGTGTTCAATTACAGACAAAATCCAAAAACTGAATAAACCAGACATTGTCAGGCAAAAAAGATTTGGATAAAAGATCAAGAAGTAATGCACCAGATCAGTTTCGTTACTGAATCTGCCCATTGCAGTTCCTTGATAATAAAAAATAAAAATCAGGTGTTCCAGGCCACCCTGCTAATTGCCATGTGACCAGGTTCAATATTACACACACCTTCAGACAATTTTCAGCTTAACCATATGCAAGGTTCAAAATATATTTCACAGGACATCTTATGCATTTAGCCATTTAGGACATACAATCAAGTGAAAATTCAAGATTCAGAAGTCTCCAGCCACGTAAAGCTGGGAAGTGCAAAGAGCGGTAAATGTTCACCAATCTTGCACAACATTGAAATCAGGTTTATTCCATCCGTTTGTTGATGAGCACAAATCAATACCAAAAGAATAAGTGGCTAAGCACATCAGATATCCAAAACAATGACCTGATAGCCTCGGCATTGAAACAGGATGATCTCTATTCTCTCGAACAGTCAATATATAGGACATTGTTGCTTACAGTCAATGTTTTTCTGGAACCAAGTCATTGCTTCAGGTATAACCCAGCTAAACAATAAATGAAGACAAAACTAGAAATTTAAACGAAAGCAAGCAATTAAAGATATGATTCTACAATCAGATCTATACGGCCTAAGAAACAGCCATATTTGTTAATTCTATTCCTATAAAGAATCATACCAATTAACCAAATGAAATCAACATGTCCCTTCAAGAACTTGGATTTTCTTTTTTTTTTGATAAGTAATAAGTAATTATATTAATAAGAGCATAAGGGATGCTACCCAATTACAAAAAAGGAGGCCACGGACAAAAAGGCCCTATACGCCAACACGAGGCAATAAAAGCTCAAACCAGTCAAAAAATTGGTCAAGAGAAGGATAACAATCTCTAGGAACTGATTTTCTAGGAAAGTTTCTTTACTACACCAACCCAATGAAACTATTATTAGGTTTAATCATGATTACTATCCTTTTGCCAATCTCCTATACGGTAATTCAGCATTGTGGTCAACCAAAAAACAGTGCAGAACTCTGAAAAAAAGCAAGTATAAGCATGTCCTAGAAATCCTACATGATTATAAAATGATTTTAGCACTCGTTCACCACTTTAAAAGAGAAGATCCACATGTTTTCCCAGCCACTCACCTAGAATTTGATAATACTAGATAAATGAGATTTGGCAAATCATCTCAGAAAAGTAAGACCTAGTAATTTAACCATCTACTTGCCATTCAATAATCAATAATCAGTAACCACTCGTCCAAAAAATAGTGAAGAGTTACTGCTCATCCGGGGAAAAAAATGAAAAAATTAGCAGTTTGCTGAAAGAGGGACAAGGAACAGTAGAACCATTCTGAAGGTGATATCTGGTGCATGTGAAGAAAGCTTAACTGTTTAGCTATATTAGAATGTATTGATTTCACCAAACAAGAGTTAACCTTCTCAATAACACCAAGGTAGCTGCCACGTATACTTGAATCCAGCCCACTCGATTCATCAGCAGTAAAAGCACGAACATTCATTTCATATATGATAAGATCTTTCTGCAAAGATAAAAGGGATAAAAAACAAATAATAAGTAAGCCAAAGATTACAAAGAGACACCCGGGAAGTACGTAAAAGTAACTGGTACACCTAACATTGAAATTTTTAATGAGGTGACCGTTAACAGCAACAAAAAGGAAAATAAATGACAGAGCATATGGAGAAGCCAAGGAATTGTAAGATGAGACAACCACTCTTGTAAGTTATAAAATCCATGCTACTTGGAACGTGAATGGTTCCGGTACAAGGAACGGCAAGGGAAAGGTGTTATGCTACATGCCCTAAAATGTGGTATGATAGAGGTAGGGTATTGTAACTACCAGATGGCAATGGAACGTGCGATGAAATATGAAAATGATTGCGACATGATAGACGTGAGTTTTTGTGATTACAAATATTTGAATGTACTTCCAAGCGATAAACATCTTAAGGAGAAGTATATTTTTCCGAAAAAAAAAAAAAAACGCGTACAAACCCCATTTCTAGGAGTTTGATGACCTATTTTTATTCATTATGTCTTGTCAAAGGTCCACTACCTCTTTCTTCTCAGTTTTTTAATCCAACTAAAATTAAAAGTAAATGAACAGAAAACTTTTGGAGATCACTAAACTCACCATTTCGGAACAAAGGTGCATCATGACTCGGAAAGTGCTCCAAAAACTTAAATTGCTATGGTTTTAGCATTCTAGTAACACAGATCAAAACTGTTAAGCAATTTAAGCAACACGCGAAATTTACCTCCGGTATATTGGGAAGCTTGTAATTATCTCCCCAATTGAATGGCAAGCTACTGAAATCATATGTTCCAAAGAATTTAGCCATCTTATTGCTTGAATCACCAAAAACTCGACGGCCTTCAATTAATTTTGCATAAGGGTCTATTAGAATAATGCTTCTGTCAAATCGATGTCCTTGATGCCATCCTTGAGGACCATCTACCCGGTAACCATACAAGACGTCACCCTGAGGCAGATCCTGGATTCACAAGAGTGCCTTTAGTAGCATGAAACAGCTAAACAAACAACACATGATTATATATCCCCGTGAAATGGAAAAGGACAGCTTTTTTCCGCTGGAAATCTCAGAAGATAAGCCACAAATATTAGTGATGTGAGAAAAAGATAGGACTCGTTGAATGTTGCAGGAGAAGAAACCCAGAGTTTGTAAAACTGTCTACTAGCCGTAAGGAAGACCAAACAACATGGCAATTGGTAAAACGAAAAAGGAATTTATGTATGTACACTGGTGATGGCAGCACATTTCTAGTAGTTAGTTACACACATAATGTGTATCGCATGTTCATCATCCTTCATGAGGAGATATAAATCTAAGATTAAGGATTTCTTGGCTCCATCTCCTCCAGCAGAAGAATGTATGAACTGAAGTACCTGGAGGCAAGTGCAGACCAAATAAGGAGCACGTGGGGTCATGTGTCACAACTAAAATATCAGAAAATACTACTAGCATCCCTACATATTTTTAAGAATCATGTTGGTTCCCACTAAATTGCAACATCTCACCCTCGTACATAACTCGACCAGAGAAATAAATCTCATTCTATTCCTCAAGACCCTCAACTTCCTCTCCATGATGTTGGTTTACTTCCGCTCACTGGTTTATAGTCTGTTAGTTTAGAAAAGTAATTTAAATCTGATTTTATTGCTTTTACTTCTGATTATTTTGTTTCGAAAGAAAGTCAGAGATAGAACCATCAAATCATCACCTTCACACTTGTAGTCTCATGTTTAGACTTCAGATGAAGTGGGCTTCACATCACTCGCTGAGCCCTAGTTCTAATCATGATACTACAGGAAAAATGATTATTCAGAAATTGCTTGACCATAAATCACCCAAGAGTTGCAGAACAATTTGAGGGATCAACTTCCTTGCACATTTGAAGCCAGAGGGATTACCTTTTAGTCCTCTAGATCCGGTCGGATGAAATTGAGCATCTTGGCTAGTCAAGATTTTACATGCTCATAACCGGAATCATTATGATGATGGCTTTGTTTGTTTGCAGATGCTTTAGACTCTTATAGTTTTAATTTTTTCTTTTTTCTCCCTATCTGCAGTGCTTCAGTTATTAGGAAGAGCTTTTGCAGGTTATATCGCTCAATCAATCTCAACTTCTGAGTTTGTTCAAGGCTTTTCAATTCATGGTCGACTAAGCAGGCTAAGGATGCTGATCCCTGTTCTGTGTGTGCTTAATAGTCTTTGGTCTAGAGGAGATAGAAATGCTCTTACCAATTGGGATACCAACTCAAGGTTTGATGGCGTTCAAGCTCGGCCGTTCAAGTAAATGTGTACATGTTTCTAGCCGAAGGAACAAGCTTGCTCATAGTGCAGCACAGGCAACTCTCATTTTCCTGGAAATTCTTAGAGCTTAATCTTACATTCTCAGGTTTGACCAACATTCAGCTGGAGTATGGCTAGTCTATGTTGTAGTCCTTATCCCATGCCACAATTAGCACAACATACTATTTATGGAAATCAAAATCATTGATTAAAAAAAAACAACTCATGGCCATGCTATGCACATTGAAACTAATGAGCGAAAATTTCAATTATGATAACAAAGATGCAATAGTAGGTTGAAAATTGATAATGTGAACAAAGCCTGTAGCCTACTAATAAAGAATCTACTTTTGAGCAAATTTACAACAAACTAGGATGCTTTGACACATTCCAAAAGGCGAAGACTACCTCAACACATATGTGCCATATATCCCCAGTTTTATTCACGCGAGGATCCAATGTCAGCTCTACCATTCCACCATCTAGCTTGTCATGCTCTTCCCTAGAGAATGAACCATTTCTGTCATAGAAAAATATTGTACAAGAGACCTCAGACCAGTAGAATGGGAAAAGGTAGAAAAAAAAATTCGGTCCAAAAAAGGATTGATGAATTCCAAAATTCAAAAAGCATGACACACACCACTTCTAATACTGTAGTTACTTGTAAGGAAAACTCATTCAAACAAAACAATAGCCTTACTGTAGAAAACTAGAAATTGCAGTTTACACAACTGGAAAAAACACTTCACAATGGACACTATATGGTAGGCAGTTGTGGGTTTTTTGTTGATCTTGGGTCTCTTTAACTTCATTGTGTTAATTAAGGGCGATCACATTGGGATTTTTGGTCTAAATGTGGTATTTACAGTTAAAAGATTTGAAGTTGTTAGAAAATGAGCCAAACAATGTATACCAAACTATTTAATACCCTCCCTCACGTGCAACCCCTTCTTGCTATACAAAATAGAGCGAAACGGAGTACGAAGGGGAGAAGTAGAATGCAAACAGGGACCAAATGCAAACAGCAAGACTTGAATCCAAGCCCGTTCCCAATTTGAGCTAGCTATCATGTTAAGTTTACCAATCACCCTCGGAGTTACAAAATGAACCCATCAATATATATCAACCAACCCATTCAACATTTACATCCAGGGTTATGATAGGGCCCTTCATCTCTAGCACTAGGAACAACGATTGGATTAATTAAGCCTTGTTACAAGGCTTAATTCACCTTCCTTTCTGCTATGTCTTTGCATTAGTTCCTGCTCAGCTAAACACCTATATGCGGCTTGGGGGCACCCCTTATTTCATCATTATACAAAAATGTAGGATACATAAATACAAAATAAGGATCCATTAGAAAATTTCATGCAAAGAAAAGATGTAATATCCAAATCTTAGAAAGGAAACTAAAATATATGATTCTAACGAAAGTTGAAAAATAAATGGGACACAAGCTTCACAAACATTTAGGACATAATACATAGGTCATTACTAGGCATTAACTTCATGGCATAGAAGGATGTTTTTTCTAACCTCTCCTGAAGTGACAAGCAAAGCGTAATGCTAGTTGCATGCTGTGAGAAAATAGCAAAATTGACTCCATTTTCAAGTTCTGACACTCCCAGTGGATATGCCTGACCAGGAAAGATTCTGAATGACGGCATCGTCTCTACCATTTGAGGAACCTCTTCCTAAGACCATTGACATTAAACATAAGGAAAAGGAAATACCAATGCCTCTCTGCCTGCACATATACAACATTCTACTACCTTTGAAATGGAAGCTACAACTTGGGTGATAATGGCAGAACACACGGCCAAAGATACATAAAGTCATAAAGCATGGATTCATCTTAGTGACAGAAAGCAATATGCCTTGGCCAATCCACAAAAAATGCATAACATGCAGATCCAACTCCTTGCGATATTAATCAAAATTTATATCCTTCGTATTAGACTCCCTACTTTGTTTTGGGTACTGTTGTTGGTATAACTTATTATCAACAGCAATGGACTTAGGCATAAATCAGCACTAGTCAGCCATGTAGTACAATGACTGATGTAGGAAGAGATTGGGTTAATTCAAGTGAAAGTCAGAGGAACTTCCCCCCTCTAAACAAGGTATATGACGAAGTTCACACAGAAAAAGGTACTGCCCTTAATCTCAAAAATTCAAAATATAACTATTTCAAGAGAGTACAAAACATCACTTCCCAAACAAAACTATTACTTGCCACATACTTTGAAGTTTGAATACTCTTTGAGTTAGAAGTAGTTTTACCGTTCATCAGAATTTATGAAGCCTTGCTTTTGTTATACCAACAAACGACTATATCAACGAATAACCTTGAGGGTAAGAGGTCATAACATATGGGTCCCCTCCTCACCTACAACTACAAGACCTTAAAAGCCATTAGGAAAGATTTGACGCCCCATTGACCAATAGCAAAGGCCCGCTCAGTTGGCAATGAATAATTGTGCTGGATGGAGTTCAAAAATAGAATTCAATCCAAGATACTCCATTCATACATTTGCTTCAGTTAAAAGTACGAGCCCGGGAAAAGAAAATTAAATGCCAGGTAAACATATAGGGCAATAATTTGTACCTGAAGCACTGCACGGCGACCATGTGCATTCACATTACTATGTATGCTGCGGGCTCTTGGCTACCAGAAGCAACACAAGAGTCAAGTTAACTATTGAACAGGGAGAGAGGGGGGGATTAAGTGATAGACAAGGTGGTTGTCAAAACATTTTTAATGTGAGAAATATAGATCACCTTATAAATAAGTCTTGGGTCCGTGTTGTCACCTGGCCCTTCTTTGCTTGACTTCAGCCTAACGGAACATTAACACTTTGTCATCAAATTGGCCAAACCCTCCTCTCAAGTCTCACAAATCAAAACAGCAAACCTCAGTCAAATACATCAATAAAACAGTCCTCTGAATTATAGAATTTCATCTTTAGAAGTATTGAAGTAAAATAACCATGTCACAACGCACCAAATATATGGCTAATACTTAAGGTATCAAACTACACAGATTTTTGGATTTGTAGATTCTTCCTCATTCTTATTGGCTAGCTTAATCTTGAATTTCCCAATAAATTCCATATAATTTGCATCAATTAACATCATGTTAAGCATTTCGGTACCACTCTTTGAATTTGAGAAAGATTACCAATCCTTAACGGTTTCGAAAACAAAGAGAAGGATTTCTCTCTTTATTAAACGATTCGAAAACAAGAAAAGGATTTCTCCAAATTGCTAATGCACGAATTGAAACAAGCAAAATGGAAGTGTGATAAACATTGCTGATGGCATCTAGTCCCGTAGTCCGAGTAACATAAATTCAGAGTTCGAGGTATTGAGAGGAATGAACTACGAAAGGTGAAGTTGTTGAATTGTTACCCAATGACAGAAGGACGAGACGCGGCAATGAAAGAACGATTTGTAGACGGAGCAAAAGAAACAGCAAAAGCGAAGGAAGTAGACTTCGTTGTTATAGAAGAATCGAAGAGAGGTGAGTGGAGCATCTTTATCCCCTGCTGCTGTGATGAAACCAGAGCATCTGTGGCCTGGTGTATATGTACGCTGTATATTTATAGAGAGAGAGAGTGAGTAAGTGAACGGGCATGGGAAAGGAGCCTTTTTGGTGAGATTTTGATTTGAGGGAACACACTTTTCGTTGGTTTTCGTTGTGTGTGCGCCACGTGAACGGGGTAAGCGAGACGAGGCTCCATGTTTGGACACGTGTTTGTTTCATTATTACTCCTGAGGAGCGTTTTGGATCTGTTGCAGTGGAATAAAATATCAAGCCACCGCACTGAATTTCGTTCGGGTCCACCGCTGCCGCCACTCCTCCCGACACTCACTTCCACCTCTCACAGCCCTTTCCCATCAGTTCATCATTAGGGGTGTTACTTTTTAACTTTTTGGATTATAGTCAGAATGTGTTTTAAAGTTTAGAAGTTTGTTCGGGAGAAATATGTAGAATGCATTTTGTAACATAAGTAATGTTTGAAACATATGTGTAGAATACATTTTGTAGGTTTTTTTTGTTAATCAAAATGAAAAAAGTAAAAAATGAGAAGTCAAAAGCTCCTCTAAACTTACTTTTAACTTCTCCTCTTCTTTCACCAAAATTGAAAACGAGTTATGTCGGAATGGCTTCTGCGTGTTCTCCTCCAAACACCCACAAATGGAAAAAGAGAATGCAAAAAGGGGAAAAGCAAGCGGTCAAACGCACTCGTAGTCGTCAATTCATTTGTAGTCGGCAACTCCACCACACTCCAAGGGCGCTAGTTAACCGATTTACGGTTTTTTATAAATTTATTAAATAAAACGTGTGCTTTCTAACTTTATTCCCAAAGTACGTGAAAACGTTTTTAGCAAACACGCTTTCTGGAAAATGTGGTTTCGTTTCACATTTTCACAGTGGGTTAAGACCGATTAATAAAATTTCATTTTTCGGAGCAAGCATCTCATAATGTTGAGGGGTTGAGGGGTTCTCTCTCCATTCTAGAGAGAGAATACACTCCACCTTGACATATCTTGTTGCTTACACCAGATTTGAGGGGGATTTCGAATCCCAATCACTCGTGCAAATCATGCACAAGATTGAATGGATTCAACCCAAACTCTGCAGTAACAGTACGTATGTGGGAACAAGGAAATCTATAGATTTCGTACGTCCCGCATGAACAAGTCCTCCTATGTAATCGAATTACCTGCTTGTTACCCCTTTTTGTGCCACGTGAAGTCGTTATAACCTCAAACTCGCCATGAATCATGTAATAATAATAGGTAAAAATTATGATCCCGATAAGGAGAGGGCACTTGTGCAATGCATATCAAGAGTTTGAATGATAAATACCTATCGAAAGGCCTCAACGAGGAACCATTTGCTCTTTTTGAGACTCCTCTAGTTTCTTTTACCAATCCCTTTGATACACAAAGTGATTCGTTTCATCTTATTCTGCCATTACCCTATATTTGTCAAAATACTTAACTAGACGATGAAACGTAAGCTCTATAGAGGCAATAATAAGTGTGTTGCGTGCGCCTTTAAGAACACCATTGAAAGCCTCTACATGGTTAGTAGTTAACAACCCTCAACGACGACCTTCATCGTGAAATAAGGCCCACTTGGACGGATCACCTAGATTTTGTATCCACTTGAACACGTCAGCATTTAGAATTTTTATCTCTTCCAGCGTCATGCTTAGCTTCCTCTTCTGATGGGCACTACAAGCCCTCGTAAGAAGATCCTTCAACTTTGTATTATGTACAGCATTGTTGAAATTGCTAGCAATGTGCCGAATACACCACCTATGGTAGCCTAATGGTTGACCCTGAATAAGAGTTTCCCAAACCCATCGGACTGCAGCCATGATACCTAACGCACGATCTGATATCAAAGTCACGTCCTTTCGGCCTGGGCAAACCTTTATTCTCATGTTCACAAGGAACCACTTCCACGCTTCAGTTGTCTCCTCATCAATAATGGCAAACAGAAGAGGAAGGATTTTGAAGCAACAGTTACTACAGTGGCAACTAGTAACTTCCCTTCGTATTTACTATACAAATGTGTACCATCGATGCATATTACTAGTGGACAATACTTAAATCCTTCAATGGAGGGATTGAATGCCCAAAACACATAATTCATAAAACATTAGAACTCTAAATTTCCAGGATCT